>CM062818.1:424818976-425473950 GCA_031772625.1 Pinus tabuliformis | reverse complement strand
TTATGTAAGAATCTTAAGGATAACTGGTACCAGGTAGGTTATAACAATAGGACAGGATCATTGTAGTTCAACAACATAGTTTTAGAATTTGTTATTCCACGTTGAATGCAATAAAATTTTTAAATGTGTTGTGACTGAAGTAGCTTATTTACTTTCATATATAGGTAGCTGAAGGGGAATTTCCAATTATTGTAGCCCATGGGTGAGTGTTTAAGCCTCAAATATTTTTGTGCCTGTATGGATTTTATTTTTCTGTGATCTGAGGCTTCCCTTCTTGTGTAGAGAGGAGAACATAGCATACAAGGAACTTGATCCTGGTTCCCGGGTGTTGATTTTGAAAGCACTATGTGAGATTCAGGTTGAGGTATAAAACATATTTGCATTTCTATTTTGGTGGTATCATCAAAATGAAATGATTCCATTCATCATACATTGTGACCAAGTTTAAAGAAAGGCATGAATTTGATGGTATTTTACCTTTAGTGTACTTTTGGTGATAATATATATTTTTAAATAAAATTGCATTTTTCCTAAGTAAAATTGTTCTTGGTTGCCTCATGATCAACATCGCAGTTCTGTTGTAGTGCTTCCAAAATAGTTCATAGATAACAAGATCTCTATTTTTGCAGTCAAAAAAATCATTGGGTGCCTATTTGGTGGTGCCAATACTTGCAAACCATTACATCTATATCCATGTTTTTTCAGATTCTCTTTAGTTGCATATTTTTCTTACATTTAATATTTCTGAGAACAACTAATTAATGTGACCATTATCTTTTGGCCTTTCATACATGACAACAAGAGGACATTCAACCCCATATCTATAGTTCTCTTAAGCATGGAGTTCAGATCTCAACATTTCGTAATGAGCAGATCGAGGGGGATTCACATGGAACTTCCTACTGGTAAAGCTGTAGATATTATGGAGTCTTTGATGTTGCATTCTTGTTTATAGATTGTTGCGATTCTCATGATTTGAAGGCCATATTAGCCTTATTATGAGTTCATTTGTTACAATTTTAGAACTTATACCCTAAGCCTTAATTATTATAAGGTGGAGATTCTGGAAATAGATTGCACAAAAGAAACAAACTTTTAAGTATGTGGATGCATCCTTTGTTGAGTGGGACCATAGGTAGGATCATGACAAGTGGTATTAAAGAGCCACAACTCTAGATCTTGCTATGCCAAACCTGTCTTTTTGCTTATTTTTGGTTCATTCTAGGTCTTTTTATTCGAGTATTTACTATTGTTATAATTGATGTGTTCATCATGTTGTATTCTTTATTTGATTTGTTTAGGAAGTTGTGATAAATTGATTCTAATACTTATATGTTGGATTGATTTTAGGGTACAAAGATGATTCCATTATTGGTCACCATTTATATAGGGAGATTCAGAAGATTGAGGTAAAAAATAAGACTAGGGTACATGTCGTTCGTCCTTGCTAGTGGGAAACCATATAAACTGATTTTGATGAACTTCAAGTTGTAGCTGTAAGTAGTTTAGTATACAGACATGTTATCCTGTTCACAATTTTTATAATATCAATTGCAATCAGAAGTTTAAAGGTTCATATTGTGAATAATTGTTGTATTATAAAATATATTTCATTGCATGAAGAATAACAAACTTAAAGTGATAAATAAATAAGTCACTTCATAATGTCGGTGTTACAAATACTGCATGCAAGTTTTGCAGTAGAGGTGCATCTCTAGCTGAGGGTGTCTACTACAAAATCATGTCCACCAAGACTTTTTTAGTATGATTTCAGGCTGAATCTAATTGTTTTCTCAGTCTTGCTTCCTTGTAAAAACCCTCTCCTTAGGGACACTTGGATAATTACAGATAGGTGCAATGTTTAATGGCACATAGTTTAGTTGCGGGATAATGGCTTTGTAGAAATCCATGTGTATGACTTATTTTCATGATGAACCTTCTTCCGGTAGTTGTTAGGGGAATTGAGGCTTTTTGAGCAGGAATTGGCCTTGATTGTAAATTCCAAATTTGAAGTTTTTCATAAATATGTTGAACACCTTCCTTACATACCAGTGATCTAATTTAAAAAAAAGTTGAAAGGACATATATTAGAGCTTTCAAAGCAGGCTCTCAAAGTTGTCTGCTTATCACAAAACCTGTGAACTTTGTTAACAAACAAAGAATGTTCATGGCTTTATCAAACAAAAATACATCATTGGAGAAGTCTGTAGAGAATTTTATAGCTAAGGTTCATAAAATAAATCATTTGTATGCCATGTTGAGAAATGGAAATGGTCCAAATACTCCACCCCATCCCATTTCCTCTTTTGAAAGGTTGCCAACTACATTCTTACTATCCCCCTATTGTGAGACAATAGGGTCTCTCTCTCTCTCTCTCTCTCTCTCTCTCTCTCTCTCTCTCTCTCTATATATATATATATATATATATATATATATATATATATATATTTATATATATATATATATATATATATATATATATATATATATATATATATATATATATATATATATATTGTTACTATCCCTGTATTGCCAGACAATAGACTCTCTCTCTCTCTCTCTCTCTCTCGATATATATATATATATATACACACCTCATGGAAAGCCTTTCACGTACTTTTCCATGATCCATGGATGGTAAATTGGTTAACGCAGTGGCCCTAATTAGAGAGCTTAACTGCTAGGGGATAACGAGAGTCGAATTCGTAACTTCCCCATATTTTGGTGAGATACCTCACATTTGTCTCATGACATCTAGGGTTTAGACACACTATGCTTTGCAGCCATAGTAGTGACAACGATACTAGAATATTTCACGTCACAATATCTTCCCATGGAATGCACAAGAATTAACCTAGTAAACCTTTTAGATGTAATGAATAATGACATAAATTCCGTTGAACATTTGCATTCTTATTTGCTATTCAAATATAACTCAAAAATACATTGGATTCTGTAAAAATAAAATCATTGAGACAATGACCCCTTTAGTTGCTTCCTATTTGCAGTGAACACAGAAATCGTGGAATGTTTTGAGGGAAGTGTGTATGAAATCCATTTCATCTTAATCATTTGCAGACAAACCTGCTAACTTTTTCCTACCCAACAACTGTTTATATACACACCCGAATTGTTTTGACTTTCCTTCTAAGAATACGGTACAATAATACTCAGAATTGAGTTCACAACCTTATGTTCTCTTAGGGAGCAATTACATCCATACGAGTTGCAAAAATGTAATGAGCAAGGTCATGGGAGGAAGAAGCAATGCCATATATGTCTTTCAGAAACTGGAACGAATAGTGGGTAGGAGATGCCTCAGATTTGACATTGAACGAGGGGTGTTTTTGCATGCATAAGAGAATCATCGAGTTAAAATAGTCAGCTCTGATACCACTACCAGCTAGGATGAATAACTCCACGCTTGAATGAATTTCTTCAACTCATAGTATGCATATATACAAGAGGAATTGAACTTTGGTTTCATCTTCTAAGAGCTCCAAATGACTCTTCTTATTCACCTATGACCCTTCATATTTCTCTTAGATTAATACTTACAAAGTTATTTACAATGTACCTCAATCCCTAAGGATTAGGTATCTAACATTTCCCCCTTAATTCAAAGGGGTTTTTTGTGATTCCAAGCATCATTCTCAACATTTCAAATTTTTCTCTTCCAAGTGCTTTGGTGAAGATGTTTGCAATTTGCTCATTTGAGGATCAATGTCTCAAACGAATAGTTTTGGCTTCTACATGATATTGAATCAGATGGTACTTGGTGTTGATGTGCTTGGTTCAATCATGGAATCTAGGATTCTTGGCCAACTTTACTGCAGAAGTATTGTCAACCAAAAGAGTATAATGTACCTGTTTCTCCTGAAAATTTTATAGGTATTTTCCTGAGCCACACAATCTTTTTGAAACTTGCACTTCTTGCTTCCCTCCTTGCTCTCAGAAGCTTTTTGAATATTGCACTTCTCACTTCCACTCCCCGCTCCCAACAGCCTTGAGCTAGATCCTCTAAGGTCTAGGGTTAAAACGTGAGCAAGATCATGGCAAATAAAACTACCAATGGGTGTGAAAATACACTCAAGGAATGGTAAGAACTACATGGGCGAGCCAGGGAACTCCATGCAAACAAGATAAGAGAGTTGAGCAATTCAACATATTCAGAGACAAAAATTTTTTTCCTTGGGGATCTAGTTGTTATCTCATGTGAAACCTTGAGGATGAACTTATGAGGTGCCTTGAGTTGAACCATTGTGCTCGTCGCTATTAGATAGAGGACTTTTAGTTTCTAGCTCCTCCAAAAGATGGATTAAAAGGTCTGAAATCAGGCCTAGACTTCATCATTAAGGGCACCTTAGGCCTTATGATAGTGTTGGCAAGCTAGTCAGGGCCAGCTCAGGGCAGTGGGCATCGTGGGACATAAAGGACGAGGGAGATGGCTTGAATAAATTTATTCACTACTAAATGCAAGCAGAGATCCGATATGCTAGTTGTTAGAAGTATTCATTACCAAGTGTCTTACAAATAGTTGCAACGAAGATTTAACATCTAAGGTTACATATGACATGCCAAAAATGGCTTCAACCACAAGGTTGAGCAATCCTAGGTAAATCTTTCAAGAGATTGTGGACATGAGTCTTGGTGCGATTTTAGGCAAATCACATGCATACAATTGTCTTCTATTCAAAAGTATGCCTTCAGGAAGAAACTCTAGTTTTTGGCTTATGTCTGTGTGATGTGGATTCTAATCCACAAATTTCATCCCTAGAAGAACTAGTCCAAGAAATGACAAAATCTTTGCGAAACCTTAAATTGTGAGTAGAGAAGCCTGTTGCTTCAGTTGATGCTTCTATTTATTTACAGAAAAATCCATGAATGACCTTGCTGAAGCATCCATGTAAAATTCCTGACAATGTCACATACTACAAGCCTTCTTTTACATTAATCTTTTTGCTTGGAAAGATTTCAATTAGAAATTAGTTCCATTATATGATTCAAGGTACATGCAATCTCTTTGCTTCTCACTGTGGTTTTAATTCTGCATAAATATAAATTAGTTCCATTATATGATTCAAGGTACATGCAATCTCTTTGCTTCTCACTGTGGTTTTAATTCTGCATAAATATTCTAGGATGTTTTAGTATGGCTAGTCCAAGAATTTGTCTTTGTCCACTAGAAAGAGCTCCTAAAAGTTGACCACTTTTACTATGTACAAAACATGCATTGATATATAGACCATTTCAGTGGCTAGAATGAGTGATGAACGCCAGTTTAAATGTAACTTGCAATCTCCACCTCATTATTTGAGTATTAGATATTCTTTGGAAAAAAATATCGAAGTATTTTTACCTCTAATATAGGTGTTGCAGTGACTAGAATAAGTGATGAACGCCAGTTTAAATGTAACTTACAATCTCCACCTCATTATTTGAGTATTAGATATTCTTTGGAAAAAATATCGAAGTATTTTTACCTCTAATAAAGGTGTTGGAGAATTGACATTCAGCCATGGAAACTTCACTTGTAAAATATTTTCATTATTTCTCTTATATAAGTTATTCATATGATATCAAATTTCAGGATATGTATTGTAATATACCCAAATTTCCACTTTGTAGATGCCTACGATTTAACATATTTGTTGATTCAACAATTTATTGAGGGTAATTTTTGCTCCGACACTTTTGCAAAAGGAGCAATAGCAGTTGTTAGAGAGGAAAAACAAGGTTTCGTTTTGGCCAAGATGAATCCCCTACCTAGCTAAATCATAAATGAAAGCTTATGAATCTTTGGGAGACTATTTTTTATTTGGGTAGGTCCTTCGGTAAATAGTTTTTCAGTTGTTCAAAAAAAAAAAATTCAAAGCAGAGTAATATTGACCTACTGCCTTCCAAGAATATTGCAATTGCTTGCAAGAAGATTGCAATTGTTGATAAATTTCCAGCAGTGGATCACATTGGTTTATGTCTTTTTTTCTTCTCTAGTAGCTTATAAAATGTTGGAACAGGTACTCCAAAAAATTTATTGGGCAAGCAAGGTGGGGTAAAAAGGATTGATTCAGTGTCTCTGAGTTTTTTTGTCATTGCACATTACCAAGTGATCAAGGGGATTGGACATCCCCATTAGTAAACACATGATTTCCATTGTCCTTTTGATTTGTGTAACATCTCTACAAAATTTCCATTTTTTTGGGATTATGTTAGACTTTGATATACTTCGTGCCTGTAAAGATTTCCAATGTTCTGGGATATTTATGTTAGTGTAACTTTTTTCTTAAATTTAACTTCCTTGCTACATGCTTTAGAAGATATATAGAAAATCAAACTTAGATTGTATTTCACTTTCCATATTTTTCACTTTCCCATTGGCTTCCGCACTCCCACTTCTATTGGCGTTCCTTTGCACCTCTCAGTGCAATTGCTAGTTTTAAAATCAATGCCTATATATACAATTTCAAGGACTACCATAACTCTCCCATAATTCTTTAAAGGGTGCTAGCTAAATGGAAGAGCATCTGTTAGGAAGGAGGTTGGTGGTTCGATTCCACGGTGTCCTAATATGAATTAATCAATGATATTGGAATTTATTTTTAATTAAATACTTTTAATATTGGTTTATTTCAATGGTTAGATATTTTCTAGATTCATTATTTTATTGTCTCTAATGAGACAAAAGTGATGTTGTATTATCTTTGAACGTAGTTTTTTATTGTATCTAGAGAGACAATAGTTAGGATCAAAGATATTGTCTCTTTAAAGACAATATGTATTTAATCCCAACTATTCTCTCTAGAGAGACAAAAATGCTTGTTATATATTGTCTTCATAAAGACAATATTTTAAGACACTTTCATTTGAGACACTAATATTTTAAGACAATTTAATTTGAGACACCAACTTAAAGACAATACACGAATTTTCTTTTGTCTCAAGTTAAGGCAATTTACCCAAACATTGTCTTAAAACCCCCTTGTGTTGTAGTGAGTATTATCTTATGATCCATGAGATTTTTTTTGTGTGTGTGAATTACTGAATGCGTTACAATATTATATTGTATTAGTTAGTGCATCATAATTTTCATTGTGAATTTCCTTTCTATTCTCAATATTAGAGTACATAGGGTACAATCCCCATATCGGTCTAGTAGAGTTATATATAAATTATATATTCATTTTAATCATGTATTTAGCAAGTATTAAGAGGAATGAAACTGTTTGAGGTTTAAATTTTATATGGGTAAAGCTTGAAAACTTGTTTCTTTTTTTAAAGATTTAATCTCTTTATGTTTGAGAGATCATATATATATATATGAAAACTTGAATTGTGTAAATTACATAGCCTAAACTTAATATCTCAACAAATCTTTGCTAGAATTCAAACAAAATAGATCAAAAAATATAATTAAAAAAATGACCAAAATGTAAAATAATAAAACTATTTAGAATGATTTAACCTTAATTTTTTTTCTTTAGATAATATCTACTATTTTTTTTACTATTTATAATATATACATAGATGATAACCAAATATTTTAGTTTACATGGCCGTTAAAATATTATACCTATGAACTATATAGTCCAATTTAAAATGTTTTCTTTAATTATTAATATATTTTTAAATATATATTAATGTCAATAGACCTTATATGTTGAAATATACATATTTCTAATGTATTGGGAAAACCTATTATAACTCAGTTGTCAAACGGACAATTGGGATAACCATCACTAGTTGTTGTTTCCCATTGTTGGTAACAGAGAAACTTTCACTACTACCATATGCTTCTAACGTGTTTCCTTAGGTGAGAGGAAAATAAGTTTTTAGCCCAACAAAATCACTTTTAGAACATACTTGAGTAGTCTACCAAGGCGGAGGAATTGCCCGATTTCCGTCGCCACCCGGAAACTTGTCCGGCTCTGGCCGTCGGCAATCCCTCCACCGCTCCGCACCCTCCGTCCACCGCTCCACATTAATTTCTTGACAGATCAGATCGGAGCTGGTCTGACAGAGTTTTCGCACTACTCCCGGGGAGTTAATGCAATTGCCAATTTGAAATGGAGGAATTGCGAAACCGTAGGAGGAACAGGCCAACGCTTCCCTGCTTCAGCTTTCGCATAGGAAAAATATTGGTCTTTGAAAGCTTTTGGTGGGAAGGTCCTGCCAGAAAACGTTTCCTAACCTGCAAATCCTAGTAATTGATGCTTGCAAGAGTTCCAATGGTGACCAAGGCACTACAAAGTGGAGCTAGCACTTTTGTTGGGAGTTCTATGGTTAAGCTTGCGAGATTGTCTTCCAATGGAAAACAAAGCGTACCCATCTCTGCAATTTCATGTAAGAATAGTATTTCAAGCGCCAAACCCATGTGTTAACCAGCAATGCAACCGAATTTCAAACATGGAAAAAAGAAAACAGCAAAATGAGCTTGTTGCCAATATGTGTAGATGGGTTAACCTGTGCCGAGGAAATGAAAACCTGTCCACCAGTTACCTCTGAGAAGCTCAAAGAATGGATGAGAGATTCAGTAATCGAGGTACGCTAGTAACCATAAATCAAAATCTAATATTTTGTACCTTTTGGAAGTATTTGTTGCAATATTCTTGTTTCTTGTTAGGTTTCTCCTTTTTGATGCAATTGTTTTGATGCATCTTTTTTTGAGGATAGAATCTGATGAAATTTGATTAATTGGTTTTCAAATTCTCTGGCAGAAGTTAGGAATTTCATATTTTTATAAGTTAGGAAGACCATCTTTTTGTATATGTCCCACTGGTGAAATTCTGACATTTGACGTTTGCTCTTTGTTTTATTGCTTGGTCAAGCAGATTGTCAAGCATATTCAGGAAGCCCCCTTTCTGCATTATGTATTTGACAGAAAATCTCCTTCAGCAAGTTTGAAGAAACAAAGGGATTATGTGGATATGTTTGGAAAGGTCGAAACTGAACCTTTTGCTTAGTTTCAGACTAGCAGCTAGTCCAAGCCTTTTATTACATCTGATCATCATCAAACACAATTATTATGTTTGAAACAAACATCGTAGGAGCCAAACATCTTGCATTTAATTTCAAGTAACCTTAGTTGAAACTTGGAGTTTTGAAAGTAATAGTCCATAGGTGCCAACTAGAAAACTGAAAAATCTTTCGGTATACCATTCTCTAAATTCAAAAGAACTCCTTTGCCTTCTAAAATTTCTTCAATTCCAATGTGTATGGCTTGGCTCTAGCTTCATGCGATACGTGTCTCATTCAAGATGTATTAATCTAATACAGGCAGAATCAACCAAACATGAAAGATCAATGCTACAAAATGAATCTCTTTCTATTCTCTTCTATATCTATATTGATCTCAACATGTCTAAATAGTGGATGAAATAATAGCACACTACATTGAAGTTTTGTCAATCTACATAGAGGATTATGGCCAACCTCATTCTTGGATACATTTCATGTCCATGATTAATTAATTATTTTCATTAATATTTCAAGCAACCTTACAGTTTTGAAAGAAGTAGTCCAGAGGTGCATTTATCATAAGAACCAGATCAAACAGGAAACTGAAAAGTCTTTCAGCGTTCCATTTTCTAAATTCCAAATAACTTCTCTATGTTTTAAAATCTCATTCAATTCCAAATGTGTATAGCTCATTTCTAGCTTCATGCAATACGTGACTCATTTAAGAAGTATTAAATCTAACACAGCCATAATCAGCCAAGCTTGAAAGATCAATGCCACAATATGAGTCTCTTTCTATTATTATATGTATCCTTATTGCTGAATGTTGAATGTATTACTCTCAGCATATCTAAACAGTGGATGTAATAACAACAATATTGCTTTAAAATTTCTTTTATTCTACATAGAGAATTATGGCCAATAAAAAGTAGCTAAAGTGGCACAAGATATGCCTTTGAAGTTTGAACTCATAAATTATAAACTCATTGAATAATGGGCTTATTCAATTTTTTTTGGGTAGAGTTGCACCTAAATTCCAACCATTACACATTTAGTTAGCAAGAATTAACACAGAATGCCAATCAAAAGACCAATTTGAATGAACCAATATTCTAACCTAATTAATGAAACGAAAAATGAATTACGTTTATTTACTACAGAAAACTAGACTAAGGCTCAATATATAGTGTACTCATTTTCATTAGGGCTTCACAATTTGGAATTTCGCAATGGAAATGATGTAAGACCTTGGCTTTCAAAAATAAGCTGGTAAGAAACAAGAAGAAATGATGTAAGACCCTGGCTTTCAAAAATAAGCTAGTAAGAAACAAGGAGTTATGATTAGAATGATAATGGATATATACACAGGACAATGGTAGTGAATGCCTCACTAAATGGAAAAATAATTGGTATGGAGAAATCTTATGGTGCAGACTAGAGAAGCCAAGAATTAGTGAGCTGGGTATGGGGAGTTGGACCAAAGCATTTTGCTCTTGTCAAACAGAAACTGGTACAATATCCAAAGGTTGAAGCAATCTGCATTGTCTTCAAAATATAACAAGCACTCACTCCAACACCTCTACCTTGAATGAGCAAAACCCAATATTGGGAATTTCTGATAATTCTAGAACAAAAATGAACAAAGAATAATGCTCTGTTTCTTAACATAGAGAAACAACAAAAATTGTTTTTGCTGAAGACAGAGTTTCAGCAAACACATAAAAAAAACTTGTATTCATTAATAATGCTGACTGTTACACAAAATTCTTCCTCCAACAGAGGGATTACACCAAGACTGCTTCAGATGCAGTTCCAAAAAAAATTTCACTCTGTCTCTGCTTAAAAATTAACACATTGTCTTTGCAAAAAAAAAAGAAACACTGCTGAAACACTGTTGTGTATGCACTGTTGTGTGTAATTTTTTTTTTTCATTTGCGCGCTGCTGCATATTGCCCTCTTGCATTACATATTCAACCAACAAAAAAAACATGACATTTATCTTTTACTTGTCCCGTAAAAAGAAACTACACCCTTGAATTAAAAAAATAATAAAATTAAAAATTTAACCTACTTTTACCAACTGAAGTATATTTCATTAATTAATTTACTGAAAAACTGGCCATTTAATGAGAATGGCAATTCACGTCAAGTAATATGGTGCAGGTCTGTACATCGAACCTTGATGTCAATCGGACAACTGTCAGTCAATATCGCACGGTCATTCTTACCGCACTTTATGCACCGGGGAAAGGCTATATAACAAAATTGCTCAGTGCACGTGTCAGCTGGTGAGAGTGCTCGCTGCCCTCGGAGAAAAAACCACCTTTTCGTGAAAAGCGGTGCAGGGAACTCATGACAGTTTTATGGAAAAAATAACGCTGCAGTTTGAAATTAACATTTCAACACTCCCCTTTAATTTCAACTGCTAGGTTATCAGTCATACCCAAACATTTCGTCAAAAACTCAAAACTTTTCTGCCCCAATGGTTTGGTCAGAATATCTACAACTTGCTACTGAGTTCTGCAGTGTACTAAAACAATTTCTCCATTGTTTACCAATTCCCTGATGTAATGAAACCTTGTGTCAATGTGTTTCGTTCTCTTATGAAACACAGAATTCTTGGATAATGCAATAGCTGAGCTATTGTCACAAAAAATCACAGTTCCTTTTGCTTTCTCTTGGCATAAACTCCTTAACATCCTTCTCATCTGAATTGCTTGACACGCTGCTGCTGTAGCTGCCACATATTCTGCCTCTGTTGTAGACAACGCTACAATAGGCTATTTTTTAGAAGCCCATGAAATGGCTCCTAAACCCATGTGAAAAACATAACCGGATGTGCTTTTCCAATCATCTACACTTCCAGCCCAATCACTATCAGTGTATCCAATTAAATATGAACATTCTGAAGCAGTATATAAAATGCCAAACCTTTAACATACCTCAGAATCCTTTTTGTTGCCTGCCAATGTGCTTCTTTTGGCCTCTCCATGAATCTGGAAATCAAACTAACATCATGCATTATATCTGGCCTAGTTGCAGTCAAATACATGAGGTTGCCAACTATGCTCTTGTACAAACTAGGATCAAAATCCTTGTTGTTGTCCTCTTTGCTGAGTTTTAATCCCATCATTGTGGGAGTGATTGCTGCTTTGCTCTTGTGCATATTAAATCTTTCCAACACTTCATTAACATATTTCGCTTGTGAGATAAAAATCCCATTTCCATTTTGTTCTACTTCTATTCCTAAGAAGTATCTCAACAAACCCATGTCAGTCATTTCAAATTCTTCTTTCATGACTGTTTTGAAATTTTCAATAAGGTAATCATCATTACCTGTGAAAATAACATCATCAACATATAACACAACAATTAGTAATTTACCATCCTTTTCTTTGATGTAGAGGGTGGCTCCTCTCTCACACTTTTCAAATCCATTTTCTAGTAGATAGGAATCTATCCTACTGTACCACGCTCTTGGTGCTTGCTTCAGCCCATAAAGAGCTTTCTTCAATCTGCACACTTTTTGCTCTTGGCCTTTCTTTTCATAGCCTAGAGGTTGTTCAATGTAAACCTCTTCCATTAACACTCCATTTAGGAATGCTGACTTCACGTCCATTTGGTAAACTTTCCACTTGTTTTGTGCTGCTATGGACAACACTGCTCTCACGGTTTCCATTCTAGCAACCGGTGCAAAAGTTTCCTCATAGTCTCTCCCATGTTGCTGCTTATATCCTTTGACAACAAGTCTTGCCTTGTGTCTTTCTATTTTGCCTTCAGCATTACTCTTGGTCTTGTAGACCCATTTAACTCCAATGACTTCTTTTCCTTTTGGTAGTTCAACTAAATCCCATGTCTTGTTTCTTTCTATGGCATTGATCTCCTCATCCATAGCTTCTATCCATTTCCTATCCTTAATTGCTTCTTCGAAATGAACAGGGTCATCAACATGACAATATAAAGCAAACAAAGAGTTCATACCTTCATTTGTTGCCTCTTGTTCATAAATGTCACTTAAATTTCTGAACTTCTTACCTCTTTCATTTGGTGTACAAGTACTTGAAGAAGCACTTGAATTTCCTCCTTGTGGTGTGCTTGGAGAAGCACTTTCATTTCTCCTCAAGGGTGTCTCTTGCTGCCCTTGTGTTGGTGCTGCTATTTGGAGATGTATTTCAGCCATCTCCTCATCATCTTCATCATGTGACAAAGAGTTTTTAACATTCACTGTTTTCTCTATGCTTCCATCCCAAGCTTCCTCCTCAATGAATTGAACATCTCTACTCACAATAAGCTTCTTGGTGGATGGGTTATACAACCTATAAGCTTTGGATTCCTCACTGTATCCAATGAAAATGCATTTCTCCCCTTTGCTGTACAACTTCTTTGTTAGTTGATTTGGAATGTGTGCATAAGCCACACATCCAAAAACTTTCATGTGGGTGACTCCTTGCTTTGTCCCACTCCATGCTTCTTCCGACACTCTGTTCATGACTGCTTTTGTAGGGCATTTATTCAAAATATATGCTGCACAGTGTATAGCTTCAGCCCAATAATCATTTGGCAAATGCTTTGCCTTTAACATACTCCTCGCCATATCCATGACTGTCCTATTCTTCCTTTTGGCAACTTCATTTTGCTGCGGAGTGTACCCAGTGGTAAACTGCTTATGAATTCCATTTTCTCTACAAAAACATAGAAATTCCTTGGAGATATACTCACCTCCTCTATTAGTTCTTAGAACTTTGATATGCAGCCCACTTTGGTTTTCTACAAGTGCTTTGAAATTGCAAAATCTTTCAAACACTTCACTTTTGTTCTTAAGGAAATAAACCCAAGTTTTTCTAGTAAAATCATCAATAAATGTTAGTATATAGTGGCTGCCTGCAAGTGATGGAGTTTGCATCAGTCCACATAAATCTGAGTGGACAATCTCTAAGGGTGCTTTTGCCCTTATGCTTTTCCCAGATGGAAAAATTTCTCTGTGTTGTTTCCCCAAGATACAACCTTCACAAAGGCTGTCTGGTTTCTCTATCAATGGTAATCCTCTTACCATTCCTTTTCTATTCAACAAGTTAAGACCTCCAAAGTTGAGATGTCCAAATCTCAAGTGCCACAACCAATTTTCATCTTTTGGTTCGCTTTGGAAAGCCTCTTATGTCACTGCTGCTATTTCTTCTCCATTTTTTAAATCTTCTTTCATTCTGAGAGGGAACATCCTGTTTCTTGTCATCTTCACTTCAGCGATACATTGTTTTCTGGGTGTTTTATCCATGATGGTGCATACATCATCCACAAAGAAAACATTGTACCCCTTTTGAATAAGCTGACCAATACTTATGAGGTTACATTTCATTCCAAGAACATAATAAACATCTGCTATGGTTTTCTTTTCACCTTTCCTTGTTAAGACATTTACTTCTCCTTTTCCCATAATAGAAACTTTATTATCAGTCCCTAGTTTGACTTGTGACTTCACACTCTGATCTAACATAGAAAATAGGGCTATGTTTCCTATCATATGGTTACTGCAACCGGAGTCTAGGAACCATACATCTTCACTCTTTTCTTCAGCCATATTACAGGCTAAAAACAAATTATCTTGGCTGATATTTTCTCTAGTGAAATTTGCACTAGTTCTATTACTCATATCATGTTGCTTCTTCCTACATTCATTTGCATAATGCCCATATTTTTTACAATAGTGACATTGGACATTGGATTTATCATACCTTTGTCCTTGAGCATGATGTTGTCCACTTTGTTGGCTGCTGCCTTGGCCTTGGTTCTGGTTTGGATTGCTGCCTCTTCCTTGAGCATTTGCTGGACTGTTTCTTCCACCTCCATTTTGGCTTTTGCCTCTTCCTCTCTTGTTTCCTCTGCTTTGACCTCTTCCTCTTCCAAAGAACATCTGGGTCTTAAAGGCATGTTCTAGAGATGAGTTTTCATTTCTACTCAATCTCTGCTCATGTGTTATCAATGATGCATGTAGTTCATCAACTGAGAAGTTTGTGAGATGCTTTGTCTCTTCTATGGTGGTGACAATCGCATCGAACCTTGAGGGTAGGATCCTCAATAGTTTCTCCACAATCCTCCTTTCTTCAAGAATCTCTCCATGAGACCTTATCTGTGTGACGAGACCAATCACATGTGTGAATAATGAGTCAATATTATCCTACTCCTTCATGCAGAGAGTCTCAAAATCTCTCCTCATCAACTGTAGTTTTGTTGTCTTCACTTTCTCCATGCCTTGATAGGCTATCTTGAGAGTTTGCCATGCTTCTTTGGAACTCTTGGCTGCTGCTATCCTTGGAAACACACTCTCATGCACTGCTTGATACAAAAAGTAAAGGGCTTCAGAATCCTTCTTCTTATAGCTTTTCAACTGTTCTTTCTCTGCCTCAGTTAAATTATTAAACTCATCTTCATCTGTTGGTTCTTCAAAACCATCCCCAACAAATTCCCATAAGTCTTGGGAAGCAAACAAAGCTCTCATAGTTATTGCCCAATAGTCATAGTTTTTCCCATTAAATTGTGGGAGCTGAGTATTACAGATACCCATGCTAGTGTTGGCTCCAGCCATTCTTGCACTCTTAACTATGCTTCAAAATACTTGACAGTGTATTTAAAATAACTGACTTCCCTCAACAGTAACACAAAAACTAACTTGAGAAATACCTTGGATTCTTTCTTGACTGAGTCTTCACTCTGCTGGAGAAGATGCTGCAACAAGAAATCCTTCCTTCAGCTTATTTGACACCTCCAAAAAGCCTCGACAAGATCTGATACCATGTTGGGAATTTCTGATAATTCCAGAACAAAAATGAATAGAGAATAATGATCGGTTTCTTAACACAAAATAATCTGCGTCTTTGAGTTAAATTCTCTGCTCATGCTGTTCCTTGGTCCCATACATCCCAGAAAACTCAGTCATTCATCAAAATACCTCTTTCATATTTATTTACCTAGCCTAAAATCAGTATCCATTTTAAGTCACTCTCTGACCCTATTCGTTTATTTTTTTACTGAGCGTGACCCATAGAGAGCCCTCTCCTGTCCTTGTAGGGCTAGCTACGAGGCTGAGCGTGGTTTGTGGTTACCCTGAATTTTGCCTTCCTTCAGCCTAAGGAAGATTTAGGCCCTAACAGGCACTACAGGTCTAAGGTTTGCATCAAGTCTATCCTAGACCCCTGGTGATCCAATAGAATGTGCTCCAACATGAACGTCATCTACCATTACAAATTTACTATCAGCATATATTTATTAGCTCTTCCTCATATGTGCCTCATGTCGGGGATCCAGCTTGTCCAATTTTTTATCACTTCAGAATCTAATAAGGAGGTTATGTGGGAAGAGGCCTCCCTTTCAATCCGGGTCAACTACTCTTGTAGGTGAATTGAGATTTTCTCCCTATACCTCGATGAAAATCCTTCTATCTGGTGATGTAAGAAAGTATTCCCTCTATAAGATTACTCCTCATAGTAAGTTTCCCCTCTCCTCACAAGGCCTCTATATAGGCATGACACTTACATACCTTGGTAACTGTGTTGTGGAAAATAGGTTGCACATGCCACACAGGGGCACACTCACCCCAAACCACTTCACCTTGTTCAGGTCAAAGGAAATTTGAGAAGGCACTTGAGATTTCACAAGGCAATTAACTTGACCATCAAGAAATAAGCCCAAACACACCTCTCCACCAATCCACCTACTGCTTACGCCTTGAGTCCAATCAATATCCACCTCACTCCACTTCTAGAATTGTTGAGTGAATTGTATTCCTAGGTTCTAAACCTTAAAAGACACACCCTTCCAAACCACATTGAAAAATGGTAGTTTGAGAGCCATCCCAAGCCTAGAGAGTCCCACCACCTCTTATACTACAACCAATCCACACACCCAGACCAAATCTGATACTTTGTATAATCCCAAGAATTGAATCTTCCATCAAGACAATACCAACACTAAAAACAAAAGGAGTCTCAAAGCTTTCCAAGATAGAGATGACATGAAACTGTCCCACAGCAAACACTCCTCTTCAATTTAACCGAGTACGAATGTTCTGTAGTATCCTCTAACCTCTCTATTTCATGGAATCTGCTGGTATTTATGTAATCACAATTTCACATCTTTTCTTTATGTTATAATTCCTGAGGATTTAAATTGAATTTTTGATTAAATCTAACATCTTAAAAATTTATCAAAATAATTGCTTATACAAATTATATAATTTAAAAGTTAAAATAAATCACTTTTTAAATTTGTAAAAATGGTTTTGAATTTATAGTTAATCTACCTAAAAGGAAAAGGACATAACTTTGTCTATAAATTTTGGTAATTATTAATTAATTCAAAATATTTCCAATTTTTATAAACTAAAAAATAAGATTATTAATTAGATGCAATTAATTTATCAAAAATAAATAAAAATCAACATATTCTAAAACCAAAAACACTTAAAAAAACACTCCGATTAGCATTTTCTCGAGCAATTTGATAATATATTTCTACAATTTTATTAATTTCTTTAGTTCATTAGTGTGGTTGTACAAGCTCCTCCTCACATCACTATTTTAACTTCTTTCAAACTAAATTCTATTGCTATTCCATGAGCATAATTTTTTTTGTTAGACTGAATTTATTAATTTCAAGCAAAAATAACAAACATTCATAATTGAAAACCAACTTAATTTCATTACATATTTATACCTTAACTAATACTATTTGAAGTTGTGTAAAAGCTCCCAAACATAAAATTTACGCAAGTTAAACACGTAAAATAAATTTTTTCTTTTATTATGACAGCTTTTCATTAACAAGGTTGATTTTACGAGTTCTCAGTTGGTATTGGTAATTTTCATGCTTGAACTTAATTAATACAAGTTATATCGCGTTTAATATAGCCTGTTCTAGAGGTTGCTTTCACATGGGCAGCTAATCTGGGTTATCAATTCTGGGATTGCGTTTATGAATGTTGTACCCTTGTCATTAGTGCACCATTTACTTGGCGCCTTGGAAGTGTACCCCACCATTGATTCCATAGTAACTATGCCGGATTATATATATACTTTTCTTTATGTTAAAGCTGGCTATGGCTCCCAGCACATGGGCGGCTAATCTGGGTTATCAATTCTGGGATTGTGTTTATGAATGCTGTACCCTTGTCATTATTGCACCATTTACTTGGCGCCTTGGAAGTGTACCCCACCATTGATTCCATAGTAACTATGCCGGATTAGGGGAGGGTCGCCATTACATGTGCGCCCTCCCCGCCACGTCAGATAACCACGCGTAAAAGCACATGGAGCCGGTACGACACCTGTCCACCGTGGAGCTCCATGTGTTGGCTACCTTATCAACCCATAAATCTTTGTGTTCGCGCCATTTCACAGGTTCGTTTGGGGTCATTGCTGCGATGTATGAGTTTCCCTTTGTGTTTCTGCTCGGGGCCGGTTGTTGGGCGAAGCCCCCGCCGATTATGGCACGGGACGGCCCCGGAACCTGCGCACTTCGTCATTTATTCGTGTGCTGTTTGAGGCGTTTGTTCGGTTGACAGGGTTTGTGGACCTGCGCGCTTCGCCTGGTATGCAGGTGCTGGTGCGAATGTTTGCTGGAGTTTCAGGGTTTGTGGTTGGCACAGCGCTTCTCCTTTTCTTGTGCTTTTCCGCCTGGAGTTCTTGGTCGTTCTGGAATGTCAGTTGTTTAGCATTTCTCTGTTGCTGGTCTTATTCGACGATTTTGTTGTTTGGGGAGGAGTCGGTCGCTGTTTTACTGAGCTCGAGGTCAAATGGTGTTTTGCTGTCAATTTGCTGTTTTGTGGTGGTGTTTTTGTGGTTTTCAGTTCCCTAATATATATTTTTCTTCTCGTTGCAGGTGTGCAGAACGTCGTTGCAGGTGTGGAGAAGGTCTGGCGAGCTCCAGGGAAGGTGGGGGAGGTCGGCGACCATGTACCCGGTAGGATTTTAATCCTACCAGCATTCTCTGTGTTTTTCAACACAACATCTCTATTTTTGGATATTTTGTAAACTTTTATGGCATTTTATGGCATTTTTTGGAGGATTTTTTTCCGAGGGTTTAGGGTTTATGGGATATTTTGAGCTGTTTATTGTTGAAGGTTTAGGGTTTATGGGATATTTTGAGCTGTTTGTTGTTGAAGGTTTAGGGTTTATCTGAAATTTCGTTGTTTTCGTTGTTATCCTAGGCCGTCCCATGCTATCCTCGGCCGTCCGGTGCCCTCGCTGTTATTTTTGTTGTTTTCGGTGCTATCCTAGGCCGTCCCGTGCTATCCTCGGCCGTCCCGTGCCCTCGCTGTTATTTTTGCTGTTTTCGGTGCTATCCAAGGCCGTCCCGTGCTCCTCGGCCGTCCCGTGCCCTCGGCCCCCGAGCAGAAATACAAATGGAAACTCCTACATCGCAGCAATGACCCCAAACGAACCCTCTAAACCCTCTGTCGCTGCTCTCAATTGACTTGCATAACTTATCTTCTCCTCGTCCGTGAAAGCTTCTGTCAGGAACTTCACTTTTTGTATTTGAAATGAAGCCTCGAAACCCTCTGTCGCTGCTCTCAATTGACTAATTTGAGTATATTTACAGTTTAAGCAAATTTGGGGTTTGTTTGGTTGCGCTGAAAATAACAAATTCTTTAATGGCCATATGTATGGGGCAGTGTAAGTCTACCATTGCAGTTATTTAACTATGGAGGAAGAGAAGTCCTGTTCGTTTTTGGAATTTGTTGGAATTTGTTACTCCTGGTTATTAATTTTGGTGCTTTTTGCTATGTTTTGCAATATGGATATCCTGTATACACAGTCCTTTTTGTTTCCATGCTGACGTTGCTCTCAATTGACTGATTTGAGTATATTTATAGTTTAAGCAAATATGGGGTTTTTTTTGTTGCGCTGAAAATAACAAATTCTTTAATGGCCATATGTATGGGCTACCATTGCAGTTATTTAACTATGGAGGAAGAGAAGTCCTGTTCATCTCTGGAATTTGTTACTCCTGCTTATTAATTTTGGTGTTTTTGCTATTTTCCTGAACCTGATGTATATGTTTTGCAATATGGATATCCTGTATACACAGTCCTTTTTGTTTCCATGTTGACGCTGCTCACAATTGACTAATTTGAGTATATTTACAGTTTAAGCAAATTTGGGGTTTTTTTTGGTTGCGCTGAAAATAACAAATTCTTTAATGGCCATATGTATGGGGCAGTATAAGTCTACCATTGCAGTTATTTAACTATGGAGGAAGAGAAGTCTTGTTCGTTTTTGGAATTTGTTACTCCTGGTTATTAATTTTGATGCTTTTTGCTATTTTCCTGAACCTGATGTATATGTTTTCGGACCTCTGACATTTTCCTTTCCTCGAGATGTCTCGGACAGTGGCTGTCATATGCCACCCTTTTGTATCTTATGATGTTTTTTATATTGTCAATATAATCTGTGATGCTTTTTTCTCTGAAAAGAAAAGTTCACACATTTTACAGTCGATTCCAAAACCGGTTACTGATGGTTACAGAGATAAGAGAATAAATATTTTTAGTAATGAATTATGTTCTCATACATAAAATGCATTTCAATAACTAACCCTTCTCGGGCTCCAACGATAAAACCTTACTGTATCAGTGACTTTTCATTTTAATTTAATTAAGGACGTGGATCATGTAAATGAGCAAATATGACTTATTCCTAGGTCCCGCTGATTCAGTTGTTCACTTCAAAGTTCTAATGTAAATTAGTATATGATATAATAGTTTACTCATTCTGTGAATATCTGAAGTAGTCTCTGTTTCCAGCCCGTCTTAGGGTTCACTGACTAGCTATTACAGAATACAATGGGTAGAAATTGCTTTGTAAGCATTATGGTTGAAGCATGAGCTATCAAGTTGAATGATGTTCCTTTTGATAACGGTCCACTTATTGGAGCCATAAGTGAGTTTAGAGCTTTGTACAGTGCTGCAAATTTGATGCCTTCAATGTTGAGATCGAAGGCATAAAAAATACAATGTATAAAATGCTCTTAGAGAAAAGATCATCCAAAGATTAATGGGTTGAGTGTCAAACCCATGTCTCCTAACATCTGATGTCAAAATTTATTGACCACATGAAAAGCCATTGAGCCATTGAGGTGCGAACTATCTAGCCATTGAGCCATTGAGGTGTGAACTATCCACTAAGTAGAAGAACCGAGACATATTAATATGGAACCACATATAGAAATCGAAAGAATGTTCAATACGGGATGATCAAGAGTATCTGTCTCAGGGTTTCCATCTGATTGTGAGGGAGTTGAGTGGACAAAGCTATACTTCTCCCTCCTTCACTTCCAGCGAACAAGGTCATCCCTCCAATTGCTCCCAAGAATGGGGCTTGCACATTCAGTGGCCTTACTGTTCATTTTAATTTAATTAAGGATGTGGATCATGTAAATGAGCAAATATGACTTATTCCTAGGTCCCTCTGATTCAGATGTTCACTTCAAAGTTCTAATGTAAATTAGTATATGATATAATAGTTTACTCATTGTGTGAATATATGAAGTAGTCTCTGTTTCCAGCCCGTCTTAGGGTTCACTGACTAGCTATTACAGAATACAATGGGTAGAAATTGCTTTGTAAGCATTATGGTTGAAGCATGAGCTATCAAGTTGAATGATGTTCCTTTTGATAACGGTCCACTTATTGGAGCCATAAGTGAGTTTAGAGCTTTGTACAGTGCTGCAAATTTGATGCCTTCAATGTTGAGATCGAAGGCATAAAAAATACAATGTATAAAATGCTCTTAGAGAAAAGATCATCCAAAGATTAATGGGTTGAGTGTCAAACCCATCTCTCCTAACATCTGATGTCAAAATTTATTGACCACATGAAAAGCCATTGAGCCATTGAGGTGCGAACTGTCTAGCCATTGAGCCATTGAGGTGTGAACTATCCACTAAGTAGAAGAACCGAGACATATTAATATGGAACCACATATAGAAATCGAAAGAATGTTCAATACGGGATGATCAAGAGTATCTGTCTCAGGGTTTCCATCTGATTGTGAGGGAGTTGAGTGGACAAAGCTATACTTCTCCCTCCTTCACTTCCAGCGAACAAGGTCATCCCTCCAATTGCTCCCAAGAACGGGGCTTGCACATTCAGTGGCCTTACTGTTCATTTTAATTTAATTAAGGATGTGGATCATGTAAATGAGCAAATATGACTTATTCCTAGGTCCCTCTGATTCAGATGTTCACTTCAAAGTTCTAATGTAAATTAGTATATGATATAATAGTTTACTCATTGTGTGAATATCTGAAGTAGTCTCTGTTTCCAACCCGTCTTGGGGTTCACTGACTAGCTATTACAGAATACAATGGGTAGAAATTGCTTTGTAAGCATTATGGTTGAAGCATGAGCTATCAAGTTGAATGATGTTCCTTTAGATAACGGTCCACTTATTTAGCCTTTTTCATGCTCAACTTGATAATGAGAGCAACTTGATAATGAGTGCTCTCAATTTCTCAAGTGTCCCCTCAATGAATAAAATTATTAGTGGCTTTTTCACATTTAATAAAACTTATTATGAGGTATATTGCCTCCTCATTGATTTCTGTATTTAGCCTTTTTCATACTCAACTTGATAATGAGTGCTCTCAATCATAATAAGATTGTCTGGTCATTTGATTTCTATATTTAGCCTTTTTCATATGCAACTTGATAATGAGTGCTCTCAATTTCTCAAGTGTCCCCTCAATCAATAAAATTATTAGTGGCTTTTTCACATTTAATAAAACTTATTATGAGGTAGATTGCCTCCTCATTGATTTCTGTATTTAGCCTTTTTCATACTCAACTTGATAATGAGTGCTCTCAATCATAATAAGATTGTCTGGTCATTTGATTTCTATATTTAGCCTTTTTCATATGCAACTTGAAATGTTATTATTGAATCCCCAAACATCGCAGCAATGACCCCAAACAAACCTGTGAAATGGCGCGAACACAAAGTTTTATGCAATGATATGATGGCCAACACATGAGCTCCATGGTGGACAGGTGTTGTACCGGCTCCATGTGCTTTTACGCGTGGTTTTCTGACGTGGCGGGGAGGGTGCACAGAATAACTTATAGAAATAGTTTTATCATAATTAATATTTTACAGAAAGACATATTCCATTGAAAATTTCTTATCAACACACAGTTAGGTTGCCACAAGAAATCACTACTAGGTTGTTAGCCAAAATGTTTCTTAGGACAAGAAAAAGATACAATCTAGTGTTCTAAGCCAAAATATTTTTGTGACAAGAAAAAGATACAATCTAGTGTTGTAAGCCAAAATGTTTCTGTGCCAAGAAAAAGATACAATCTATCCAAAATCCACATCATAATGTGGTTAGAACCAAAAACATATGGCACCCCTATTCTTTATGGCCCTGAGAATCTTGAGTGCCAAAACTCCCCGAGTTACCTTCTTGAGCCAGGTAGGTTGGCCTACCAGTCAAGGGCTGATTAGGAAATGGTTGATTGATGCCATATGATTGATTCCAATTTGCAGCTTCCAACCATGGAGGTACTGAGTACCCATACCTCACATTTTCCCTACTGACCCCTGCATTAAGTGGAGGTGTGTAATGAGCATACAGAGAATTGACACCAGCTCTGGTAGGAACAAGGCAAGTGGGTAAACCCTCAGTTTGATAGTGGGGCACTTGAATGTTTATGAGATCTTGGAATAATGGTGTATTGTCTGCAATGGAGTCCAATGAGTTTGAAATAATCCTGGTTTCATCAGCTATTCTTGTATCGTTGATCATCCCTTGTTCCTTTTCAAGCATTTGTTGTGCCTTTCGTTTTTCCTTTTCCTGTCTTGCCATTTGCTTTTGTTGGTCCTTAACTTGCCTTGCTTTATCTCTTTCAATCCGTTCTTCTGCTCGACGTTGTGCTGCAACAATCCTTGCTGCCTTCTTCTCCTTGACTATATCCTTCTTTTTCTGTTTTAATTCTTGCATTTCAAATTTCTTTTTTTCTGACTCAACTAACAGGTTTATATAGTCCTCTGAGGTGAGTAACTGTGAGCTTCGGCCCAGACGAAGACTACCTGGTGCACCTTGATTTTTTTTCATTGATACTCTCTCTACTGGTAGCTTTAGGAACCGTCCAAGTGTCTTCTCCACCCCTCCCACCTGCATGTCATTGCTTGGTACTTCCCTTTCAGTATCTGTTGGAACTGATTGAACCATATCATTATCTTCATTTGATGCCTCATTATGTCCTTCATCTTCTTCCATTGATCTATTGTCCACAAAAAAATGAACAATTTCACTGTTCAATTCTACTGGTTGTGAGGGCATGTTCATGCTTTCTTCATTGGTTGCTGAGACACTATGTGCATTCATATTGATCATTGCTTCTGCTAGCCATGAAGGTGGGGTTACTTGGCTTGGCAATGTCAATTGGTCATTGTCAACTGCATGTTCAACAATATCATTAGCAATATCAGCAACAGGAATTTCATTTTCTTGAGTTGGTGGAACAATCTCCATGTTACTAGGAATTTGTTCATTGTTATATTGTGTTTCACATACAGTTTCATCATCTTCAGCATATAAGTGTCCTTGAGACAGGGAAATCATATTGCCAGCTGCAACAACATCATCTTGGTCATCTACTTCTTGCACTTCAACACTTGTTTGGACATTCCCTTCTTCCTGACCATCCACATGAAACGCTTGGCTACAACCAGTATCATGCATAAGAGCATCATAGTTCAGTGGCCAGATTCCTGTCCTCCTAAAGCCAGCCTTGATATTTGATGGTGTCAAAGCCCTTTTAAAAGCTTTACTTGCAAGCTCTGCTAGCTCAAACCTTTTCACCTCAACCCCTAGATTCTTTGCCATCCATGCAGCACGCTCCGACCTGAAATAGTTCTTGAAAGGGCCAAACACACTAACATCAAGGGGTTGCAGCCTATGAGTGGTATGAGCGGGCAATGTCAACAGGTCGATGCCTAAATTGTTTGCTTCCTCAATTGTTTGTACAGCCATGTGGCTCCCATGGCCATCTAATATCAAAAGGTGTCTGTTATTAGGCGAGACGCCACCTGGTACCGATGCAGCAAAGTGAAAAAGCCAACTTAGAAACAGTTCTTTAGTCATCCATGCATGGGGATGTGCAGCCATGCATGCACCTGGTTCACAGTTCTGTATATAGTTTTTCAGTTGATTTTTACCTTTGAATAGATAAAATCCTGGGATTGAAGTACCAATTGCATTAACACAACATAAAATAGTTATCCACTCCCTGCTCTTGGGCAAAATCTTTGGCACATTTCGGCTCCCTCTCTTGGCAATTACCCGCATGCCACAATTCCTCCCTGCCTGTAAACCTGTTTCATCACAGTTCCATATATGGTCTGCTCCATAAGAATGTTTATCGTAAGCACTAGAAAGTGTGTCATAGAACTTTTGCACAACTGCAGGGCGCAAATTTAATGCTCTGTCTCTGTCAAGGCCCTCAGTAGTACGCAATACAAGTTCTGGATGCCTTTTTTTAAACCCAAACCACCATTATTTACCAAGAAACCCATCTTTGAATGGGTTTGGCCTCCCTTGACAGATTTGAGCAACTGTTGATTTGAGTTGTATCAACTCTAGCCCATGTCCCAGTTGGGCCATCTCTTTACACCACTCAACCACCTCGGCCTCCTCCTCCTCAGTCATAACTGTAAGAGGCCCTCTACGTTTTGTATGAGTCAGTCCATTTATCCAATAATGTATTGATGAGGGAGGAATACCATGTTTTTTTGCAGATGCCCGAACTGAGTATCCATTAAACTCTATGTCGTCAATTGCAACTAACATTTTTTCTTTTGTCCATCCTCTTATAGCACTGATCTTTTTAGTTGAGCTTGCCCCTTGGATTGTTGTTGATGGTGGTTCTGTGGCTGATGCTGTGTTAACATCAGCGGCTGTCACATGGTCATTTTCAACAATGTTCCCTGGTGCATTGCCGGCATTGACATCAGCTGGCCTGTCATCATCGGACGATGTGCATCGCAGCTGCGCACCCCTTGTCACTCTCCTACCACTTCTCCTTGTACGAGCAGAGTAACTTCCTTTTGCCATAGATGCAACAACTTGTAAAATTATTGCATGCATTTAGACATTAGAATATATGTCAAATTATGCTTTATTACTTCTGCAAAAATTACTTTTTCTCTATTACAGGAAATTATCAACATGTATGTTGCATTTAGACATTAGAATATATGTCAAATTATGCTTTATTACTTCTGCAAAAATACTTTTCCTCTATTACAGGAAATTATCAACATGTATGTCACTGTTTTCATATATCATTTTCCATTTACTTTCAACAGCTTTATACAGCTAAACCAATGAGGTATGTAAACATGTATGAATTACGTCATTCTCCTTATATTTGTTAAAGATTAGGGAATACAGGTAATAAGTAGGTCTATTCAATATGTACTTACCGTATAGAGTAGAGTGTAATCATTACTAATGGTTGAATCAGTGCCATAAGTAGAACCATGGAAATCAAAGTAATGAGGAAACAGAGCTTGTTACATTAGGATATGCGTATACAGTGATTACAGTCTATCCATATGTATTACATTAGGATATACATATACAGTGATTACAGTGTATCCATATGTATTGATTATGTATTAGAACACAGTAGTTATGCAATTAGAACACAGTAGTTACATATGACTCTTTCTAACCATGCTTGTTTACCTAATTGTGTTTTCTCATTATCTCAAATCTTACAGTCATCTAATCCAATAAAGAGAAATGGTCATCCGCTCGGGCTTCCATTCTAAGAAACCATTCCTCAGTTCTATGGTCCATTCATCAGTAGTAGAAATTCACTTATTTGCATTCTTTCGACTCAATATCAAAATTTTTGCTTTCTCAATAGCTTCATGCTTCTGAAAATACATGTCTTTCGATTATGTTTCAATGTGATGTTTCAATGATGATTGTCAAGGTCTGAAAATATGTGAAAAATTACTAAGTTTATCAGAGTCATTAAAGTTACAATTCGTTTTTGTTCTATGTTTTAACTCATTCTGCATAGAACCCAAGCCATAATAATCGCTCAATTCCTGTAAGCTAAGCTTCAATTCCTATAAGCTAAACAAGCTATGACTACAGTACTAACTGCCTTTTTACTACCTATCTTTTTTTGCATTGCATCAATCTTGGGCTGGAAATGGTTCGAATGCTGGCTTTGATTCTGATGCTATTCAAGGTTAGACTCGGTCTCCGATTGGATATGGCTAGGGAGATGAAACTATATAAGGAACAGGAAGGGATGTGGGGATTGCTTGCTTGGAAGGATAGCGAGTCATGTTTCTTCTTCCAGTGATTAGCTATTGGCTATGACTACAGTACTAACACGACATACGTAACCTCTGTGATATGTAAGATGTAATCACTATTACATTTGATTCTATGGTCTCCTAGGTGTCATAGACAATCGGTTTTACTTCAGTTTAATCGAGTTTCATTGCAGTCATTTATTTTTTATATTTTTCATATAATTTATTTAGTTATTTTGAATATTGTGAAGAACAATCTCTGCTCCAAGATTTCTCTCCATTATCTGTGACTTAATTTACAGAGCTGAGTTATGTAAATCCCCATTCCTTTGGTCCAACTTTTACAACTTCGTATGGCTCGGGCTCTCCATACCCTAAGGTCTCGAGCTCAACGAGGTGAAAAGATATGAAGGCCAATAAGACGGTCATCTGCTATGTTACTTATAATTGTGTTTTCTCATTATCTAAAATCTTACAGTTCTATGGTCCATTCACCAGTAGTAGAAATTCACTTATTTGCTCTATGTTTTAACTCATTCTGCATAGAACCCAAGCCATAATAATCGCTCGCTCAATTCCTGTAAGCTAAGGTGTAAGCTAAGGTTCAATTCCTGTAAAGTAAACAAGCTATGACTACAGTACTAACACGACATACGTAACCTCTGTGATATGTAAGCTGTAATCACTATGAAGCTGATGATATAATAAGCTAGAACACATACATAAACTCTGTATAAAAAAGGTTAACTGTAACTGTATAGGTTAACTGTTGCCCTATGGACAGAACTGTAATGTAAGAAATCTGATAAATGAAAACAATGAAAACAGAACTGTAAGAAGAATGAGTTGTAATTCATAGAACTAACTTGAATATATTGGCCACTGTTTTGTGATGTTGTCTTCAAGTTTGCTGAATAGTTTGAAAGCATAAGATGAACTTCAACAGTGGGTGGACTTCTTTTATAGTTTTGGGGACTTGATTTTAATTGGTGGACATGGATGCACATGGATTGCAATGGCTTCATTTTGAATGTGTGGTATGGATTTAATTTGATGTGATCTAATGGTTGGGAATTGTTTATTTGTTGATCCATGTGCTTTGATCTGTTTTAATGAGAAATAGAGTGAGATGGGTGTCATTTATTGCAGTTATTGGGTCTGGGTATCATTTATTGAACAAAGTGGATTTAATTGTTATTGGGTTGGGTGTCATTTATTGAACAAAGTGGATTTAATTGTTATTGGGTTGGGTGTCATTTATTGAACATAGGGTGTTTAGCTGTTGAACAACACAGCAGTTATGCTGACATACATTCCTTTTGTTATGTGCAGGTAGGCATATTTATTTGGGATGCAAAGTTGCAGTTCTGATGAGTGGGGGTTGAAGTGACTGCTGTTTTGTACTTCTGGAATAGACCAGTTTGGAAGCCTTTATGGCTCTAGCTGTTTTCTACTTGGGTCAATATGTTTTGCAATATTAAGTAGTAAAATACTATTTATGGACAGTTGTGGGCCCAGTCAATGTATGGGTGATTTTTGGACATAATTTAATACTTATTTATACATAATGTTATTTATTTCTGTCTTAATTTTGATTTCAAAAGTCTTAATCACTGGTGGTTTGGTGGGACCAGTATTATATCAACTACTGATCCCTGCATAACATTAGGAATCTCTCCCCTATATATATACTTTTCTTTATGTTAAAGCTGGCTATGGCTCCCAGCTGGCTCTCAGGATAGATTTACTTCGCTACTTAACTCTGCTCTCCCTGTACGCGGCACGAGCAGCCCACTCTCACAGCCCCTCTCCTAGATCTTCTCTCCACTTCAACGGAGGAGATTTGGCTACACAGATGTACGGTTAGTACTCTATCATGAGTGATATTACTGCTTTCGATAGTTTCTATGCCGCATTTGCTTCCTCTTATGTTTGTTCTATGGCTTGGTCTTGGCTCCTTCAGGCCTCTGGTGGCTCTGTTCCTCAACAGTCCGCGATCTCCAACTAGTCGAGAGGCTTCCTCGTTGGGTTTATGACTCTACCGTCTAAGAGTGGTCACGGTAAGCTTGCGCACCTTATGCTCTTGGCGTTTGCTGCACAGTGGTTTGTTAATTCATTCATTTACATATTCCATCTTTAATATGTTGTTGTATCTTCTACTGAAGATGCTACTCTATGGAAATGAAGCCTGCAATTGGATGGGAAACCCTTTCAGGCTTCATCACCCGAGGCGCCTTCCGGGTAGGAGAATCTTCTAAGAGTGACTTTAAGGCGGGAAAGTTGAGTCCGTTGGGTGTACGAACAGTGTTTTCCATTTTGCAGGCATTTTCCAAAGCCTGAATCTTTTAGGGAGAAATACTAGTCGATATTAACTCCTGTATGAGGCCGTAGGCCATACTGTTTGGGTTTTTCATGTATTTTCGAGTTGCCTGAAGGTAGCTTCTGGCTACAAGACCCAAGCTAGGTCGTGCCGGTTTATTGGTCCAACTATGAATATATATTGTTGCTAAACTAAGAACTGAACCTTCCTGTGGGTTAATCCCAGGAATGGGACTTATTTGACAATTTAATCTGTAAGGTCTTTTAACCGTTGTTTACTCCTCTGTTTGCCGGTTAACAGATTTTGTTTTCCCACAAGAAGAGTTTATCGAGATACTGTGATGATGAAAGTATTGCTTGTATGTAGTCATTGCTCGTTGATTAAACTTTAGACCCGGCGACTCTAACTGTTCACCAGTTGATCGTTTGGTGTGGCGAGGTCGACCAAAATTTCCCCCATTTACAGAACGAAACCAGATTTTTTTGCTATATATTTAGACCCTTAGGTCGCCTTAATTTGAGGTGTTTTCGTTTCGTTTCGTTTTGTGTGTGCGCAGATTGTTGGTGATATGATTACAATTCTGAGCATCGATGGAGGAGGCGTCCGTGGGATCATTCCAGCAACGATCCTGGAGTCCCTCGAGAGAGAGCTGCAAGTAAAGTTCTAATTATTGGATTGAGAAAAAAATCGTGATGGATTTATTATATATCTTTGTAATTGAGTATATGTGTTATGTACTTACAGGAACTTGACGGCAAAGATAAGAGAATCGCTGATTATTTCGATGTCATCGCTGGAACTAGCACTGGAGGATTGATAACTGCTATGTTAGCAGCTCCAGATGACGGCACAGAGCCGCGCCCGCTGTTTACTGCAGACGAGATTACAAAGTTTTATTTCGATAAATGCCCTCTTATTTTTCCACCATCGCCCGGGTAAGTTTTATTTGGCTGACTGTTTTCTTATTCTCCAGTCATACTGTGTAATTTGAAAAATTAGGGTTTCAGTTTAATTTAGGTAATAGTCAATTACATTTAGTAATATTTATTAATCACATTTACTAATATAATTATACTAAAATTTATAGTATTTAAATTTTTAATATGTGAATGTTTAATATTAAGGTTTATATTAGATTTAATATTTGAGAGAGAGTTTATTAATATATGTGGTTTATTGTTAACACTATCTATTGAATTAGCTTTTGTGCATGTGCTTCATATACTTTGATATAATGGTGCTAGGGTTTATAACATTTCAAGTTTATAATATGGGGTTTATAATGTATATGGTTTAATATTAAGTTTGATTAGCCTAGGTCCATCTTAAATCTGGATCTACCAAGGGTCTAGAGGGATCAAATCTCTTTTAACTCTAAAATAAATTTGTATCTCAATAAATTCTCAATGCTATAACATCAATATGTAGAGTCTTTTTTAAATGTAAAACTTGGATACATGTTTATATTGTGAATTTGTCAATTCTAGATTTTTTTTTTTTTTACAAACCTAACCATATGTATCACTTAAGAAATCGAAAATTTATGTATAATTTTTTTTTTATGATTTTATAATATTAACGTTTATAATATATAGAGTTTCAATAATAATTATAATATTAAGGTACAACAATATAATTAGATTTAGAATTTCATAATATTAATGTTGATAATATATAGAGTTTGACTAACAATTATAATATTAGGCTTTGTAATATACGTAGTTAGTATCATATATTAGGATTTAATATAAAATTTAACAATATATTTAATAATTATTGATGTGGCTGATATACAGTTATTATCTACCTAATAGTTGGCTTAATTAGCAGTTATTTTTATTCTTGATGTTCAATACCATGCATTAATTAACAATTGTTTTTGTTGTTAATGTTCAATACCATCTCTTATTTAGAAAAAAAATTGAATATACTATTGAACCAACAAATAGTGAAGAATATGTTCTGGAAAGAGTAGTGAGTTAGAATATATTTTTAATTTCTATATAAAAAAGCACAACCAATTAATTTTATATGAACCATCCCTTATTTAGAGAAAAAACTAAATATGCTAAATGATAAAAAACAAATTCCCTTGATAAGTAATGTGTGACAGTATAACTTTGAATTTCTATCTGCAAAACGCACAACCTAATTGTTTTATATGAACCATAGTATAACTTTGAACTTCTACATACAAAACCATGTGACAGTATAACTTTGATTTCCATATGCAAAAAGCACAACCAATTAATTTTATATAGTGTATGACCGTATAACTTTAATTTCTATATAGAAAACACAACCCATTAGTTTTCTATGAATGATTGACAAGGGCTTCTCGAGATGGTTTGATAAATTGAAAAGGGGTTACAGGCCGCATGTGTGGGGTCCGAAATATTCAGGGGAACCACCGCACAAGATCATCAAAGAAACATTGGGGGAAAAGATATTACGCAACACGCTCGCGAACGTTGTGATTCCCGCATATGATATCCAGTTACAGTATCCAGTAATTTTCTCGAGTTTTGAGGTAAACTTTGTATGATCATAATGTGAACTGGGCTGACCATTAATCGCCAATATTCCAGTTAATATCCAGTTACAGTATCCAGTAATTTTCTCGAGTTTTGAGGTAAATAAACTTTGTATGATCATAATGTGAACTGGGCTGACCATTAATCGCCAATATTCCAGTTAATGCAACACATTGTATTCGCAGGGGAACAATAATGATGCAAAATTGTGCGATGTCTGCATCGGAACTTCAGCTGCTCCCACATATCTTCCGCCTTATCACTTTGATGCGCACAATAGCTTTGACCTCATAGACGGGGGAGTTGCGGCGAACAATCCAGTAATGCTTGTTTATATGTTTAAATTTTTTTACACCATAATTGATTTGATGCTCAGTCTATGTTTATGTTCCCATCATTTGACAGCAATTTCTTTGGAATGCCTAATGGCAATTAATTTAAATAGTATAGATCTAAATTTATTTTTTCAGCAAAAAAAAAGCTATATATTTCAATTATATTCATCCACAGGAAAATGTACAGATCCAGTGGAAATTAGTTTAATCAGTATAGATCCAGATTTATTATAAGGAGCAAGGGAAAAAAAGCATAGAGAGCTTATCATTGTAATTAAAAAATAAACAAAACAAACCAAACCGCCTTAAAAATTTGATTGGAAACTGTTTTACATCTCAAAACACCCAGTCGCCAATAATTTGACAGCCGATGGGTTATTTAAATTGAAGGGAAAGTAAAAGCCATATCCTCAATTTTATATGCTCACGTTAGGGTTTTGATTTGGTTAAGATATTAGTGCTATGATGGTTCTGGGTATATGAACATCCATAGTTTTTTACCAATAATATTCATCTCCAATCCCCATCACTTGGTAGACTTCAAATGTTCTTACCTCCAATACTGTCTGATGTTCTGTTTATGTTTACATGTCAATTGTTTTGATTCTCTATTAATAAGACTTGTTATCGAATTATCATACTAAAAAAATTGGATTGATTTTTATTTTTATTTTTTTAAATTAACTAATAATTTTGCAGATGTTACTCTCGATAAATCACCTGACCAAACAAGCTAAGGCTTATGGAATGCCAGACGACGAGAAAAGTACTCAATATTGGGCATTGAAGCAAGCAGTAGACGCTCTGCACTCGAAGGAAGACCTCTTGAAAAAGTGTCTGGTGCTTTCTCTTGGCACTGGAGAAGCAAAAACTGGTTACCGGGCTACGGACGCTGCGGGATGGTTTAGTAATCATGGTAAATGTCCTTTAATTGACATATTTATGCAATCGAGTTCAGCTATTGTGGACTTTGAGGCATCTATCATGTTCCAAGGCTTGCAATTAGCGGATAATTATCTAAGAATCCAGGTCCTTTAATTCTTGCACCTCTTAATTATAAACAATTAATTCAGTACTATATTTAGGCATAATTATATTTACAGATTGCCTGAATATATTTGTCTCTTGTTCGTTTGCACACAATCCATATCTAATAGATTCTATTACTTATTGGGATGATGATCAGGAACCCAACTTAGAAGATAAAAGAAGTGCACTGGATCTGTCAACAGACGAAAATCTTAACGCGCTGAAAGATATAGGCATTGAACTTTTGGACAAACCTGTTTCGAGGGTGAATATACACACTGGCCGGTATGAGCCTGTGGAGGGAAAAGGCACCAACAGGGAGGAATTGAAACGGTAAATTCACAGCTTACTTTTTAATAGTCGAATTTTATATATAGAGTTTAGTTTATATAAGAATAAGTATTTAATGTAATGTAAGATTGTGATTTATTTGTTATTTAAAATTACAAGTTTAAATATATAAATGGATTTAGCACTTTAAAATTTTTTATAGCTTTGTTTTAATTTTACAGATTAAATAACTTAAATTCAAACTTTTAAAAATCTTTATCAAATTTTTATTAAAATACAGTATAAATGTTTTGAAAAAGCCCATTACTTAAAATAACCTTGAACCATATAAATAATTTTTATATTATATTTTTTTTTTATCAAATTGTCTAAATTTTGACTTCAAACTTCACCTGTGGCTTTAACTTTCACATCACATCAAAAAGTGACTTTACAATACACGTTATGATGATTTATTCTAAACCCCTCTGGCCATAACAATTTTCTGTTTTCCTATTTTCCATTTTCTTATTATTATTGGAAATAGCTTTTATAATTATTATTAGTCTAACAGGTGGATATGGTGGAATTGGTTTGGCAGGTTTGCGAAGGAACTTTCGGACGAAAGAAAGGAAAGAATGTCACGGCGACCATCGTAGTGACCGTCTTTGAAATGGAAAACTGCTGCACACGGACTTAGCTCATTTTCGTGGAAAACTTTATAAACTAAAAGTTGAACTGGATTTTCACTACTTTGACTTTTATGGAAGTACAATTATTTAGACTTTCTAGTATTTTAGAATGTTAGTTTCTCAATTTTACTTTCAGCATGCTCAAGGGTTAAATACCAAACCGTATTTAGACACTATTATATTTTCAAATGTTAGTTTCTCAATTTTACTTTCAGCATGCTCAAGAGTTAAATACCAAACCGCCGTAGACGGTAAACACTTTATTACAGACCTTTTAATTATTAGCATGGCATGTCGATTATATATATATATATATATATATATATATATATTTTATTATTCTCGGGTAGAAAATTGAGATTTTTATATACATGACCTTTTAATTATTAGCAAGGGGAAATTAAATTGAGGTTTTATATACATGTCGATTATATAGATATAGATTATTATTGTCTGGTAGAAAATTGAGATTTTATATACATGTGGATGGTTGCAGGATGGACTCTTCTTTTTTTCCATGTAATTATGTAATATAAAAAGATTTTTTAATATTGGATGGTAATATATATATAGCTGTAGGATGGAATATATGTTGTTCCTTATATGAATGGTAGTATAAAAATATTTTTTTAATATATATGTGGATGGTTGTAAAATGAAGTATAGCTGTAGGATGGAATATATGTTGTTCCTTATATGAATGGTAGTATAAATGTTTTTTTTTTTAATATATATGTGGATGGTTGTAGAATGAAACTTTGGTTTTTGTATGTAGTTCTTAAAAAAAATTATTAGTGTTTTGTATATTGAGCAATGAATTAAAATATGTGGATATTATAAAACTAATATAGATGAGGTATTAATTATTTTTCCATGCAGTTCCTTGTGTGGATGGTAGTAAACAATGGTCTTTTTTATTTATATTAGTGTTTTGTATATTGAGCAATGAATTTAAAATATGTGGATATTATAAAACTAATATAGATTTTTTATTTATATATTAGTGTTTTGTATATTGAGCAATGAATTTAAAATATGTGGATATTATAAAACTAATATAGACGAGGTATTAATTATTTTTCCACGCAGTTCCTTGTGTGGATGGTAGTAAACAATGGTCTTTTTTATTTATATATTAGTGTTTTGTATATTGAGCAATGAATTTAAAATATGTGGATATTATAAAACTAATATAGATGAGGTATTAATTATTTTTCCATCCAGTTCCTTGTGTGGATGGTAGTAAACAATGGTTTATATATGTGGATAGTTGTAGGATAAAGTGTAGTATAAAATGTTATATATATATATATGTGTGTGTGTGTGTGTGTGTCAATGGTTATGTGGATGGTAGTACACATTGGTCCTTTTTATATATATGTTGATGGTTGTAGGATAAAGTGTAGTATAAAATGGTCCTTTTTATATATATGTGTCAATGGTCTTTTTTATATAAATGTCAATGGTACCGCAGTAAATAGGTGTTTCATGATAGTAAAATTCCTAAAGGATAGTATTTGTATTTTTTTGGTGATTTCAAATACATATTTTTTTAAGATGTCATTGGAAAAATAAATGAGTAATTACTTACACTAAAATTTTTGAAGGATAGTGGATGGTAGTACACATTGGTCCTTTTTATATATATGTGGATGGTTGTAGGATAAAGTGTAGTATAAAATGGTCCTTTTTATATATGTGTCAATGGTCTTTTTTATATAAATGTCAATGGTACCGCAGTAAATAGGTGTTTCATGATAGTAAAATTCCTAAAGGATAGTATTTGTATTTTTTTGGTGATTTCAAATACATATTTTTTTAAGATGTCATTGGAAAAATAAATGAGTAATTACTTGCACTGAAATTTTTGAAGGATAGTATTTTCATTTACGGAAGCAAACAAGAGTTTAATCATAGTAAAACTTCTGAAGGATAGTACTTGCATTTAATTTATTGAAAGATAGTATTTTCATTTACAGAAGTAAACTAGAGTTTAATCATAGTAAAATTTCTGAAGGATAGTACTTCCATTTACCGCAATAAAGAGGAGTTTAATGACACTAAAACTTTAGAAGGATAGAGGAATTTAATGACACTAAAAGTTTTCTGAAGGATAGTACTTGCATTTAATTTCTGAATGATAGTACTTGCATTTATTTTTGGAGGCTAATAAGATTTGAAGCTAGCTCTTTGCTAGGCTATTTTAGAAGCTTACCACTAAACCACAAAGCCACAAAGCCGACTTTATTAAAACAAGAGGAGAAATGGATTTATATCTTTTCAGAAGTATTGCATATATATTTGGAATTTGAAAGGATTTGAAGAATATTTAGTTGCTCAACAATTATGACTTCAATAGTTTCCATAGTTGGAGTTGTTTTTAATGGAAAGGAAAATTATCAAAAGTGATTTAGAAAGCTTAAAAGTGCCTTTTTTAACAATTTTTGGGAAGTTTGTCAAGGCAAGAATGATAGTGATGGATAGTGATGGAAAAGAAATTGCACCAGAGTCGCCTCATAATGAGTAGCAGCATGCAATTTGGGAGACAAAAGACAACAAGGCATATGCATCGGTGACAAAAGTAGTAATCAGATATATCGTTTCTTGTGGTAATACATTTGAAGCACTAAAGAAGTTGAAAGAATTGTATGATTCACACTAAGAACTTGAAATTATTCACTTAGTGTTAAAGTTGTTTAATTTGGAGATGAAGGATAATGATCCTTTGAAGAGTACCTCTGAAGTAAAAGCCATTTTTGATGATATAGAAGTGTTGAGGCTCAAACCTGCACCTTCCTATACACCCTTCTTTTTCCACTTACTTCATCCACCAAGCTGTTAAATCATTGCATTATAGTCTTAAAAGAGCTTCTCACATGGTTTTCTGACTATGCTTATGACTGTTGTTTGGTTTAGATTTTTGTTCAGGCAGCTGCAGAAACTTGTGAGTTTCCGTAGCCAGCACAGGTTTCCGTAGCCAGCACAGGATTTTGCAGCTATTTTGTTAAAAGCTATGCTACAGGTGTCCTATGAAGAAACGAGCCACATGGGCAAGCTACAGGTGACGGGTACATAAAATGTGTCCCTTCAGATCAGCCAAATCATCCATAGAAGGTCACGGTCAACAAGGGTCAAAGGCAAAGCCAACCAAGGAATTTAGTGGTGGCACGTCTCCCTTTTGAGCACGTGAAAGTTTACGTGGCACAGTCCTCGGCCCACGGAGACATCGACACACCCGGAGATCATCCCCGTAACCTGAATCCAACAGCTACCACTCCGAAGATTTAATAGACATGATGACAGTTACGCTAGATCTCGGCTTAGGAGATCTACGTGTCTCTGGCAACGCAGTTAATAGCATAAGATTTAGTTAGTTTCAACACTTTTTCATTATAAATAACACGTTGATGAACGCTGTGTAAAAGCTTTTGCGATGTAATTTTTGAAATGTTGCTATTATCACCCCACTGTACTTTGTTTTATATATGTTGTTGCTGCTTTAATACATGAGAAGACTACTTTCTTGAGCTCGTTCTTGTGACTGTTCATTGATTGGCTGAAGTGGTAGAGGGCCCCTGTGCACTAAAGCCCTATATAGTTTTCATTTGACTTTATTATGTTTCTGTTTTCATAATCATTAGCTTGTATATAACATGCTGTTTTGATGTTTTTAAATTCACTACTGTTTACATGTTCACTTCCGTTTTCTTATAGCTGTGAGCTGATCAACGCTTTTCTGCAGGTTTTCTTAGGGAGCCCGAGAAAATTTTCATATTTTTGATAACTATTGACATATGAGATCATCTTGTCCTTCCTGCTAATTTCCATTTTCTGAAGTTTAATTCCAGCACTGTCCTTTTCCAAGTTGTGATTTGCTTATTTATTTTTTTGCTACTTAGACATCATACTACTCATTTGTTTATGGTTTCTTTCTATAGTCAAGTGAATCTATTAGTAAGGAATCAGAATATTACTTATTGTAGTGTGATTTAGTTATCATATTGTTTAAACTTATTCATGATTGCTTCCCATAAGGTAGATTGAGCTGAAGGGTAAAGGATCAGAAGAGTTGAAGTAGTGTGATTAGTTTCTTTTATGCAATTTAATTTCTTGCAATTTAGTTATCATATTGCTTAAACTTATTCATGATTGCTTCCCACAAGGTAGATTGAGGTGAATGGTAAAGGATCAGAAGAGTTGAAGTAGTGTGATTAGTTTCCTTTATGCAATTTAATTTCTTGCCATTTAGATATCATATTGCTTGACTTGTTCATGATTTCTTCCCACACTGTAGATTGAGCTGAAGGGTAAAGGATCAGAAGAGTTGAAGTAGTGTGAATTAGTTGCTTTGCTTTGAGTTGCTTTGAGTTCAGTTTTTACTTTCTTTTCATTCAGCAGCAAGGATACTGGGCCATTGTCATTAGTTCACTGTTTGATACATTTACTTCCTCTTAAGAATTGATTTCATTACAGTTGTTTTAAAGCTTTCTTTTTGAGCACTTTTAAGTTTGAGAAAATCACTGTAGAAATCACCATCACCATCCATACTCCATACTTAATTTTCATTTTCGCCATCACACATTAGGGAAAGATAAATCCAAAAACAAACTAAAAAAACTCAAAAACGACAAAAGATTAAGGAAATGGTTATCTTGTACATATAGTACACTTCACTTCGTCAGTTTACGAATCCCGGATTGACATTTTAAATAGCAATTTAGAACACACTAAATTGACCAAACATTTTGGCGTTGTTGCCAGGAAAGTGAAATTAGGTAGCCAATTTCTTAAAAAACAAAAAAAAAAAACAAGAAAATTTCAAGGAAGGAAAATTGATAACCTCTCAAAGTATGCTCTCCTCTTGCACTTAGTGTGATCTGGAGGATCAGAAAAGAGAAAGTTATTGGTTTAATAGTTTCTTGACTATGCTCTCTTCTTGCACCTAGAGTGACCTGGAAGATCAGAAAAAGAATTATTAGCCCGACTTGAAAAAAAATAAAAAATGACATGCATAGAGCAAGAGATTCTAGGGGAAAGTTTTTAGCTAGAGCCAAGAGTTTGATTTTTACAACTCCTTCTACCTCAAGGAATAGACAAGAGACAGCTCCATCATCTCCAACCTACACTCCTAGCCCTAGGATTCCTGGAATTCAAGAGGCAGTAGTTGACTCTCCCATGCCATCCATCGAATCTGAATTAGGAATAGATTCTTTCTTTTCTTCTACAGGGAGACACATTGTAATTGAAGAAGTAGAATCACCTGACGAAGAAGAGGGAGAAATTCCTCCTCGTTCGCCATTAGTAGAGGAACCAGAGGTTCTGAAATCTCTGAGAAAACTACCATGACAGAAGAGGGAGTTAACGGATTTGGTAGAGGTAGAGGTAGAGGAGGGGGAGGAGGAAATAATGGAGGAGGTAGAAGTAACATGGGGGAAATAGGGATGGAGATAACTCATTTGGATTTCTTATAGTCGATGAGGATTCTCGAGCAACAATGAAAAATATTTCACCATCTGTCCTCCCAAACTTTCATGGGTTAAGAAATGAAGATCCTGAAACATTTCTATTTGAGTTTGAAGTCGTGTGTTGAACTTATGATTATCTAGAAGACTCTCAAAAACTCAAATTATTTCCTTCAACATTGAAAGGAGCTGCTTTAAAATGGTTCATGGGATTACTCACTCAATCCATTAGGACTTGGAATGATATGAAACAAACATTTTTGGATAGATACATGGATTATTGTATGCCTACCAACCACAAGGATGAAGTATTTAAAATGGTACAAAAAGAAGATGAAAACTTGGAGGATTTACTTGAAAGATTCCAATACAATCTGAAAAGAGCAGAAATGAGTAACTTAGATGAGGAGACCTTGAAAGCCCTTCTACTAAAATCCATTAGAGATGAATGGATAGATATTTTGAACATGATGGGAAAAGGAGACATCTCAACTTCCACTTATGACATAGCAGAACTGTGTGTCCATCTCTCAAGACAAAAATCTAAAACTGGAAAAGGGCCTAGAGATCCTTCTCTCATGAGAGCAAAACAATCTGCAACTGGATCAATAAGTAGGGCTCAGATTGGCAATATTCTTGATGAATTCAAAAATGATATCTTAGGGAGTCTTAGCGAGCAACTAGACACTCTTAAGATCCACAATAAGCAGAAAGCAGAAGTTGAAGCTTTAGCCATCTTTTGCCCAAAATGTAGAAAAAAACATGCTCTCAGGGAATGTCCCTTGGATGCAAAAGTTGTAGAAACATGTGTGATCTGTTCAGAGAATCATGAGACCAAGGATTGTCCTTCAATTCCTGGGCTCAAAGCTGTTTTTCAAGAAGATCCAAATACAATTGAGTCTCTCTGTTTTGTTGTAAGGAGACCTTGGCAGGGGCAACAAAATCAAGGGTTTAACAACTCTATGAACTTTCGACCACCACCAAATTGGAATCCTTGGCAAAAACCTTAGTCCCAACCTCAAAATCCTTTTCAATCATGGGTACAAGGTATGCAAAATCCTTATGGGAGATTTGCTCAATTTTATCAATATCCTCCATATTTTCAAAACCAACAAGCGCCACAACTTCCAAATCAAAACCCACAACTATCATTTCCATTTCAACAACAACAACCCTCTCAACAAAACCCAAATTATCAACTCTTGCTTCCATTCCAACAGAAGTCAAATCAACTTCCTTCTCAGCCATTGACAAACCCCAATGATAAAAACCCTCAAAATGCTTACATGATAGAAGGTCAACAATTTTTTGCCTATATGATTGTTCCTCTCAATGATGTACAACTCAGATCTGGTAGAGTTCTACATAAATCTTCTATAGATGCCCAAAATCAAAGAATTTCTAAGGAAGAATCTCTTGAAGCCAATAAGGGTTATGAAGCATCTCTTCAAAACCCAAACACTCAGAAAGAAAAATAAAAAGAGCTAACCCCCACAACTCCTATAATTGAGCAACCTGCATCTTCATCCACACCTCCTTTTCCTGAAAGATTACAAATTGACAAAGGGGTGGAAAAACAAATCTTGTTGCCTGACTATGATTTTCTAGATGAATTGAAGAATGTCTGTATCAAGATTCCCTTGTTACAAGCCATTAAAGAGATTCCTATTCTAGCAAAAACAATAAAGGTGTTGAGTTTTAAAAGACCAGGAAGGAAACCTAGAGACACAAGAAGAATCCACCTGGTAGGGAAAATCGCAGACATCATGATGGTAAAAATTACTATGCAGAAATATGTAGATCCTGGTAGTCCAATTGTCAAAACACATATCAATGGGGTTGAAATTCCAAATACTTTGATTGATTTAAGGGTTGCTATTAACATTATGAGTAGACAGACTATGGAACAGCTGAAACTTCCTAACCTTCTCTTTACACCTACTTTACTGCAACTTGCAGATCGATTAATTATTAAACCAGATGGTGTATTAGAAGACATTTCAGTCTCCTTAGACTCTTGGGAATATCCAGTGGATTTCATGATTTTAACTCCCAAGAGTAATTTAGGAGGACATTCTCTCATCTTAGGAAGACCTTGGCTAGCCACAGTCGATGCTTTCATCAGTTGTAGGTCCGGGGATATGTATATTTCTGATGGTAATTCGACAAAGAAATTCAATCTGTATCCTCCAACAAAAGAAATTACAGAAATAGGAGATAATGAGTGGATTGATGATGAAGATACTATACAACCTGTCTTTACCATTTCTGAAGTTAGTGAAGATAGTCAAATTCTGAACAAATTAGAAAATTTTGAAACATCTTCAGAATATGACCACACACAATTTCAGTTAGATTCTGACATTGAGTATCTATCATCTAGACAAATGTCTCTTTTCTCTATGGAAGAATTTGGTAGTTCCACCATTGAGATCTTTCCGGGAAAAACATTGAATATCAACAAAAATTTGGAAAGATCACAACAGGAAGAACTAACCAAAATCTTGCAAAAACATTCTACTGCATTTGCATGGGAGTATACCGATATGAAAGGTATTGACCCTAAGACTTGCATTCATCACATCTACATTGAGGAAAACAGTAGACCAATCAGACAACGTCAGAGAAGGATGAATCCAAACCTTAGGGAGATAGTGAAAGAAGAGCTCCAAAAGTTACTTAATGTAAACTTCATTTATCCAATTTCAGATAGCCGATGGGTTTCTCCTTTGGTTATAGTACCTAAAAAGAATGGTAAATGGAGGGTATGCATTGATTACAGGTTGAACAAAGCAACTTTGAAGGATCACTTTCCTTTACCCTTTATCGATCAGGTATTAGATACTTTAGCAGGCAAAAAGCATTTTTCATTTTTGGATGGTTTTAGTGGTTACAATCAGATTCAGGTAGCACTTGAAGATCAGGACAAGACCACATTTACCTGTCCATGGGGAACTTTTGCTTATCGAGTACTTCCTTTTGGATTATGTAATGCACCCGCAACATTTCAAAGGGCAGTACTAGGAATCTTTTCCGATATAATCCATGATTGTGTAGAGGTTTATATGGATGATTTTACAGTTTATGGTAATTCGTTTGAAGAGGCATTAGAGAATTTGGAAAAAGTCCTTATAAGATGTAAAGAAACAAACCTATCATTAAGTCATGAAAAATGCTTTATGATGTTTACTGAAGGGATTGTTTTAGGACATCATATTTCAGGAGATGGGATTAAAGTTGATAGATCAAAAGTTGAGGTCATCTCCAAGTTTCCTATTCCAAATTTTCAAAAAGATGTTAGAAGTTTTCTTGGATTTACTGGATACTATAGAAGATTTATTGAAAACTTCACCAAAATAACATCTCCACTCTTCAAATTACTTACAAAAGACTGTGAATTCAAATTGGATCCTAATTGTCAATCTGCATTTGAAACTTTGAAAACAAGAATATCTGAAGCACCCATTTTAAGAGGGCCGAATTGGAAACTTCCTTTCCATATTTCAACAGATGCTTCAGATACAGCTCTAGGAGCTGTGTTGGGACAAAAGGATTTAGTTCCTTATGCCATTTACTACACCAGTAAAAATTTGACTCCCACTGAGTTAAACTATACTGTGACTGAGAAAGAGTTCTTAGCTGTTGTTCATGCAATCAACAAGTTTAGACATTATATAACATGCTATGAAACTTTTGTCCATACTGATCATTCTGCAATTAGATATCTCATGAACAAACGTGTTACTAATGGCAGAGTTACAAGATAGCTTTTACTTTTACAAGAATTCAATATTACTGTGTTGGATAGGCCAGGGAAACAAAATACAGTAGCTGATTTCTTTTCTAGAATCCAAAATACTAACGAAGATTCTCCTGTAGAGGATAAGTTTCGAGATGAATATTTGTTTGCAGTAACTACTAAGACTCCTTGGTATGCAGATATTGATAACTATTTTGTTACAGGGAAGCTACCTCCACATTTATTTCCTAATGAAAAGAGAAGAATTATTCAGGAGAGTTCGAATTATTCATGGATTTCTAATGAATTGTTTAAAACAGGGCTAGATTGTGTGATCAGAAGATTTGTTCGGGAAGACGAAATGCTTGACATCCTCAAGGCATGTCATGATGAACCATGCGGTGGACACTTTGCTGACAAAAGGACGGCCTATAAAATCCTTTCTTTAGGATATTATTGTCCTTCCCTTTTCAAAGATGCAAAACAATATGTCAGAAGGTGTGACGGCTGCCAAAGAGTTGTGAGACTGACTCTTTCAAATGAAATGCCATTAAAACCACAGGTACTCATTGAACCCTTTGAAAAATGGGCTTTAGATTTCGTTGGACCCATTAATCCACCATCTAGACAAAAGAAGTATACATTGGTATGCACTGATTATGTCACTAAATGGGTAGAAGCTAAAGCATTGCCTTTTGCCACTAAAAATTCAGTTGTTCAATTTCTTTTTGAGGATATTTTTACTCGTTTTGGTGTCCCAAGAGAAATTGTGACAAATGAGGGAAGTCAATTTACATCTAACTTGATGGAGAAGCTGATGGAAGAATACAAAATCAAGCACAGAAAATCTACTCCTTACCATCCGCAAGCAAATGGCCAAGTGGAATCTACAAACAAAGTTCTTGAGAACATCATCACCAAAAATGTTCATCTACATAGAAGAGATTGGGAAGAAAGGCTTCCTGAAGCCTTATGGGCCTACAGAACTACATGGACGAACACAATAGGATATTCTCCCTATGAACTTGTTTATGGGAAAGAAGTCCTGCTCCCCATTGAGTTTCAAGTCAAGATTTTCAAGATGGCAGTTCAGTTGGGAATGAATCTATCAGAAGCCCAAAAGAATAGAATGGAGCAGTTGAATGAGCTAGATGAGATCAAACAAGATGCAATTTTAAGGATTGATCTAGTTCAACATCAAAGAGCTAAGTGGCATGACAGATATATCAAAGAGAGAAAGTTTCAAGAGGGAGATTGGGCGTTACTGTTTGATTCCAAGTTTAAAGACTTCAAAGGAAAATTTCAGACTCATTGGCTTGGGCCATATGAGATTGACAAAGTCTTTAACAATGGAGCGGTAAGAATCAAGACCATTGATGAGTTTCAAACTCCTCTCATTGTGAATGGCTACTGATTGAAAATTTATCATAAGCCACTCTCAAAAGAGGAATTTGTCAAAATGTTCCAAGAGAACTCTGCAATAAGGCTGGTGGAGAAGAATCCTTCTCCCCCATCAGCCTAGCTTTTGTTTCTTTCAGTGAAAAAAAAAGAAAAAGAAAGAAAAAGAAAAATCGTATAAGCCTGAAAACCAATCATAGATTGGCAGTCTTATACATAAAATGTAGAGTGAAAATCAGGGACACCTCACACTATATTTTCCAAAAAAAATCTCCTCTCCTTTTCTTTCCATCTTCACTCCATCTCATTTGTCATTTCACTTCACCTCCATCTCATTCTCATTTCGATTTCACTTCACTCCACTTCATTTTCATTTCATTCCACTCATTCCATTTCACTCCATCAATAAAAGTCCCTTTCAGGACTATTTTCATTCAGTTAGTTCTTCTCTAACTATCTTTGTGCAGTTAAGGGGGTGCTGTCTCAGTTTCTGCAGCTGGAAACCGTTTCCGCAACCAGAAGCAGTTTCCGCAGCCAGAAACGATTTCCACAGCCAGCATCACTCTGTTTTCAAAATTTACAGTCAACTGTTAGTGCCATAATCATGAAATGCAGGTGTAATTGAGCTAAAGACATGGGGCATCTCCAAGACATCAAAGAAGAGCAATTGGTTAGAAGCCTTGAGCAAGAAATGACAAAGTTTCCAAAGGTATGATCAAAAATCTTTATCAAATAACAATTCAAGTCATAATTACGCATAGTTATTAAACCATAATAACAAGTTCTACTATGTGCAATGATTTGATACGATAGCTCCACTACCACTCCTATTCCATGATATCACTCCACACATCTCCCATTCATTTCTCCAACGGTCTCATGATTATTCCGAGTTTAAACTCAAGATTGACTGCACTTCCATCTATTACCCGTACTCTTGAGACGTAACCTATTGTGTTACGGCTCTTCTTAGCCGTAATTTCCGCAGCCGTCTATTGAGATGTGTAAAAATTCCATACACAGTCATCCGATTCAAAAGAACCCCGATGTTACTCCATTCGTTCACCACTCCACTAATACCATACTCCTCGCATGCATCCGCATTGTATTTTGAACTTGTTTACTGCTGCTCACCCTCTGTTCCTCTGGTAATTCAGGTACTTCCATTCCCTGTTCTCCATTTCCGACTGCAACCACTACAGTTTGTTCTCCATTTCCGACTGCAGCCACTACAGTTTGTTCTAAACTCTGACTGCAGTCACTACAGTCATCCTAAACCCCGATTGCAGCCACTACAGTCTATCCTAAATCCTGAATCAAGCCATTTTTTTTTGAACCCTCACACGTAGAAGAACTCTCAGTTGGAATTTAAAACAGAGGATGGGAAAATTACTGAGCGCCGAGCTGGAAGGACCGAAATACTTGGAGGGTTATCCTCAAACTAAGGAATTGCTGAAGAAAGTCAGATGGCTATGATTTATCCAAAAGTTTAAAGGCCATAACAAGGAGGTGACCAAAGATTTTGCGCGGTCCTTTGATGGACAAACAATGGAGATTGGAGACTTAAAGTTTACAGTGACTAAGGCCACAGTAGCAGCTGCCACAGGCCTACCTCAAGAAGGTGAAAGGTGGTTTAATAATAGAAGTGTAGACGATCAAATATGGAGAATCATGCTACAAAACCAAGGTATGGATACCACCGTATTTACAAGAGGCATCCCTGTTCATGCACTAAAAGAGGAATGGTCTAGTCTACTGTTAGTCATCCAGAAATTTATCACGTGTGAAGGTCGTTTTGGTTCTATGTATATGTATCATGCTAGACTGATGATGAATTTCATAGAGGGTCACACTCTTAATTTGCCTCATTTTCTGCTATTGAGTTTGAAAAAGATGAGTTTTATAGTTCAAAACACGTAGGCAACATTGAACCTCATGTCTACCATCATGGATTCATACAAATTCTTATTGAGGACCAGTTGAAGAAAACTAAGGATACTTGGGAGCAATTCTTGACAAGAAACTACTTCCAAGAGCCATCTGAGGCCTCTGGAAGCAGTCCACCAAAGATTCCAAGGAAAAGTAGGAGGAAAGAAAAGAACATTACAGTCCAAGACTCCCCTACAATAGAAATTCAAGAAACTGTCCAAAAAGAAGAAGAAGATAGAGCTAAAAATAAGAAACAGAAGAAAGAAAAAGGCAAAAGAACCATTCAAGAAGTCTATCCATCCCCTCAGCAATCCATAGAGGAGGATTATCAACCTATGTCAGAAAGATTAGTACATCTCCAGGCTGCTGCTATAGCAAAGAAAAAGCAAAAAGGAAAACAGAGTGCACAAGAGAAGAGTACTAGTCCATACTTAAGGAGGAGCACTAGGCTAAAAAGGAAGGCGAATAAAACCCAAGAAAAATAGTTTCACTTTAATGATTTAGGTGAAGAGACACTTGAGAAATCTCCAGCTCAGCCAAGCATTGAATCAAGTTCTCCACATGATGAAAGCCCTTTTCGGCCGGAAAGAGAGAGCAGTCTTCCTCCTCCACCAGATTTTGAGCCTAGTCCGAAAAAGACACCTGAGGTAGATCCTAATCAGCAAGAGGTATATAACTACCTGGAATCCTTAGAACAATCAGTTGCAGGATCGAGTACCACTCTGCCACTTGATGCACAAGTTCAGTCTTTGAAACATGAAGTATTTGAATTAGAAGTCCTAAATAGGCATATCAAACATGAAAATGAAGCACTCAAAGAGCAGAGTAAGGTAGACAAGATTGTCTATGATAACACTATGCTCCATTTAGGACTGTGGAAAAAAAAAACAGGAAACTGAAGAAGAAGTGCAAAAAGTTAAGCAGAGCATTGATTAATCTCAAGTTCAAATGTCTAGTCAGGAAACCAAGGATGATGTTAGCATCAAAGAAGAAGAAAAGAGGGCTAGATGTCCTTGCAGAAGCCTCAGAACATATGGATTAGAGGGAAATAACTAAATTTTGGTTGCATGAGGACATGCAACACCTTCACAGTGGGGGTATGTTGAGCCTCAAACTTGCACCTTCTTATACACCCTCTCAGCCTTCTTTTTCCACTTACTTCATCCACCAAGCTGTTAAATCATTGCATTATAGTCTAAAAAGAGCTTCTGACATGGTTTTCTGACTATGCTTATGACTGTTGTTTGGTTTAGATTTTTGTTCAGGCAGCTGCGGAAACTTGTCAATTTCCGCAACCAGCACAGGTTTTCGCAGCCAGCACAGGATTTCGTAGCTATTTTGTTAAAAGCTATGCTACAGGTGTCCTATGAAGAAATGAGCCACATGGGCAAGCTACAGGTGACGGGTACATGGAACGTGTCCCTTCAAATCAGCCAAATCATCCATAGAAGGTCACGGTCAACAAGGGTCAAAGGCAAAGCCAACCAAGGAATTTAGCGGTGGCACGTCTCTGTTTTGAGCACGTGAAAGTTTACGTGGCACAGTCCTCAGCCCACGGAGACATCAGCACACCTGGAGATCATCCCCGTAACCTGAACCCAACAGCTACCACTCCAAAGATTTAATAGAGATGATGACAGTTACACTAGATCTCGGCTGAGGAGATATACGTGTCTCTGGCAACGCAGTTAATAGCATAGGATTCAGTTAGTTAGTTTCAACACTTTTTCATTATAAATAACGCGTTAATGAACGCTGTGTAGAAGCTTTTGCGATGCAATTTTTGAACTGTTGCTATTATCACCCCACTGTACTCTGTTTTATATATGTTGTTGCTGCTTTAATACATGAGAAGACTATTTTCTTGAGCTCGTTCTTGTGGCTGTTCGTTGACTGGCTGAGGTGGCAGAGGGCCCCTGTGCACTGAAGCACTGTATAGTTTTCATTTGACTTTATTATGTTTCTGTTTTCATAATCATTAACTTGTATATAACATGCTGTTTTGATGTTTTTAAATTCACTACTGTTTACATGTTCATTTCCGTTTTCTTATAGCTGTCAGCTCATCAACGCTTTTCTGCAGGTTTCGTTAGGCAGCCCGGGCAAATTTTCATCTTTTTGATAACTATTGAAATATGAGATCATCTTGTCCTTCCTGCTAATTTCCATTTTCTGAAGTTTAATTCCAGCACTGTCCTTTTCCAAGTTGTGATTTGCTTATTTATTTTTCTACTACTTAGACATCATACTACTCATTTGTTTATGGTTTCTTTCTATAGTCAAGTGACTCTATTAGTAAGGAATCAGAATATTACTTATTGTAGTGTGATTTAGTTATCATATTGCTTAAACTTATTCATGATTGCTTCCCATAAGGTAGATTGAGCTAAAGGGTAAAGGATCAGAAGAGTTGAAGTAGTGTGATTAGTTTCCTTTATGCAATTTAATTTCTTGCAATTTAGTTATGATATTGCTTAAACTTATTCATGATTGCTTCCCACAAGGTAGATTGAGTTGAAGGGTAAAGGATAAGAAGAGTTGAATTAGTGTGATTAGTTTCCTTTATGCAATTTAATTTCTTGCCATTTAGATATCATATTGCTTGACTTGTTCATGATTGCTTCCCACAAGGCAGATTGAGCTGAAGGGTAAAGGATCAGAAGAGTTGAAGTAGTGTGAATTAGTTGCTTTGCTTTGAGTTGCTTTAAGTTCAGTTTTTACTTTCTTTTCATTCAGCAGCAAGGATACTGGGCCATTGTAATTAGTTCACTATTTGATACATTTACTTTCTCTTAAGAATTGATTTCATTACAGTTATTTTAAAGCTTTCTTTTTGAGCACTTTTAAGTTTGAGAAAATCACTGTAGAAATCACCATCACCATCACCATCCATACTCCATACTTAACTTTCATTTTCGCCATCACACATTAGGGAAAGATAAATCCAAAAACAAACTAAAAAAACTCAAAAACGACAAAAGACTAAGGAAATGGTTATCTTGTACATATAGTACACGTCACTTCGTCAGTTTACGAATCCCGGATTGACATTTTAAATAGCAATTTAGAGCACACTAAATTGACCAAACAAGAAGCCACTAGAATTAAAGTAGATTTACAACTTACAACTTTTATAGAATTCCTTCACCTTGTCTATTCAAATTATTTGGAATCTCTCCAGGTTAGTGGGCAGTTAGAAGACATTACATTTGATAAACTAGTAAGCAAAATAGTTGAGAGAGAAAAGGCCATTGGGAAAAAAGAGGCTCCACCTAACTCTAATGTAGAAACTTTGTGCCTTGTGCAAAAGGATTAGAAGTCTCATGCTGAAACTTCTAGAGTTGATAAAAGTAATATAGGTCGTGGTAGGAGAAATTATAGAGGCAAGGGGGGCAAAAATAATTAGGGAGACAGACAATAAAATGCTAGAAAACAAAGCACCAACTATCAAATGTTTTAGATGTGGTAAAATTGGTCAAACTGGTAGTAACTATAAAATCCCTTGGGAGAAAGTCAGTGAAAGGAGAGAACAATTGAATGAAAAGAAAGATCAACCACCACCAGATAAAGGAAAATCATCAGAGCCTGCACATTACATTGTTGCTCATTGTAATTTTAATACTAATGATGTTTTCAACACTACATTTTCTTCATGGCGATATAGTTGGATTTTGGATTCAGTAGCCACTTTTCATATGACATTTAGGTGAGATTTTTTTGAAACATTCAATGATGATATTAATGTTGTTATTTACTTTGCTGACAAGTCTCAAATTAAACTATCTGGGATTGGGTCTATTTGTAGAAATTCCCATTGTAGATCAACAGATTATGCAGCATATTAAAGCAAAATACAAGATCTACTTCTACAACAAACTTGCAGAAGCTTAATCAAATATGAGCAAGATCAATTAGAACACATATAACAGATGAAGAGAAATGAATCACACATGAACACAGAAGAATACTCTGGGGAAAGCCTCAGCTAAAACCCCAATCTCTGTATTATCATACAAGTGGAAATATGTTCAAATTTCACAAAGAATCAACTCAAAAGCTATCTTGCTCTCTCTGTAATCAAACAATATGTCTCACAGACTAAATAGACACAAGATATGCCTTCCCTCAACCCTCCAAGCCTCGTATTTCCTTGCGCAGTTTTCCTTGGGGTCCAATGCTGCCACCTGTGTGAATTTTCCTCATCACACACTCACCAAACCCAAAAGTAACTGTGCAATCTCCAAGGAAAGAACTCCTTCTGCATGAAAGAGATATCTTCCATGGAATATTCCTACAACTGATAGTACATTGTCCCATCCTCTGATCTCAACTAGGTCTATCTCTGAACAGACATGCATGAGTTATTTATGAGAGAATATTTAGTTATCTGAAGTGCAGTAGTTACATGCATGCATGCATTAACTAACTAAACTCACAATTAGTTCAACAAACTATTTGAACTAATCTAATTGGACATAACTCAGTTAACTGATCTAACTAATTACAACTCAAATTAAAACTCATCCTTATCTTGTTAACTAAGGGATAAATTCCTTCATGTTTGATTTTCTACAACTAATTAACTCAAGATGAATTAATTAATTATTAATCAAACAGATGCTAAGAACAAATTCGAATTTTACTTCTCTATTTTAGTTTAGGGACTAACTAAAATAGGAAGGTATTCCTAAATGCTATTTATGGTAGTGCTATTTTTAGCACTTCTATATTTAGCATTTCTTGTTGCTATTTTCAACACTCCCTCTCAACAAGAAAAGGATTAACAGTAACCCCAATCCAATCTCTGTGGAACTCAAACTTTCATTTTGACAGTACCTGAGTCAAAATATCTGCATCCTATTCCTTGGTCGAAACATACAGCAACAACATGATCCTCTTGACCACACCGTCTCGAAGATGGTGATACCAGATATCAATGTCCTTGGACCTATCATGAAAAACTAGATTCTCAGAGAGTTTGATATAACTCTAATTATTGTAGTAGATCACAGTTGGATCCATCCTCTGACCAAATAATCCCACTAGAATCTTTTGCATCCAAATGGCCTCACATGCAGCCTGACTAGTAGCCATGTATTCAACCTCTACTGAGCTAAGTGCAACTGACCTCTGTTTCCTACTGTACCAGGAAACTACAGCTGAACCAAGGTTGAAGATTCCTCCAGTAGTGGTCTTCCGATCTGATGGACTCCCTGCCCAATCCACATCTATGAAGCCCTGAAGCTTCACTCCCTCTGTCCATTTGTACCACAATCTGAAATGAGATGTGCCTCTGAGGTATCTTAGCACATGCTTCGTTTCCTTCCAAAACAACTTAGTAGGCTGAACCATAGCTTGACTCAGCTGGTTCACCACAAAGCATAAGTCTGGTCGTGTGTTCACCGGATCCATAAGTGAACCCATGAGTTATCGATAAACAGTAGTAGCTACTACCTCGCTTGAAGTAGCATCCTCCTTCCTCCAGTTCCCAGCTAGAGGAGTCTGCATGGGCTTGCACTTCTCCATGTGAAAGTGCCTGTGTATCTCATTGGCATACTTGCCTTAAGACACAAATACTTCCCCATCTTTCTACCACACCTCCATGCCTAGAAGGTAGTGCATAAGACCCATGTCTTTCATCTCGAACTCTCTTGCAAGATCCTACTTGTAAGACTTGATCAGTTGATCATCACTTGTCAAAATCAGATCATCCACATAAAGAAAAATGATCAATGGCTTACCTTCTACCATGACGTGGTAAAGGTTTGCATCTGCTTCACTCTTTGTGAAGCCCAACCCAATGAAATAGCTCTCGATCCTGGTGTACCAAGCATAAGGTATTTGCTTCAGCCCATATAGAGCCCTCTTGAGTCGGCACACATGCGACTCATGATTGAAGGTCTCGAAACCTTCTGGCTGCTCAATGTACACCTCCTCCTTAATCTTCCCATTGAGGAATGTTGTCTTCATGTCCATCTGATGGATCTTCCAACCCATCCGAGTTGATAGTGCCAACATCGATATGATAGATGAGTACCTTGCTACGGGAGTAAAGGTCTCATCATACTCGATCCCCTTGACCTGTGAGAAACCATGGGCAACAAACCTTGTCTTATGTTTCTCAACACTACCATTAGTTGCCTGCTTTACCTTATAAAGCCATCTAGAACTCACCATTGACTTGTCCTGAGGTCTTGGGATAACATCCCACACACTGTTCCTAATGATAGAGTCATACTCCTCTACCATTACATCAACCCACACTGGTTGTTGCACTTCCTCCTCGAATGAAGAAGGTTCGGATTCTACAAACTCCCCAACAAGGGCCATGTACCCAATGTACTGCTCGGGTAACCTCCTATGTCTACGTTGAGGAGATGGTTGTCCCACATTCTCCCACACATCTAGCATCAACCTATCAGCTCCCCTTGAGTGTTTCCACCCATCTCTGGAAGACTCAGCATGAGTGGATTTCTCCACTCCCAAATCCTCGACATGCGGCTGCTTCGCATTAATCCAAGGCTCCTCCTCCTTAGGAACTGAAAGTTTCTCCTCTGAATGCAACTTGAGCTCCCTCTCAAGTGATACTTGCATGGCTTTCTACTCGTCGAACTTTAGATCCTTGCATACCATTGTCCTTTGACTAATAGGCAGGTACACCCGATAGTTGTGGGGTGTATCAGTGTACCCCACAAGTATCCCCAACTTAGCTCTTTGACTAGTAGGCAGGTACACCCGATAGTTGTGGGGTGTATCAGTGTACCCCACAAGTATCCCCAACTTAGCTGTTGGATCTAGCTTCCTCCAGGCATCTTTGGTCACATGGCAATAAACTGATGATCCAAAGATTCGGAAGTGACTCACATCTGGTCGCTTCCGAGGAAAGGCCTGCATAGGTGTCTTCATTCCCAGTATATGGTGCGGGCTTCTGTTCTGTAAGTATACTATTGTATTGCATGCCTCAGCCCACAAATGCAGTGGTAGGCTTTGGTCATGCAACATCGCTCGAGCTACTCCCATAATCTATCTGTTCTTTGTTTCAGCCACCCCATTCTACTGTGGGTTATGGGGTGTCGTCAACTCCCATTTAATTCCTTTTGCAGCACAAAAGTCCTTAAACTGTTGGGAGACATACTCTCCACCATTGTTGCTATGCAAGGCTTTTATTTTCTTTCCAGATTCTTTCTCTGCTAAGGCTTTAAACTCACAAAAACTCAAGAAGGTATGATCTTTCTTTTGCATAAGGTAGATTGAGCACCTACGAGAAGAATCATCAATAAAAATAACATAGTACCTTTGTTTAGCAGTGGAGGCTGTAGAGAATGGTCCACAAACATTTGAGTGAACTCACTCCAGGATTGCTCCAGCTCTACTGTCTCGATCCAGAAAAAAATGTTTCGCATATTTACCGAAGGTACAACCTTTGCATGTATCTGTCTGCTCCATTTTTCCCTTGGGAAGTCTGGTAGAAATCTGCTGCATGATCTTCATGGCTCCATGGTGCAAGAGGCCCAATCTTCTATGCCATAGCTCACCAACATCTTGGCTCTGCACCCTCTCAGCTTTGGAACTCAATGCAACACAGTCGTCCACCTCCAGCTTGTAGAGATTCTTTACTCGAATCCCGATTCACTTGGTCTATCTAGTGCTGATATGCCTCAAGAATACGTTCCCTTTACTAAAGAATACATCATAGCCTTTATCTTCTAGCATAGCAACATACCCCAGATTCTTCTTCAGACTTGGTACATAATTTACAACAGTCAAGGTGAGAGGAGCTCCATGCTCCCTCTGAAACATAATTGTACCTTCACCTAAAACACGGTACTTTCCATCATCGCCATCTCGATCCACATCTAGAGATCCTTCTCCTCCAAGGTACTAAAAATATTCTTGTCACCTGACATATGGAATGAAGCTCCACTGTCAAGGTACCACACACATCCCACCATGGATGAAACCATGCATGCGATAAGAGAGAAATCCAACTCAAACTGTGAGGCTAGTGCCTCACCATTAGATCCCTTTGAGGATCGCTTCCTGGATTTATTCTATGGACAATTCGTAGAATAATGGCCCACTTCATGACAATGAAAGAATCACACTTTCAATTTGTCAAACTTCCTCCCACCACGGGAAGAACTGGATTTGGGATGGGACACCTTCCCTTTCCCTTTCCTCACCTTACTCACTAAGGCTAGATTTTCCTCATCATCTTGCTTCGATGAGGACCCATCTCTAGTGCTTCTTCTTATCTCCTCTTACATCAGATCTAACCAAATTCGTTACCAATCTGGCAGTTTTTCTCTTCCATTAACCGAGTCTTGGTAGCTATGCCAACTCTTAGGAAGATGGAGGAGTGCAAGAATCAGCATGTCATCATCGCCTGTCGTGATCCCTAAACTTCCAAGCTCATCCCTGCAGGTGGTGAGATTGTTCAGATATATAGAGATCATGTCGCCCTTTTCACACTTGATTTTTCGAGGCTTGTCTTGCAACGCCACGTTCCTCTGATCCCTGCTATTCTGATATAGATCTTTCAATGTTTTCCACATCGAAAACGGTGTCTCCTTCCCAAGGAGGCTCAAGACAATGTGGTCTAGAACTCCCTCTAGGAGGATTCTCCTTGCTCTAGCCACACATTCCTTCCATTTCGCCAATTCTGTAGCATTAGCTGCTGCTGGCTTGGGGACTTCTTGATCAATGAAGTCCTTTAGACTGTTGTCCTCTAATATTGCTTCCATGTGATCCTTCCACGCTATATAATTCGACCTTTCATCAAGGGAATACTCGAGTCTTAAACTGCTGAACACCATTGGTGAAATTGAGATGTGATAAGAACTCGAATTCTATATTCAGGAACCCCAAACTTCGAGTTTCTCCATTCTTGTATACTGTTATTCACTTTGATCACCTTTTCTCCAATACCGTGTAGAAATCCCACTATTAATCAATATATTATGCAATATACTAAAGTAAAATACAAGATGTACTTCTACAAAAAACTTGCAGAAGCTTAATCGAATATGAGCAAGATCAATTAGAACACATATAATAGATGAAGAGAAATCAATCACAAATGAACACAGAAGAATACTCTGGGGAAAGCCTCAGCTAAAAACCCCGATCTCTGCATTATCATACAAGTGGAAATATGTTCATACTACACAAAGAATAAGCTCACAAGGTATCTTGCTCTCTCTGCAATCGAACAATACAGGTCATAGACTAAATAGACATAAGATATACCTTCCTTTAGCCCTCCAAGCCTCCTATATTCTTGCGCATTTTTCCTTGGGTTCTAATGTTGCCACCTGTATGAATTGGCCTCATCACACACTCACCAAACCAAAAAGTAATTGCGCAATCTCCAAGGAAAGAATTCCTTCTGCATGCAAGAGATATCCTCCATGGTATATTCCTGCAATTGATAGTACATTGTCCCATCATCTGATCTCAACTGGGTCTCTCTCTGAACTAACATGCATGAGTTATTTATGAGAGAATATTAAGTTATCTGAAGTGCAGCAGTTACATGCATTCATGCATTAACTAACTGAACTCACAATTAGTTCAACAAACTATTTGAACTAATCTAACTAGACTTAACTCAGTTAGCTAAGCTAACTAATTACAACTCATCATTATCCCTTTAACTAAGGGATAAATTCCTTAATCAATGGGATAATTGTTGCATGTCCCCACATAGACTTCATGTTTGATTTTCTACAACTAATTAACTGAAGATGAATTAATTAATTATTAATCAAATAGTTGCTAAGAACAAATTCAAATTTTACTTCTCTATTTTAGTTCAGGGACTAACTGAAATAGGAAGGTATCCCAAAATGCTATTTATGGTAGTGTTATTTTTAGCACTTCTATATTTAGCATTTCTTGTTGCTATTTTCAACACTTTTTGTTTGAAGATACCTAATTTTGAAGATTATGTTCTACAGGATGTACTTTATATTCCATGGTTTTAGTAAAATTTGATGTGTCTTATCCATATTCCACAGCAGGGGCATTCTATTCATATATTTGATGGCATCATCAAGATAAGAATGTAGGTATTACCAAGGAGAGAATGAACCATTGGATCACTTCATGTCTAGAACATATCGTGACCATCGAATTGTAAGTTACAAATGCACATAGTAAAGAAACATACTTTACCTAACTCTACACTAGACCAAGTTATAATTAACTATTTCCTATGTATCTAAATATCCTAACATCCTCCCTTAAGAACAACTTGGGATAGGATTGAGGGATGTACAAATATGACACAATAGGAGAAGGAAGGAGGCATTAGAGCCTATTAAGAAGAGAATTTGATCATTCACTTGTTATGACCATTGTGGAAGAAGGTACACTTTTAAAATTAAATGGTACTTCATCTACTAATTCTCATTAAAGTTATGTTCTTTTGGCACAACAAGGTGATATCCTATCTCCCAGCTTCTTGTGGCTTGATTGATTTTCTCACATCAATTATGGCAGCATAAAAATTATGTAAAAGAAAGGTATTAAACTTCTTCCAATAGTACCAAGAAATATTATACCTTGTGATGCTTGTATTATAGGAAATCATTGTAAACAACCTTTTCATAGTTCTTCTTTCATATCTTCACGAAAATTTGGTCTCACACATTCAGATTTATGTGGACCTATGCTTGTTTCAACTACAAATGGAAATAAATATGTGCTGACATTTATTGATGATTACTCGAGAATGTGTTGGGTGTATTTATTAAAGAATAAGTCACAAGTGTTTGATGTTTAAAAACAATTTCATTTGGTGATTAAAAATGAAACTCAACAAAATATAGGCATTCTCAAAACTAATAATGGTGGTGAGTACACTTCTCATGTTTTTGAACAATATTTGAAGGACAATGGAATCAAACATCAGACTACCATACCTTATAATCGACAATAGAATGGCATCGTAGAACATATGAATAGAACTTTTCTTAATATGGTTAGATCTATGATGTTCTTTAAGAATGTTAAGTTGACGTTTTGGGGAGAAGAAGTACTTTGTACAACTTATATTCACAATCGTTTTCCTTCATCTATTATAAATAATAAATCTCCTTATGAAATGTGGTATAATCGTCTTCCTGCTATTCAACATTTTAGAGTATTTGGTTCTCTATGATATGCATTAATTCCTAAACATCAACGCAAGAAGTTGGGTGCTAGGAGTTGCAAATGTATTTTCTTTGGATATTATGCTACTTTCAAAGCTTATAGATTGTATGATGAGGAGAACAAGAAGTTCATTATTTCTAGAGATGTTATTTTCCTTGAATCAGATAAAAGTAATTCCGTTGTTGCTAAGTGATTGTCTCATTTGGAGAAATTTGCGTCTAAGAAGTTCTATTTTGAATCTGATATTGTTGTTCCACACACTAAAGGGGGGGTTCCCATTTTGGATTAGTTTATGGTTCTTCCATCTTTAACTCATTAGAATGTTACTGTTGAAGAAAATTTGGATGATAGTAATGTTTTTATAGGACCAGAAATTGCTCTTGAAGAGCCTATCCTTGAGCCTATTTTTGAAGAGGAGCAACCAGCACAACCACTTCAACAACCTTTACGAAGATATACACGTGCTCGAAAAGTTCCAAGAAAGTATGAAGATTTTGAGACATGAATTTCTTCTAAAGGTGATTCATGTAATGTTTCTCATGACTGTGAATTCAATCATTGTACAATTAGTGAACCTAATTGTTTTGAAGAAGCTACTAATTGTGATGAATGGAAGAATGCAATGCAAAAGGAATATGATGCACTTATTAAGAATGGAACTTGGAGGTTAGTGGATCCTCTTGCAGGTGTCAAACCCATTGGTTACAAATGGGTGTATAAGATAAAAAACAAAGCAGATGGTTCACTTGATAAATACAAGGAAGGACTTGTAGCAAACGGTTATGCTCAGAAGGAAGGCATTGACTACACAGAGACATTTGCTCCTACAGAAAAATGGGGCACAATTAGAACTCGGTTTTCTCTTGCAACTCAGAATAGCTGGAAGATACACCATATGGATGTTAAAAAAAAAAATTTGAATGACAATTTGAAGGAGGATGTTTATATGTTTCATCCTGAAGGTTTTTCTGATAAAGGCAAAGAACAAAAGGTATGGAAAATGGTTAAGGCTTTGTATGGACTGAAACAAGAATCTCGTGCATGGTATGAAAAGTTAACTGAACACCTTGCCAAGTTGAATTATAAGTTATTTGATCTCGATGGTTCAAATCTTTTGGTTGTGAAAATTGGAAAGTCAGTTTTATATTTGGTTGTGTATGTAGATGATTTGATGATCACAAGAAACAATGATGACTATATAGTGTCGGTTAAAAGAGAATTATTCAAAGTTTTTGACATAACAGATTTGGGTTTATTACATTATTATTTAGGGATTGAAGTTGATCAGAAACACAAATATTTTTTCATTTCTTAGAAAAAGTATATTGGATAGATATTGGATAGATTTGGGATGCAAGATTGTAATCTTGTCACTACTCCTATGGAGAAGAATTTGAAGCTTACTTCCACTAAAGGAAGTATGTTTGAAGATCCAAAAAAGTATATGAAACTTGTTGGAAGTTTGAATTTTCTAACTACTACTCAACCTGACATAGCTTTTGTTGTAGGGATACTTTCCAAGTTCATGCATAAGCCATGTGAAGGTCATTGGAATGAAGCAAAGCGAGTTCTCAAGTATTTGAAAGGCACTTGAACATATGGCATCAAATTTTCCGAAGTTACAGATTTCCATCTCACTAACTATTCATATTCTGATTTTGATGGAGATAAGGAGAATGGAGTCTCTACTTCTGGTTATTTTATGATTCTTCGATCAAAAACCATCAGTTGGAGATCACACAAGAAATCTATTCCTACTGATTCTACCACCGAAGCCAAATATGTTGCAGGAGCTCAAGCTACAAAAGAAATCATTTGGCTTTGCAAAATACTTTAAGACTTGTAGGAGAAACAAAAGGCTTCAACTCCACTACTCGTTGATAACTCTTCTGCAATTCAGTTGGCAAAGAATCCTAATTTTCATGATCGAATCAAGCATATTAACACCAAATATCACTTGATTCAACATTATGTAGAGGTCAAAGTTATTCATATGATGCATTGTTAAGAAGCAAAGGATTGATGAATTCATAGGTACTTTAAAGGATAATGCATAAGATGCATAAGACATCAATCCTATGAATACATGATATATTAAAATTATGCATAAGAATCATATGCCAAATTTATTCATATGACGCATAAGACATCAATCCTATGAAGACATGATATATTAAAATTACGAGACGAAGTGCAACAAATTGCACTCGCATAAAAAGTATCAGAAAATAAGATGGATGGTTTAAAGAAAGATGTAGAAGCTAAGATGGATGGTTTAAAGAAAGGCGTGGAAGCTAAGATGGATGGCTTAAAGAAAGGTGTAGAAGCTAAGATAAATGACGTGGAAGCTAATATGGATGGCGTGGAAGTTCATATGGATGGCATCGAAGCTAAGATGGATGATTTGAAGACAGATTGGACAAAGTTTCTGGAAGAAATTATTATTGATGGCAAAAGGGTAGTAAAAGAAACTCATGATGAGAAAAAAATAAATGTTAATCATGATTTCTTAGACTCCCAAAGGCCCCCCACCTATTCGTGATCATGATCATGCTATCAATTTGATTCCAGGAAGTGTTCCTCCAAACATCAGGCCTTAGAGATATCCCTATGTCCAAAAGAGTGAAATTCAATGTATGGTTGAAGAAATGCTAGAGGATGGTATAATTCAACCTAGTCAAAGTTCTTTCTCTACTCCAGTAGTATTAGTTCAAAAGAAGGAAGGATCATGACACACGTGTCCAGATTATAGGGAGCTCAACAAGCTCACTATTAAAGATAAATTTTCCATTCCTGTCATTGATGAATTATTGGATGAATTGCATGGATCAATTTACTTCACCAAGTTGGACCTTCATTCAGGATATCATCAAATCAGAATGAAGACTAAACACATTCCAAAAACAACATTTAGAACTCATGAGGGTCATTATGAATTTCTGGTCATGCCTTTTGGCCTTACTAATGCACCTTCTACATTTCAAGGTTTGATGAATTCCATTTTCAAAACCTTCCTTAGAAAATTTGTGTTAGTATTTTTTGATGATATGCTAATCTACAACAAGTCTTGGGAGGATCATATCCAACATGTTGACATGGTGCTCAAACTATTGGAGGAGAAACAATTATATACAAAAATCTCCAAATGTTTCTTTGGAGTACAAGAGGTGGAATATCTGGGTCATATTATATCTCATGAAGGTGTTAAGATAGACCCTAGAAAAATTAAAACCATTAAGGAATGGAAAATCCCCACATCCATAAAGCATCTACAAGGATTTCTTGGGTTGACAGGGTATTATTGCAAGTTTGTTAAGAATTATGGGAGAGTAGTAGCACCTCTAACAACTTTATTGAAGAAAGATGAATTTTCATGAACTCTAGAATTTCATCTAAAACAGGTCATCGTGGAATGTTCGTTATAACGCTTTCTCTACGTAGTTTCTGAAGCTAACAAAAAAACCCATTTGTGAAGAAATCAGTCTAAACCTACGTTCCGAATTTCAGATCTTGTCTCTCTACAGTTTCAGAGATATAGTCTGAGGAAGTTAGGGTTTTTGCAGACCCACGAATTACATTCCAAACAGGTCATCTTGGGAAAGTCGGCATAATTGTATCTCTATGCATCAGATTACAATTTCATAAGAAGTTACAGAAAGATGACAGACTGTAGTTTCTTGTATATATTTTTCAGATCCAAAGGCCAAAATAGTGACACGTGGAACTTCATACAAGTATGCTCTTCTGAAGAGGTATATAATCAGGTCATCATGGGAGATTATGCATAACTCTTTCTTGGAGAATCCAATTTTGATTAGACTGGTGGCATTTGAAAGAGGACACAGAGGGCTATTGTAGGTCGCAATTTTAGATCTAGAAGAGTCGAAATTACAGAGTTATATAGTTGTTTCAAGATCGAGCTCCTAAAATCAAGAAAAGGTGATATAAGGAAGTTTGATGGCAAATTGGATACTACAGATGGAGCAATATTTTGATGTACATGAGGTCAAACTATTACAAAAGATACGTATTGCATCTTCATATTTAGAGTTGGATCAAGTTTTATGGTATAAAGGGCTTTGTTCTCATAACCCACTTATTACGTGGTAAATTTTCACGGAGTAAATGATAACACATTATGGGGATACAAAGAGAAACACCTTCTTTAGTCAATTGATAAATCTCAAACAAAAGTGTTCAATCACAGAGCACATTGAGGATTTTCAAAAATTGAATATGAGGGTAAATGATATTCCAGAGAAGCAAAGGATTGATGTCTTCATAGGTATTTTACAAGATAACATTCAACATGAGGTTTGTCTTTGGGAACTTGATTCATTGGAGAAGGAATTTAGGTAGGAAAGAAAAATTGAAAGCGAAATTATGGAAATAAGGAATCCCACCACTCTTGACTATAATTATGGAAGTGTTTCTTCTCCAAGCCTTTCACAACCTACAAGGTTTACACCACAACAATTGGAAGAAATAATAGAAAAAGGGCTTTGTTACAATTGTGATAGCAAATGCACTAAATGTCATAAGTGTCCTGAGAAGAAATTATTTTACATAGAGTATGAAGAGGAGGAAGAAAAGGATAAAGAAACATCAAAAGAAGAGGATATACACTAGGACCCAACCGCACAAAAAGAAGAAATGAATCTGACCATATCTTGTAAAGCACTGGCAAGAATTATCACTTCTCAAACTCTCAAGATAGAAGGACATATCAAGAAGAAAAAGGTTCAAGAAGTGAAATATCAAATCGAGAAAGAAGAAATGAATCCAACCATATCTTGTAATTCATTGCCCGGAATTACCACTCCTCAAACTATCAAGATAGAAGGACATATCAAGAAGAAAAATGTTCAAGAAGTGAAAGATCACATTGAGCATCAAGAAATGAATCCAACCATATCTTGTAAAGCACTGGAAGAAATTACCACTCCTCAAACTCTCAATATAGAAGGACATATCAAGAAGAAGAAGGTTCAAGCAGTGAAAGATCACATCGAGCATCAACAACAAGTTCTCCAACTTTTAAAGTATAACACCACTTTCATGAAAAATCGAATGAAACAATACGTAGAGCAACATTGCAGTGAAAAAAGTTTTGATGTACGTGACTCGGTATTTTTATGGCTACATCTCAAGCAAGCTATTTATGAGAAGGAAATCTTGGAAATACTACATGCACTTAAGAAATGGTGACCTTACCCAATGGGAAGACACTCCAAGGTAAAAATGGATCATGATAGTCTTAAATACTTTTTAGAACAAATATTCTCTTTAGAAGAATAGAAAAAATGGATGTTGGGTTATTACTTTGACATCATCTACAGAAAAGGGAAGAAAATTTTTGTTGTAGATTCACTCTCAAGAAAGGATGAGGATGTGGAAGCATTATTTTGTGCTATTTATATTATCCAACTAGATTGGATAAATGAAGCAAGGGATGAATGGTAGAAGGACAAATAAGTGTGGCCACTCATTCAAAAGTTGCAGAATATCCCAATTCAAACAATATTGCCGGAACTTGAAGAAGAAGGAAAAATCATATTGGAACCTAGAGCAGTCATAAAAACGAGAACCCGACAGCCACGAAATCGATCAATTTCAGAGTATCTCGTCAAGTGGAAGAACTTACCCACTAAAGATTCCACATGGGAGGACAAGAATTTTATACAGAAGCGTCAAGAATTACTCAAGCATTGAGGACAACACTTTTTGAAGGAGAGGGGCATGTTAGGCCCCTATACTACTAATGTAACCCCTTAATGTTATTAGTACAACCCCCTTATTATATTGTTGTACCCATGCAATCACCATATTTTTATTCTGCCCAATAGAAGCCCACTATTGTTATTATTGTGCTCTTACATTATTATTGTTATGTCGGCTCTGATTATATTATGACCTGTTAGACTCCTATATATAGAAAGGAGGTCTTGTCATTTGTATCATCCAAGAAGCGTTCATTTGTGTAATTTAAAGGAGGTTTCCCCCTCGAAGAGGTTGAATTCTAAGGCGTTGATCTATCTTTTCTATCTTTTTGTGAACTGGTTTCATAACAATAGATACCTTTGTGCACCACAAAATACTATTTAGAGCAAAAATAATGATAATAGTAATGGTATCAATATTGTATTATTCAGAGTAATGTTGTTGATATTGTAATAATAAACATCAACATGCTTAGTATAAGTATAAATCAATAATTCTTCATTAACCAATCTCACAATAATTCTTCATTAACTAATCCCACATAAATATCTATATTTTATAAATCACATTAGTGATATCATAGATACAAAGAGTATCAATGTATAGATACTCTTATAATAATTATATATTGAACTTCATCCATTAGTGCGACATCAATGATGAACATGTAAGGCAAATAAGTGCATGATAACTCCTATGCACCCCATTGCTTATATATTGAGTATGCGTTAGTGCTATGTTAGTGATGAAAATATACTCATTTTAGAAATAATGAAAATACTTCAATCTATGTTTAATGCCATAATTTCCTATGCACCCCATTGCTTATACATTGAGTATACATCAATGCCATGTTAGTGATGAAAATGTACTCATTTTAAAAATAATGAAAATACTTCAATATATGTTTAATGCCATAATTCTTTATGTGCTATTTAATATTTTCACAAATATGCAAATGTAGTTTATCGACTCTTTGCTTTTATTTATAAATTTTTCAATATTGGTACTTTTTATAATATATCGATTTTTATATTTTAATTAATGTATTTGGGTACCATCATAGTATTAATATATTATAGCATTAACATAACATTAAGGTATTGTATTATTAAAATAAATATATTCATTAATTACATGTATGTTTATTCTTGTAATAATGCAAATTATTTATATATTTAACTAGTAAACTTAAATATAATAAGGAACCCATTGTTATGTTAGATGGCGCAATACAAAGTCCGATATTAAAAAATATTTTATTGAGATAAACAAACATTTTAAAATATAAAACTTGTACCTTTAAATTATATTGTTGGTCATTCATCACTAAAAATGATGTTAGTGTTTGAGCTACTTACATGCACCATTTACCAAGAATATTGTACTTATATTATTGACAATGTTATTTTGATTAGATAAAGATAATCTAACGTAAAAAGTATATTGACATTATATTATAATATGCATGATAGTGGAAAATTACAAACTTATTCTAACATTGAATGCTTCATGAATAATAAACATTTTTTAAATTTATGTCTCATGTAATGTTGCAACTTTAGATGGATCTTCAATGTATGGCATGAGTAACTTGTAGAAGACATCCATGGACAATTGCAATTTGAGTGAAATATAGCCATGAGGGTTAGTTTGAGTGGTTTAGAGCTAGATGTGGTTCCTCTAACAATTGGAAAATCATGAATTTTGACTTGAACTCGATCCACTTAGATTTAGGTGCCATGATCAATGTTAATGGTATACCATGATTACCATTGACAAGTCAAAGGAAAGTACTTTAAGGATTTTCTAAGAGGTTTTCTTGGTAAATAATTAACTCAAATATAATATCATAATAAATATAAAATGTTAACTAAGTAAAAGTAATTATTCCTCATAGTTTTCACATTTATTTTATTCCTTGTTATCCAATCCTAAATGATGAATCCATTCCATTTCATTTTCTTTTCTACAACAATATACAATTGAAAATGAAGAATTTCATGCAATTAAAATAATTGGTTACACATAAAAAAAATCAATGATTATATAATTTTGATGCACATTGTTGTTGGGATAAGTTTTCCCATAATTTAATTACTCTTTAATTCTTTTACTATCACTTATTACACTTTTGTAGATACCCCAAATAGCATGTCGTGGATACCATCATATTTAATGTCTTTAATTTTCATAATCTTTATAAAGAACAAAATATTAATAAAAATTCACTAAAATTTCTATGAGGTAAAATATGCAAAGAAAAAGGGGAGGTGAGTGTGAGGGGAGATCATTTTTTATATTGAAGCAAATCAAGAAATAGTCTATGCTTGGGGAATTAGTGAAGCATCTAACAACAAGGTAGATATTGTCAAGTCTTGTCTTACTCGAGGAAAATTTTATGGTTCCATACTTATCTTAAAGTGAAAAAACCTTGGAAAATCTTACTAATTCTTTAAATGACAACCATAAAATATTTAGAAATATTTCTATATAATATTCAAATTGTTAATGATTTTATATTATTTTTAGGAAAAAAATGGTATTTTTTAGAGTAAAACACACATGCTATAGAATTTTGGCATATTGTTTTAAAGAAGAATGAAAATGCATAAATCCTTTTTTGGAAAAGAAATGTAAAACTATCTTGTGGGTGAAATTTATCCCCTCAAAATTTCCCTAAACTTACTTAAGGAGAGAGGAATCATATTCGCAACTATGATAGGGGATTCTAATATATTAGTGCATTATTTATAATCCAATTCAATTCCAAATGGTATTCAATTATATCACTTCATTCTAAGAATGCAAGCTTTAAAGAAAAGTTTGAAACATTAAAAATTCATCGAAGTTTAACCTAAACACAACTATAAAGTAGAAACCAAAGATAGTATTAGAGTTGAAATAGGAGAAGGAGTAATCAAAATAAATGGATTATGTATTTCCATCCTCTCCCATGACATTTAGAACTTATACAATTGTGTGCACATCATAAATTCTATAGTTCATCCAAGCACATGATCATGGAGAGGTTTGGTCGGCGGCTAGATCCCCTCAGGTTGATCTACCTAGATTTTCATATCGATGTAGCAGTCAGATAGTATCTGTGAACCACATTAAAAAATGTGATAATGGAGAGGGAATTAAAGAAACCAAGGAAGTGCACATGCTAAGCTATAACTTTGAGCATGCAACAAGCTCTATTAAGGACATGGTTATGTGGAAGGTTATCAAATGTGGGTTGTATTTTTCTTTTTATGAGGTTCTACTAATTTATGTTTATAGTAGTTCTCCTTAGTCTAGTATATTTGACTTGTACAAGAGGTAAATGGACTATTCACCCTCCCAATGTAACAATATATTAGAGAGGACTCTTTACAAACTTCTATGGAATTAATGTATGTATAACTCTATTTGCATTGTCATGTATTCTTCTAAAATAGGGTCACTTATAATAGGTTTGTACATCTATCATGTGAGAAAATAGTGGTAAGAAGATGCATAATGGGCTATGAGCTTCAAGTATGGAAGACCTAGTGTAACCTCACTATTTCATCCAAATATTGATTGAGTTGGAAGGAGAAATGTAACTAAAAATTATCCATGGAAGCATAGTTCCATAACTGGTCGAAAAAGGAAATTTATGTCTAATTATTGGGATTTTGAGTAATGCATCAATCCCATATTGGCTTCATGCATAGTTATCCAGGTAAGTATAAGATATTGGTGGATGAAGTGGACTTTCAAGTAGTCTCTAATTTCTAGCATAGTAAACCATCTTCACCTTCTATATTCGTTATGCAATAAAGCTCATCCAATGTTAAAGAGGAAGCATATTCACACCCCTTCCTATTCATTATGACTAAGAACTTAGTGATTGTAGGTTTTTGCAGAATCCCATATAAAAATAGCCCAAAAATATGTTTGTAGCGGAGGTGCATGGGTAGATGTTTTATCAGATGTTTTTTTGATGGTGTGTCTATAATATACAAACACATCAGTGCTTTACTATCCATACAAGAACCAATGTCGGATAGAACATGGTGCGCCGTGGAAAATTAATTTTATAAATAAAAAAATGATGCATTAAATAACAAAACACACTAATTCTTGAATAATCATAACACTAGAGAAAAATCATCTTTTAAAAATTGTCAGTGCTATATACACCCACAACACCGGTGCCATTACTATAGTAAAATGACTTGGTGCATACCCAGAAGGAGTGCTACTATAGTTTTTAAATATTAGAAAAATGTAGTGCTATATTCCAACCAAGCACCGATGTTATTAATGTATGAAAATGACTCGGGGTGTCTTCTAAAGAGCATTGCTTGGCAATTTTTTTATTTTTATTTTTTAATTTAGTGCTATAGTCTAACAAAGAATTGATGTTGTGCTTGTATTAGAATGTCCCAGTATATCTCAACAAAATTATCGCTATAGGTTTTTTAATTCAAAAAAATGGTGCTTTTAGATATCTGTTGCACTAGTACGGTTATAATAACACACCAAAGGAGGATTAAATTTAAGAAAACAAAACCCTCGATCGTAAATTTCATTTTTACCATCTACAGTGATAGAGAGATTTGAAGCATCGGTCATAATATTGCCTCATGCAAGTGCCCTAACATCAGTTGTTCTCTTTCTCACCATCCTTTTGTACCGTGCTCAATGCATGACTTTCCAATTTTTTCAAATAGTGGTGAAATTTATTTTTCTTAATTACATGCCAACAATGCTTCCTCAACAAGAAAATGTCTAGGTAATGTTTATGTTTCTCTCTAATTTAAATTTTTAGCAGATTAGAATTGCAAATTAGCTTAAAAAATCCATTGTTTTTTATTTTTTTTCCTATGCAGCTCACTTCATATGCTTGACTTCCACCAATAGTGGTGCACCCTGTACATATACAACATGCACCATAGTTCGGTGCGTGAACCTAACACACTGCTATTGTTGCGATGTGGTTCGTAAATGAAAACACACCAGGAAAGTTATAAGTTGTAAGTAAGTGTGTACATTTTAGGTTACAACCAATGCATTTATATTTACCAAACACACCATAAAAATAATATTTAAAAATATAGCTTAGCGCGTTCAATAAACTAAACATTCCATGTTTGTGTGAAAATGTTATATGTGCACACCAGTGCATAAGTGACATGCACAGCGATGAAAATTTAAATATGTTAACAGAAACTGATGCACCATACATATGTGCACACTGATTTTGGTGTGGTTGTGTTTGATAGTGCACCAGAGCTGGTGCATTATTGTTTTATAGGTGCACCGAGGATTTTTATTTTTTTAATTGAAAGTTATGTTTCCATATTTATAAATACATTTTTCATTTAATAAAAGAAATTGTATTTTATGAATGAGGCTGGTGTATTTTATATGTCAATCATGTAGAAGAGATGTTAGCAGAGGGAAAAGTAACAAGAGAAGTTTTTAATTTCCAGGATCTTGGGTCTAGGTTAGAATCTTAGAATCTCTTACATCACCAAAGCAAGAATCTCAAAAAGAACTACTTTGCACAGTGGAAATTATAAAGCAGTAAATCACATATTCACAAGTATACACAATTTTTAATAAAATATTGTACAATAATGTAGAAATCAATCTTCATTATAGTAAACCAATATGAATAAAAAAGCAGTCTATGGGATACAAGATACAATGAAAATCATGCTACAACTTCTATGTCGTATCTTGTCTTGTCAGTCCTTCACTTCCGTACTTCTCTCTAGCTACCCGTTAGTCCTTCAAAGGAAAACTCATGGAGACTCCCGGAGGGATGCCACCTAACACTACTACAATTCGATTTACCTGCAATGTACACAGGTTGATCCAATATTATCTCTAGGTTGATCAATCCTTGAGCTCCACTCTACCAATCTAGCAGTCACTTTTTCCCATAAACATGTTGCACACTAGGCAACAAACTTCACCCAACCTTCAGTTGCCTTGGTCACTTCAAGATTTATTGTCTAGTGCTACTTTGGGTAGCCAACACACTTCCCTCCACCAAACCAATGGCACCCAACACTCCATTGTAGTACCTTCTCATAGAAATTCTTCCGATCACCAAATCAAGCCCTCAAATTGCCTCCCACTGGTTGCAGTAATTCTTTCCACACATGGACCATCCAACTAGCATCAAAAACTACATAAATACATACCTCTACTAACTCAAGGCCTGGTGTTTCTTCTCTACACTTAGGTAACTGGTTAGGGCTTCCTAGTTGCCTGCTACAACCCACTTTTCTTAACTTCCAGACCTCCCAAATAATGTGGCCTTCTACCAAACTTGTATCTTCTCCTACATTGTTATTTTGTCCACCTTCTAGGCCTTCAAACACTGCCCTACATCCTCCTTTTCACACATCAACCTACCTGTGTCTCTCTACTATACCCCATCCTCCTGAACAACACCCTTTACGCTTGTGACATAGCTATAGCAACTCCTCCTAGTTGTCGCTCACTTGTGGGAGAAATATACCACAAGGATTAGGCCTATACTCCACCCAAAACTTGCCTTAAGTAATGTGGCTTCCTATGAGATTAATTCAGACATGTAATAAAGGTAAAATACATCCAGAGTTTCCCTTAAACCTCCATGTCATGTCATCCAAAGCCAATGTTTCCTTAGAGATATATATCACAAGAATGGATGCACATTTGGATGAGGAAATAAACTCACAGCACATTATATTTATACCAAATACAAGGGATACTCGAATTAGTGAAGAGTCATGTCTATTGGATGAATTCTCCTCAAGCCTACATGACTTTACTATCCAAAAATTAATTGACAACTTCAAAAGTTCATATCTCAAGTTATAGAGCTCCAATTTGAGTAATCTCTGAAGCGTTTGATTCGCCACACCATCCTCTATAACCTCAAATTTTCTCATGCTCGGATTATTCATGGCTTTTGACCAAATCACAATGGGTGCGAAACCTCAACCTTCAGTTTCAAGCCCACAAGTGAATCTTGTGGGGATTTTGCCACCAAACCCTAAACCCTAAGGTTTGGAGTACCTCTGAGTACACTCAAAAATCAAGACTCCATTTCATCGAGGGAGGTAATTATAAGACTAGGATGTAACTGATCGTCATCATCTCTACTTGCAAAAATCACACAACTCTTAGTGATCACCACTGCAAGAATTCCTTGAAGCATGAACTACGCGTCTCTTGGAAGTGTCGCTATCAATAGATGCATCCTACATCTTCTTCTTCTCCTGTATCACTTTCTAATCACTCCATGATTTCTTCTTTCCATATGTGGAATCACCCTTGCTTCCCACTGACCAGGCACTCTTGTTGGGCTGAAAAATCTCCCTCTGAATCTGCAAAATCCCACTAGATCATGACTCCCTCTGAGCCTCTGGAACCTGGAAGTTCTTCTCGAGAATCTGTACATGCTCCTCTAGAGCATACACCTGCACCTACTTCACTGGAACCTACACTTTCTCCTTCTTATTCTTCACATGATCCACATGCTTGCTCGTTATCTTATATTGACCATACAATCTAACTCCAAGGGCAATCCCATCGGAGCTAGATCTCTAGGTCTGAGTCTTGCCTTCCCATCCTAGAACAAGACCTCAAACCCCTTTTTCTTGATCATAGAGACATATATCATGCTTTATTTAAGTCTTGTTACAAACAATACATCTTGAGCCGACATCACTCATCCTATCTTCATCCTAAATGGCACAACTCCTGATCCTCAGATCTCCTTCTCACTCTTGTCACCTAGCACAATGTGCAACTTCGACTCCCATTAAGCTAGAGTCTCAAAAACCTCCTATGACCCTGTCATATGTTTCATCACACCACTGTCCACATACCATCCAACCTCCAATGAGAGATCATAGCAAAGTCCTCCTCCTCCAACCTCTTGGTGAGAGCATCTATCTCAGTAGAAGTGGCAACAATGGTGAACTTCTTCCCTTTCTTCTTCTTGTCATATCCCTTCTTCTTCATCAGAAATATTGAAAAAAAATGACCCATCTCGCCATAGTTGAAACACTTTAATTTACTCAAGTCCTTATTCTTACCCTTCATTCGCACTGCAAGTGTCATGTCATCCTCTAAAGCTCTCTTCTTCATATGAATATCCTCTTCTCGCAACTCTTCCTGAATGAGTTCATCCCACAACCTATTCTAGTATAGTAATTTATCTATGGGAATGATCCCTTTCATGAAGGGATTCCATTCAATGGTGAACCCTTTCAAGGAAATGCTCACCATATCAAAATCTGAAATAGTCACACCAATGGAAGCAAACTCATCTTTGACCGAAGACAATCATGTTAGATACGAAGTTTCTCCTTTACCCTATATTATCTTGGTGGACTTCAACTTAACCTCTAATACCAATACTTGGTTCCCGTTGTTATTCTGGAACAAATTCTAAAGAGCCATCCACATCCCATGTGCAGTGTTCTTCCTTGATAAATGAGATATTAGGGGATCCTTCACACCATCAAGGGTGATCAATCTCACCCTCATATCCAAATCCTTTTACACTTCCAATTCCTTTGGGTCAATTGGCCTCTTGATGGATTTCTCAGTGAACTCCTAGATCTTGTTGACCTGCAAGACCAACTCTATCTTTTCCTTCCATGTACTATTATTGGACAACCCCTCCAACCTATCCTCACACTAGATACTAGCTTGCAACTTTGACATTGTCACCTATAACGTGACCAACAACCTCTTAAGATGTACTTCACTATGCACAACTATAATTAACTGACTTCCAGAGTATCTTAGACACCTTCTGATACCATGTTCAATTTCCATGACCTTGGGTCTAGGTTAGAATCTTAGAATCTCTACTGCTACCAAACCAATAATCTCAATATGAACTAATTTTCACAACGAAAAATACAAAAAAGTAAATCACATATGAAGAAGTATAGAAAATTTTTAACAAAATATTTTACAATAATGTGCAACCAAATCTTCATTATATCAAACCAAGATAAATACTACAACAATATATGGTATACAAGATACAATGACAATCATGTTGCAACTTCTATGTCGTATCTTGTCCTGTAGGTCCTTTGCTTCTATACTGTTCTCTAGCTTCCCCTTAGTCCTTCAAAGGAAAAATCGTAGAGACTCAAGGAGGTATTCCATCTAACACTGCTGCAATTTTCTTCTGTTGCAATGTACACAGGTTGATCCAATCTACTCTCTTGGCTGGCCAATCCTTGACCTCCACTCTACCAATCTCGCAGTCACTTTTGTCCATAAAATTACTACACACTAGGCACCAAACTTCACCCAACTTTCAATTGTCTTCATCACTTCAAGGTTGCTTGTCTAGGGCTACTTTGGGTAGCCAACATGCTTCCCTCCAATAGACCAATGGCACCGAACACTTCACTCTAGGGTTTTCTCCTATAAAGGCTTCTGAACACCGAATAAAGCCTTCAAATTGGCTCCCACACGATGCAATAATTATTTCCACACATGGACCATCCAACTAGCATCCAAAACTACATAAATACATACCTATTTTAAATTAAGGTCTGGTTTTTCTTCTCTGAACTTAGGTCATTTGTTAGGGCTTCCTAGTTTCCTACTACAACCCACTTTTCTTTACTTCCAGACCTCCCAAACAATGACCTTCTCCAAAACCTATATCTTCTCCTACACTTTTGTTTTGTCCATCTTCTAGGCTTCCAAATGTATCCCTACAACCTCATGTTCACATATAAAACTGCCTATGGCTCTATGTTGTACCTCGGCCTCCTAAAGAGTGCCCTTTAGGCTTGCATCTTAGCTATTTTAGCTCCTCCTAGTTGCGTCTCACTTGTGGGAGAAATATACCACAAGGATTAGGTCTATACACCACAAAAAGCTTCCCTTAAGTAATCTAGCTTCCTCTGAAATTAATTTGTACCTGTAATGAATGTAAAATATGCCTAGAACTAGCCTTAAACCTCCATGTCGTGTCACCCAAATCCAACACTGCCTCAGAGATGTATATCACAAGAATGGATGTGCATTTGGATGAGGAAATACACTCAAATCACATTATATTTATAGCAAATACAAGGGCTACTTGAATTAGTGAAGAGTCTTGTCTATTAAATGAATTCTCCTCAAGCCTACATGACTTGACTGTCTAAAAATTAATTTACAACTTCAAAAATTCATATCTCAAGTTCTAAATCTCTAATTTGAGTGATCTTTAAAGCATTGCATTTACCACACCATACTCTATCACCTTAAATTTTCTCATGCTAAAATTCTTCATGGTTTTGGCCCAAATACTAATGGATGCAAAACCCCAACCTTAGGTTCCAAGCCCACAAGTGACTCTGGTGGTGCTTTTCCCTCCAAACCTCGAACCCTATGACTTGGAGTACCTCCCAAGCTACTCAAAAATCAACAAGCAAGAGCAAATGGCAGACCAATACAATATGGTTCGACCATGGGAGGTTAGAGAGAGGGATAGGGATTTATATCCTTGCCCTATTAGCATAATGACCCGAGTACTCTTTAAGAATGTAGGAATCCTCAAGTACAATGAGGAGGCTACATCGATGAAGGCACACTTTGTCTTGATGGTGCATTTGATTTGTCGATGGAGTGTCTAGGAGAAGTATTTCCATGTCGATCTTGAGGCGTGGTATAGGCCCTCTGAGGAGGAAATATACTTTATCATTGACCTATACAGGAGAGGGGAGGATTTTCCCTAGTTCATTGATTTCCACCATGGGGTTGCAGTAAAGAGTCAACTTGCGTACTATTAGAGATATGTTGGGCCTCATGTAGTCCGTCGAACATATTTTCAAGTGGAGAGTGGACAACTAAAAATTTATTGTTTTGCTACATAGGAGGTTAAGCACATATCATTATTAGTCACCACCATTGCACACTTTAATAGCGATGAGGAGGGCATTAATTTCCCTCTTTTGTATTATGTCGATTCTTTGACTCAAGTGCCACATTGTATCAGATGGCCTAGCATTTTTTAGAGGCAGTTTTGTATGGATTTAGATAGATATTGTTCAATGATACATGGGAGAGTGAGCTTCCCTTCCACTTCAAATATATTTTGTTTATTTTTTGAGAGGTTTCTAGAGACGAGGCCTACATTTGATCGTCACTTTGCTAGGACAATGACTGAGGTTCATATACACATGTCGGGTGCACTAATTCCCAAGAGAGGCTTGCTAGAGTATCCCACCAGGATTTTTTTGAGAAGAGAAATCTCTTCTATGGAGAGAAGTGATCTCTCTAGTCATATGAGAGGATCTAGCAACAAACGAAACAAGCTAGTGCAAAAATCTCGTAATTCGTGTTGAAAAATGCAAATTGAGAGAGAAAAACCTACCACACTTTGATGCTAAGCGCTCAACCTTTGATGATGATCTTGATCCTTTAGCTTCCTCACTCGATCATTGCTATTCCTTGCATCCAAATACCTGCAAGAGAGATCAAAATACAACAAGATATACACGAGCATACATATTATAATTCAAACATAAACTACATGATAGATCAAGGAGCATCATGCTAAATGAATAAATATTTGGACATTTATTGAAAGTAAACACTAGATGTATATATTAATGAATAAAAAATGGATGCATACAACCATTGCCTCAGTGTTGGAGACCTTCTTTCTAGTGGATTTCGAATTCCAAGCCAAGACCATTCAAGAACTCCTTCTCCTTAGTTAGATGGGAAACATTTAGGCATAGTTTCCGCAGAGGAATGCATGCAAGCAATGACCAACGATTTGGGGATGGAAGGGACTTATTTATAGGATTGGTGAGGGAATTAGGGATCCACAAAAGAGGGAGGAAGGTCCACATCTCAAGAGGAAGATCCCTAAAGGTAGGATCAAGGACTCAAAAAGGGAGAGCTTGAACATATCTCTATCCAGCAACATCCAGCTCAATGTTCTTGAAGATTCTAGCATGCAAAGCTTATCCTCCACTTTAGGAAATACTAGAAGAAGAGGGTCACCGTGGGTTTTCATATCAAAATCCACACTGGTAGCGCTAACTCAATATGCTACAACAGGGAATATTCATGGGCTAGTAGTAGTGAAAAGCACGTTGATCTTGAAAACTAGGGTTTCAGACAAATTTCCCCGGACTTTTCTCAGGGAAGTTGTTCTTCTATTCTTAAGCGATTATTATATATGTGTTTCATGGTGAGCACACTTTAACAATTTTCATCATTTTGAAACTTCAGGATATGGGACAGGAAGTGTGAAAAAATATTTTGTAACAGAACCCCCCTAAAGCATGAAGGCAGAAAAATGAGTGATGGGTGAAATGCTTTACAATTCAAGGGAAGGACTCAAAAAAACAACGTTAGGAGACCTGCAAATCAAGCATGATACAATATACATATCTAACATCTTTGGTATAAATATGCCTAATGATACATCTCTAAATAGGAATATAACAATACACAAATCCACAACATGGGCACAACCATCTGACTAGAAAGGATCATGTTCATGGATCCACAACATGGATGCATCCATCCAACTAAAAATAATCATGTCTATGGATCCATAACATGGAAGTCACCATCCGTATGAAAAGGACCACGTATACAATCTTGAATACTGAATAACTCCTCCCGACTTGGATTTTGATAGATAAGATCTTCAGTCTTCATCTCTATCCTGACCAGAATATGAATATAACCATGTGAATAAATGTGTTGATGTTGAACATGGTAGAAACCACCTGATTACCGATCAATACTTTACACTATTAACAAGCACATGAGAAACCACCAATAATGACGATGGACCTCAAGGTACACGATTACAATATACAAGTGTGAGTATGTGCGCTGTAGTTGAACACTTTTTGAATCATTCGATCGAATGAAAATGATGTAAGTCTGTCATCGAACACGAAGAACTTTCCATTGAAGCATGCAATCTCCAAGGTACTGAAATGGCATTTCTAAATCAAGTTCCTGGATTCGACAGGAAGTGATACCTTGAAGGAGGGTCATAACTTTTCCCACATCATCAACACGAAACATAGGATATCTCAAAATGATAGGAGTGATTCAATATTGTTGCAGAGAGGGTCAAATAAGGTATAAGAGGTAGAAAATGTAGATGGGACTTCTCTTGAACATATCCGCGACATGACTGTGTAGTTTGGAAGAATTTGACTCAAAATGAGATCAAAGGTTGTGTTGACAATATAATAAAATGAGAAGAAAATGGATTTTCCAAAACCCATAAAGGCAAGTGATGGAGTGAGGATAACCCAAACTCGACATGAGCAACAGATAAGTGTCATGTTCAAGATCTGGATGTTTCCTTTACACAAATTACAAGACATGTTCACTTTTATTTTTCTTCCGGTATTTCTAGTGATTATCTCTTTCTTTTTACGCAAGCTTGAAGAGGATACCATATCCTTGTGGTATAAGTTCATCCTTCAGATGAACCCATCCTAGTAAGTTTAACTCGATCTTGTCATGGTGACAAGTCCTGCATTGTTTAAGTTTTACGAGTCCTATGGAGGGGTTACTCAACACCTTTTTCATGTTTAGAGAGTTTGAAAAAGAGGAAAAGAAAACTCCAAAGGTCCCTTTTCGTAGATAGTCTCTCGAATCCGAAAAGGTAGAAAACAATATTCAAGAGGACTTGTTATCCATGTTCGAATAAGGTATTCCTTTTTCGTAGCTAGTCCATCTCAGTCTGGAAAAGGGTTAAACTTATACTAAGTACATGTATTTTTATTTTCTTTTACGAGTTCAAAGGGACAAGTGCTCGACAATATTTTCATATTTTTGGAGAGTGAAATGAGCTGAAAGAGGACTCCACCTAGAGGAAAGAGTGGTATAAAAGGATAACAATTTGTTCCAGTCATGATGGAACTTATCAAAACATGTAAAGGTCAAGAGGCGGGCTAATAAGACCACTCATCATAGATGTTCCCCTGGCAAGGGTAAGAAAACCCAAGTGAATTTTTATCATGGCTCATCTGGGAAAAATAGGTTGATAAAAAATGGCAATGACGAGAGGTAAACAAGGAAATTGGTTTCATTTTCACACAAGAATGAAAAATGGGAAACTAGGCTTGAGGAGACTTGAAAATAGTTTCATTTTTTCACAAGCTTGAAACATGAGAAAAAACTATCCTGAGATTTGGTTTCATTTTTACACAAGTTTGAAACAGAAACAACCTATTCTTGGATTTGGTTTCATTTTTACACAAGCTTGAAATGGAAAAACCATGCTTGGGTTTTACACAAACTTGAAACAAATATAAACTATGATTGAGATGATTTTGTATGCCCCCAACATAATGACTCAATTCGAGGTACATGCCCCCAAAGATTCATTTCATTCACCTAAATATACTAATGGTTACTAATAGGTGGATGGAATGAAGGTTCACTTATGAGATCAAGTGAAAGACTTGACTAGGATCTAATCAAAGAGTCGAATTGGAAGGGGATCTATTTCATTTTTTTAAAAGCTTGACACATGAAGAGAACCATGCTCATGACACCTTGTTTCATTTGTTAACGAGATTGACACAAGTGAAGGAAATCTACTCATGGAGACATTTCTTTTTTAATCGAGGTTGACATAGTAAAATAACTATCCTCATGGGCACCTATTTCATTTTTTAACAAGGTTGGCATTGTAAAAGAAGTATTCTCATGACACCTTGATTATGGACTATAAGAGACCATGAATTCCAAGAGATTCTCATCAAATGGGAGAACAACATTTTGGAATAGATACCTGGGAGGGGATCTAATGGAAAGATCAGGTTCCAGTGTGCCCAGTACATGACACACTATATCGCTGACTAGATCATTAGTTGATGTGGGCATGGAATAGGTGACCACATAATGAACCTGTGGTAGGGAAGATACCACTTGTGTGTAAGAACCATGTAGGGAAGATGGTTGATTAGGAGCTGAATTAGGACCAACGAATGACAGCTACTCAATGGTCACAATTCTTCCTTCATGTGGGAAACACAAGCCATGAAAGCGAGAAGAGACAAGAGCTCCCATGACATAAAAATAGTCATGGCCAATGAGTAGATTAATATCTAAAGGGCCTCTAACAGCCATCACATCGAGATAGACAATTTTTTCTCCCAAAGTAATAGGAAACTTGAGCAGGATCCTTAATGGTTGGCTGGTTCCTTTGTTAAAAGCGAACAAATTTTTGGTAATGTGCACAAGCAGCGGTGAACCTAAAGCTTTCCAAATAGTGAAATATAGAATACTAACAGACGCTCCTTCATCTATAACTATGCTAGGTACAACCATATTATAAGCATGCACTATGATTTGGAAGGTCACATAAGGAGGAAGATGATAGCTAGCCAGTCAACTCCAATCAAAGGAAATGACCATACTAAGTGGAGGGGGTGCCAAGGGAATGGGAGGACTACCCCCTTGACTTACGAGAATAGGAGGATCACCCACCTATACCATGGGAATGGGAGGATTTCCCTCCAACTCATTGCAATCTCACCAAAAAAGAAGAACATGCGTGGTATGAGGTTCACTCTCTATAGGAAATGTGTGATGACTTGAAGGTGGAGTTAGGTCTACCATTTCCTTATTAAATGGTTGGTCAAGAATGAACTCACAAGAATCACTTTTAGAGAGATTGGGGTTGACCAATGATGAGTTATGATCAATCACTTGATCGACTAGTGGAAGGTTGAGGGAAAGCTTATGATAACCAATTGGAAGTCGAGGTTCAGAAGTGGTAAAGTTATCCAACACTTTAGAGGCTTCATCCAAATACGGAAAAAGGTGAATAGGATGATTCCCTTCACATAACCTACTGGGAAATTTCACCTCTCCCTTCTTCCCATGGGCCTTATTATTACTAGTTGAAGGATTATCACTAGCATGATCTCCAGAAGTTGATGACAAAGGTTGATGTGAACCTCTATACAACACTTCTAAGACCTTGGGGATACTAGGGAAATCTCTAAGAATATGATCACCCTTACAAAAAATGCAAAGGAATTTCACTTTAGAGGGCTGACTGGAAGATTTTCCAGCATCAGCTACATCAGTAGCAATGACTTCTTGGTTGCCCTTTTGCTTATTTTTTTTCTTCTTAATCTTCCTTTTCTTCTTCTTCTTATCCAATTGGTTACCAACTTGCGGGCTTTCACCAGACAAAGATGTTGGGCATGGAATCCCCCCAAGGCATGTTTTTGGGCTCAAAGCCCAATTTTTCACTGAATTGTGTTGTAAATTTCTGCGAACTATAGGCGCAAAGAGTATCATAGAGTCACAAGGTTGTCCTCCCTAGTTTTGTAATGTAATATCGGCCTTCCCATGGTCTGTGGACCATGGGATTGTATAAATAGAGGGAGGCTCTAAGTGTAAAAGAGAGCGAAGTAGTAGAAAGAAGCAACAATCTAAGTGACTAAGTGCAAAGTGTGTTGTTGGGTCGTAGGGTAGGAGAAGGCTCTGCAGCTGAATGCGCAGAGGCCTAGTAGTTCGCAGCTGAGTGCACAAACCCCTGCAGCTGAGTTTTCAAGGGAGAGTCAAGTTTGTAACCAAGGAAGGGATTAATAAAGAGAAGTTTTATCATAATTTTGTGTATCTATTCTTGGGTTAATGCATGTTTGATATAAGTTGCAAATATATTGTTTATTTACTGCTCGCACCTGTATGAATGGTTTATATTGTTAAGTATAACTTAAAGCATGCAAGTAGGCTAAGATAATCAACTAAAATTAGAATATCAGTAAATTTTAAGGTAATAACTTAGAAGCACAGCATTCAGCCCTTGAGTAGGGCTGCGCAAAGGCAGTATCTCAAGCTACGAGGTACAAGAAAGTGCGCGAAGTGACTTGTGCATAGGGTCGAAGCGCAGACCACTTGAAATAATCAGACGTCTCTAGGGTGCGGAAATATGGTTCTAACACCCTCCCATACTACTTTGGGTGAGGCCTCAATCCACACTCCGCATATTGTTGCCGAAAGGGCCAGCAGTACCGGGATTTGTTTGGCTAAATCACCTCTGAACCTGGGTCAGGCCCCAACAAGCCAACAAATGGTTTTGTTGCCAGGACTAGGATTTGCATAAGAGATGTCTGATGTCATATCACTGGAATTCCACAAAGAAAGGAATTGAAGAGTGACTGGAGAGGAAGACTCATGAGTTTGCAGTGCAGGAAAATAGGAATCCACGAGTATCGAAGGAAGAGTGGTTAGAGCGCTACTTATATACGGAAATCCACGAAATTTTCTTTGCATCATTCCCCTCGGAGTTGTATGAGTGGATTGCAAAGTTAGCAGATAGTCAAGGAAGGTGTACGCTCGACAAACCTATTGTGTGGACTCTAGAGCTGGTGTGCAGACTAGAAGCATCAGAAGTTAAAATCGCGCACCCTGTGGACCATTGGCTCGATTGAATTATAGGAGGGTTTATCACCGAGTTCATGGTAGATACATTAGTCAGCTACAGCAAGGCGGAACGATGCTTCCTCAAAGGACCACGACGTAAGTATGTTAAATCTTTGAACACTTGGATTAAGATGCTACTATGTGAAAAGTGGGTTATGTGAATAAATTGATGTTTGGGGCTATGCGAAGTGGGAGGATCTATAGAAATGAAGGTAGCGCAGAGATAGAAACTAGCCACTTGATTTCACCTCTGTGAGAAGGTGAGAAAGATCTCGTGAAGGTTTCACCAAGAAGTGTGATCAGTTTGATAAAGCAGTGAATTTCACGCATACCACTTCAACCTACACCACCGCCAGTCTCACCATCTTCACCCCCGTCTTTGTCCACACCACCTCCGCCACCACCATAGTTCAATATGGCAAGCTCAATAAAATTTATGGTGTTCAAAGGAGTAGGGAATGCAGATACAAACCAATTTTGGTTCATGGCAAAGGTTGTATGGGAAGTGCAGGGAGTCACAGATGACAACATAAAGAAAGCAACGCTGGTCAGCACTCTGCAGGATCGCACACTGACATGGTACATTAAGCATTCCAATGACAACCTAAACACAAGGATCGTGGATATCCAAGCTGTGCTAAACAGGGAATTTAGCAGGCCAAAATCAGAGACACAGTTGATTATCGGATCTAAAGAAATCATGATGCTTCTAGGCGAGACCCCCTGGGAGCTAGATTAGAGACTGAAGGGTATGATTTGTAAAGCCAACATGACCTTGACAGATTGGAAACACCGTGCATGGTTTGTAGCATCGTTAACGCCGCATCTAAGGACCGTTTTGTCAAAGCAGAAGCTATCCATTGAGGTTGAGGCCTTGGAAATCACAATGAGACTACACGAGACCCCGATACAAGATCCCAGACTGGGAGTCAGACAAATCCACGTGCAATTGAAAAACTTGTGTCTTGAGATGCAGAGTTTGAAGCAAGACATGACAACTTGCACAAAAGCGTGCAAGGAAATATGGTGCGTAAAGTGCAAAGGCTAGGGACATGACAAGGATTATTTTCCAGTTTTCGCGAACTACCTAATGGAAGGAGGGCCAATGCCATTGAGACTATAGGCACAAGCAGGACTGAGCGTGGCACCTGCATTATGGTGCGTGATTTGTCAGATACGAGGGAAGCATGCTACAGATAACTGCCATCTATTACAAAAGTATACACAAACATCCCAATAGTTGTTCTGTAATTTTTGCAGGTCAGTAGGCCATGATGAGCATACTTGTAGAAGTTATGAACTGATGATGGATCAGACTCCTACCTACAGAGTTCAGACTGAAACACGAGCCCTCAATCAAAATTCAGGGATGGCGTGCACTGGATTTTAGGGGCACGGATGAGGTCGAGGTGGAATGGGGCCAGAAAGGGGTTGCGAATAGCTAATTTATTACAATTGCAGAGGGCTAGGGCATTATGCCCATGATTGTACAAATCCAATGAGAGCATCATGTTTATACTGTACCTAGTTTGATCATGAGATAGAGGACTATCCCACACTGATAGCAAGGTTGCGCAATAAAGGAACACTCCCACCCCCCCGACTTAGAACTTGCAAATGATGAGGTCTGAGCCATGCGAGGAAGACCCAAATGCAAATATCATGCTCCAAAGTGGTATCACTACAGGAGATAACAAGGGGAAGCAGCCCGAAGAGAGTGCCTGGGTTTGCAAGGCTCCAATGAAGGAACCAGAATTTGATTTGGAGCACGCTAAGGAGACATTCATGGAAGTTAAGAAGAGCTTCACGGAGGCCTCCACTTCCGGTAGTAAAGACAAACTGGAACCAGAAATGGACCATCAATGCTCACTACCTTTCTAGAGACATGCATGAAGCTGATGCACGATAGCAAGGTTCTCAAGGGACTGCAAGAACTCATCACTAGATGTGCTGGTTCAGGAGAACCACACATAGTCTGGAATCTCGGGAAGCACACAATGCGAACAAGAAGAGAGATGAGATTGACCGCGGAGATCGGGGAATATGAAATGGATCAAGTGATTTTGGATCTAGGATCAAATGTGAGTGTCTTGCCAAAGCAGACATGGGAGCGCATGGGCAGGCCTGTGTTGCAATGGTCTCCTATTCAATTATGAATGGCGAACCAGCAAAAGATCCTACCGATGGGAAAATTGCAGGGAATAACAATAGATATCGAAGGTGCGAGCACGCCTGCAGATTTAGAAGTAATAGAGATTGTCGATGACAACAATCCATGTCCCATGCTACTAGGAATAGATTAGACTACTGACATGTATTGAGTGATAAATCTAAAGAAGCGCAAGATGATTTTTGAGAAAAAGTCACTAAGTGTAGTAGTACCTTTAGACCCTGCGGAGGGATTGCGCTACACAGAGCTGGTGCGCGACTGCGACAATGACAATGATCTAGACTATATCTACAAGATAACCACGTGAGAGCAAGATTGGGTGAATCCAACAATAGATGGCAGGATTTCATGGGAGCGCGAGAGCTCCTACACCTTAGATTTGGACGAGGAAATAGAACGATGGCAGAACCGGTTACACGAGGTAACCATGCTGAACTACAACATGATGATAAGGTCACTGTGTTGCATGAAAATAGAGGTAAGAGATTTGGTTATGTATAACGGGTTGAGCAAAGTGGATGATTCCCTGAACAAATTTGAAAGAGAGGTGCCAGAACAAAAGAGGTTTGATGCTCTGAAATGGGTACTACACACTACGCCCACAGGCTGGTGGGGTACGCACCAGCAAAATTTTGAGGACTGGTGCGAATTTAGAAGGATGATTCTCATGTAGTTTGGAAAGCCTCAAAAGCGGATAAAAGTCAGGTATGATGGATGAAATAGCCTGCGTGACCACCTCTCTAGATGGGTACAGGCATATGGTATGCAACCTGCACGAACGCACACCATCCTCGTGATAGGAAATAGGACCAATAAGTAGGAGTGGGCAAGACGATGACATGAATGATGAAGTATGATAAGACCAATCACGCTGAAGATTATCCATGTGGAAGCCTTTGACAAAGTATGCGAAGTACTAAACACTGTCCACCATGTGAGACGCACTGACTGGGACCTGCACATACTAGTGGTTCTATGGGCTTATAGGAGCATGTGTGAAACACTGACCATGCGGGCACTTCCGACGCTGAAGTATGAAGCAGATGCTATAATCCCTATGAAGCATGCAAAGCCTAGTCCGTGCATAGAAGCACCCGTAGATACGATGGCTTGCGAAGCCTAGAAAGAAGGAATCACACAACTACAAGAAACAGAACACATGGGACTTGACAAAGAAATCCAACAGTGAAACATTAGACTCCACGAACTTGAAAAAGAAAGGGTACGGTTAAGGAAGAAAAGCACTTTGATGGAGACAGAGCTCAAGAAGTTAGAGGACAAGATAAAGGAAGAGTTTCTCACTGAAAAAACTAGGATGGTAAGGCAAGGTGCATATGATCATATTGACAAGTTTGAGAACTATCATCATGAATTGGTTAGTCTGATGCCTTGGCTTGGACCACATACTGCTAAGCATAGTGACCAGGGTAGCATGTTGCAAACGGGGAAGTGTGCGATGCTAACCACAACCATAGAAGGTGGGGATTCTCCAAGAACCGTGATGGAGGACACGATGGAGCTCTACATAGGTGGTACGATCACCTGACTAGCCAAGGGAAGGATAGTCTTAGCACTCCAGGCAGTTGGAAGGGAGCGTGGGACTATAAACTATTCTTCCGGGGAGCTGCGCGATATGGGAGATGCTCGCAGAAGAAAAGAGTCACATGGTCCACGACCACGCAGGTGGGGCTATGCTATCACGTGGCTTGGCTAGAAAGTGACCATTGAAGCCACTATTCATGATGGGATGCCTGACTTGAGGCCAAATGGAGCGGGCGATAGGCATTTAAGACATGTTTTAAGGGCAATATTTGGGAAAATTTGCTGCTAAGGGATCATTAATGAATCAGAATTGGGGGGAATGGTCGAATTCGAATTCAAAAAGCACTATAAAATACAAAGGGCTGCCCAACAAACAACACTTGGTCATTTGCGAATTGAGCAATTGAGCAGAGCACTGAGTATTCAGAGTTGAGCATTGATTGAGCCCTTGAATTCGCGAGTGACAGATTGCAGCACAACTACGATGACAACAACTAAGGATGGTTTGGGGATAGAGTAGGTAACTGCTGGTGAGGCCGCGTAGGCCCTAACTATGGAGGATGTGCCAGAAGGTGCTGGGATTGTGGCAGAGATCATGAAATCACTGCATACATCAAGACCCAAGAAGGATAAACAAACAATGGCTCCTATATGCGTGTCCCTGCGGAACCCGCTGCGTAGCAAATTTTTGATGGAAGAGAAGGGGAAAGCTGTCATGATAGAAACAGATGAGGAAGAAGAAGATTTGTATGCCCTTTTCATAGCAGAGGAAGAAGATGAAGGCATGGAGGTGGATACTCAGCCTAGGCACTCTGCGAAAAAACTACCCACCTATGTCCCTCCATGGAAAGGGAAGGCCAAAGTCCCCAAGGACTTGGATGAGACCAAGAGTTCGCTCCAGACCCTGCTCATCCTAGATGGCCTTATGTTTGAAGGCATGCACCTGGGCTATGTGGTGACCATGAAATTTGAAGATTGGGACCTCGCTAACCGCGAGAAGTTCCCACACCTGGAGATTGGAAACCTCATGAAGCATTACACCGCGGGGGTTGTAACAACATTAGAGCTACGGAAATGGTTGCGTGGTGTGGAAAAGGCTGGGTTGCTAAACCTACTTTGCGTGCCACATTTCCACCAACCCCCAATAACCATTTTCATCATCAGGCAGTTGCTCTGCCTAGTGCATGATGGGTGTTTATGGCTGAAGGAGCCCATCCCCATCATGGCAGACTTGATTCATTGTGTTTCCTAACTTCTATACAAAGGAAAGGACCTCGCGACCATATTGAAAGGAAGGGCAGTAATTTGGCCCTTGTAGATGTCATGAAGACGAAGAACAAGCTGGAAAAGAAGAAGAGTGGTTACGCCATCTTTAGCATCAAGGACAAAGTGGTACGCATGGCAACCCGAATTCTGGAAAGCAAAGTTATGCAGAAGTGCCGTGCAGATGAGGTCCCTATGCCGGTGGTCGCATTGGCCTTACAGTGCACGAAGGGGGTCTAGTTTAACTGGTCCGAATTACTCTACACAAAATTTTTAGAAAATTGTTGCGAAGCCTAGGAGCAGGGTAAAACCTTCCACTATGCATGGATATTGCTATCCATAGTGCTCATAGCAGGGGAATTGCTGGAGGACAGTCAATTCCTCACAATTGACAAATATTTATGGGAGGCTGCGAAGTACACTTCGCTCTGGGCTGCGAAGGATGCGACAAGGATATGCGATATCAAGATCTTCTAGGTGCTCATGGAGATGACCATCCGAATGTGGATCAACCATAAGCTGTGGTTGTCACCCATGGTTTACAACAATCCGCAGAGTTTCACAGAATTCAAGGCAGACATGCACAACATCTTTATTAGGGTGCACAAGGATTTGACGAAGCTACCTTTTGAAGCCACTAACGACGACATTTTGACTGTCTTGGAGGCATGGCCTCCAGAATGGTGCACCCCCAACATTGAAAAACTCGAGAAGTCAGTAGCAGAGAAGAAGAAAGACGATGCCAAGCTATGCATCGCATAGTTGGCCCAGAAAAGGCAAAAGGAAACAACAACAGTTGAGGTGCGAGCAGCATGGAAAGTGGCACAGAAAGTCATTAAGCAGAAAAAGGACACAGAAGCAGCAATAGCAGCACAAGAAGCAACTGTGAAGGTGGGCGAAGGCCAAGCAACACCCTTGTAGGGACAGGAGGCAGAGGAAGCAGAAATAGCAGAAGGAAGCGTGGACTCGGGGACCGCATCCACATAGTTGAAGTGCCAACACCCGACAAAGCAAGCAGGATTGAGGGAGAAGATCAAGGCCTCAAAGTTGTCCATTGACCTAATCACCCTAACCGAGGGTGATTTGTATGACATCAGTGAGATGGTGCATGATGTCACCAATGAGTATCTTTAGGATTTCATGCTAGATCACCAGACTGTGTTGGTGGCCCTCAGAGCACAATTGCAAGACTTATAGGTGCACCTCCCTCAGGTTGATACCCTTTCAACCAACCTCGTAGTTGGATCCATAGAAGTAGAGTAGATGTTGCATGCACGGATGACAAACACAGTCGTGTTGCCAGAAGGGGCTCTAGTGGCATCAAATCAGGATGACAGGCTATCGGTTAGCACGATGAAAGGTCTCAGGGTTAATCTCATTGCCCTTCCGTGCGAGACATTATATCTATTACAGGATGGGATAACGACATAATTACATGCTAGGGAGAGCCATGTGCTCCAAGTCCTCATTAAGCAGAAAATAAACATGGAACAACTCAGCTTACAACGCAATGAATTGGTGTCACAAAATCAAAATTTGGTGTAGATGATGGGAGATGCTTGCCATAGTGTCCTGGGGCTGGCCATCCCAGCAGATCTACCAGCAGAGGTGCGGATCCATAGGTTAGCAGTAGGAGTCTGTGAGGTGAGTGAAGAAATAACAAAGGTTCAGCTGGAGTTGAATCTTCAGATCACCGAGCTGCGATTATAGGCGCAACCATCCACGCCCCCGAAAGTCAGAGAACAGTGCGCTAGCGCTATCACATCGGGATTGGAGGAAATCAGAGGTGCAGTGTGAGACTACACCAATATGTTGGAAGAATCACTTGAGGTCCTCACAACTCTACAGGAGCACCCCAACATCCAACGCTTAGAGAGAGAGGCACGAGAACTCCAACAACAATATGACAGTGTCCAAGGAACTGCACAGATAGTGGTCCTCACATAGTGGCTTGCAAGGATGCAGAAGGCTAAAGCACTGAAGGAGAAGGTGGATTCGGCACGACACAAGGAGGTAGTTTTCAAAGCATGCGTCTAGCCTTGGATCGACGAGGCCTTCATCATCACAACAGACATCGAAGGCAAGCTCAGGAACATACAGGGGATGCACACATTGATGAATAGAAGCACCCCAGACACAGAGGTCTCAGAACAATGCATGCAGTAGATCCAACAAGTAGCAGCTCAGTGCGCTGCTGATCTCTACACAATTTGAGAATAGTTGGAGGGACTCTGTGTGAAGATCACCGCACCGACTGAGTGACTCGAGGGCAAGTCATGATGTTTGTGTTGGGGGCTTGTTGGGCATGGAATCCCCCCAAGGCATGTTTTGGTGCTCAAAGCCCAAGTTTTGACCGAATTGTGCTGTAAAATTTCACGAACTGCAGGCGAGAAGAGTATGATAGAGTCACAGGGTTGTCCACCCTAGTTTTGTAATGTAATGTTGGCCTACCCATGGTCCGTGGACCATGGTATTGTATAAATAGAGCAAGGCTCTAAGTGTAAAAGAGAGTGAAGTGGTAGAAAGAAGCAAGAGTCTAAGTGACTAAGTGAAAAGTGTGTCTTTGGGTTGTAGGGTAGGAGAAGGCTCTGCAGGTGAGTGCGCAGAGGCCTAGTAGTCCGCAGCTAAGTGCACGGACCCCTGCAAATGAGTGTGTAGGGTGGAGTCGAGTTTATAATCGAGGAAGGGATTAATAAAGAGAAGTTTTATCATAATTTTGCGTATCTGTTCTTGGGTTAATGCATGTTTGATATAAGTTTCAAATATATTGTTTATTTACTGCGCGCACCTATCTTAATGGTTTATATTGTTAAATATAACTTAAAGCATGCAAGTATGCTAAGATAATCAACTAACATTGGAATATCAGTAAAGTCTAGGGTAATAATGTGGAAGCATAGCATTCAACCCTTGAGTAGGGTTGCACGAAGGCAGTATCTCAGGCTGCGAGGTACAAGAAATTGCGCGAAGCGACTTGCGCGCAGGGTCGAACCGCGAACTAGTTGAACTCATTAAACATCTCTAGGGTGCAGAAATTTAGTTCTAGCACCATCCCATACTACTTCGGGTGAGACCTCAGTAAACGCTCCACAGAATATTGCCAAAAGGGCCAGTAGTATCGAGATTTGTTTGGCTAAATCACCTCTAAACCTGGGTCAGGCCCCAAAAAGCCAACAGAAGAGGAATAAGAGTAAGAAGACCAAGAAAGTGAAGAAGTTAAAGGGTCAACTTTAAGATCAACCCGAGGCTGATACTACTCAGGTGGAGGAGAGTCTAGTTGAGGAGAAATTTGGACATTCAAAACCATAGGGGTCGAAAAATAACCCAACTGGAAAACAAATGGTAAACCGAGAAAGGGACAACATTTTCATATAGGGAACACCAACATTTCCAAAAGAAGAAAAGGTACTAGGATTTCCATCACAGGGGCTTCCTTGGTTGGTATACTCAGGAACTGTTACCATTAGTCTCAGCCTAAGATCTACTAAGTAGTATTTCCACAGGAAGGATATTTTTCCGCAGTCAATTAATTGATTTTAGAAATTAAGAAAAAAAATTAAAGGGGTAATATAGGAAAAAGGGTTTACCAAGTATCTTTGAACCGCAATATACGCCTTGGTGGAACAAAGGTGTTAATGTACAATGACCAATTTCCCTGAATGTTGTGTTCGGTGTATCACATCTACAAGGAAGCTGACTCAGTTATGTGTGGCTAAATGATAACAACCTAGTGGGGTCTCCCATTATATAATTGACGATACATGGATCACAATAAAAAGGGTTTCAGCATGGCTGTTATCAAGATAACCGCACTGGTAGCATGACTATTCCAGGAAAAACACGCTTGATGAGAAAGATTGGGAAAAATAAAACGAATTTCAACAAGTAATCTCGAATTAACACTCTAAAGTAGTAATCATTGAATGTGTAGACCTACACAAAATCCTAATGACTGATAATGCGACATTTGGCCAAACTGATCAAGAGACAAAACACAAGAAATAGGTTGAAAGGTATATAGACTCCCCAATGGAGTCACCATTTGTTGTGAATATAAATCCCTTCTGCAGACATAAGCGATGTCTCTAGTCCTATGAGAGGATCTAGCAAAAAACTGGACAAACTAGTGCAAAAATCTCCTAATTTATGTTGAAAAATGAAAAATGAGCGAGATAAACCAACCTCACTCTGACGCTAAGCGCTCAATCTATGATGACGATATCGATCCCTTAGCTTTTCGTCTCACTCCTTTCTATTCCTTGCATCTGAATCCGTGCAACAGAGATCGAAGGACAATAGGAGATACAAGAGCATACATAGTATAATTCAAACATAAACTACACGAAAAATCGAGGAGCATCATGGTAAATGAATAAATAGTTAGATCTTTATGGAAAATAAACAACAAATGTATATATTAATGAATCCAAAAGAGAAGGATACAACCATTTCCTTGATGTTGGAGACATCCTTTATAGTGGATTCCCAATGCAAAGGCAAGACCATTCAAGCACTCCTTCTCCTTAGTTAGATGGGCAGCATTTAGGCATAGTTTTAGCATAGGAATGCATGCAAGAAATGACAAACCGTTTGGGGATGTGTTGTGCCCTACAACAACCCCCCATTTCATAGCACTTATATTCCAAACGGTTAGTATATGAAATGGGTCCCTTTTAAAATTTAATTGGCATTAATGAATTTGTTCAAAAACGGTATGATAATCAAACGAATTTATGAATGAGAGCCTTTTTGAATAAATATCAAGCATTTTTGGTTAGTGCGAAAAATCAATCGCAAGATCGCATGTCGCAACAACAAGAGAAACACATTTAAATATCACCTTGGTTCTTGCCGATGCGATATCGCTATCGGCGGTATTCGATGCACACACGAAATGAACACATATCTTACACCCCGATGCGATGTGATATCGGCGATCGGTTATTGGCACCGCCTCTTGTGGAAAAACGCCTTAAGTTATAAGCCCCGACCCGATGCGATATCGCTATCGGTATTCGGCGGAACCCCAAACACTTTCACAAGACGCTCAGGTCTTTTCCCCGATGCGATGTGATATCGCAATCGGAGATCGGCATTCACTTGACATACATCTGGTAATGTGCTCATGCGCTAATTCGACGCGATGTCGCAATCGGCATTCGCCAAGACAGCTCCCAAATGATAAGTATCACTCACCCCCCCAATGCGGTGCGATGACGTTTAACGATGATTAGAGTTCTTAAAAGGTGATTCCTTCAAAGCTTTTAAGTTATATTTTAATCCGGTTGATAAAGCACAGATTTCAAAATGCCGTTAAATGCAGGGATAAGGTAATGCATGCGTATTTAAAACTTTGCCCCTTCGATTTAACGAATACTTACGATTAGACCTTTAAAAAATCTGTTGCACGCGTTAAGGGGTCATTCAGCCTAATGACGATGTAATGGTCATTTATGGAGCTGCAGGTCGTAAAATCACCATCATTGCATCTGTGGTGTCTTCTTAAATGATTAGATCCGCAGCCCCTTTTAGAATTAATCTTGCCACGCTTCAAGTGATATATCTTTCCCATTATGGATTGTCATTGTTATTTCCTCGTTACGATTTCTCTTGCATTTGTGTAGAGTTCAGCTGTCGAGAGAAGCCTGAAAATGATGGGAAAGAAGTTCAAGAAGGCTGCGGGTTCTAATGCAGCACCCGTTGCAGGTCAAGCTGCCACAGTTTCGAAGAAAGGCCTAATCTCAGATACTACATGCACCGGTCTTCCTAGCACTACATGGCAGGGTACATATAATCTATTAGAAGCCGAGCAACCTGCGAAGACAGTGACGGAGGCTAGCGTTGACGAACAAAGGAAATCTGATGCAACTCTCAAAGACTTGGCCGACTCCTTTTTGCACAGAATAGCAGCAAGAGAGCAGGTTCTACCTTTCACTGATGTGGTACGCTGGGCGATCGAGGAAATTCCTCTCACTGATAGAACTTTTCATACAAGGGATGGAAGGATTTTTGGGTCGTTCAAGCCTGATGACCTGAGGCAAATGTATCATTTGCCTGAACCAGAGCTAGTCTATAACAGAGCCTTCGTGGAGAAGTTCGCGAACGAGAATGAATCACCATCCGAACCCCTCCGAGATTGGAGGCAGAACCCAGCCAAACACAAGCATGAAAGTTTGGGTAAGTACTCCAATGCTTCTTTGGCTTCTCCCTATTGCTATGCGGGGATTATGATGTGTAGATTGTGGGGATTACATGACTCCGCTAATATCCATATTGACATGGTCCCCCTAATGGAAGCGGCTGTCAATAGTACAATTATGGATTGGGCCACTATTTTGTCTGATAAGTTGGTCATAGCTGTTCGTGAATTTAGAGCCAAAACCATAGTCAGCGAAAGGAAAATCCCACCGTTTTATTACTCTGCTTACATTATGGATACCCTGTGTTTTAATTCTGAGTTTCCTGTCCTCGGTTGGAGATGGACTACCCATGATCCAACACCCATCCATTTGTACCATCGGAAATTGTGGAAGTCCTCTTACAAGGACCATTTGTATCAAATTTGCAATGGTTTCATGGTGCCCATTCACTATTCTATTTTCGACAGACCCATCCCAAGAATTTCTCATGAAGCTTCTTTTGACTTACCAGCCATAGCAAATTGGTTCGGGGAAGAGCATTTCACCTATATTAGAGTTTTTGGAAGCAAAGCTAGGCCGCACGTTCTCCCTTTATACATCCCAGACAAACTGTTAGCCCGAGAAATCTGCTACAAGATTATGTCCGAGAGTGTCACACAAACTCTCAAAGAGGAGAAGAAAAGAGGTTGGCCCTCTTTTCCTTTAAGAATTGGAGTTTATACTCTACTTAATTACAAGCATGCAGAAAAAGAAGCAACAAAACTCCAAATGATATCCCTGGCCACTATCCCAAACAGACTCTACGATCCGAACAAGACTGCTTTCATTGCCCTGGAACAGGCCAAACTATCAAAGATTGTCCATCAAGAAGATGAGTTTGATGACCTGTTCGCAGATGCCAGTTCAATAAGCCAAACCAAACAGCTTGCTGCAATGAGATACAATGATGTGGCTTTAACTGAGTTTAATAAACTTAGAGAGCAGAGGTTGCAAACTCTGCCTCTAGATTTATTATCCACAACCCCAGCATCTTCCTCAAGCGAGCCTAGTCAGCAGCAGATACGTCCACCTCCTGTTATAACTAAAGAACAGGACAAACAACAGGAGGAAAGGCAAAACAAGCTGCAGGCAGAGAGGCAAAGAAAGGAGCAGTTAGAAAGGCAGCAAAAGGCAAAGAAGAAAGAAGAAGAGAAAGCAAAGAAAGAACTAGAAGATAGGCAGAAAAAGGAATTGGAGGAGCAGCAACGGAAAGCGCAGGAGGAGCAGCAGAGGGAAGAACAAGAAAAGCAACATAAGCAAACCTCCACTGATCCTGAATTGATTAAAGAATGGAACCAATTCGATTCCATTATCAGTGGTAAGGAAGCCTCCAAAGACTCAGACACCTGTAAAATAAGCAATGCTCCCAATACTACTTCTTCTCAGGTTCTAGAAAGAACCAGCGGCCCACCCAGTTCACAGGATGTCGAGGTAATCACTCAAGACCCGTCCAATCAAATTGATCTCCAGGTGGAAGAAATTCCTCCCCTGGATATTTTCTACAGCCCAAAGCATAGAGCCGTTGTTAGGCGCTCTAAGAAGAGACGAAGGCTTGATCAACCTTCTATTTCTCCTGAGCGAACAGTCACGGGCAATGTGGTTTGGAAAGAGGAATTAGACCCCTCCGATGATCTAACTAAGCTATCGCAATTCGCGGGAGCTTATTCGGCAGCAACTATCGACAAAGCATCAGAGGTAAGTCTTATGTTGAAGACTAAAGACCATGAAATTTATGCATTACAGGAAGAAGTAATAGAGGCGAAAAACAAGGCAGCACAGGTAGAAGAGCAGTTGCTGGCACAACGGCAAGAGAACAATGTATTAACCCAGCAAATGCAGGCCGAAAAGCAGAAGGCAGACTAGGACGCAGTCCAGAGGCAGAATACATTGTCAGAGACATTGGCACAGTTGAGAGCGGTGAACGAGCTGATAATGAAATCAAAAGATGACCAAATAGCTCAGCTATCAGCACAACTCGACAGTATCAAGGACACCCAGAGTGTTGACGACTTCAAAGCAGAGGCAACTCGAATAAATGGCGCATTAATACCTCAGATCAGGCTTTTATGCCGACCACTTACTGACGCTGATTCATTATGCGAAACATCCACAGCAGTATGTCAGCAGATAGAGAAAGCCAGAAATGAGCTAGATCAGGCCGAAGACGCCATATCCGAATATCTTGAGTGGCAAGATTCTGAAGAAGGGAAAGCGGCAAATTTGCCCCGAATTTATGAAGCGTACAAAGACATACTCTTCATGGAGTGGAACACCCAGGTAATGAAAGCGGAAAGGGCGGCCTCAAGATGTAAAATGATTGCCAGCAACATGATCAATCTAGTCAACGACACACTCTATCTGGCAAATATGATCTCCCAGTGCACACCTGGAAGCATAACAACGGCAAACATGCTTGAGCAGAGAAATTATCCTGATCTGGAGAAACAAGGAAGATTAATCGCGGGAGTAAATACTTTAACCTCCGACGCATACTGGCTATTTCTGATTAAACCACACTCTCAAAGGTCGGCTCTCAACTGTTTAACAGACGCCCTCCGATACCTGATTTCCGACATTCAAGATGCCACATATGATGCCCAGCTAACTTCTCGTCTCAACACTCCACCAGAAGTGGAACCAATGCTGGCGATATGTCAGCGAAGGAGTAAAGGCAAAGAGACCACCGAATGAAGCATTGCCGCCGACTGCCAGATCGCCAGAAAAGATGTTGATATTTGATAATGCCAATTTAGTAGCTTTTCAGTTTTTTAGATATTTAGATTAGCATAGTATTTATAGACCCTTTCATTGTTTTGGAAAGGGTCGTAAAATTTTGTAATAGACTTAAAGGCTGAAGTTTGCACTATTGTGCTTCAGTCTATATTCTTTTGTGAAACTCGACCAATGGTTCTTAATTTTGATTAGAAGGCTGTTTTATGCAATTGCGCACTATTGTCTCTTGTTTGGAATGCTTTCTGGTTTGAAGGAAGGACTGCGACATAGCGATTGATACATTGGATTGTTAAGCAGCTTACATGGTACTTTTATCTGCATCTGCATTCTTTCCTCTTATATGAATTGTTATGTTATTATCTTTGCTATTGTTGAATACATGAATGCGATATAACGGCAAATATTCATTTCATTTCACTATTGAATGTTTTGTGATTTGTTATCTCTTTTACTCATGCGTGTGTCAATGATATAAATGAATAAGTGTAGTAATTCGCTATTATCGTTCTGCATAACTAATTATGCAGAACAATCTTTAATGATTTAAACCTCTATGCTTTAGTGTTAGAGTCATCTATATGCCTACCTTAAAGCACAGATTATCAAACGCTACACTTTGAAAGATTGATAAGACCCCGGGATAGATTTTAGTTGTTATATTTTTGCTGATAGTATAAGTCCATCGCTTACCGCTAGCATAATACAGAAGTCACTCATCCATCCCATTTATCTATAATTCTGGGAAACTGGTCCCATTACCCCCAGTCGGAGCCACTATCCCAAACGGAAAAGGAGCTGCACTAAGGTCCGGACCGGGTGGTTTCCCCAATGTTGTTGCAACGATTTTCGGGGCATCAACATTTTTGGCGCTAGAAGGAGGGCCTCGACTGTGAATGGCAAGCAAACCCAAATCTGTAGGCCATTCTAAGAGTAATTCTCCCTCCAAAACCCCTCCTGCTTCTCAATCCCATGCTGGTTCTCCAGCACCCAATCGAGAAGAAGGAGAATCAACCACCACTGCTCATACCCATCATATTTCAGAACAATTGAGTCTTGAATCTCCTGAAGTCCAGTCTCTTATCCACAAACTTCAGAGCTTCTCGATTTCCCCACAGAAATCTGAAGTATCGCAAAGCAGTGCGACTTCGCAGTTCAATTTATCTCATCCACTTACCAGACTTCAGAGCGAGAAACTCGGTATTGAACCCACTGAGTTCCCTTTACCAAAAAGGAAAAAAGCAAAGAAAATCACTGAAGGATCTGATAGTGAAGACCTTTCTTCCATATCCTCCATCTCATCTCCTAATCTGCAAAGTCAAACATCCACTCCTCCATTACATATTGTTGTTCATCAGGGATCAGCACCTTCAATACCCCAACCTATTCACTCCTCATCTTTGATACCGTCCCAAACATCTGGAATCCCAACAGTAGTAACAACCACTGTCGCTAGCACAATGGCAGACCCATGGACTAGGCCCGGTGCAGTCAATATGCCCGGACCATTGCATGATCTACCAGATGCTCTTGAAAAATGGCTGCCTAAATTTAATCCAGATAACGGAACCCAAGCTAAAGAACATATTAATAATTTTATGTTAGCAGTAAACTTAAAAGGAGTGACAGAGCAAGATGTTGTTGTAAGACTCTTCCCTTATACCTTACAAGGATTGGCAGGATCTTGGTATTTTTCCTTACCTGCTAGTTCAATTACCAGTTGGAACACATGCCAAGAGCAGTTCCTTACCAAGTATGGAGATGATAGGTCCTTAGCTACTTTGATAAACGATCTCTCCAATCTAAGGATAGAGCACAGGGAACCAATAAAGGAGTTTAATGCCAGATTTAATAAACTCCTGAATAAAATCCCTACCGATTCTAAACCAAGTGAACAAATCCGAAGCGAATGGTATATTACCGCCCTACATGCCAACATAGCCATTTTTGTAGATAGGGCTGGCAAACCTACCTTAGCTGAAAACATGAAAGAAGCACTTGCTGTTGAAAAGCGCATTAATGCTCTAGAAAAGAAAGCTGCTCTAGAAGACCGAAAAGCTAAAAAAGTCTCATTTAAAGAAGATTCCAAGAAGAAAACCCCAAAGGACCCCTATGACATGGAAGGTTTACAAAAGGTCCTTAAAACATTGTCTAACGAAATGGTTGACATCAAGAAGCAGGTGGCCGAAACCTCAAATAAAAGACCATTTAGAACTTACAAGAAAACTGAATCAAAGCCGCCCAATGTTATATCCAATGCAGACTCTGACCAAGAGGAAGAGGAAGAGGAAACAACCTCTCATACTGAGGAGGAAGAAGAAGTAGCTGAATGCCACGGCATGTGGGATTTTATACTCCCAAACTCTGATACCGAGAACGAAGAGGAAGCCTTTCCTGTTACTACAAGAAGTAAAAGCACTTCCGAACCTGCCCAGGCAACTACAAAGAAAAGGAGCGCAGGTGCTAACACAACAAAAGAGAAAGTTCCTCCAAAGAAATCGCCTGTGACACCTCCCCAAAATCAGCCCTTAACTTCTAATTCCCCTTCAGCATCCAAAACACTAGTGGTATCTGACTCCATGGAGTATAATATTGTTGATGATATGAAGAAGACTAAGGCAAACATAACTATGTTTGAGCTAAGTAAATTGAAACATCAACAGAAATTACTTCTAAAAGAGTTGAATGCTGTCCCCTCTACTCCACTTCCTAGTACAAGAGCTGCCAATGATCAAGGCCTGCCTCCTAAAGATATGGTAGAAGCTACCGATTCAGTTCTGATTGGAGATAGGTCCAATTCTCATACTCCACCTTTCTTGCTCACCTATGAAATTTATAATCGAAATCTGCACAATTGTTTAATCGATTCAGGGGCATCATCTAACATTATGCCAGCTTCAGTTTGTTCTCAACTGAACATCGAACCCCAGAAATCTGCTATTCACATTGTACAGCTTGACAGAACCAAAGTGCAGGTTGTGGGTGAAATTAATTCTGTAACCATCAGGTTGTCTGCTGACCCTAGGGTTGTACAAAGAATAGATATTTTGATCGCCGACATACCTGAATTCTACGGCTTAATTCTGAGCAGAGATTGGTCCGAAAAACTACATGGGTACATTTCCACTGATTGGTCACATATGTGGCTTCCCTACAAAGGCAAGCCTAATCAAATCAGGATTGATCGTGAGAAACATATGACCCACACAGTAACTGACTTCGAGCAAGAAAACCAGCCTGTTGCGTTCAACAACAACATTTTGGGGAATTATTCGTCAGAATCATTCTTTGGCAACTTTGTTGCCCAACCTTCTCCTTTTTCAGTTAATCATTGTACATCTCAGATTGAGAATTTTTCACAAACGGATTTGTCTAGATGTTTTAATGATAATGAAAAAGCTGTAAATTTGTCTGTTAATACTCCTTTGTTTTGGTCTTTATATTTTGATGGCTCTAAGTCCAGTGAGGGCTTAGGAGCAGGTTGCATTTTGGTTAGTCCGCAAGGAGAAAAGACAATGCTGTCCTGTAGACTAGAATTTGAATGCACCAATAACACAGCCGAATACGAAGCCTTGGTTCAAGGATTATATAAGGCAATCGGCCTTAAAGTCCAATATCTTAAAGTGTTCGGTGACAGTGAGATCATTGTTAAGCAGGTAAGGAATGCAATTCATTGCCTCTCAAGCCACCTTAAGCATTATCAATCGCTAGTGCAAGATCTCACCTCACATTTTTCAGCATTCAATATTTCCTCAATTCCTAGGACACAGAATTCAGCAGCCGACTTACTGGCCAACGTAGCTTCCAAACTTCTGCCTTCTGAAGACTTTAGCCTTGATAGATTTTCTGTAGAATTAATTTTTAGGCCTTCAGTTCCTGATAATATCACTAATTGGAGGGTTTTCAACCACGATGAGGATATCTTACAATTCTTAACCTCTGAAAAATCCTATGACAATCAAATCATTGAAGAAGATGAGCATGATTCCCAAATGAAAAGAACATCTCAAGAAAACGCGATCCCTAAGCCCGTGGTAAAGCTCGAAGACCTTTATGACATTAAAGACAGGTTCAAACCTGTAATTAATGCAAAACTCCAAAGCTCTACCCTAAGGTTTGAATTAATTAATTTGGGAACTGAGCAAGCTCCTCAAAATATCAACTTAGGATTAGGACTTTCTGTAGAAGAAAAGGAAGCATTTGTTAAACTGTTAAAGAAAAACAAACAAGTTTTTGCTTGGAAGTATGATGACCTCAAGACATATGACACATCTATCATCCAGCATACTATTCCTATGCTTCCCGATCAGAAGTCGATTCAGCAGAAGTTAAGGAAAATCCACCCAAATTTGGAGACCCAGATAAAGTCGGAACTTAACAAGCTTTTAAAAGCCAAGATTATTTTTCCTGTCCGACATTCAAATTGGGTCTCCAATATGGTACCAGTCAGGAAGAAAAATGGCGACATCCGAATTTGTATCGATTTCAGAAACTTGAATAAAGCAAGCTTGAAAGATAACTTCCCATTGCCTACTATGGAGCAGATCCTCCAATCAGTAGCAGGATCTGAATTGATGTCCTTTCTTGATGGATTCTCAGGATATAACCAAGTTCTAGTTCATCCTGATGACCAACTCAAAACCACATTCAGAACAAAATGGGGAACATATGCATATCAAAAAATGCCTTTTGGACTCATAAATGCAGGAGCAACGTTCCAAAGAGCTATGGATACAGCCTTTACGGGGTTGATTAACCAAACAGTAGCCGTTTACCATGATGATATTACTGTATATTCTAAAAAGAGATATAATCATTTGCATGACTTGAATCAGATTTTTCAGCGATGCAAAAGATATGGCATCTCTCTCAACCCAAAAAAGTCTTTCTTTGCTCTAGACCAGGGTAAGCTTTTAGGCTTTATTGTATCTACAGATGGCATTTATATAGATCCTGATCGGATTAAGGAAATTTCTGAAATCCCTTTTCCACACAACAAAAAAGCGATGCAGTCATTTTTGGGTCAGATTAATTTTGTCAAATGATTTGTTCCAGATTTTTCACAGATAATATTACCACTCCAGACGATGATTAAGAAAAATTCAACCTTCAGGTGGGGATCGGAAGAAAAACATGCCTTTGATGTTATCAAGCAATCAATAATCACTGCCCCAGCCTTGAATACCCCAAATTTTTCTAATCATTTTATTTTGTATACCATCGCATCCGACTTATCTTACGCTGCAGTACTCACGCAATTAAATGATGACAATCTGGAAGCGCCCATCTCCTTCTTTAGTTCAAACTTTCAGGGCGCCGAATTAAATTATTCTGATGTTGAGAAACAAGCTTTTGCTGTGTTTAAGGCAGTCAAGCATTATCGACCCTTTCTGTTAAAAACCCATACTAAAGTGATAGTTCCTTTCCCGGCAGTCAGGCAACTATTAATTCAAAAAGAATTGGGTGAAAAAAGGGCAAACTGGGTCGCAACGCTCCAAGAGTATGACCTAGAAATTAAGCCAGCAAAGATTGTTAAAGGCCAAGGTTTTTGCAGGATATTGGCAGGAGCATCTAACATTCCGGAATCAAGCGATACAGATCAAACCCAAGAAGTTAATCAGATAAGTGCTACAGATTCCGAATCTCAATATGCAGATTTAATCTTTTATTTAAAGAATGGTTATGCACCTCCGAATTTGTCTTACAAAAACAAAAGAGCCATTAGATTAAAAGCGAAGAATTTCTCGATTATTAATGATGTACTTTTCAAAAGAAATTATGATTCTGTTCTATTAAGATGTCTTGAAAAACCTGAGGCTCAAAAGGTTTTGCAGGAGCTACATGACGGACCGGCAGGAGGACATTTTGGAGCTGATACAACAGCTCATAAAGTTATTCATGCTGGTTACTATTGGCCTACTTTGTTTAAAGACACTCACGAGTATGTAAGGAAATGTCTCAAATGCCAAACTTCTGGTGGAAAACAACAAAAACCAGCTTTCCCTTTGCAACCAGTCAACATTGAACAGCCCTTTGAACAATGGGGATTGGACATCATTGGTGAAATTAATCCACCTTCTTCCAAGCAACATAAATATATCCTTACAGCCACCGATTACTTTACAAAGTGGGTAGAAGCAGTTCCGTTAAAGACAGCAAACTCTGAAGCCATCATTGAATTCATTGATCAATTCATCATTACCAGGTTTGGTGTTCCAAACGCTCTTGTCTTTGATAATGCTTCTTATTTCTCAGGTAATGCAATGATTCATTTCGCTATCAAAAGAGGGTTTAAATTAAAGTATTCTGCTAATTACTACCCTCAGGGTAATGGCCTAGCAGAGTCAACTAATAAAAACCTAATCAAAATTATCAAGCGAACAATTGAAGAGAATCATAGAAACTGGCATAAATCCTTAGTATTTGCATTATGGGCCGATAGGATAACACAGAAAGCTTCCATTGGAACCTCTCCGTTTAAACTTGTCTATGGAAAAGAAGCAATTATACCAACCAATCTTCTTCTTCCCTCTCTAACCCTAGTGCAATTTATTGAGGAAACTCCTTCTTCCTCTATCCAGCTCAGATATGATCAAATTCTCAAACTTGAAGAGGAAAGGGAAAAGGCCAAGGTTACGCACGCTAAGCACCAGCAAGTCATTAAATCAGCTTTTGATCTAGCCTCATCTAGTCCTAAACAATTCCAAGTCGGAGATTTAGTTCTGAAATGGGACAAAGCCCATGAAGACAAAGGTAAACACTCCAAGTTTCAGAAATTATGGCTTGGACCATTTCAGATCTGTGAAAAGATAGGCCATTCCACTTTTATACTGCAAGATTTATCAGGGGTGAGAGATTCTCTCCCTGTTAATGGTCTGATCTTAAAGAAATTCTTTAATTGAGGAGGTGACCCCTTCTCCTTTTAGTTTGATAGATTTTTATAGTTTGTAGGATTTGTAGAAAATAAGGGTGTGGGATATCTTCGGTTGACTTTTTGCTGTAATCAAAAGTTGTCTCGCTGGGGCACTTTCGATATTCGCTTTTGAATAATAGAATCCTAAACCAAGAAGGATCATTTCTAGGAAATTAGATATCTTTTTATTTTGAGATCGCAGTCTTACTTTGCAAACTTCCCTCAAAACGAAAAAGTCCTATGAATCATTTTGGGTTTTAGAAAATTGGTCTCCAAAGGTTATCTATATTAAAGTAGAAGCTAATCCATCTTCAGCATCTTTAACTCTCAACCTGTCATCCATTTTCTCTCAAGGAGACAATTGTTCATCCCATTCACCAAAAGTTTATGATTACTCAGAGTGTAATTCTAAAATATAAAGATTAAAGATAAGAGGTCTTATTGCAAGCCTGCTTACCATGTTCATAGGAAAATAATTTAACTGACATTACCAAAACTGCATATCAAACAGGGTAATGGCTTGAAATTTCAAGACAAGGGGTCTCATCACGAGCCAGCTTGTTCAGTTTGATTACTACCCGTGAGTGGCATTGTCATTATCTGGCCACCAAACCAGGACAATGGCTTTTTATCTCAAGCAAAAATGAAGTTCAAAATATGGAAAATATGTGATGAATTCATTCTGTTTAATCACACTCTTAAGTGAATGGAACAATGGACAACAACATGGTTAAAAGGTAACCCTGCCGAGACTATGAACGTTTGCTGGCAGCAGAGGCTCTACCTATGACAGAGGAGTTTACTTCAAAAGCTGATTTGGGAAAAGTTTTCTGTTTTACCATTATAAACCATTAAAGACCTGTTTTAAAACTTAGAATGCATTTATTATCTTTACAAAAGAAGGAAGTCAACAGAAGAATTCTGCTTTATTCAGAATCAATAGATATCTAGTTATATTAGAAAGTTTCCTTTTCTGATTGAGATTCTATTTGAAAAAGTTTAAGAGTTTTTAAAGCAGTCCCAGAGATAACTGGTTCTTCCAGCGAATCGCCAATTGTTGTGCCCTACAACAACCCCCCATTTCATAGCACTTATATTCCAAACGGTTAGTATATGAAATGGGTCCCTTTTAAAATTTAATTGGCATTAATGAATTTGTTCAAAAACGGTATGATAATCAAACGAATTTATGAATGAGAGCCTTTTTGAATAAATATCAAGCATTTTTGGTTAGTGCGAAAAATCGATCGCATGTCGCAACAACAAGAGAAACACATTTAAATATCACCTTGGTTCTTGCCGATGCGATATCGCTATCGGCGATCGGCGGTATTCGATGCACACACGAAATGAACACATATCTTACACCCCGATGCGATGTGATATCGGCGATCGGTTATCGGCACCGCCTCTTGTGGAAAAACGCCTTAAGTTATAAGCCCCGACCCGATGCGATATCGCTATCGGTATTCGGCGGAACCCCAAACACTTTCACAAGACGCTCAGGTCTTTTCCCCGATGCGATGTGATATCGCAATCGGAGATCGGCATTCACTTGACATACATCTGGTAATGTGCTCATGCGCTAATTCGACGCGATGTCGCAATCGGCATTCGCCAAGACAGCTCCCAAATGATAGTATCACTCACCCCCCCAATGCGGTGCGATGACGTTTAACAATGATTAGAGTTCTTAAAAGGTGATTCCTTCAAAGCTTTTAAGTTATATTTTAATCCGGTTGATAAAGCACAGATTTCAAAATGCCGTTAAATGCAGGGATAAGGTAATGCATGCGTATTTAAAACTTTGCCCCTTCGATTTAACGAATACTTACGATTAGACCTTTAAAAAATCTGTTGCACACGTTAAGGGGTCATTCAGCCTAATGACGATGTAATGGTCATTTATGGAGCTGCAGGTCATAAAATCACCATCATTGCATCTGTGGTGTCTTCTTAAATGATTAGATCCGCAGCCCCTTTTAGAATTAATTCTGCCACGCTTCAAGTGATATATCTTTCCCGTTATGGATTGTCATTGTTATTTCCTCGTTACGATTTCTCTTGCATTTGTGTAGAGTTCAGCTGTTGAGAGAAGCCTAAAAATGATGGGAAAGAAGTTCAAGAAGGCTGCGGGTTCTAATGCAGCACCCGTTGCAGGTCAAGCTGCCACAGTTTCGAAGAAAGGCCTAATCTCAGATACTACATGCACCGGTCTTCCTAGCACTACATGGCAGGGTACATATAATCTATTAGAAGCCGAGCAACCTGCGAAGACAGTGACGGAGGCTAGCGTTGACGAACAAAGGAAATCTGATGCAACTCTCAAAGACTTGGCCGACTCCTTTTTGCACAGAATAGCAGCAAGAGAGCAGGTTCTACCTTTCACTGATGTGGTACGCTGGGCGATCGAGGAAATTCCTCTCACTGATAGAACTTTTCATACAAGGGATGGAAGGATTTTCGGGTCGTTCAAGCCTGATGACCTGAGGCGAATGTATCATTTGCCTGAACCAGAGCTAGTCTATAACAGAGCCTTCGTGGAGAAGTTCGCGAACGAGAATGAATCACCATCCGAACCCCTCCGAGATTGGAGGCAGAACCCAGCCAAACACAAGCATGAAAGTTCAGGTAAGTACTCCAATGCTTCTTTGGCTTCTCCCTATTGCTATGCGGGGATTATGATGTGTAGATTGTGGGGATTACATGACTCCGCTAATATCCATATTGACATGGTCCCCCTAATGGAAGCGGCTGTCAATAGTACAATTATGGATTGGGCCACTATTTTGTCTGATAAGTTGGTCATAGCTGTTCGTGAATTTAGAGCCAAAACCATAGTCAGCGAAAGGAAAATCCCACCGTTTTATTACTCTGCTTACATTATGGATACCTTGTGTTTTAATTCTGAGTTTCCTGTCCTCGATTGGAGATGGACTACCCATGATCCAACACCCATCCATTTGTACCATCGGAAATTGTGGAAGTCCTCTTACAAGGACCATTTGTATCAAATTTGCAATGGTTTCATGGTGCCCATTCACTATTCTATTTTCGACAGACCCATCCCAAGAATTTCTCATGAAGCTTCTTTTGAGTTACCAACCATAGCAAATTGGTTCGGGGAAGAGAATTTCACCTATATTAGAGTTTTTGGAAGCAAATCTAGGCCGCATGTTCTCCCTTTATACATCCCAGACAAACTGTTAGCCCGAGAAATCTGCTACCAGATTATGTCCGAGAGTGTCACACAAACTCTCAAAGAGGAGAAGAAAAGAGGTTGGCCCTCTTTTCCTTTAAGAATTGGAGTTTATACTCTACTTAATTACAAGCATGCAGAAAAAGAAGCAACAAAACTCCAAATGATATCCCTGGCCACTATCCCAAACAGACTCTACGATCCGAACAAGACTGCTTTCATTGCCCTGGAACAGGCCAAACTATCAAAGATTGTCCATCAAGAAGATGAGTTTGATGACCTGTTCGCAGGTGCCAGTTCAATAAGCCAAACCAAACAACTTGCTGCAATGAGATACAATGATGTGGCTTTAACTGAGTTTAATAAACTTAGAGAGCAGAGGTTGCAAACTCTACCTCTAGATTTATTATCCACAACCCCAGCATCTTCCTCAAGCGAGCCTGGTCAGCAGTAGATACGTCCACCTCCTGTTATAACTAAAGAACAGGACAAACAACAGGAGGAAAGGCAAAACAAGCTGTAGGCAGAGAGGCAGAGAAAGGAGCAGTTAGAAAGGCAGCAAAAGGCAAAGAATAAAGAAGAAGAGAAAGCAAAGAAAGAACTAGAAGATAGGCAGAAAAATGAATTGGAGGAGCAGCAACGGAAAGCGCAGGAGGAGCAGCAGAGGGCAGAACAAGAAAAGCAACATAAGCAAACCTCCACCGATCCTGAATTGATTAAAGAATGGAACCAATTCGATTCCATTATCAGTGGTAAGGAAGCCTCCAAAGACTCAGACACCTGTAAAATAAGCAATGCTCCCAATACTACTTCTTCTCAGGTTCTAGAAAGAACCAGCGGCCCACCCAGTTCACAGGATGTCGAGGTAATCACTCAAGACCCGTCCAATCAAATTGATCTCCAGGTGGAAGAAATTCCTCCCCTGGATATTTTCTACAGCCCAAAGCATAGAGCCGTTGTTAGGCGCTCTAAGAAGAGACGAAGGCTTGATCAACCTTCTATTTCTCCTGAGCGAACAGTCACGGGCAATGTGGTTTGGAAAGAGGAATTGGACCCCTCCGATGATCTAACTAAGCTATCGCAATGCGCGGGAGCTTATTCGGCAGCAACTATCGACAAAGCATCAGAGGTAAGTCTTATGTTGAAGACTAAAGACCATGAAATTTATGCATTACAGGCAGAAGTAATAGAGGCGAAAAACAAGGCAGCACAGGTAGAAGAGCAGTTGCTGGCACAACGGCAAGAGAACAATGTATTAACCCAGCAAATGCAGGCCGAAAAGCAGAAGGCAGACCAGGACGCAGTCCAGAGGCAGAATACATTGTCAGAGACATTGGCACAGTTGAGAGCGGCGAACGAGCTGATAATGAAATCAAAAGATGAGCAAATAGCTCAGCTATCAGCACAGCTCGACAGTATCAAGGACACCCAGAGTGTTGACGACTTCAGAGCAGAGGCAACTCGAATAAATGGCGCATTAATATCTCAGATCAGGCTTTTATGCCGACAACTTACTGACGCTGATTCATTATGCGAAACATCCACAGCAGTATGTCAGCAGATAGAGAAAGCCAGAAATGAGCTAGATCAGGCCGAAGACGCCATATCTGAATATCTTGAGTGGCAAGATTTTGAAGAAGGGAAAGCGGAAAATTTGCCCTGAATTTATGAAGCGTACAAAGACATACTCTTCATGGAGTGGAACACCCAGGTAATGAAAGCGGAAAGGGCGGCCTCAAGATGTAAAATGATTGCCAGCAACATGATCAATCTAGTCAACGACACACTCTATCTGGCAAATATGATCTCCCAGTGCACACCTGGAAGCATAACAACGGCAAACATGCTTGAGCAGAGAAATTATCCTGATCTAGAGAAACAAGGAAGATTAATCGCGGGAGTAAATACTTTAACCTCCGACGCATACTGGCTATTTCTGATTAAACCACACTCTCAAAGGTCGGCTCTCAACTATTTAACAGACGCCCTCTGATACCTGATTTCCGACATTCAAGATGCCACATATGATGCCCAGCTAACTTCTCGTCTCAACACTCCACCAGAAGTGGAACCAATGCTGGCGATATGTCAGCGAAGGAGTAAAGGCAAAGAGACCACCGAATGAAGCATTGCCGCCGACTGCCAGATCGCCAGAAAAGATGTTGATATTTGATAATGCCAATTTAGTAGCTTTTCAGTTTTTTAGATATTTAGATTAGCATAGTATTTATAGACCCTTTCATTGTTTTGGAAAGGGTCGTAAAATTTTGTAATAGACTTAAAGGCTGAAGTTTGCACTATTGTGCTTCAGTCTATATTCTTTTGTGAAACTCGACCAATGGTTCTTAATTTTGATTAGAAGGCTGTTTTATGCAATTGCGCACTATTGTCTCTTGTTTGGAATGTTTTCTGGTTTGAAGGAAGGACTGCGACATAGCGATTGATACATTGGATTGTTAAGCAGCTTACATGGTACTTTTATCTGCATCTGCATTCTTTCCTCTTATATGAATTGTTATGTTATTATCTTTGCTATTGTTGAATACATGAATGCGATATAACGACAAATCTTCATTTCATTTCACTATTGAATGTTTTGTGATTTGTTATCTCTTTTACTCATGCGTGTGTCAATGATATAAATGAATAAGTGTAGTAATTCGCTATTATCGTTCTGCATAACTAATTATGCAGAACAATCTTTAATGATTTAAACCTCTATGCTTTAGTGTTAGAGTCATCTATATGCCTACCTTAAAGCACAGATTATCAAACGCTACACTTTGAAAGATTGATAAGACCCCGGGATAGATTTTAGTTGTTATATTTTTGCTGATAGTATAAGTCCATCGCCTACCGCTAGCATAATACAGAAGTCACTCATCCATCCCATTTATCTATAATTCTGGGAAACTGGTCCCATTACCCCCAGTCGGAGCCACTATCCCAAACGGAAAAGGAGCTGCACTAAGGTCCGGACCGGGTGGTTTCCCCAATGTTGTTGCAACGATTTTCGGGGCATCAACAGGATGGAAGGAACTTGATTTATAGGATGGGAGAGGGAGTTAGGGATCCACAAAATAGGGAGGAAGTTCCACATGTCAAGGGGAAGATCACTAAAGGTAGGATCAAGGGCTAAAAAACGGAGAGCTTGACCATATCTCTATCCAACAACATCCAACTTGTTGTTCTCGAAGATTCTAGCAGGTGAAGCTTCTCGTCCACCTTAGCAAAGACTGGCAGAGTTGGTTCAGTGTGGGTTTTCATTTCAAAAGTCACACTGGTAGATCTAGGTCAATATGCTGCAACAAGCTATTAGGATGGACCAATAGTAGTGCAAAGTGTGCTGATCTTGAAAATTACGGTTTTAGGAAAATTTCTCTAGAAATTTCTCATGGCAACTCTTCTTCTATTCTTTAGGGATGTTTCTATATGTGTTTCATGGTGAGCGCACTTTGAAAATTTTCATCATTTTGACGCTTCAAGGTTTGGGAACGGAAGTGTGACAAAATACTGTGTAACAGATGCCCCCTAAAGCATGAAGGCAACACAGGACATGATGGGTGAAATGCTTTACAAGTCAAGGCAAGGAACCAGAAAAACATCATCAGGAGACTTGAAAATCAAGCATGATACAATATGAATATCTGACATATTTCGTATAAATATTCCTAATGATACATCTCTGAATAGGCACATAAAAATACAATAATCCATGGCATAAGAACAACGTTCCAACTAGAAAGAATCATGTCCATGGATTCGTGACATGGATGCATCCATCTGACTAAAAAAGATCATTTCTATGGATCCACGGCATGGAAGTAGCCATCCGTATTAAAAGGACCATGTATATAATCATGAATACTCAATAATGCCTCGCAACCTAGATTTTGACAGATAAGATCGAGGGTCTTCATCTCTATCCTAGAGAAATATGAATCTAACCATGTGAATAGATGTGTTGACAATGAACATGCAAAATCCATGTGATTACCGATCAATAATGTAAACCATTAACATGCACGAGAGAAACCACCAATAATGACGATGGCCCTTAAGGTACATCAGTACAATCTACAAGTGTGAGTATGTGAGCTAAAGCCGAACACTTGCCGACTCATTCGATCAAAGGACAATGATGTAAGCCTATTGTCGAACACAAAGAACTTGCGATTGAGGCATGCAAGCTCCAAGTTACTGAAAGGGTATTTGTAAATCAACTTCCTCGATAATGAACTGAAGTTGGTAGGAAGTGATCCATCGAAGGAGGGTCATAATGTTTCGCACATCATCGATACAAAACATAGGATATCTAAAAGTGATAGGAGTGATTCACGATTGTTGCAGAGAGGGTCAAATAAGGCATAAGAGGTAAAAAATATAGATGGGACTTCTCTTGAGATATCAGTGACATGACTCCGGAGTTTTGGAGAATTTGACTCAAAATGAGATCAAAGGTCATGGTGACAATATAATCAAATGAGAGGCAAATGGATTTCCAAAAACCTAGAAAGGCAAGTGGGGAAGTGAGGATAACCCAAACCCAACACGGGCAACATATAAGTGTCATGCTCAAGAGTGTCATGCTTCCTTTACACAAACTACAAGGCATGTTCACTTTCATTTTCCCCCCGTTATTTCTAGTGAGTACCTCTTTATTTTTACACAAGCTTGAAGAGGATACCATATGATTTTCGTATAATTTCATCCTTCAGATGAATCCTTCTTAGTAAGTTTAATGAGCCCTAGGTAGGATAAACTTGGTCCTGTTATGGTGACAAGTCCTGCATCATTTAAGTTTTACGAGTCTGACTGAGGGGTAACTCGACACCTTTTTCATGTTTAGAGAGTTTGAAAAAGAGGTGTGAAAGAAAACTCCAAAGGTCCCTTTTCATATCTCGAATCCAAAATGTTAGAAAACAATATTCAAGAGGACCTCTTAGCAATATTTGACTAAGGTATTCCTTTTTCGTATCTAGTCCATCTGAGTCCGAAAAAGGGTTAAACTTATACTGAGTAGACACATTTTCATTTACTTTTACGAGATTGAAAAGACAAGTGCTTGACAATCTTTTCATGTTTTTGGAGTCTAAAAAGAGCCGAAAGAGGACTCCATCTGGAGGAATGAGTTGTATAAAAGGATAGCAACAGGTTCCGGTAATGATGGAACTGCTCTAAACACGTAAAGGTCAAGTGGCTGGCTAATAAGACCACTCATAGCAGATGTTCTTCGGGCAAGGGTAAAACAAACCAAGTGAAAGTGTGTGATAGACAGAAGAGATGGTGACGATGGAATGAGAAAAGCCAAGGCTCATCTGGCAAAAACATGCTGATAAAAAATGGAAATCACGAGAGATAAAAAGGGAAATGGTTTCATTTTTACGCAAGCTTGAAACATGGGAAACTATGCTTGAGGATACTTGAAAATAGATTCATTTTTTCACAAGTTTGAAACATGAGAAAAAACTATGCTTGGATTTGGTTTCATTTTTACACAAGCTTGAAATAGAGATAAACTATGCTTGAGAGGAGTTTTCATGCCTCCAACGTAATTACTCAATTCGAGGTACATGCTCACCAAGATTCATTTCATTCACCTAAGTATACTACTGGTTACTAACAGGTGGATGGAGTGAAGGTTCACTTACGATATCAAGTGAAAGACTTGACTAGGATCTAATGAAAGACTAAAATTGGAAGGGGATCTACTTCATTTTTTTAACAAGCTTCCCAGAGGAAGAGAACCATGCCGATGACACCTTGTTTCATTTGGTAATGAGCTTGACACAAGTATAATAACTTTTCTCATGGAGACCTATTTTATTTTTTAACGAGGTTGACAATGTAAAAGAACTATCCTCATGGGGACCTATTTCATTTTTTAACGTCGTTGTCATTGTAAAAGAATTATCCTCATGACACCTATTTCATTTTTTAATGAGGTTGACATAGTAAAATAACTATCCTCATAGGAACCTATTTCATTTTTTAATGAGGTTGACATAGTAAAAGAACTGTCCTCATGACACCTTGATTATGGACTATAAGAGACCATGGCTTCTAAGAGGTTCTCATCAGATGGGAGAACAACATTTTGGAAGAGATACTTGTCAAGGGATATAATGGAAAGATCAGGTTCGAATGTCCCTAGTACATGATGCACTATATCACTGACTAGATCATCAATTGACATGGGCATGGAACAGGTGGCCACGTAATTAACCTATGGCTGGGAAGATACCACATGTGTGTAAGAACCATTTATGGAAGATGCTCAATTGGGAGTTGAATTAGGACTAATGAATGAAAACTGATCAATGGTCACAATTCTTCCTTCATGCAAGAAACATAGCACACAAAAGAGAGAAGAGATAAGAGCTCTGATGACATAAACAAAGTCATGGGCAAGGAGTAGATTAAAATCTAAACGGCCTTGAACAACCATCACGTCAAGATAGACAATTTTTTCTCGCAAAGTAATAGGCAACTTAGGAACAATCCCTAACGATTGGTTGGTTCCCTTGTTGAAAGGTAACGAATTTTGGGTAATAGGCACAAGCTGCAGAGAACCTAAGGCTTGCCAAGACGTTGAAGACAAAATACTAACACGCGTGCCTTCATCTATAACTCTGCTAGGTATAACCATATTATAATCCTCCACCATGATCTAGAAGGGCACATAATAAGACGATAGCCTTCTAGTCAACTCCAATCAAAGGAAACATCCATACTACTTGGAGGTGATGCCAAGGGAATGGGAGAATTTCCCCCTTGCATTATAGGAATAGGAGGATCACACCCCTATATTGTGGGAACATGAGGATCGCCCTCCAACTCATTAGAATTTGACAAAACAAGAAGGACACAAGTGGTATGAGGTTCACTCTCTATAGGAAAGGTGTGATTACCTGAAGGTGGAGTCAAGTCTACCGTTTCCTGAACCAGTGGTTGGTTGAGAACAGACTCTTGAGATCAATTTCAGAGAGAGTGGGGTTGACTAAGGATTACTTATGATCAATCACTCGATCAACTTGTGGAGGGTCGAGGGAAAGCTTCTGATAACCAGTCTAAAGACAAGGTTGAGATGTGGTAAGGTTATCCAACACTTTAGAGGCTTCATCCAGATAAGGACAAAGTTGAATAGGATGATTCCCTTCACATAAACTACAGGGAAATTTCACCTTTCCCTTTTTCCCATGGACCTTATTATTACTAGTTGAAGTTTTATCACCATCATGATCTCCAGAAGCTGATGACAAAGGTTGATGTGAACATGTAGACCACACTTCTAAGACCTTGGGGGTAATAAGGCAATCTCTAAGAAGATGATCACTGAAACAAATCATGCAAAGGAATTTCACTTTTCGGGGCTGACTGGAATATTTTCCAGTGTCAACTTCATTACTAGCAATGATTGCTTGGTTGGATTTTTCCTTATTTTTCTTGTTCTCAATCTTCCATTCCTTATTCTTCCTATCCACCTGGTTACTAGCTTGCAATCTTTCATTAGACAAAGAGGAATAAGAGGAAGAAGACCAAACAGTCAAAGAAGGTAAAGTGTCAACTTTAAGATCAATGAGAGGTTGATACTACTCAATTGGATGAGAGGCTAGTTGAGGAGAAGTTTGAACATTTAGAACCATGGGGGTCGAAAATAACCAAACTAGAAAACCAATGGTAAACCCAGGAAGGGATAACGTTTCCATATAGGGAACACCAACATTTCCAAAAAAAGGAAAAGGATTAGGATTCCTTTCATAGGGGTTTCCTTAGATGGTATACTCAGGAATTGTTTCCATTAGTCTCAACCTAAGATCTACTAAGAAGAATTTCCATTGGAAGAATGTTTTTCCGTGGTCAATTAATTGATTTTAGAAATTTAAAAAACAAAATAAAGTGGTAGGTTAGAAAAACAGTTTACCAAGTATCTGTGAACCACAATATACACCTTGGCGAAACCAAGGACTTAATGTACGGTGACCAAACTCCCCAAATGTTGTGTTCGGCGTATCATGTCTACAGAGCAACTGACTGAGTTACCTGTGGCTAAAGAATAACAACCTAGTGGGGTATCCCAATATATATGGGATGGTACGGAGAGCACAAGTTCATGTTAGTGTTGTCTAATGCATAACCGTTCGATGAGAGAATTCCCATATACTTACCATACGTGGAGCACCTTCAATATACCCAAAAATACTAGGGAATGATCCTATATACTTCCATAAGTGGAAAGGGATATCACCCTTGGGATACAATGCTAGCAGATAATGACAACTACTAGGTTTATAGATACCGAAACACATCTCTAGCCTAGACCTCTAAATGTTTTCGTTAAGTTTCAAATGCTCCTTAAGTTAATTTAGTAAATTATAATGTTTATATTGAATTATGTTTCAGTTTTGAGGCTCAAAATGATGTCACCTCAATGCATAAGATGCAACTATATGAGAAAAGAGAAAATCTCCATTTCGATGAAAGTTATACTAATTAAAGGAAGAAGTTTCAATCAATAATGGAGCAAAAAAAATGCATCTAACAAAATGCCTTCTACTAACTTTCACTTTCACTTTCCAAATGCAACGGAAAAAAGTAAAAATAATTTCCACTTCTCACTATCCTAAATGCAACTTTTCAAGAGTAAAATGATTTTCACTTTTACTAATATGCACTTATATGAATGATGTTTTTTCTTTTGATTTTAAATGATCTAATGCAACTAATGCATCAACCAAATCAAAATGAAATTTGATTCAAATGCACTTACATGAAAATATTTTTCACTTTTATTTTTGAATCAAACGATAATGCAATTCTTTCAGCTTGAGAATCAAACAATGTAATCTATGCTTGATTAAAAAAAATATATTTCCAAACGTAAGTTGAACTAATACAATTGAAAAGAAAATTTGAAATACAAGCTAAAACAAATGAAAAATAATGTTTCTCAATGATTTCCATAGAACAGAAACACTCAATCTAACAACAAAACCTATATCCGAATGACACAAACAAGGATCAAGTGAATACTAATTGACCTAAAACCCTAAGACTCAATTATACCTCACTTCAAAGCCGATGAGACAAAATTTGCAAATTAATCAAGACAACCAGTCAAAACAATGAAAAATCCAAGCATACAAGATAGGGAAAGATAGCAGAGGTCAAGACACATGGGACCCTATGACAGAAACCCTAAAATTTCACAATTCTATGGGATCAATGCAACTGTTATGGTCAAGCATGTGCTGACAGGTGTTTCAATGTGACTGTTATCAAGAAAAGGGCACTGGTAGTGCGAATTTTCCAGCAAAAAACACGTTGGATGAGAAATATTGGGAAAAATAAAAAGAATTTCAACAATCAGTCTAGTCTTAAACTTCTAAAGCAGTAATCCTTCAAAGTGTAGACCTACACAGAATCCAAATGATTGATAATTCGACGATTGGCCAAATTGATCAAAAGGCCAAAAACAAGAAAGATTTTGAAAGGGCTATAAGCTCCCAGTGGAATCACCATTTTGTTGTGAAGATAAATCCCTTCTGCTGAAAAAAGTGATCTCTCTAGTCCTATGAGAGGATCTAGCAACAAACCAGAAAAACTAGTGCAAAACTCTCCTAATTTATGTTGAAAAATGCAAAGTGATAGAGAGAAACCTACGTCACTCTGATGCTAAGCACTCAACCTTTGATGATGATCTCGATCCCTTAGCTTCCACGCTCGCTCCTCACTATTCCTTGCATCTGAATGCCTACATTAGAGATCAAAAGACAACAAGAGATATAAGAGCATACATAGCTTAATTCAAACATAAACTACTTGACAGATCAAGGAGCATCATGCTAAATGAATAAATATTAAGAAATTTATGGAAAGTAAACGCCATATGTATATATTAATGAATAAAAAAGGGATTCATACAACCATTTCCTTGATGTTGTAGACCTCCTTTGTAGTGGATTCCCAAGTCCAAGCCAAGACCATTCAAACAATCCTTCTCCTTAGTTAGATGGGCAACATTTAGGCATAATTTCAACATAGGAATGCAGGCAAGAAATGACCAACCATTTGGGGATGGAAGGGACTTGATTTATAGGATGGGAGAGGGAGTTAGGGATCCAAAAAAGAGGGAGGAAGGTCCACATATCAAGGGGAAGATCCCAAAAGGTAGGATCAAGGGCTTAAAATGGGAGAGCTCGACCATATCTCTATCCAACAACATCCACCTTGTTGTTCTCGAAGGTTCTAGCAGGAGAAGCTTCTCCTCCACTTTAGGAAAGACTAACAGAAGAGGTTCATCAGAGGTTTTTATATCAAAAGTCACGCTAGCAGTGCTAGGTGAATATGCTGCAACAAGAAATCAACACGAAAAGCAATAGTGCAAAGCACATTGATCCTGAAATCTAGGGTTTCAGGAAAATTTATTCAGAATTTTATCAAGGCATCTCTTCTTCTATTCTTCAGGGATTTTTTTGTATGTGTTTCATGGTGAGAAAACTTTGAAAGATTGTCATTTTGATGCTTTAGGATATGGGATGAGAAGTGTGAAAAAATACTGTGTAACAGATGCCCCCTAAAGCATGAAGGAGGAATAGGGAGTGATGGGAGCAATGCTTTACAAGTCAAGGCAAGGACCCAGAAAAACACTATGAGGAGACCTACAAATAAAGAATGATACAATACACATATATGACATCTCTTGTATAAATATGCCTAATCATACATCTGTGAATATGCATATATCAATACACGAATCCACAACAGGGGTGCAACCATTCGACTAAAAAGGATCATGCGCATAGATCCATGGCATGGACCCATCCATCTGACTAAAAAGGATCATGTATATAGATCCACGACATGGAAGCAATCATCCATATGAAATGGACCATGTATACAATCATGAATACTCAATAACTCCTCGCAACCTATATTTTGATAGATAAGATCCAGGGTCTTCATCTCTATCCCGACCAAAGTACGAACCTAACCATGTGAATAGATGTGTTGAATTTGAGCACAGTATAAACCAACTTATTACCGGTCAATAATGTAAACCATTAACAAGCACAAGATAAACCACTAATAATGACGATATACCTCAAGGTACACCAGTGCAATCTACAAGTGTGAGCTAAAGTCGAATAATTTCTGAACCATTCAATCAAAGGCCAATGATGTAAGTATGTCATCGAACACGAAGAACTTTCCATTGAAGCATGCAAGCTTGAAGGTATTGAAAGGGAATTTATAAATCAACTTCCTAGATACTAAGCTAAAGTCGACAAGAAGTGATCCATCGAACGAGGGCCATAATGTTTCCCACATCGTTGACACAAAACATAGGATATGTCAAAACGATAGGACTGATTCAATATTTTTACAGAGAGGGTCAAATAAGGTATAAGCGGTAAAAGATGTAGATGGGACTTCTCTTGAACATATCGGTGACACAACTCTGGAGTTTGACAACATTTGACTCAAAATGAGATCAGAGGTCATGGTGAGAATATAATCAAATGAGAGGCAAATGGATTTTCAAAACCCAAAAAGGCTTGTGATGAACTGAGGATAACCCAAACTAGACACAAGCAGTAGATATGTGTCATGCTCAAGAGTGACATGCTACCTTTACACAAAATACAATACATGTTCACTTTCATTCCCCCCCTCTATTTCTAGTGACTACTTCTTTATTTTTACATAAGCCTAAAGAGGATACCATATGCTTTTCGTATAAGTTCACCCTTCAAATGACTCCATCCTAGTAAGTTTAACAAGTCCTAGGAAGGAGAAACTTGGTCTTGTCATGGTGACAAGTCCTGCATTTTTTAAGTTTCACAAGTCCGATGGAGGGGTAACTCGGCACCCTTTTCATGTTTAGAGAGTTTCAAAAAGAGGCAGAAAAGAAACCTCCAAAGGTCCCTTTTCATAGATAGACTCTCAAATACGAAAATTTAGAAAAAAATATTCAAGACGACCTCTTAGCCGTGTTCGACTAAGTTATTCCTTTATTGTAGTTAGTGCATCTGAGTCCGGAATAGGGTTAAACTTATACTAAGTAGACGCCTTTTCATTTAATTTTACAAGTTCAAAAAGACAAGTGCTCGACAATGTTTTCATATTATTGAAGTTTGAAAAGAGCCGAAAGAGGACTCCACCTAGAGGAATGAGTGGTATAAAAGGATAGCAACGGGTTACAGTAATGATCGAACTACTCAAAACATGTAAAGGTCAAGAGGTTGGCTAATAAGACCACTCATAGCATATGTTCCTCAGGAAAGGGAAAAAAAGCCAAGTGAAAGTGTATAATCGACCAAAGAGATGGTGACAATGGAATGAAAAAAAAACAAGGCTCATCTTGCAAAAAAAGGTTGATAAAAAATCGAAATCACGAGAGGTAAAAAGGGAAATGGTTTCATTTTTACACAAGATTGAAACATGGGAAACTATACTTGAGGATACTTAAAAAATGTTTCATTTTTTCACAAGATTGAAACATGAGAAAAAAATTTGCTCGGATTTGGTTTCTTTTTTACACAAACTTGAAACGGAAAGAAAATATCCTTGGATTTGGTTTCATTTTTACACAAGCTTGAAACAAACATAAACTATGCTTGAGAGGAGCTTTCATGCCCCCAACATAATGACTCAATTTGAGGTACATACCCCCAAGCTTCATTTCATTCACCTAAGTATAGTACTAGTTACTAACACATGGATGGAATGAAGGTTCACTTACAAGTTGAAGTGAAAGACTCGACTAGGATCTAATCAAAGACTAAATTTGGAAGGGGATCTATTTCACTTTTTTAATAATCCTGAAACAAGAAAAGAACCATGTTGATGACACCTTGTTTCATTTGTCAATGAGCCTGACACAAGTAAAATAACTATGCTCATTGAGACCTATTTCATTTTTTAATGAGGTTGACATAGTAAAAGAACTATCATCATGGGGACCTATTTCATTTTGTAACAAGGTTGACATCGTAAAAGAAATATCCTCATGACACCTATTTCATTTTTTAACGAGGTTCACATAGTAAAAGAACTACCTTGATGGGAACCTATTTCATTTTTTAATGAGGTTGACATAGTAAAAGAACTATCCTCATGTCACCTTGATTATGGACTATAAGAGACCATGGCTTCCAAGAGGTTCTCGTTATATGGGACAACAACATTCTGGAAGAGATACATGTCAAGGGATCTAATGGAAAGATTGGGTTCAATGTCCCCAATACATGATGCACTATATCAATGACTAGATCAATAGTTGACGCGGGCATGGAACAGGTGGCCACATAATTAACCTGTAGCAGGGAAGATACCACTTTCGTGTAAGAACCATTTAGGGGGGATGTTTGATTAGGAGATGAATTAGTACCAACGAATGAGAATTGATCAATGGTCATAATTATTCCTTCATGCAGGAAAAATAACACTTGAAATAGAGAAGAGACAAGAGCTCCCATGACATAAACATACTCATGGCCAAGGAGTAGATTAAAATCTAAAGGGCCTTAAACAACCATCATGTCGAGATAGACAGTTTTTTCTCCCAAAGTAATAGGAAACATAGGAACAATCCCTAATGGTTGGATGGTTCCTTTGGTAAAAGCTAATAGATTCTAGGTAGCAGGCACAAGCCGTGGAGAACCTAAAGCTTTCTAGGAAGTGGAAGAGAGAATACTAACAAGCATGTCTTCATCTATAACTCTACAAGGTACAACCATATTATAAGCCTCTAGCATGATCTAAAGGGGCACATAGGAAGGAAGATGATACCCTTCCAGTTGACTCCAACCAAAGGAAATGACCATACTACTTGGAGGTGGTGCCAAGGGAATGGGAGAAATTCCCCCTTGCATTACGGGAAAAGGAGGATCACCATCTAACTTTTTTGAATCTGACAAAACAAGAAGAACATGAGTGATATGAGGATCACTCTCTATAGGAAAGGTGTGATCACCTGAAGGTGGATTTTGGTCTACTATTTCCTCAATGAATGGTTGGTCGAGATTGGACGCATGAGAATCACATTTAGAGAGAGTGGTGTTGACTAAAGATGAGTTATGATCAATCACTTGATCAACAGTTAGTGGAGGGTTGAAGGAAATCTTTTGATAACCAGTCGAAAGACGAGGTTGAGAAGCGGTAAGGTTATCCAATACTTTAGAGGCTTCATCTAGATAAGGAAAAATGTGAATAAGATGATTCGCTTCACATAACATACAGGGACATTTAACCTTTCCCTTTTTCCCATGGACCCTATTATTGCTAGTTGAAGTTTTATCACTAGCATGATCTCCAAAAGCTAATGACAAAGGTTGATGTGAACATGTAGACCACACTTCTAAGACCTTGGGGATACTAGGGAAATATCTAAGAAGATGATCACCCTTACAAAGCGTGCAAGGGAATTTTACTTTTTGGAGCTGACTGGAAGATTTTCCAGCATCATCTGCATCAGTAGTAATGACTGGTTGGTTGGCCTCTTCATTATTTTTCTTCTTCTTAATCTTCCTTTTCTTCTTCTTCTTATCCATCTGGTTAGTAGCTTGCAAGATTTCACTAGATGAAGAGGAAGATGAGGAAGAAGACCAAACAAGTGAAGAAGGTAAAGGGTGAACTTTAAGATCAACCAGAGGTTGATACTTCTCAAGTGGAGGAGATCTTGTGTTGGGAAATTTGGAACCATAGGGGTTGAAAATAACAAAATTGGAAAACCAATGGTAAACCTAGGAAGGGACAACATTACCATATAGGGAACACCAACATTTCCAAAAGAAGGAAAAGGACTAGGATTCCCATCACAAGGGTTTCCTTGGTTGTTTATACTCAGGAAATGTTTCCATTAGTCTCAACCTAAGATCTACTAAGGATTATTTCAACCGGAAGGATGTTTTTCCATGGTCAATCAATTGATTTTAGAAATTAAAAAATAAAAATAAAAGGGTTAAGATAGGAAAAATGGTTTACCAAGTATCCATGAATTGCAGTATACACCTTAGTGGAACCAAGGACTTAACGTGCAACAGAAAATCTCCTGGAATGTTGTGTTTGGTGTATCGCATTTATAGGGCAGCTGACTCGGTTACCTGCGGCTAAAGGATAGAAACCTACTGGAGTCTCCTAATATATACACGACGGTACAAGGAGCACAAGTCTATGTTAGCATTGTATAATGCATAATCATTTGATGAGAGCGTTCCCATATATTTACCATACTTGGAGGGGCTTTGATAAACCTAAAAGTAGTGGAGAATGATCCTATATACTTCTGTACATGGAAAAAACTATCACCCCTGGGATACAATGTTGGAAGATAATGAAAACTCCTAGGTTTATAGACGTCAGAACATGTCTCTAGCCTAGACCTCTAAATATTTTCGTTAAGTTCCAAATGATTCTTAAGTTAATTCAGTAAATTTTAATGTTTATCTTGAATTGTGTCCCAGTTTTGAGGCTCAAAATGATGTCACTTGAACGCCTAAGATGCAACTATATGAGAAAAGAGAAGCTTTCCATTTCGATGAAAGCTAGAATAATCAAAGGAAGAATTTTCAATAAATAATGCATCAAAAAAAATGCTTAAAAAAAATTCCTTCTACTAACTTTCACTTTCTCTTTCCAAATGAAATGCCAAAAAGTAAAAATGATTTACACTTCTCACTATCCTAAATGCAATTTTTCAAGAGTACAATGATTTTCACTTTTACTAATATGCACTTATATGAATAATGCTTTTTTTATTTTGATTTTAAATGATCTAATGAAACTAATGCATCAACTAAATCAAAATGAAATTCGATTCAACTGCACTTACATGAAAATATTTTTCACTTTTATTTTCAAATCAAACGATAATGCAGTTCTTTCAGCTTGAGAATCAAATAATGTAATCCATGCTTGATTAAAAACAAACATTATTTCCAAATAAAAATTAACCTAATGAAATTAAAAAGAAATTTTTTAAATACAAGCTAAAATAGATGCAAAATAATGTTTCTCAATGATTTCCATAGAAAAGCAACACTCCATCGAACCATAAAACCAATATCCCAATGACACAAACAAGAAAAAAACGAAGAATAATTGACCTAAAACCCTCAAACTCAATCATAACTCACTTCAAAGCCAATGAGACAAATTTTTCAAATTAATCAAGACAACCATTCAAAACACTGACGAATCCAAGAATACAGGACTGGGAAAGACCTCAAATGTCAAGACACATTGGGCCCTATTACAAAAACCATAAAATTTCACAATTCTCTGGGATCAATGCAACTGTTACAGTCAAATCCGTGCCGACAGGGGTTTCAGCATGACTATTATCAAGAAAAATGCGTTGGTAGCACTATGGTTCAAAGAAAAAACATGCTTGACTAGAAAGATTGGGAAAAATAAAAGGAATTTCAACAAGCTGTCGAGACTTAACCTTCTAAAGCAGTAATCACTCAAAGTGTGAACCTATACATAATGTAAATGATTGATATTGCAGTGTTTCACCAAACTTATCAAAAGACCAACCACAAGAAAGAGGTCGAAAGGGCTATAGGCTCCCTATCAGAGTCACCATTTTGTTGTGAAGATAAATCCCTTCTATGGATAGAAGCGATCTCTCTAGTCCTATGAGAAGATCTAGTAACAAACCAGACAAACTAGTGCAAAACTCTCCTAACTTATGTTGAAAAATGCAAAGTGAGAGAGAGAAACCTACCTCACTCTGATGCTAAGTGCTCAACATTTGATGATGAACTCGAGCCGTTAGCTTCCAGGCCCACTCCTTGCTATTCCCTGTGTCTGAAAATATGCAAGAGAGATAAAAAGACAACAAGAGAAACAAGAGCACACATAGTATAATTCAAACATAAACTACGTTAAAGATCAAGGAGAATCATACTAAATGAATAAATATTTATACATTTATGGAAAGTAAACACCAGATGTATATATTAATGAATAAAAAATGGAGGCATACAACCATTGCATTGATGTTGGAGACCTCCTTTGTAGTGGATTCCCAAGTCCAAGCCAAGACAAATCAAGCACTCCTTCTCCTTAGTTAGATGGGTAGCATTTAGGCATAGTTTCAGCATATGAATGCATGCAAGAAATTACCAACCATTTAGGGATGGAAGGGACTTGATTTATAGGATGGGAGAATGATTTAAGGATCAAAAAAAGAGGGAGGAACATCCACATCTCACGGGGAAGATCCCTAAAGGTAGGATCAAGGTCTAAAAATGGGAGATCTCGACCATATCTCTATCCAACAACATCCAGCTCACTGTTCTCAAGGATTCTAGTAGGTGAAGCTTCTCCTCCACTTTAGGAAATTCTGGCAGAAGACGTTTAGTGCAGGTTTTCATACCAAAAGTCACACTGGTAGTGCTAGATGAATATGCTACAACAGGCCATCAACATGGGCCAATAGTAGTGCAAAGAGCAGTGATCTTAAAAACTAGGGCTTTAGGAAAATTTCTCTGGAATTTTCTGAGGGCTACTTTTCTTGTATTATTCAAGGATTTTTCTGTATGTGTTTCATGGTGAGCACACTTTGATAGTTTTTTTCATTTTTATGCTTCAGGATATGGGACGGGAAGTGTGACAAAATAAAGTGTAACAAATTTATGCCTAGGCCCTGGTGCTACCCGCCATTGAGTTTGAGAATACATTTATCTTGTTGTCATTTTCATACGTGGGGATTGATTGGGGATAGTGTCCCAACTTCCTCTTCACACAAGTTGAGGCTCTAGATGATAGAGGTAATATTAGTGTTTTCTTTAAATTAATCTAGTTTCATTTTATTTTTTTAATTAATTAGAATAAAACATATTCTAACATGTTCTTAATTTTTTTTTATTAAATTGTTTATTGTTTTGTAGACATTGGCACATTCCGTGGGGACATTCCATCTCCCCCACTAGATGGAGTAGATGAGTAGATGGGCGAGGCCCAAGAGGGTGAGGCACATCCTCATTGGAGCGTGAGCATACATGCCCATAGGGATATTCTCATATTGCAGATGGACTACAGTGATAGATTGTTTATAGTTTTGGTTGAGGAGGGAGTCCATCTTGTGAGGGAGTGAGACATCAACATAGATCCTAGGTTCAAGGATTTCTACAGGGACTTTCCATGTGAGATGATGTCTCTTATGCATCATACCGTTAGAGCTAGTAGGCTAATGGAAGCGATGAGGGATGCAAGACATGCAGTTGTAGATACGCCAGATAATGATAATGAGGGTGGTGATCATAATGATGAGGGTGGTGATAATGACCATGATGATGAGCATGTTGATCATGATACATCTGGTAGTACTACCCCATGGGATAATCATTAGGTTGTCAGTGATCCTTTTGGTAGTATACCTCCTCCTCAGTCGCCTGATGATCAGATGTTAGGGCTAAAGGATGTGCCTTATGTTTCTCATAATAGAGCAAACCAACCATCTCCTCCTCCATCTCAAATTTTGATAGACGTTGAGGTAGTAGTTGACCATACATCGTCTTCTACTACAAACTAGGCTAGCACTACTATGTTTGTTGTATCAGATACTTGATTACAGTTAGTTAACTTGATGTAGTTATTGGATTTATATATATATATATATATATCTATATATATCTATCTATCTATATATATATATATATATATATAGTGCATTTCTTGTTGTTGATGTTTATGTACTTAATTTATATGTTGGTGTTCATGTGTCTATTGTTAGGTCATGTTAGATATGTTCATTTAATGTGCTTGCAGTTAGATGTGTATGTGATAGCAATTATTTGGCATGAGGTGTATATTGATTTGAGGATGTGTGTGGTGATGATGTTAGATTAGAATGTTTGTGTTTTGTTAGATGTGATCATGATGATGATGCCCTGTGAAATTATTAGATTTGTGTGCTAGCTAATGATGTTTATATGTGCTAGAGATGTATATAATTAGATGACAGTAGTGAAATTGAATGTGTATGTTAGATGATGTTTATGTTTGTTAGATGGTTATCATCATGATGTTTATTTTTGTGAAATAATATTTATTATATATTATATATTGGTGAACTTATATCAAACTTTTATATATGATATTGGATGCAAAACGACTCACTTTAAAAAAATTGCAAATAATTTTTTATAAATTTCAAAGTTTAGCATGGTTGAAACTATGATTTTGAAATTACAATAAATATTTTTCTATTGCTTAGATATTTCATTCCTATTCATTCTAACTTAATTAGTAAAATATTTCAATACTCACAAGGAAAAGCTAATTAAAGGTAAAATAATTTAGTTAGTTCTTAATAAGATGAAAATGTATAACTCATTCAATTTTTAATATAAAATATTAATAATAAAAATTATTCAAAAACAAAATTTAACCAATTCAATTATGTTTTATAAAATTCAATCTATTGTTAAATTTAAAAAACTAAAGTAATTTTTTTTTAATTAATTTAGATTTAATATAACTTAAAAAATTCTATTTTTATAAAATTTAATTTATTACTAAAGTTATGAGATTTTCAAGAAATTTAAATTTAATATTTATAGCAACTCTTACCAATTTAAATTATAAATTTCTGTCTCTAAAGGTGAGGATCAAGAAATGTAAAACAAGGCTTGTGAAGTTACTTGTAGTTGGGGATATGCGCCATTGGAAGTTCTTCCTTAAAGAGGTAAGTGAACTTTTTTCTAGTAATAAAGATATAACATTTTGGTTCTTTATTTTCTATTGTACTGGTATAAATTGAACTCTTTTCAATAATAAATATGAGTTAAATAATGCAAAAATGATACTATATTAGATTTAAGTTTTTGACCAATAATATATTTGATTATTTCTTAATGAACAACTCAAAAAATATTATTTTTTCCACATATTTATCACTAGATAGACACTAAATTTCATGTTTTCACATTTTTCCTAGATAATATTACATCATGTTAACAATGATAAAGACATGTCTACATTAAATAATTTACTAATAAATTCATAAAAATAAATAGTTATTTTACATAATCTAAATAGCAAAGAAAAATGCATCACCAAGTCTATTCGAAAGTCAAACAAATGCCTCTTAATCACCATCACATTACTTATCATTCAATTCTTAGCCATATAATATTTATTAATCAAATTTTATTTATAATTATTGAAAAGAAAAGTTAAAATTGTTCCATTATCCATCAAGAAAAAATTTAAGTCTCTCATGCATCCATGTAAGTTCATTTGTTTAATTTATGGTCCATAAAAATATGTAATCAACATTTTATACATGCATAAGACCTCCTTTCAATTTACATAATGTTGTAAGAACTGTAATTTAAATATAGTAAACACAACTTTACCTCTCATGTCAAGAATTCAATCTCACATATTAATACACAAAATTTTCATTGTTAAAGTCATAGAGTTATCATTACATGCTTTATATTGATCTTGAAATAAATAAGAAGAAAAAACATGTGAATTGATTAATAAACCAATAAGTATGTAAATCGAGGCTAAATCTTGAATTTTATTTCTGAATTCACTATTTTCTTCTCATTTTCCTGTTTGATAAGGAGTGTGACCTTGAATCATTATTATCATAGATATTGTACACAATTGAAAATACTTTGTTTTAAGTGTAAAAATATTTCTACTGTAAAAAAAATGTATAAAAACGTCTGTGAATCTTACCAATTATATAAAATTCGAACAAGATGAATAAAAAACAATATAATTAAAAAAATAAATAAAACAAAAACATACAACAATAGTATAAATGATGAAATAACACAAGTACATATCGCTCTCCTTTGTCACCACCCTGATTATATTCCTCACTTGGCATGATAACACTGTTGTTCTCAAAAATGTGTTTTGATCTAGGGTTGTGTCTTAATACGAACCACCAATCCTTATCCAACACATCTGGGTAAAAAAACACCTAGTTGCAATTTTTTGGGAAAACATAAGGCTCCCTTGCTTTGTGCCGCATCTTTCTAGAGTTGATAGATATTAGCCCACTATCATGATCTTCCTTTACATTATTCTGATCAAAGGTGTCCCACCAGTTGCACCTAAAAATAACACATTGGAATGAACATAAGTCCATTTGAATGATCTCTTGTATCTTTGCAATGTAACCTAACCTCCCATACATTAGGTTTTGATCGCAGTGGCTAGCATGACTAGATTGGTCAAACTCAACTTCGACTCTAGAGTCTTGTGTCATGCATCCATGATTGACATCCTCTGGGAAAAAATGATGTCCATATGCCCACATAGATGGGAATAAATGTACTTAGAAACAAGTGAAAAAATTGTAATGTCATGTTTGTAATAGCCCAAACATAATTAAAAATATTAAATATATATAGAAGCTATAATTCAAAGGGTCAATATGAAGCTAAAAATTTACAGAAAGAGATTGTAATTACCAAGTTGCTCCATCGAATCCCTATGTTTAGCGCATCATATTCAACATGTGGGTAAAGACTAGATGCACTGTATTTCTCTCTCACATGATCAACAACCCAACTGTTAGGGCATGTCATTGGCATATTTTCTTTTAAATGATCAGGATAAGTCACACTTCTACCATTCAACAGTTTGAATTCTTTCTTGTCACTGTCCCATTCCTCCTATTATATTTGTACAATGAGACACACAATTGTGTCACTTCCATATTGAAAAGAATGAAATTTGTCGATGGATTCAATTTTTGAATTCGATGATGAAATCAAACCAACATATATATCTATATATATATATATATAGATATATATGAAGTTCAATGTGAATTGTTACTATCTAGAAATTTGACAAATGATAATCCACTTACTCTTTATCATGTGGCTCTTTCCATTCATTTTGAGAATCTCCCCTTCTCTTTTTTCTTCATCACTTTTGTCACCCCAAATCACCACAACTAGTGTTTTTTCAATATGCTTGATGCACTCATTGGTATAATTAAAAGAATCATACGATTCATACACCTCTGCCATAGACCCCTCATGTTTTTCCCTTTGTCGAACAAAGCCTTTCAATTTCTTCATGTACATCTCTAAGAAGAGCATCGAATGATAGGAAACCACCCCAACTAATTCAACCTCATCTACTAGGTGAATTAGAAGATGAACTTGCAAGTCCATGAAACTCATCGGCAATTCCTTCTCAAACATACAAACAATCTCAACTATCTATGGACAACACCGTTGAATTCTATCCATATGAATCTCCTTGATGTGATCCAACTTTCAAATGCAGATAATTTAGATACGGAATGTCATAGGTCTTGGGAGAAGTCATGGTTCACACACCCATGCACGAGCAGAGGATAATGACATCACACAGTAAATAATAAATTATACAAAAAATAATTATAAAATATCCCATTGCATAAAAATAAGAAAAAGTTAATAATAAAATCATGTTTTTGACATACATACTCTTAGAAGGTTCAAATGGTCATGATATTTCAAGCTCGATAACCTGACTTTGACAATGAAGCAGTGTCGTAGTGAACACCCATATAAAGAACGCACACTCACACTCATTATAACTTCCTTTGCCAAATAAATATCATCTTTCTTTAAAATTCATGGGACATGACCTTATTTGAATGACCAAGAGGGACCATCCTCTCCTCTATTTTATTATCTTGTCCAATGTTTCTTTTTCATTTTTGAAGAAATAAGATCTCTCATATGATCCAATGTGTCAATTTCTTTTGATGATATGTACCTCCATAAAGAATATGAAACATTTTTAAATATATGCATGTGATCTAGTAAGTGGGAAAGCTTAATATGCTCCCAATATGGTAGCTTATAAAAGACATTTTCTTTTCATCCCAATGGGAAATTTCACAACATAAGTCCTGAATAATTCTCAATCATCAAACATAGGTTTCCCATTTGAACCAAACATTGATGCAAACTCCTTCTTCTTCTCTCTCTTATATGTTCTAAGCTATTCAACTTGTTTCATTATTGCAGACCTTTGTGTTCTCCCTAGTTTACCATTGAAAGCAGATGTTGCTCTTCTGTAACGATTTTCTTCTAGGAGGAATACCATGGAGCAGTCATAAACTGAATTTTATAAGTGGTTGGACCACCTAGCCTTCAAAGAAGGTCCACAAAATTTACATCCATGATACCCTTTTGTTACATGACCTACAAAATTATTGTATAGAGGTTGGCACGTTAGCGACCATGAAGATCAAAACAATTGCAACGAATTAAATTACTATGTGATAAAATATTGTTACGTATATAAAAAAATCAATAAAAATGTAATTTACCATAGAAAACTCCAAAGCTTGGATACTTATGTATGGTTTCGACACATACGCCATACAATTTAAAACTCGTGTCTGTTATGATGGGTCTTGATACATCTTACACATGTGTCCCTCCCCATAATTCGTTCAATTCATCTACTAATGGTTGTAAGTAGACATCCATATTATTCACTTGTATTATACTACAGGCTATCAGAGCCAACATAATATGTTCATTGTTCTTCATAGACAAGGGGGATATTGTTATTGATCACTACTATAGGCCAAACAAAATATTTGGTGTTTTGGAGGGAATATGGGTTGCGTCATCCATGGCTATGCTGATTCATACACTTCCTACTTCATCCTTGAATATATTAGGCCATGTATCACCTATATGCTTCATGGTTACTGAATATATTGGAATTCACATAACTCCTGACTCACTTTTGTGTGAGGCATGCCATCCTTGAAACATAGCTAATTCTTTGTAATGAAAGAGTCTTCGGATCCTTGGCATTATAGGCATGTGCCTCAATATCTTATGAGGAGGACCATGTGATTTACCCATGTTTTTTAACTACTGCATGCCCACATTTTAGACATATCTCTTTGTATGCATATTCTCCTCTATATAGAATACAATCATTATGACATGCATGATATGATATGTACTCAACACCCATCATTTTCAACAATTGCTTTATCTCTTCGAAGCTACGCAGAAAGACATTATCACTCAGAAGAACCTTATCTTTGAATAACCTATAGTTGGTGGGGAATATAATTGCACAATGTCAATATTTAATGTTCGTAAAATCAACCATTTTTAATGTTGAGTTTGTGACAATATTTCTTAAGATATAAGGGACTTGATCGATCATGCAGGTGACTTACCTCAATATTGTCAAGAAAAATGCATTTTACATGAAAAAATTTGCTTTCAAGTTGTACAACAACATTCTTGTCCCCATCTGAGTAGACTTTGACTTGCCTCTAGGTCCAAAGAGAGGGGTGTCGGAAGTAGATTTCAGGCTTTCGAATAAGGTATCAGTGATATTATTATCATCCCCTAGCTCATCATTATGGAATTCATCTAACAACACTACTTCCATGACAGTCGTATCCCATAAGTAATCATCCATACCAACCACTATTTGATTACCTCCATTGCCAACTTGTGATGAACTACTATTTTTATAGTCATTCGTAATTGGTGAATCTTGACGTAGGGGGAATTGAATAGGTGGTTGATTCAACCATTCTTTGTATGTTTCCTTGCCGATTCCTGATATTATTGAATCCTTCTTTTTAGTTAACATTGTATTTGGATGCATCGAAATATGGTAGGCGGGTCGCTCATCATCACTAGAATCCTACTTTCAAAAAATATTGAATGTCATTAGTACAATATCAATGATATTAGTAAGCATGCAAATGCAATTAGTTTGCTGAAATTAAATTATACCAAACAATTATTACCATCATTGATCCATGATTGTGGTTGGAAGATTCCATGTTCTAATTAGCAGGGTGAAGAGGTTGTCCATTTTCATCTACCAACTCCTTGTGATATGTTGCTCCTAATAAGAGCTTCCAATGTTTTTGAAATGTTGGAATATTTTATGTATCTAAACTCAATTTTGAATCACAATCCTGCAAACTTGGATACATTTTTATTCAAATTGACATGGATTAAATTCAATTAGATAATCAAAATGTAAATAAGATTTGAACTTACTAGAGATGGAAAAGGAGAAATCCACGAAGGACTTTGATCAACAATATGGAACGAGATGGAATTTGAAGAATTAGCCATTTGGAATTATTGAGATTTGGTCCTTGCATTTGAGAAAAATTAGAAATAAAATTTTGTGTGCATATCTAAAATTAATTTCGAGAACGATATAACCACAATATGAATTTTAATATAGTTTTCAAACCATTTTTCAAGAATAAGGATACTTTAAGCAGAAAATGTATATTATGAACTATTGTAATTCATGTGGATGTGTCCTAAAGGATAATTTGAGATTAATATTCCATTTTAAATGAAACTAAATTTCAAGTAACTTTTAAACCCTACCAGTGCGCTTATCAGAACGAATCACACTGATGCATTTAAATCATAACAACACTTGGGCATTCAAATAATACCCGCATCGGTTTCCGACATTTCAAAAAATGTAAAATATGTTATCATATCGATGCTCTTGCACAAAAACGCACCAATGCATTTAAATAAGAAATAGCACCGATACACACCTATTTCTAGAATTTAGAAAATAAAAAGGAATTCAACCATCTTGGTGCTCTTATAACAATTACAATGCTGATGCATTTAAACACAAACTGCACCATTGAATAAAAAAATTAATCACATCATTTCGGGATTTCAAAAAAAAAAATGTAACATGTGAGTGTGTTGAAGAAATTTGGCGCCCCAGAAATTTCTGTGCGCTTTTCCTATAAACACACTAGTGCTCTTTAGTATCCAAGGAATCGATGTTCACATAAAGTGAAAAAAGACACAATTTTTCTTTTCTTTTCTTTTTTTAAATTAAAAAATGAGCGGTAATTGATTTTTGAAATCTAATTTCATAAAGTCTTTTAAATAGTAAAGAGTTATTCACTATTTCATTATTTTTCCTAAAATTTTGAAAGAGTGATTTGCAAGAGAGACATGATAGGAACATTGTGCAGTACGAGAATACTTTGGATCAGCAGAACTATTGAGAAGATCAGAAGCTAAAAACTATGGTGATTCACTCAAAACCATGCAAAGTAAAAAAATTTAAATTTATTGTTTATTTTACTAATAATTTTTTTTGCAATTTCTGTTAGGGTTTAATTAAAAGAGAGATCATTTGCAAGAGAAACATATTGGGAGCACTGTGGAGTAGAAAAATATTTTGGAACCACAAAAAAATCAAAATTTGAAAGGTATGATGATTCACTCAAAATCGTGGATAGCAAAAAATTTAAAATTTACTATTGATTTTACTATTTTTTTTTTTTTACAATTTCCATTAAATTCATTCACAATTCTGATTAAAAAAAAATGCTATGTATAATAAAAAATTTACTATTGATTTTAGTAGTAAAAATTTCAGAAAAAAATAAAAAATAAAAAAAATCATTACTTACCTTAAACCCTTGCTTCTTCTTTCTTATGTGAATGCAAAATTTCACCTTAGGGTTTAACTGCCTCTACCACTTCGCAATTAGGGTTCTTCATTTTAGGCATTTTAGATTTAATGGGTTTATGTACTTACTATACATAGCGAGTTTGACATGTAGAGTAGAGGGATCACTTATTGAATTACATCCAAACCCTGTCGGCCTTGTCCATTTTTTAAATGAAAAGGATATATGTTCTGCGGTGTGCCCTATGTAATGTAATGCATCTATGCACCCTATATAATACAATGAACCAGTATATGATAACGCTGTCAGTTATGTCCAGTTTATTCATCGTTGCTCCCAGTGTAATATAACACACCGATGCGCCTCTTCCAAATAACATCATTAAGTCATTGCAGTGTGTTTATCATTACAAATTGCACTGTCATAATTTAAAATTATTTAAAAATAATAATTTTTATTGATGGTGTTGAACAATCAAACATCTGGTGTGTTTACTGGAGTAAACACACCAATGTGTTTATTCAAATAAATGCACGAGTTACTAGAGCTCATTTTGGTTAAAAATTATTTGATTTATGTATAAAATTTATTTAATGGCTTTTGTATTGAATGGTACATATTGTATATTGATAAAAAAAATATGAGAAGGTGTCAAGTAATAAAAATATTGATCGACACAATGATAGCACATCGAAAAAAGCAAAGAAGGCAAGTTCTTTGTAATTTCTTTACAAAATTAATATGTTTGAACTATATGTAAGTTTAACTAAAATGTATTAGTTAGTGTGTGTCATGCAGAGCCACAAAATAAAGAAGGTCAATAATATTATTTATAATCTAAGTGCAGAAGAGCATAAAATCCTGATAGAAAAATTGCAGAAGGATGAATCAAGTGAATGAAAAAATACTATTCAATATGAGTTTTTTTTTTTTTTAATTTTCATTAATAATATACTTAATAATATTAGATAACATGTTTCAAACAATATATTAATTCATATATGTTTAATGTTCTATAGGGCACAACGATGAATGAAAATATCAATGTCATTTTAAGAAAATAAAAATTATAGAACATGTAAATGACAACGAATTGGTCCTTAGCTCATCTGGAGTGGTGCTGGAGGTTAATGAAAGCAATGAATTCTTTTACAAAGCTATGAGGGATTTCGAGGAATGAATGTATAGATGTACTTTCCACTTATAATACAAAAATGAATCCTATGATTCTAAGAACCAAATTATATTTAAACTACAAGAATCCTTTCCAAAGCAATGGTCAATGAGACATGCTAGACTTGCAGTAGAAAAAACATACAACAACAACAAAAGAATCCTTCAAAAGGTAATATTCCTAATTTAAATTATTTTCTAGAATTATATGTATATATTACTACAAGCCATTTATTTATTAATATCAATTTTTTTATATTTAGTTTTCATATATGAATATAAAAATAGTTCATTACTTTCTTGAGGAAGATTATGAAAATCTCAAATGATCAATGAGCTGATATGTGAAACATGTCAGTAGGAATGTCCAAAAAAGCATATAAGGAGATGGTCAAAGAAATGGACATAATTACCTCACAGAAGGATCCATCTTAACAACAACATGCTTCAATTGTATGTAATCATGATTGAATTTTTACATATAAAAAATTAATTTAGCATTAAATATTGATTTTTAAGTATATTCTTGTAAAAAAAAATGGAACTCATTCAACACATAAAATAGGACGATAAGGAAGAAAAGGGTTGATATAAAAGTTTGCGAGTAATTTTTAATGTTGGACCAGCTTTCATCTCATTCTCTCTGGGATCATCGTTTCATTTCGCTCTCTCTGGAACCATATATCAGGGACCATATATAATCTCGCTTAGGGACCGGTTTAAGATAATGTGGCCAATCATCAGTAATATGGCTAAGGGCCCAGCTCTCGAATCTCACTAATAATAAGGTATGACATTGTTATTTTATATATAACATGTCCATCACAATTATTATCATCATAACATCAAACCAAAATAATAATAATTATTGCATACATTTATATTAAGAGTCAAATATTTATAATCTTAACCTAAGTTCCTAAAAGAATAATGAATCGAGGCTAATGTCATATCAGGATTAGTCAACTAGAGCGGGCACTATAGGTCTAAGGTTTGCACCAAGTCTATCCTAAACCTCTCATGATCCAGTAGAATGTGCTCCAACATGAGCATCATCTACCAATACAAATTTACTGTCAGAATATATTTATTAGCTCTTTCTCATGTGTGCCTCATGTCGGGGATCCAACCTGTCCATTTTTTTCTCACTTCAAAATCTAATAAGGAGGTTATGTGGGAAGAGGCTTCCCCTTCAATGTGGGTCAACTCCTCTTATAGATGAATCGATATTTTCTCCCTATATCTCGATGAAAATCCTTCTATTCGGCGATGTAAGCAAGTATTCCATCTATAGGCTTACTCCTCATAGTAAGCTTCCCCTCTCCTCACAAGGCCTCTCTATACAGGAATTACACATACATACCCTAGTAATTGTGTTGTGGAAAATAGGTTGTGTAGGCCACGCAGGGGCTCACTCACCCTAAACCACTTCACCTTATTCAAGTCAAAGGAAATTTGAGAAGGAACTTGAGATTTCATCAACCAATTAAGTTGACCATCAATACATAAACCCAACCACACCTGTCCAGAACTCCAGCTACTGCTTACGCCTTGAGTGCAATAAATATCCATCTCATTCCACTTCTAGAATTGTTGAATGAATTGTATTCCAAGTTTCTAAAACTTACAATACATGCCCCTGGTAAAATTTCTATATGATTTACATTGATGTATATTATTTATTTCAATTTTCATTATTCTCACCAATGTAGATACACTCATTACACTTTATTTTTATATTTGTAGATAGAAGAAGATCAAGAAGATGAAAACAATCAAGGCAATAAAAAAAACATTCCTCCAATTAACCCAAGTCATGGAAGTAGCTCAAGCACTGAAAGTAGTTCTAGTGAAGAATGATAATATATTTGGATATCAATCGAACATGTTGTATTTTTTGAAATAATTGTCTATGAAAATCAAACATTTTGTTTAATGTAATGGACATAGTGTCCCAATTGAGAAACAAGGGGTTACAAATAACAATCCCATTTTGTATTACAAAGAGCCTCTTAATGATATATAGTAAAATACATTTTAATGTATTATATTATGTTATCTAATGTCACTCTAAAATGTTACATCACTCATTAAATATATGGATCATTAAATATTATAATGAAGAGATGCGAAATATGATAATATAAAAAATTAATCCAAACATCATATATAAATTCACTAATCAAATTTTAATTTATATGAATATTTTTATAATAATTATGTTGATTTTTCGATGAATAATGGATTTAAAAAAGTGTGATTGCTTTATGTTATATAAAATCACCATGATGACATATTTTTTTCATGACCGCTGCCTTTTTAGAAAATGACAACACCATTGCATTTAGTTCTTCAAGCATCGGTATTGTTTGCAATTAATGCTCTGGTGCATTGTAATTATTAATGCACCAGTGCTTTCATAGAACTAAAAGGAACCAGTGCATTATTAAAACTAACAACACTGATCCTTTTATATCCCTAACACACTAGTGCATTTATACAAAAAATACGCATTGGCACTGCAAGTTCAAACAAAAGTATTGGGACTACAATTATTTTTTGCATGCCCCGATGTCATTCCTTAAATGAATGCCCTGGGGAATTTTTTGATATATAACCACTAGGAGGGTATACAATTCAGGCACCAATGTTCTTTTCATTCAACACCTCTGTGATTTTATTTATGTATGCATCCCAAAGCTTTTATATATGTAGCACATCGATTCTACTTGTTCCATGAAGCGTACCACAAAAGAAAAAATATTTTGAAACCTCGAGTCGCCTAGATTTTTTCAGTTGTGTTGAAGTTCTGTTATAATCTCCACTACGAAAAACATATGTTTTAGCAGATGCTTCTTTGACAATCTTTTCCACTTTTATAACACTAAAAACCTTTGTTATAACATCACTTAGAAGATATTTTTGTTGTAGTGATGTAGAGGGATTCGTATTAGATGTGGACATGCCACCAATTAAGTATGCAATTGAAAACTAGATTGGACAAAAATAAACAGTCTTTCAAGGATTAAATTCTATGTAATTACTTTCTTTTTTCACACTTTGTTACGTAAATTTACTTTTAGTTTAGTATGTAAGGAAAAATTTGTTAGAAGATAAAAAATGAAGAAATATTTTCTTATGTTGATAATTACTTGTGATATTCTTGTATTCTTATTAAATTTAATTATGTTCTTATTTTACCTTGTTCTCATCAAGAAATCATCAAATAAAAACATGAAGATCAATGACACCAAATATAGGCACTCATCCAAGGCTAAAACCCTATGAAGGGGAAACCCATTCAAGCTCTTCCACTAGTAGATTCAAATCAAACTAATAGAATCCAAGACCTTAGATGAGACCAAAATACTTCCCTCACTCCACCAAAATGATTAACCAAACTTTAGTAGTCTTTTCCAGTTAAACAACCTCAACCCACTTACAACATAAAATTTCAGTCCTCCAGCTTCCAAAATTTTGACCTTACTACAACAACCCATAAACTCGCACTCATGCAGAAAAGAGAGGAATTCATATTCTTCTAGCTTGAAAAGAGTGGCGTTCTTCTTCAATAGGGTTTTCTTCTTCTCCTTAGGTATTTTTCTCTTCCTTTTTTTCATTAGCTACTGTAGATCAAACTTGCTTTTCTTGTGCTACAAATGAGGTCACGTTGCTGCCCATATATAGTGGTTTATGGTTTCCTTTGAGGGTAACTTGTCCTTAATGAGGCCGACTTGATGGAGGAGGCCTAATTGACTCAATTTAAATTAAAATATTTTTTCATTCTTGATATACAAAGCTGAGGAAGGGTCTATTACATGATGATAATGACTAGGAATCAAGACACAAACCCTAGAAGTCTACAATGGTGTCTTTGACCTAGAAATAAAATAAAAAAGCATGAAACCCATGCTAAAAAATCATTTTTCTTTCATAATTAATTATTTTTCTGTCTTTTGACAAATATATAACATCATGACTCAAATAGGATTGTGAAGACTGAAACTAGTTACATTCTTCAACACTCCCTCTTAACTAGGGAGGTATTCATAATTACATATATACATAGGTACATGGATGAACTCAAAATGATATGAGCTATGAAGAGTCACAACACACGTAGTGCTATAGATTAGATGCCTAACTAGGTATTTATTTGGGTGGGACTAAGGTATCATAAGGCTTAATCTCTAACACCAACATAGGGATCTAGGTGCATATCCAAGGCCAAAGCTCCAAGATGAATTCCACCCTCCCTACTTCGAGATCTAGACATCATGACAGGCCAACCAGATTTCCTCCCAAGCATATTGTTTCCTCTGGATTGCCATTTTTACAGTATAAGGGATGAGCTATGAAAACAAATATAATCACACACACACCAATAGTCACATATAATCATATCATATTCTGAAATCTATGTATCTTTAATCATAGTAGTTACACCAATTAATATCTATGAATATTGAGAGTACTTCCAATAATTTCTGGGCATATTCATTTAACGATTCTTATGATGTGAGCATTGAAATGAAATGAAACAAAATCATCCATGGTGAGAGTCCAAATAAAGCAATATGCTCAAGATTTCACTGTATGTACAACATAGTCTCAAAAAGGTACTTAGAAGGAAGTATAGTATATTGCATTATATGGAAAATAGTCATATGGTAATGTACATGGCGAGTTTTCACATATAAGTGGGTTAGCCAAAATAATCTTTTGATACTGATAAGAGTGTACAATAGGAAAGTTGAAAGAATGTTCCTTGAATTGTTTTAATATTGTGGATCTTTTTATCATATATTTTAGTATAATTAGTTACATTATACTTTTTCTTCTTTTTTAGCATGAATTTTATTAGTTTCAGAAATTTAAGATTACATCAGGGATTATCATAAGTTATATTGATCTTTGATATGAGAGACCAGACCATAATAAAAAATGGAACTTGCTGAGGGTCAAGAGAGAGAGTTTGAAACAAAGAAAACCAACATATATTGAGTTTAGATTTGGATAATGGACTATCTGAAATTTATCAAAATGAATAACAAAATTAAATGAATCAACCATAGCGATAAATATGTGAGGGTATCAGAATGAGAGCCTACCACTGGAATAGGAGTAGATGGATTAGTTGGGGCTCTAGCTATCATAGGGGAATGCCAAGATGATGTTCAATCCTCACCAATCTATGGTTTATCTTATACAAACTATCGTTATAATATTTCAAGTTCCCATTCATTTCATCATGTAGGGATCCTCGCTATGATTCCTCCCTATGATGCCAATTTTTTATTTTATTTTTTAATAAATAGACTTAAGATAATTTATAAATCATATTCAATAAAAGAAACAAGTTCTAGATATAAGAACCAAGCTCATATTTAATTAAACACAAGGAAGTGAGATTTAAGTTATGATATTGCAGATAATAATATAAATAAATATTCCCTTTTAAACTAGTTATTAGTGAGCCACATCCATTATGAAAATCAGATATTAACTAAAATACATCCACATTGAAACACATAAAATTTAAGGTACATACATCAATAGCCCATAAATTTACAATTCAACCATCATATCATTCACTTTTACAATCTGGTAAGTATAGATATAACAAAAGCATGTAATATAACATCATGAATACACTAGGTACCATTCACCCAGGAGTGGAGATTCGATCATGACTTTCCCACTTTTTGCACTCCCGTGTTTCTATCTATGTTGATGTGTGGAGAATGATGCATCTCAACCAAATTTTGATGATTCACCAGTTGACCTCCTAGCCTACTCCTGGGGTACTCTTCTTACCCATGGACCCCTCAGCTGGAATGGGTCTATACAGTGAAGGAAGAATACAAGCTTATGGAGGAGAACACTCTTGGCTCAAGAGTCCCCTCTCTAATCACCTCCACCTCACGAAATTCACTATATATTCATATTCACTATAAATAACATTATCTAATCCATCCAATAATAGGGAAAAAGGTGATCTCTCTCCCATAATGTGCCGCTTCTTTTATAGGAATCTTCATAGGTGACACTTGGCACTTAATGCATAGATAATTATTTTTATTAATATAAAAGTTTAATTATTCATTATCTAATGTGTCATCCTCTCACCAAGGCTCTCCTATTTTATTTACTTTAAGTTTTATTCAAAAGTAATATTTTTTCTCACCCCAACATGAGCCCCTATTTCTTCTCCTAGTTGTTTCTTGATCCCCCTTTTGTAGTTCTTAGTTTGTATTCATTACTGAAGTAAACTGTTAGGTCTCATATTTGGCCCCCCAACAGCCATATAGTTAAAGTCAAATTGATCTTAGATGGAGATCCTTTTGTTGACTCTTGAGACATGGAGGCTCTCTCTTGAAACTAAATTTCTTTAATTTAATTTGTTATTCTTTAATTTCATTTACCACCTTCTTTTTTTATTGAGGTTAAACTGATTTAGGATTAATGTTTCTAATTAACTCTATGTCCCTTTCGCCCCTCTCTCTTATTAAAATAGTTATGTACTTTGAAGCTACTTTATATCCACATTATCTACCTAATATTTTCCAAATATGGGAAGCGAAGAGTTCTCGCTCAGTGCAATATTTGTATCTCTTCCTTATTCTCCCTTTTACCCCAAGGTTTATTCCTTTTTTAGATAACTTGGTTCTAAAACCTCATTTACCACATTATGTGAATTAATATGATTATCATATTTTAATTATATTTCAGTAGTTTCTTCTTGATTCCAAGGGTGCCAAGTGAGTCATGAATTTCAAGAGATTCCCTTTGCAGTTCTGAGGGTGAAACACCAATAAGTTTCTTCTTGATGCCAAGGATACCAAGTTAGTCATTCCCTTCAAGAACTTCCCTTGAAGTTCCAAGGGTGCCACGTTGTTTTCCCTTCAAGTATCCAGTGACTACAAGATATAAACTAGGTGTGGCGATGGATATTTCTATCCTCTCCTATGTCACCCTTTATAGTGAGACTAATGGTGCTGGGGATCGAGGAATCTTCCTTGATGGACACTCCCGATTAAAATCCTCATGAGTGACCTAATCTAGGGTCAACTTCCATGACATCATAATATTCAAGGTGAAGGTATCCCAACACCTTCTAGCCTATGTCATGATGGGAGTGCTAGCGGGTTAACATAAGGTTCCATCTATCTAGACATCCCCATCACCCATGTGTGATTTGCTTGGCCAGGCAACTAATGTACACCTTCATCTACTATCATGTCATTAGAATTCACAGTAGAATTTTAAATTAAACTTTAAAATTTTATGAAACCATAGTATGCAATTCAAACGAAACCGTAGGTTTTTGACTCATCATATGAAAGTGTGTGTGTGTGGTTTCCTACCACACTCAATGATCATTAGAAATATTTGATTTATAATATTAGTCAACAATATAATTTTGTATGTTAAATCATCATCATGACATAATAATCAACATCTCTATAATTGTGAGAAAGAACTAATGTAAACTGGCACATAATGAATCAATCATCAAACATAGTTATATAACACATCCATCACTATTATTATCATCATAAAATCAAACTATAATAATAATTATTATCACATTCATTCATAGTAAGAGTCAAATATCTGGAATCTTAACGTGAGGTCCTCAAAGAATAATGCATCAAGGCTAATGTCATATCAGGATCAATCAACCAGAGTGGGCACTGTTAGAGTCGGTCTTGTCAGTCCTCCGTCGGAGATCAAAACTCTTTCTGCATTTCATTTTTAGGTGTCTCACTCCATTCGCTCAACTGTATTCCGCTAGGGGCATGCCATAATCTGACGGAAGGGTATTGCCAGTCATTACCCCTCATGGTTTGTACTTGCTGGCTCAGGTCTGTTCATCAATGTTCATTAAATGACAGTCAATATTTGGTATTTTAATGGGCAAAAAATCATATCAGTCATAGGTCTAGGGTTTCATAAGTCATGTTTTCAAAGTACCCAAACATGCCAGCAGGCTAGAGGGAGGTTCAACAAGTTTCATCTCCAGATTTTCATCATCCATAATGCTCAAGGGTGATTCCTTTTCAAAACTCTATTTTGAAGAGGAAATCATCAAATTAATGTTTATGATAAATATGTAAAGTTCTCCAACATGAAGCACTTGAAAAGCTGGTTCTGGTCATCCTTTTCCAAATGCCATGACAGTTACTCCTGCAAAAAATTGCAAAAAATTTCATCATTTTAGTCAAAAATCCAAAAAGAGAATGTGAAATAGAGAGTTGTATTAATTGGAAGAATAACTTCGGCGTAAATCACATGTAGACAAACATTTGTCGACGCGTTTCGAACCAACTAGTGTGGTTCATCGTGAGGACAAGTTGAAGAAACAGATCCAGCTTAGCATGATAAATAGTACGAGTAGAGTCTCCAACGGCTAAATTGACTAAGGGCTAATTTTGACCTTAGGGCCCAGGTCTTATTATTATTATTATTATTATTATTATTATTATTATTATTATTATTATTATTATTATTATTATTATTATTATTATTATTATTATTATTACTACTACTACTTTATTTATTTATTTTTAATATTATTTATGGAAATAAGTTAAATTAGGTAAAAATACATAACTAAATTAACATTAATGGTTGGTTTAAAAAGAAATTTAATTATTTATTTAAATTAATTATTAATACATATATATATATATATATATTAAAGTTATAATATTAGGTTAATAAGATAAAGGTTAGGATTAATAAGTAGAATAATATCAATGATTAGTTAAAAAAAATAAATAATAAATAAATAAATAAATAAAATAAAATAAAATAAATAAATAAATTAAAAATAAAATAAATAAATAAATAAATAAAAATAAAAATAATAATAATAATAATAATAATAATAATAATAATAATAATAATTTATTTATTTTTTTAAATTAATTCATAATAATTATAATATATATATATATATATATATATATATATATATATATATATATATATATAGATATAGATATATATAGATATATATAGATATATATATTAAAATCATAATATTAGGTTGTTAAGTAATTTAATGGTTAGTTTATTTTTAATTATTATTATTTACGGTAATTAGTTAAAAATACATAAAATAATTTCAATGGTTGGTTAAAGAAGTAATTTATTTTTATTTAAATTATATATATATTAAAATCATAATAATAGGTTGAGAATTTTTATTTATTAATTTAATAATAATTCATAATGGTTAGTTTAAAAAATAATTTAATAGTTATTTATTAATAATCAAATATATGTATATATAATTTATAATAAAAATTGTAAAGTTAGGATAAAATACTATATAACTAAATAGAATAATTCAAAGGTTAGCTTTAAAAAGGTAATTAATTTATTTAATTAAATTATTTATTAATTATTGTTAATGTTGCATATATACATATATATTCTTAAAAAAAAAGGAAGGAGGGGGCAGAAAAACCGACTAAGAAGAGAGTGCTGGAATCCAGCACCTACTGATTTTCCAGCCATCATCTCTATTGAGATTGCTCGGCTTCTTTTCAATCTCAATAGCTTCCCTCAATTTACGATGGTGGAATTGAGCGACTTTGGCAACAACCTTGGCCTCCTCAATACACACCTGATGCTTGGTCTTTTCCACATGCTCAGCTAATGCTGAAGACTTGGATCTCCCATGTCTCAAGTCGGCCGCATGTTCGCAGATCCTTTGACGGATGGAGCGCCCTGTTTCCCCAATATAGGGGGTCAACCTATTATTATGATTTTAATATATATATATATATATATATATATATATATAATTTAAATAAAAATAAATTACTTCTTTAACCAACCATTGAAATTATTTTATATATTTTTAACTAATTTCCGTAAATAATAATAATTAAAAATAAACTAACCATTAAGTTACTTAACAACCTAATATTATGATTTTAATTAATATATATATATATATATATATATTTATGAATTAATTTAAATAAATAAATAAATTATTATTATTATTATTATTTTATTTTTATTTATTTATTTATTTTATTTTTAATTTATTTTAATTTATTTATTTTTTATTTTTATTTTTATTTAATTTTAATTTTAATTTTAATGTTATTTATTTATTTTATTTTTTTTTAACTAACCACTGATATTATTTTACTTATTAATCCTAACCTTTATCTTATTAACCTAATATTATAACTTTAATTAATATATATATATATATATATATATAAAATTTAAATAAATAATTAAATTTCTTTTTAAACCAACCATTAATGTTAATTTAGTTATGTATTTTTACCTAATTTAACTTATTTCCATAAATAATATTAAAAATAAATAAATAAAATATAATAATAATAATAATAATAATTAGACCTGGGCCCTAAGGTCAAAATTAGTCGTTAGTCAATTTAGCCGTTGGAGACTCTACTTAGACTATTTATCATGCTAAGCTGGATCTGTTTCTTCAACTTGTCCTGACGATGAACCACACTAGTTGGTTCGAAACGCGTCGACAAATGTTTGTCTACATGTGATTTACGCCGAAGTTATTCTTTCAACTATTATGGATCACAGAAGCCTCAATTCAACTAGAGTTGTATTAAGTTGTGGAAAAAGTACCAAAATGAAACATTGCAAAGTGGGTTTTGAAGAAACAAAAATCACAACCATGACTCCATGCCTTTATATAGATTTTCTCATAAGAATCAAAGTCATTTTACATGCCAAGGTCGGAGAAAAAGCATTTCAAAGGAATTTGGTGAGCCAGCATGCGTTTTGGGTGAGGGTGAAGGTTTCTTGACAGGCGCGGTGCATACAGTAGGTGGCGCAACGCACTGGGCCAGCGCGACACATTGGGCGCGTTCCTCCAGTGCTAATTTCAATGGGCGTGGTGCACTGGTACCGCGCGACGCATAGAAAGAGCGCCGCAGCGAATACAGTATAACACCCCAAAAACACCCGAAAATCCTCCAAATAGCCATTGAATTGTTTGGACGTGCCAGGTAGGGTCGACATCTCATGATTCATCCATTTTGTGTGTCATATGATGGTGGTTTATGGTTCCAAATATTGAAACAAAATTTCCAAACCCTACCTCTAAAAATCCTTATGTCAATTGCTGCTAAGGGTTGCAAATTCATCACTTTGTCACCAAGCTTCCCCTTCCATTCCATCTATCCCTTTGTCCTCCATTCCCTTTTTCCTTATACCATATCACTTTGAATGTCATTTCCCCCCATCCCCTAAATTTACTAAACGCTTATCCCCAATTCCCTTTCACCCATTGCCCAATGTAAAAACCCCAAATCCTACCCTATGCAAAGTTCCCAAACCCTCCTACACTGCCCTAAATAAAATCTACCCTAATACTCCTAATCCATTCATATTTTCCCTCCCTAATAGTCCCTGTTACATTGCTCCCTTGGTGACAGATTTCAAACATATCACAACAGCAGTCTAGCACAGTCTTGCAAACAACATTCATTTCTCCAAACAGTTTTCACAGCATCCATTATGTCATCTAATTATTCATCCGACTATGAGGTGGAAACTCATAGTGACTCACCCACGGAAGAATGTGCACCCCGGAGGCCTCACAAAAGTGGCAGACATGTTAGAGAAGAATCGACTACCCTCATAGAATTGCAAGCCTGCCCTTTTGCCATCTCTTGTTTTCGGTTTCAGTCATGCTATGAGTTTTGTGAAAAGGTTTCAAATGTTCAATTCCACCATGAGTTGGCTCGCCTATTTGTTCTACATTTGCATGGTGCTCAAGTTACTTTCGCAGGTGTTACTTTCACACTTACACCAGACTCTATTTCATTAGCTATCGGCATGCCTAATATTGGAGAGCCATGGAACAAGAGACAAAAAGTTGACCGAAAGCATTATGAGCCATATGTTAAACCTGCTTTCTTGAGGCAGCTTAAGAGGGTATTTCCCTTCCGATATCTTAAAGATGAATATGCCCCTCTAATGAAGTTAATTATGAAGTATTTCAATTGTGAAGGCCATTTCTCCCGGTTATATGCTTATCACATCAGGTTGCTCATGCATTTCACCCGGGTACGCATGATGAACATCCCATACTTCATATGCCGAAAGATAGAGAGGATGACCGCCATTGTACAACACAAGACCCCTGAGCAGCAGTTCAACAACATTTGTCATTTTTCTCTCATCAAGATTTTGGTGGTGCATCATCTTGATTTACAGGGTATTACTTGGGATGATTTCATCTCTCGTGACTTCTTCCAAGCTTCACAAAGACCTTCAGAGACTATATTTGAGATAGGGGGACCTTCTCATCAGTATGAACGCCATGAGACCGCTAGTGTGCCGATATTTATCACATATCAGATGGGAACTAGGCATTTGTTTGCAGCAGCAAAGTGAGTGTTATCTCCACTCGGGGTGGAAGGGGCCTCACTTCCGACATCAGCACTACAGGTACAGGACAGAGGTAAGAAGCCAATGCATGATGAGGGGCCATCAGGTGAACGAGAGACCAACTTCGTTCTCCTTCATGATGATGACACAGATACGGACCCGCAAAGTGCATAGCTTAAAGAGATCATCCAGGAGCAGCAAACAAAGATCCAAGCCTTATCCCTTGACTTGGAGAGAGCCAAATGGAATATGAAATGTCTGGAGTAGAGGAACAAACAACTTGATGATCGGCAAGCTGAGATAGAGTTGCAACTGATCAAGGAAAACCAACAACACATCATGGCAGCACAAGGTAGATCTATGGAGCAAAGAGATGAGGACAGGGAGTATGTTTTAGAGAAAGTGAACGTTCACTTGGAGCAGCTATTGGAGAAGGCTAATAGGGAAAAAGCAATATTGATGTGCATGACTCACCATTACATGGCCCGGAACATGAGCTCCAAAGTGAGAATCAGGAGCCTAAAGGCGAAATTGAGGAAGGTGACAAAAAGACAAAAGAGGAAAAAAGAGCAAGATCGGCTCTGAATCTTGGCTGAGGCTTCTTTGGTCCAGCATGACATGTGATAGAGAAGGTACAGCCCAAATTTCAAGAAATTTGGAGCACATTTTTGAATTTTGAAATTTTGTGCACAAAAAACAGGGTTTTTTTCCCTGTGCACTGCGCCACCTGCCGCGCGCTTTCGCTAGGGAGATCCAAATGACAAAAAGTTTATATTTTTGGATTTTCCATGGAAAATTATGACTGTTGGTGCATGGCCAAGAAGTTTGGGCCAATTTTGAGTCCTCAGGAGGTCAAAAACACCCAAAAAATGACCTCTCTGCCCCTATTTTGACACACAGGAAGCAGTCTTGGGAGATTGCAGTTTTGGAGGGGAAAATGGCATCCAAATTCAGAAATTCTACTTGGGTTGGAAAGTAGACAGGTAGGGCTTTCCAACAAGCACACTTGGGCTCAATTTGGACTTCAGTAAGTGCCTCAAAACCCACTCCAAAGTGGCGCGACGCATACATCTTTCGGCGCGGCACACAGAGACCCAAAGGCCAAAATCACTTCCGCTCCGCGAGAATTCGATTTGCAATTTTCTCCAAGTGAGCCCGTTCATTAAAAATACATTTTTCCCGGCATCAAAGGCAAAGTTTAAAAAACATTTTCATTAAAGGTTGGCTTCTATCCAAGTGGCAAAAGGAAGGCGAGCAGTCACCCAAAAATCTACGCTACATTTTTGTTTTTTTGTAATGCTACACCTGTCACTAATGGTTGGCTTTTCATTTCCAGTTTGTAATGATTTAAAAAAAACTCCCCAACTTTGGGTCGATCCAATTTCTGATAGTGAAGCTTATTTATTGTATGAAAAACCATTTGCAAAGGGTTGGTGGGAATTTCTGGGAAACGGTGGAAGAGAAACTCAGTTACTCATTGTACATTTTGACAGAGAATTAATGAAAGGTTGTAGCTCTGGTTCATGAGATTCGTGTGGCATGAGTTTAGCAAATGTATTTTATTTCTGTTTCATATGTATTTCGTTATGTTTCACAGTTCATTCATATTCATTTCCAGTGAAAGCTTCTAAGTAAGAAAAGGTAGAATTTAGTTTACTGCTCTGCCTTGGGAAAGTTTTCACGTTCTATGTTTTCTTCTGTTGAAAAGGATTCATGTATTTATGCCCTTTTCACCCTCTTAAACAATCTCTCCACTTCAGATTATTTCAAATCTAGTTGCTAGACTTTCTGCCTGTCTTGCCTCACGAAATAATCTGCGTCTTTGAGTTAAATTCTCTGCTCATGCTATTCCTTGGTCCCATACATCCCAGAAAACTCAGTCATTCATCAAAATACCTCTTTCATATTTATTTGCCTAGCCTAAAATCAGTATCCATTTTAAGTCACTCTCTAACCCTATTCATTTATTTTTTAACTGAGCGTGACCTGGAGAGAGCCCTCTCCTGTCCTTGTAGGGCTAGCTACGTGGCTGAGCGTGGTTTGTGGTTACCCTAAATTTTGCCTTCCTTCAGCCTAAGGCAGATTTAGGCCCTAACATAGTGGCGACTCCACTGGGGACGAAATTATTTGTTTGTTAGTCTTCTTCGTTGCGTAAATGGCAGGCTTAACCTACAAACACCCCATACTTCTGATAATTCTAAGCTTCCGGATGATAAGTTTAGGATTTGATAGGCTGAGTAAGTTGCTCATGTCCTTTTTATTTTTTTGAAAATAGCACGCTGGCTTCAAGAAGATATACCAAAGCTAATCCAGATCCACATCCTCCTCATATCTACGAAAACCCCAATTTGATTCCAAGACTTCTTCGTCAAGAGAGCTCTATAACTCCTGTGTTCAAATCCAATTCATGTCATGACATTTTTGAGTATCTTGAAGAGCTTGATTTTGATGAGTGGTTTGAAATATTGTTCTTCGAGACCAAATCCGAAAGGGCTGTTGTCTGTACTATCCCCAATCCACAGTTTCTTGTAGACCTAGAAACTGAAAGAGCTAACCGGTCAATTAATAATTATATTGCGACACAGCTTCAAACTCCAATTGTTAATTCCCTACAAACTGCACACACTCCTCAAACACCTCCAAGACCAAACCCACCAAGAGTGATGGCTGCCCGTTTTGCACCTCTTGTGCTGCCTCAAGTTTTAGATGATATGCCCGCAGATTATCAAAGCAAAATCCCTTTGTTTGATGGCGCTCCCAACAACATTAACGCTCAACAACATGTGGACAGAATGGCAGATTTCTGTGACCTTCATGAGATTGATGCAGAGAATGTGACAATGAGACTCTTTGTGTAGAAATTTGTTGGTGAAGTTAGGAAATGGTTCAGAGGTTTACTAGCTGCACGTATCGCTACCTTGGCCAACCTGCAAAGAAAATTTTTAGACCGCTGGGAAGTGAAAAAGAATCCTCTTCAAATTCTGGCTGAATATGAACAAATCAAATGAAATGTTGGTGAGTCAGTCCAAGACTACTGCATTAGATTCAATGCTGTTTATAATGAAATTCTCGATCATCTAAGGCCACCTATGGGACTAGCCATGATGAAGTTTCCGGATGGTTTTGATGCTGACATGAATTATCAACTAAGAGAGAGAGAGAGCCGGCCACAATGGGAGACATGCAGAAAATCGCGGTCAGCGTTGAGGCAAATTTGCTGACCAAGAGGGCTAGAGCAAAAGCAGAAAAGAAGGTCACAGTAAAAGAAGAGTCTTCCTCGATGGATCAATTACTCAGGAAGGTAGAGAAGATGCTTGAAAGGGTGAAACTCGACAAACCTGAGCCACAAGTTAGAAATCCTAACTTCTGTGGCCAGCAGCAGCCACAATATAGAATAAGGCAAAGAGATCAGCGAGCCCAAGATCAGACAGCACAGTAGCCAGTACAACCACCTCTGCAGCAAAATTTTGTGCATGGACCGGAGTCTGATGAGGAAGGGAAGGTAATAGGGGAAGAGAACCACTTCTTTACTCCTGATGATTTTCCTATTTTTATTACTGAAGAGGAGGAGTATGCAAAAAGTTCAGCTGCACACAAAGACGCAGATTTCATTCTAGCAAATGACACAGTTTTGGAAGAAGAATCAGAGGAGTATCAAAGAGGCTATATGAATTCTCTGTTTGCTCAACAACGACAATATTCACTTAGAAACAGAGATGTGCCAGTTAACCCAATTCAGAAGAGGAAGGAAGTTTCGACATCAAAGAATGATTCATCAGTTACACAAAAGAAAGGCAAAGAGGCACTCGATCCTGATAGCAGCAAATCACCATCAGCAGAAAAATCAAATCAACAAATTGTATCGAGAGAAAAGGAAAAGAAAGAAGTCCCAGTCAAAGAGGTAGAAAAGACTTCCGCTTTTAGTTTAGAGAATGAAATTTCTAAATTGAAGGTATCCATTCCCTTGACTGAAATAATGAAGAACAACAGTTATAGAGGGCAAGTTTCTAAAATTTTGAATTGTGATCCAATGTCTGATATGGTGAATGTCGAAGATGATCAACCTGAAATGATTTTTGGGCCAGCGTTGAATGGTGAGTCTCCAGATAGTGATGTGCCACCTTTTTATATCAGTTTAAGATTGCATGATTTTGTGTTACATAATGCCATGTTCGATTCTGGAGCTTCTCACAATCTCATGCCCAAGGCTATCATGGATAAGCTGGGTTTGGATGTCACCCGGAAATACCATGATCTCTATTCGTTTGATTCCAATAGAGTAAGATGTATCGGGCTCATCAAAGACTTGGTTGTGAGTCTGGATCAAATCCCAGTGAAGAATGTTTTGATGGATATTGTTGTAGCGGATATTCCTCCCAGGTTCGACATGCTTCTTTCCAGGTCTTAGGTAGCAAAATTGAAAGGGACACTACAACTAGATTTCTCCTATGCAACGATTCTCGTGTTTGGCCAAATGAGGAAACTGTATCGGGAACAAAAAATGAAATACATGATTACAAGCAAGGAGAAACCCATTAATCGTCCAATTAATTATGTACATACAGATCTAGAGTCTTTTGTTTTGTATTCAGATAGTTTTAATGATATTGATAGTCAGTTAGTAGAAGCATAAAGTATTCCAGAAATAGTAGAAACTTTCAGAGAAGTTTTGAAGAAAGAAGGACGAGAAAAAAAAAACACCATTAAGAAATCAGCTGAAGGTAATGGACAACAAACAGGAAAAACAGAGCCAACAGAATTTCAGCACTTGGAAGAAGAGGAAGAAGGTTTGTGGACCATGGATTTCAATGGTGCAGTGGGAAATGATGGTGCTGGAATTGGTATTTGGGTACTCAGTCCTTTTTCCGTCACGAACAAAGTGCCTAGCAATGTGTGGGTATGCTCTTACAAATTAGCTTTTGATTGTTCAAACAATGAGGCTAAGTATGAAGCTCTGATTGCTGGCCTAAAAATTCTAAGAAAGCTGAATGCTAAGAGGATTGCAGTATATGGCGACTCTGAATTGGTGATTAAGCAAGTCAGAGGAGAATATCAAGCAAAGCATCCTTAGATGCGGGCTTACTGGAATGCAATCCTAGACATCCTAAAATTATTTTCAGAATATACCTTGACATGTGTGCCTCGGGTTCAAAACAACATTGCTGATGCTCTTGCTAAGGCAGCCAGTAGTTTGAAGATTCTAATGAACTCCAGTAATAAATTCCAAATCCATGTCAAGCATTGTCTGACTGTCCCCGACAATCAGAGATAATGGCAAGTTTTCCAAGATGATGAGGAGATTGATGATTTTCTGCAAAACAAAGGTAAGTTCAAAGAGACCTCAATTGATGCAGAAAATGATGATGGTAAAGATGAGGTGTAGATCAATCAAATGGACGCGTTGCAGCTAAAGGATAACATTATTCCTAAAGTCTTGATACCTTTAGAAGAACTCTTTGATCAAGATGACGTAGCCCGCAAACCAACATTGTAGCCAACAGAGAAGGGTGTTGAAGAGGTCAATATCGGAAAAACTGCTAATCCTAAAATGGTAAAATTGTCTAAAGCATTGCCACAAAAGATGAAAGCCAAATATATCAGTTTGCTGTCTTCATTTGCTGATGTGTTTGCTTGGGACTATTCTGACTTGAAGACATATGATACCATTATAATTCAGCACACTATACCCATCAAGCCTAATCAGAAACCTTTCAGACAGAAGTTGAGAAGGCTAAATCCAAAACTTCTGCCATCGATTGAAAAGGAGATAAACAGGTTGTACAAATCAGGAATCATCGTTCCCATCAGATTTTCAGACTAGATGTCTATTTTGGTGCCCGTACGGAAGAAGACAGGTGAGATTCGCTGGTGCATTGATTTTAGGAATCTCAATAAAGTTTCATTGAAAGATAACTATCCACTGCCCAAAATGGATCATATACTTCAGTGAGTAGTTGGAGCATCTCGTATGTCACTACTCGATGGTTATTCTAGATATAACCAAATTTATGTCCATGAAGATGACCGAGACAAGACAGCGTTCACCACTCCGTGGGGAACTTTTCATTATGCTAAAATGCCTTTTGGTTTGAAGAACGCGGGTGCCACCTTTCAGCAGGAAATGGATTTGGCTTTCGTAAATGAGAAGGATGTATTTTTGGTTGTATACCTTGATGATCTGACGGTGTTTTCCAAATCTGATGAAGAAAACATGTATCATCTGAAAACTGTCTTTCAAAAGTGCAGAAAATATGGTCTATCGCTGAATCTGAAAAAGAGCTTATTTGCCATGGAGGAGGGCAAACTACTTGGGCACATTATCTCAAAAGATGGCATTCGTATTGATCCAGAACGTGTACAAGCTATTCAGCAAATCGATCTGCCCCGGAATAAGAAGGAGATTCAATCTTTCAATGGTAAAATGAATTTCTTATGCAGCTTTGTACCTAATCTTGCTGAAAACCTAAGAGAGATTACAAACATGCTTAAGAAAGACAGCCAAGTGAAGTGGACGGAAGAGGCTATAAAATCTTTCAATTTAGTCAAATTGGCTCTTTCTTCAGCTCCAGTCCTAATCAGCCTGGAATACACTCAGGATTTTATATTGTTTTCATTCGCTTTGGAGCATACTATGGCAGCCGTGTTGATGCAGAAAAGAGATGATCACGAGAGACCAATTGCTTTCTTCAGCCGAACTATAAGAGATGCAACCTTAAAGTACAACATCATTAAGAAGCAAGCCCTCGCACTTGTGAAAGAATTGAAAGATTTTCGGGTATACATTCTGCATTCTCATGTTTTGGCTTAGGTTCCTAACGCTGCTGTCAAAGATGTTTTAGTGCAGCCAGATCCGGAAGGAAGACGAGGCAAGTGGATTGCAGCTTTATTGGAGTATGATGTAGAAATAAAGCCCACAAAGCTTGTTAAAGGACAGGGATTGGCAAAGTTAATGGCCGAATCAAACTTGCACGCTTTAGACATAAATATGATCGCTGCTATGTTCGATGAGAATGAGGAAGGTTCGTCAATTCAAGTATCTGAAATGTTTTCTCTTTCTCCGTGGTATTCAGATATCATATATGTGCTTCAAAATTTGTCACCACCACCCGTCATGACTAGAAACAAAGCTAGAACTCTCAAATTAAAGGCTGCCAAGTTTTGCATTCTAAATTTTGCACTTTATTGGAAAGATCCTGGTGGCGTTCTTTTGAATTGTTTGGTGGAAGAAGAAGCAAAGCAGGTCATGGAGGATTTCCACGAAGGAGATTGTGGTGGTCACCTTTTTTGGAAAACAACAGCAAATAAAGTTCTGAGAGCGAAATACTATTGGCCAACATTGTTTGCTGATGTATATAAGGTTGTCAAGAGCTGTCATAAATGCCAGATTTTTGAAGGAAGACAGAAATTACAGCCTTTGCTGCTTAAGCCCTTTGAGGTGAGTGCCCCTTTTCAGAAATGGGGGTTGGAATTCATTGGTGAAATTCATCCCGCTTCTTCCGGTCAGCATCGGTGGATTCTCATGGCAACAGATTACTTCACGAAATGGATTGAAGCAATTCCCACCAGACAAGCTACAGATGTGGTAATTATTTTATTCCTTGAAAATAACATCTTGTCTCACTTTGGTTGCCCGAATAAGTTAATCACTGATAACGCAGTAGCTTTCAAATCAAAAAGGATGGTAGAGTTTTGTCATAAATACCACATCATTTTGGGTCACTCAACTACCTATCATCCGTAAGGCAATGTATTGGCGGAGTCTTCTAACAAATCTTTAGTCAACATCATTAAGAAGCTCCTGGAAATCAACAAGAAGAGCTGGCATAAGAAGTTGGTCAATGCACTTTGGGCAGATCGGGTCAGTCAGAAGAAATCCATTGGTATGTCCCCCTTTGAGCTTGTGTACGGAGTTGACACATTGTTTCCTACCTCTCTCGCAGCCCCGGTAGTCAAACTTCTTCAGGAAGCCAGCAGTGAAGACGATCCTATGCAGAGAAGATTGAATCAAATGATCCATTTGCAGCAGACAAGAGAAGAAGTTTTCCACAACACATCCAAGTTGCAGGAGAAGATTAAGAAAATTTATGACAGAAAAGCAAAGGCGGACAAATTTTAGCTGGATGATGTGGTGCTGAAGTGGGATGCAAGGAATGAGGAAAAGGGTAAGCATGGTAAATTCGAGAATCTCTGGAAAGGTCCCTTCAATATCGCAGCATATCGGGGTCAGAATGCCTTTCTTCTGAAGGAAATGAACAGAGAAGATTTTCCAGGAGGGCCAATCAATTGTCAGCTGCTCAAGTGATACCATTTCTAAAAAGTTTTTTGTTGTTTCCATTGTCATTGAAAATACCATTTTATTTCAATTTTGGTTTGAGTTTGTCTAGTCAGTCTTTGAGTCATTTTAAGTCCAAATTTTAGTTAGTTCGAGTCAAGTTTCAGTCAATAAATGAGTAAAGAGTTTCATGTCCTTTGTCGAAATAATGACTCCATAGCCCAATGGACAAAGGCACTGCCTAACTCCTCCAGAGATCTGCTATTCTTGGCACCTCTGAGGAGCTACCATCCCCCATTGGAGCCAATGTTAGAGTCAGTCTTGTCAGTGCTCCATCGGAGATCAAAACTCTTTCTGCATTTCATTTTTAGGTGTCTCGCTCCATTCGCTCAACTACATTCTGCTAGGGGCATGCCATAATTTGATGGAAGGGTCTTGCCAATCATTACCCCTCATGCTTTGTACCTGCTGGCTCAGGTCTGTTCATCAAAGTTCATTAAATGACAGTCAATATTTGGTATTTTAATGGGCAAAAAATCATATCAGTCATAGGTCTAGGGTTTCATAAGTCATGTTTTCAGAGTACCCAAACATGCCAGCAGGCCACAGGGAGGTTCAACACGTTTCATCTCCAGATTTTCATCATCCATAATGCTCAAGGGTGATTCCTCTTCAAAACTCTGCTTTGAAGAGGAAATATTCAAATTAATGTTTATGATAAATATGTAAAGTTCTCCAAAATGAAGCACTTCAAAAGTTGGTTTTGGTCATCCTTTGCCAAATTCCATGACAGCTACTCCTGCAAAAAATTGTAAAAAATTTCAACATTTTAGTAAAAAATCCGAAAAGAGAATGTGAAATTCAGAGTTGTATTAAGTTGTAGAAAAAGTTCCAAAATGAAACATTGCAAAGTGGGTTTTGAAGAAACAAAAATCAAAACCATGACTCCATGCCTTTATATAGATTTTCTCGTAGGAATCAAAGTCATTTTACATGCCAAGGTCAGAGAGAAAGCATTTCAAAGGAATTTGGTGAGCCAGCGCGCGTTTTGGGTGAGGGTGAAGGTGTCTTGACAGGCGCGGCGCATACGGTAGGTGGCATGGCGCACTGGTCCAGCGCAGCGCATTGGGCGCGTTCCTCCAGTGCTAATTTCAACGGGCGCGGCGCACCGGTAGCGTGCGGCGCATACAATATAACACCCCAAAAATGCCAGAAAATCCTCCAAATCGCCATTGAATTGTTTAGACATGCCAGGTAGGGTCGATATCTCGTGATTCATCCATTTTTGTGTGTCATATGATGGTGGTTTATGGCTCGAAATATTGAAACAAAATTTCCAAACCCTAACTCTAAAAATCCTTATGTCAATTGCTGCTAAGAGTTGCAAATTCATCATTTTGTCACCAAGCTTTCGCTTCCATCCCATCTGTCCCTTTGTCCTCCATTCCCTTTTTCCTTATACCATATCGCTTTGAATGTCATTGTCCCTCATCCCCTAAATTTACTAAACCCTTATCCCCAATTCCCTTTCACCCATTACCCAATGTAAAAACCCCAAACCCTACCCTATGCAAAGTTCCCAAACCCTCCTACACTACCGTAAATAAAATCTACCCTAATACTCCTAATCCCTTCATATTTTCCCTCCCTAACAGTCCCTGTTACATTGCTCCCTTGGTGATAGATTTCAAACATATCACAACAGTAGTCCAGCACAGTCTTGCGACCATCATTCATTTCTCCAAGCACTTTTCACAACATCCATTATGTCTTCTGATTATTCATCTGACTATGAGGTGGAAACTCATAGTGACTCACCCACGGAAGAATGTGCACCCTGGAGGCCTCACAAAAGTGGCAGACATGTTAGAGAAGAATCAACTACCCTCACAAAATTGCAAGCCTGCCCTTTTGCCGTCTCTTGTTTTCGGTTTCAGTCATGCTATGAGTTTTGTGAAAAGGTTGCAAATGTTCAATTCCACCATGAGTTTGCTCGCCTATTTGTTCTACATTTGCATGGTGCTCAAGTTACTTTTGCAGGTGTTACTTTCATACTTACACCAGACTCTATTTCATTAGCTATCGACATGCCTAATATTGGAGAGCCATGGAACAAGAGACAAAAAGTTGACCGACAACATTATGAGCCATATGTTAAACCTGCTTTCTTGAGGCAACTTAAGAGGGTATTTCCCTTCCGATATCTTAAAGATGAATATGCCCCTCTAATGAAGTTAATTATGAAGTATTTTAGTTGTGAAGGCCATTTCTCCCAATTATATGCTTATCACATCAGGTTGCTCATGCATTTCACCCAGGTACGCATGATGAACATCCCATATTTCATATGCAGAAACATAGAGAGGATGACCGCCCTTGTGCAACACAAGACCCCTCAGCAGCAGTTCAACAACATTTGTCATTTTTCTCTCATCAAGATTTTGGTGGTGCATCAGCTTGATTTATAGGGTATTACTTGGGATGATTTCATCTCTCTTGACTTCTTTCGAGCTTCACAGAGACCTTCAGAGACTATATTTGAGAACGGGGGACCTTCTCATCAGTATGAATGCCATGAGATCGCTAGTGTGTCGACATTTATCACATATCAAAGGGGAACTAGGCATTTGTTTGCAGCAGCAAAGCGAGTGTTATCTCCACTCGGGGTGGAAGGGGCCTCGCTTTCGACATCAGCACTACAGGTACATGACAGAGGTTAGGAGCCAATGCATGATGAGGGACCATCAGGTGAATGAGAGACCAACTTCGTTCTCCTTCATGATGATGACACAGATACGGATCCGCAAAGTGCACAGCTTAAAGAGATCATCCAGGAGGAGCAAACAAAGATCCAAGCCTTATCCCTTGACTTGGAGAGAGCCAAATGGAATATGAAATATCTGGAGTAGAGGAACAAATGACTTGAGTATCGGCAAGCTGAGATAGAGTTGCAACTGATCAAGGAAAACCGACAACACATCATGGCAGCACAAGGTAGACCTATGGAGCAAAGAGATGAGGACAGGGAGTATGTTTTAGAGAAAGTGAACGTTCACTTGGAGCAGCTTTTGGAGAAGGCTAATAGGGAAAAATCAATGCTGAGGCGCGTGACTCACCATTACATGGCCCGGAACATGAGCTCCAAAGCGAGAATCAGGAGCCTAAAGGCAAAATTGAGGAAGGTGACAAAAAGACAAAAGAGGCAAAAAGAGAAAGATCAGCTCCGAATCTTGGCCGAGGCTTCTTTGGTCTAGCATGACATGTGATAGAGAAGGTACAACCCAAATTTCAAGAAATTTGGAGTACATTTTTGCATTTTGAAATTTTGTGCACAAAAAATAGGCTTTTTCTCCCTATGCGCCGCACCACCTGCCGCGCGCTTTCGCTAGGGAGCTCCAAATGACAAAAAAAATATATTTTTGGATTTTCCATGGAGAATTATGATTTATGGTGCATAGCCAAGAAGTTTGGGCAAATTTTGAGTCCTCAGGAGGTCAAAAACAGCCAAAAAATGACCTCTACCCCTATTTTGACACACAGGAAGCAGTCTTGGGAGATTGCTGTTTTGGAGGGGAAAATGGCATCCAAATTCAGAAATTCCACTTGGGTTGGAAAGTAGACAGGTAGGGATTTCCAGCAAGCATAATTGGGCTCAATTTTGACTTCAGGAAGTGCCTCAAAACCCGCTCCAAAGTGGCGCGACGCATACCTATTTTGGCGCAGCGCATAGAGACCCAAAGGCCAAAATCACTTCCGCTCCGTGAGAATTCGATTTGCAATTTTCTCCAAGTGAACCCGTTCATTAAAAACACATTTTTTCCATCATCAAAGGCAAATTTTAAAAAACATTTTCATTAAAGGTTGGCTTCTATCCAAGTGGCAAAAGGAAGGTGAGTAGTCACGGCTACATTTTTATTTTTTTTTAATGCTGCACCTGTCACTAATGGTTGGCTTTTCATTTCCAGTTTGTAATGATTTACAAAAAACTCCCCAACTTTGGGTTGATCCAATTTTTGATAGTGAAGCTTATTTATTGTATGAAAAACCATTTGCAAAGGGTGGGTGGGAATTTCTGGGAAACGGTGGGAGAGAAACTCAGTTACTGACTGTACATTTTGACAGAGAATTAACGAAAGGTTGTAGCTCTGGTTCATGAGATTCCTGTGGCGTGAGTTGAGCAAATGTATTTTATTTCTGTTTCATATGTATTTCGTTATGTTTCACACTTCATTCATATTCATTTCCAGTGAAAGCTTCTAAGTAAGAAAAGGTAGAATTTAGTTTACTGCTCTGCCTTGGGAAAGTTTTCACGTTCTATGTTTTCTTCTGTTGAAAAGGATTCATGTATTTATGCCCTTTTCACCCTCTTAAACAATCTCTCCACTTCATATTATTTCAAATCTAGTTGCTAGACTTTCTGCCTGTCTTGCCTCACGAAATAATCTGCGTCTTTGAGTTAAATTCTCTGCTCATGCTATTCCTTGGTCCCATACATCCCAGGAAACTCAGTCATTCATCAAAATACCTATTTCATATTTATTTACCTACCCTAAAATCAGTATCCATTTTAAGTCACTCTCTAACCCTATTCGTTTATTCTTTTACTGAGCGTGACTCAGAGAGAGCCCTCTCCTGTCCTCGTAGGGCTAGCTACGAGGCTGAGTGTGGTTTGTGGTTACCCTAAATTTTGCCTTCCTTCAGCCTAAGCAAGATTTAGGCCCTAACAGGCACTACAGGTCTAAGGTTAGCATCAAGTCTATCCTAGACCCCTGGTGATCCAATAGAATGTGCTCCAACATGAACGTCATCTACCATTACAAATTTACTATCAGCATATATTTATTAGCTCTTCCTCATATGTGCCTCATGTCGGGGATCCAGCTTGTCCAATTTTTTATCACTTCAGAATCTAATAAGGAGGTTATGTGGGAAGAGGCTTCCCTTTCAATCCGGGTCAACTCCTCTTATAGATGAATCGAGATTTTCTCCCTATATCTCTATGAAAATCCTTCTATCTGGTGATGTAAGAAAGTATTCCCTCTATAAGCTTACTCCTCATAGTAAGTTCCCCCTCCCCTCACAAGGCGTCTATATAGGCATGACACTTACATACCTTGGTAACTGTGTTGTGGAAAATAGGTTGCATATGCCACACAGGGGCTCACTCACCCCAAACCACTTCACCTTGTTCAGGTCAAAGGAAATTTGAGAAGGCACTTGAGATTTCACAAGGCAATTAACTTGACCATCAGGAAATAAGCCCAAACACACCTCTCCACCAATCCACCTACTACTTACGCCTTGAGTCCAATCAATATCCACCTCACTCCACTTCTAGAATTGTTGAGTGAATTGTATTCCTAGGTTCTAAACCTTAAAAGGCACACCCTTCCAAACCACACTGAAAAATGGTAGTTTGAGAGCCATCCCAAGCCTAGAGAGTCCCACCACCTCTTCTACTACAACCAATCCACACACCCAGACCAAATCTGATACTTTGTATAATCCCAAGAATTGAATCTTCCATCAAGACAATACCAACACTAAAAAAAAAGGAGTCTCAAAGCTTTCCAAGATAGGGATGACATGAAACTATCCCACAGCAAACACCCCTCTTCAATTTAACCCAGTACAAATGTTCCGTAGTATCCTCTAACCTCTCTATTTCATGGAATTTGTTGGTATGTATGTAATCACAATTTCACATCTTTTCTTTATGTTATAATTCCTTAGGATTTAAATTGAATTTTTGATTAAATCTAACATCTTAAAAATTTATCAAAACAATTGTTTAGACAAATTATATAATTTAAAAGTTAAAATTTTAATTGGAACAAAATCGACTAAAAAATATTCTTGTATCAAAAAATAGAATAATTATTTTAACTTAAAATGAATCACTTTTTAAAGTGTTAAAAACAATTATTTTAACCTAAAATAAATCACTTTTTAAATTTGTAAAAATGATTTTGAATTTATAGTTAATCTACCTAAAAAGAAAAGGACATAACTTTGTCCATAAATTTTGGTAATTATTAATTAATTCAAAATATTTCCAATTTTTATAAACTAAAAAATTTATAAAAATATTATTAATTAGATGCCATTAATTTATTAAAAATAAATAAAAATCAACATATTCTAAAACCAAAAACACTTAAAAAAAACACTCTGATTACCATTTTCTCGAGCAATTTGATAATATATTTCTACAATTTTATTAATTTCTTTAGTTCATTAGTGTGGTTGTACAAGCTCCTCCTCACATCACTATTTTAACTTCTTTCAAAATAAATTCTATTGCTATTCCATGAGCATAATTTTTTTGTTAGACTGAATTTATTAATTTGAAGCAAAAATAACAAACATTCATAATTAAAAACCAACTTAATTTCATTACATATTTATACCTTAACTAATACTATTTGAAGTTGTGTAAAAGCTCCCAAACATAAAATTTACGCAAGTTAAACACGTAAAATAAAATTTTTCTTTTATTATGACAGCTTTTCATTAACAAGGTTGATTTTACGAGTTCTCAATTGCTATTGGTAATTTTCATGCTTGAACTTAATTAATACAAGTTATATCGCGTTTAATATAGCCTGTTCTAGAGGTTGCTTTCACATGGGCAGCTAATCTGGGTTATCAATTCCGGGATTGTGTTTATGACTGTTGTACCCTTGTCATTATTGCACCATTTACTTGGCGCCTTGGAAGTGTACCCCACCATCGATTCCATAGTAACTATGCCAGATTATATATATACTTTTCTTTATGTTAAAGCTGGCTCTGCTGATGTGTAAGGATAGATTTACTTCACTACTTAACTCTGCTCTGCCTGTACGTGGCATGAGCAGCCCACTCTCAGTAGCCCCTCTCCTGGGTCTTCTCGCCACTTCAACGGAGGAGATTTGGCTACCCAGATCTACGGTTAGTATTCTATCGTGAATGATATTACTGCTTTCGATAGTTTCTATGCTGCATTTGCTTCCTCTTATGTTTGTTCTATGGTTTGGTCTCGGCTCCTTCAGGGCTTTGGTGGTTCTGCTCCTCAACAGTCCATGATCTCCAACTGGTCGAGAGGCTTCTTGGCTGGGTTTATGACTCTACCGTCTGAGAGTGGTCACAGTAAGCTTTCGCACCTTATGCTCTTGGTGTTTGCTGCACAGTGGTTTGTTAATTCTTTCATTTACATATTCCATCTTTAATATGTTGTTGTATCTTCTACTGCAGATGCTACTCTATGGCAATGAAGCCTGCAATCGGATGGGCAACCCTTTTAGGCTTCATCACCCGAGGCGACTTCGGGGTAAGAGAATCTTCTAAGAGTGAATTTAGCACGAGAAATTTGAGTCCGTTGGGTGTCCAAACTGGGTTTTCCTTTTAGTAGGCATTCCAGAGCCTAAATCTTTTAGGGAGAAATACTAGTCGATATTAACTCTTGTATGAGGCCGTAGGCCATACTGTTCGGGTTTTTCATGTATTTTCAAGTTGCCTCAAGGTAGCTTCTAGCTACAAGACCCAAGCTGGGTCATGCCGGTTTATTGTTCCAACTATGAATGTATATTGTTGCTAAACTAAGAACTGAACCTTCCTATGGGTTAATCCCAGGAATGGGACTTATTTGACAATTTAATCTGTAGGTCTTTTAACTGTTGTTTACTCCTCCATTTGCCGATTAACAGATTTTGTTTTCCCACAAGAAGAGTTTATCGAGATACTGTGATGATGAAAGTATTGCTTGTATGTAGTCATTGCTCGTTGATTACATAGACAGGGCTTCTCTTGTTTAGCTGTAAATTGGGATTTGTTACCCGTCTCTACCAGTCTGCTATTTCAAGTTAGATATATTTTATTTCGTAGAGTACTACTTTTCTGGGTATCCTTTCTTTTTACAGGGTTGCTGGAATTCTCGTTGATGTTTCAGGGTTTCACTCTCTATTAATTTATATCAGTTATGTAAAACTTTCATCAATGAGTTGGAAGCCCTACCTTGTTAGAAACCATACCCCTCTGGGTTTAGAAACCCTACCTCTCTCAAGCGATTCTAGCGGCATTCTGCTAAAGTGTTTTGTCTTGAACGGGGTTCCAAATGATTATTACGGCTTTTAACTAATAAATTATTCCTTCCCTAGTGGATGCTAGTCTTCACCAGCAACATCGACCCCTGAAATTGCTCTATTTGCGTTACTACTTCTTATGCGGACTCATTAGTAGAAAATCTCCACAGGCAATCACTCAAGAATTCTGAACCCTGTGAATACAAGCGTGTTTAATTTACTCCTGTCATTATTTTCCATTTTGCTATCCTCAGAGACTATAAATGTAAATGTTAATTTATGTCTTTGTTTTCCAGAACCTGTTCTTGAGGTGAGAAACACGAATATTTAATTCTTGTCTTTATTTTCCAAAATCTATTCATGGAAGCTATAAGCGTAAATATTTAATTTTTGTCTTTATTTTTCCATAACCTATTCTTTGAGGTTACAAACATGTTTAAATATTTGCTATCGTTATTTTCCAGATTCTATTATAAACAAGATTCGGTTCTCTGTGTTCATAGACATGAAAATTTAATCACTGTAACAACATAACTACTCTTGCTGAGCTCATCAGTTTGTTCCCATACCTGAGTTCAGATGTTTCCTGTAAGAATTAACTCCAAGGGCAAGAACCACCGTATCCCTGGCGCTTGTCAACCACCTGACCTTAGGAGGGTCCTTCTCGACCCATCCAACCCCAAGCACTCTTCCAAGACCACCATCTTCTGCAAGATTCTGGCACTCTCAAGCCTGCGCTATTTGGTCGTTACCAGACTTAGCGTCTACCGCAAGTTTCCTGCTTTCCAAGCCTGCGCTATCTGGTCATCACCAGTCGTAGCATCTTTTGAAAGGTTATGGCATTGTATGCCCCCGTTATCTGGTCATTACCAGACTCAGTGTCTACTACAAGATTATGGCACTCAGCCAGTGCTATCTGGTCATTACCAGACTTAGCGTCTATTTTCTTTTTCCCTCCCCCCACTAGAGCCTCTACCGTTTGAGAAGGTAGTTAGGTTTCCTTTTCTTTTTTCTTTTTTTGGCAACCATCATACTTAATTTTTAATCCTCCTTTCCTGAGGAGACACCGCAGCCATTGACAATTTGTTTCTTTTAATTAGTAGTAATGAGAAACATAACAATAATTAAAAACACAGTTAAATTCAAACAGTACTAATAATAATTACTCAATTACCCCAAAAGTATCAATAGTTAAACAGTTGAATTTACTACTGTTAATAAAATACTATCACTTTACTAGGGGCATTACATCTCCCCCTCTTGAAATTCAACATCGTCTCGATGTTGTTCACTCATAAATAGTTTAGGATAAGCTTCCCTCATGATCTGTTCATCCTCCAAGGTGGCCTCATCTGGCTCGAAGTGCTGCCATTGCACTTTAACCTGGGCGATGGCTCGTTTCTGCAACATGACCCTTCTCCAATCTAGTATGCTCATTGGCTCGACTAGAAATTCTCCTTCTGATTCCACCTGAAACACACAATATCTTGATCAGTTTCTCCCTTAGCAACCAATTTTGATTTGTGCTACTTAAGACATGTTCTTACCTGAATGTCCTGCCAACTAATTATGTGCTTAGGGTCATAGACATATTTCTTTAATACTGACACATGGAAGACATTATGGACCCGGATATGGCTAGGTAGGGCTAGCTGATATGCCACCAGCCCAACCCTTGCTAAGATTTGGAAAGGTCCACAAAAACGGGGTGCCAATTTGGCGCAACCGTTCCATTGTAAGGTACTTTTCCTTGCCCGAATCCTTACATACACATGCTCTCCTACCTGATATTCTTTAAAGTTTCTTTTTTGGTCTGCAAAGTTTTTTTTTTCTATCTTGAGCTACCTTTAAATTGGCTCTCATCTTTTTGACCATTTCTTCCATCTCTTTTAACATCTCTTGACCCAACATGAGTCTGTCTTCTAGTCCACCCCAACTAGATGGTGTACGACATTTTCATCTGTAAAGTACTTCGAATGGGCTCATCTGTAAAGACGCATGATAACCATTATTATATGCAAACTCCACCAGATGCAAATATTCTTCCCACCGGGATGGTTGCTGCATCACATATGACCTCAGCATATCTTCTACCACGTGGTTCACCCATTCAGTCTGTCCGTCGGTCTGAAGATGATATGCAGTGTCGAAAGTTAGTTGAGTTCCCAATCCCTCAAACAAGGTCCTCCAAAATGCCGATGTAAACTTAACATCACGGTCAAAAATTATAGTTTTGTGTAAACCGTGGAGCTTAAATCTGTTCTGCATAAAAATATTTGCAATTTGTGTTGTGCAGTAAGTAGACTGTACCGGTATGAAGTGGGCTGATTTGCTGAGCTTGTCCTCCACTACCATGATGGAATCATTATTTCTCTTGGATTTAGGTAATCCCATGATAAAGTCCATAGTAATGATCTCCCACTTCCACTCTGGTATGGGTAATGGCTGTAACAGTCCAGCAGGGTGTTGATGTTCTATTTTAACCTGTTGACACTCTATGCATCGTGCCAGATATTCTGTCACTTCCCTCTTCATGCCTGGCCAGTAGTATTCCTTTCGAAGCGATGTGATGAGCTTTTGGTATCCCGGGTGTCCTGCATAAGGACTTTTATGATATTCATCTAAAATCATTTTCTTGATGCCATCTTGGTTGGGTACATATATTCTTTTTCTGTAGTACAACATGCCTGCTACATTCAGCTCATAACCTTGTTGCATTATGTGACTGGTCAAGTTCTGCACTTGCTGTTTTATTTGCTGATAAATTTGATCTTGTTTAGCTGCCCTTTTAATTTCCTCACTGAGGGTAGATTTCCCTTCACTAAAGGAAATTTCATAGAGGCAATGTACTTTTCGACTTAGAGCATCAGCCACCCGGTTTTCTTTTCCTTTCAGGTGTTTGATCTCGAAATCGAATCCACTCAAGAAGTCCACCCACTGATCTTGCCTAGCATTTAAAGTCGGCTGGTTAAAATAACTAGTCAGGCTGTGGTGGTCTATCATCATTAAAAATTTCCTCCCTAACAGATAATGACGCCACATTTTTAATACGTGAACGACAGCGGTCAGTTCCAGATCATAAGCATAATACTTCTGTTCATACTCTTTCAATTTTCTGGACTCGTAGGTGATCACTTTTCCTTCTTGCATCAACACTCCCCCTACTCCCTCTTTACTCGCATCTGTGCAGACCACGTAGTGATTTTCTGGGTCTGCTATGCTCAATATTGGTGCGGTTGTGAGCAGATGTTTGAGCTATTCAAAACTCCTTTGACATTCCGTAGTCCATTTAAATATTTTTCCTTTTTTTGCAGAGAAGTAATAGGGTAAGCAACTCTTGAAAACCCTTCCACAAACCCCCTGTAGTATCTTGCCAGTCCCATGAAAGATCTTATATCTGCCACATCTTTCGGTATTGGCCATTCCATTATGGTCCTTATCTTTTCGGGATCCACTGCAATGCCCTCTTTGGTGATAATATGTCCCAGATACTGGATCTGCTCCTTATAGAAATCGCATTTGCTATACTTGGCGTACAACTGATGCTCCCGTAGTGTTTGTAACACTAGCCTGAGATGCTCCTCATGCTCTTTAACATTCCGGGAATATATTAGTATATCATCAATAAAAATTAACACAAACTTATCCAAGTACTGATGAAATATGTTATTCATCAAGCACATAAACATCATGGGTGCATTGGTCAGCCCGAAAGGTAGTACCACAAAGTCATAGTGTCCATAGCGAGTTCGAAAAGTGGTTTTAGCTATGTCCTCCTCCTTAATTCTGATTTGATGGTACCCGGATCGCAATTCGATTTTGGAAAATAACATTGCCCCTTTCACTTGATCAAAAAGTTCATCGATACGAGGTAGTGGATATTTATTCTTAATCGTCAATTTATTCAGTTGTCGATAGTCCATGCACATACGAAGAGTTCCATCCTTCTTCTTGACGAACAGTACAGGAGCTCCCCAGGGTGATACACTGGGGTGGATGTATTTCATGTCCAACAACTCTTGTAGTTGCATTTTTAATTCTGTCAATTTTGGTACGGTCATCTGATATGGTGCTCGGGACACGGGGCTACACCAGGTATCAGTTCTATGGTAAAGTACAAGTCTCTTTTAAGTGGCAGCCCTGATATTTCTTCGGGAAACACATCTGCAAATTCTTCCACCACTGGGATGCTTTCTAAAGTAACATTTTTATCCTTTGAATTGGCATAACCCACTTGAATCGCATATACTTGACATTTTTTCCTGATGCATTTAGCCAATTGTGAGGTGGTAATTGGCTGAATCTATACCGGCCTCACAATACCTTGGATCTCTTGTTTGTTCCCTAGTTCGTCTTGGTAAGAAATTGTCTTTGTTTTACAATTTATTATGGACCACCATTTTTCCAGCCAGTCCATCCCGATCAACACATCATATGATCCGAGAGGAAGTATGTTCAATTCTGCCGTCACAGTCTGACCTGCTATCTTCAGTGGGCAGTTATTGACCTTGGCCAGCACTCGCCTTTTTTCCCCTGTAGCGAGCTGAACTAGCCATGGATTTTTAAACTTAACAGATTGCAATTTACAGTTTTCCACAACCTTGGGACTAACATAACTTAATGTAGCTCCTGGGTCAACTAAAACAGAAATAGTTCGATCAAGAATCTTACCTTCGAACTCCACCATAGTTGGCTAGTAATCCGCTTGACGGTCCTCGAGGCAGCATTAATTCTTGGTATGGACCGAGCCACATCTCCCACTATAGATGCTTCATAAACATATGACACTTGATCATTACCCTTTCGGTGAGGACAGTTCTTAATGTAGTGTGGCCCGCCACAACCCCAGCACTGTACTGGTGGCCTAGCTGCCCCTTCATTATCAACTCTGCCCGGTTGCTCGCTAAATCTGGATTCGTTGGGTGGCTTTAATCTGAGCTGATTTTTGGGCTGGTTCCTATTGTTTGGCCCCTTGGAAAGTCCCTTACTGAAATTGCCACAAGCTCCCTTGGCACCCATAGTCGTTCTGCTACCCTTTTTATCTGTCCATCGCTTTCCAAAATTTTCTCCCTTCTATTTATTCTGCTGGTAGCAAATCCTAGCATTTCGTATCGCTTCATCCATTGTTTTCAGGTTGTCAAACTCGATTTTTTCCCTCATTACCTGGGGTAGACTACTGACAAACCACTGTACTTTTGCCTTTTGTTCTCGTATATACGGTACATAGTGGAGCAGATAGGTAAATTTAGTGATAAATTCATCCATTGTCTGCTGCCCAAGTCGCAGATCATGAAATTCCCTCGCCTTTTCGTCATAGAAACGTTCAGTCAAATATTTTTCTTTAAAGTATCTTTGAAAATTTTCCCAAGTTATATCCTGCTCACTCACCCCCCGTACTATCTTGACCTCCTCCCACCATAAGGTAGCTTTGCCTTGCAGCTGGAAAATAGCCAGTCGCGCCTTGAGATTGTGATCATACTCGTAAACTTGGAAATATTTGTTCATATTAATTAACCAAGCCTTTGCTGCCTCCTCCACTCCCCATCGAAATATGGTAGCTTGATCTTTTGGAACTCCCCTTGCAACTCTATCCGCTGTCTTTTTGAGGTTCGATATTCAGAGGCATTGTTGGATTTCTCCCCTTGAATCTCCTCCCTTCCTTCTGTCTCCTCCTGATTGGTATGATAATCCCGTTCCTCCGACACACGCATATGCTCCGGACTGGGATTCGGCTGGCGTTGATTTTTTTTATCCGACAAACTTTTCAAGATTTTCTCCTGTTCCATGGTTAACCTTGCGTTGTCCTCCCACAGACGGGCCATCTCGTTCTTCAATTCCTGGACTGTTTCCAATATATTCAAATTGGTGTTGCGAGCCTCCTCCTCGAATTGCACCCATATTTCAGGATTATTCTGAGGATGGGTGGTGGTTTCCAGCCCGTCCACATTCCTGTGAGGAGTGCTGCTCATTCTCCTCATAATCTGTTGTCACCTGAGTTCCCTGAGTTCAGCAGATTAGTAAACTTCAACAGATAAATATATTCAAATAACACTGTCTCATAGCCCTTGCTTATTTTTTTTTGTTCCTATTACTATTAATTTCATTATCACTATTAGCCATAGGCCACAATATTGTAGTCTGGCTTTGATACCACTTGTAAAAGCTCCCAAACATAAAATTTATGCAAGTTAAACATGTAAAATAATTTTTTTCTTTTATTATGACAGCTTTTCATTAACGAGGTTGATTTTACGAGTTCTCAATTGCTATTGGTAATTTTCATGCTTGAACTTAATTAATACAAGTTATATGGCGTTTAATATAGCCTGTTCTAGAGGTTGATTTCACATGGGCAACTAATCTGGGTTATTAATTCCGGGATTGTGTTTATGACTGCTGTACCCTTGTCATTATTGCACCATTTACTTGGCGCCTGGGAAGTGTACCCCACCATCGATTCCATAGTAACTATGCCGGATTATATTTATACTTTTCTTTATGTTAAAGCTGGCTACGGCTTCCAGCTGGCTCTGCTGATGTGTAAGGATAGATTTACTTTGGTACTTAACTCTGCTCTGCTTGTATGCGGCACGAGCAGGCCACTCTCAGCGGCCCCTCTCCTAGATCTTCTTGCCACTTCAATGGAGGAGATTTGGCTACCCAGCTCTATGATTAGTATTCTATCGTGAATGATATTATCGCTTTCGAGAGTTTCTATGCCACATTTGCTTCCTCTTATGTTTGTTCTATGGTTTGGTCTCGACTCCTTCAAGCCTCTGGTGGCTCTGCTCCTCAGCACCGCGATCTCCAACTGGTCGAGAGGCTTGTTGGCTGGGTTATGACTCTACTGTCTGAGAGTGGTCACAGTAAGCTTGTGCACCTTATGCTCTTGGTGTTTGCTGCACAGTGGTTTGCTAAATTCATTCATTTACATATTCCATCTTTAATATGTTATTGTATCTTCTGCTGCAGGTGCTCCTCTATGGCAACGAAACCTGCAACCGGATGGGCAACCCTTTCAGGCTTCATCGCCCGAGGCGCCTTCCGGGTAAGAGAATATTCTAAGAGTGACATTAAGGCGGGAAAGTTGAGTCTGTTGGGTGTACGAACTGGGTTTTACTTTTTGCGGGCATTTTCCAAAGCCTGAATCTTTTAGGGAGAAATACTAGTCGATATTAACTCCTGTATGAGGCCGTAGGCCATACTGTTTGGGTTTTTCATGTATTTTCAAGTTGCCTCAAGGTAGCTTCTGGCTACAAGACCCAAGCTAGGTCGTGCCGGTTTATTGTTCCAACTATGAATGTATATTGTTGCTAAACTAAGAACTGAACCTTCCTGTGGGTTAATCCCAGGAATGGGACTTATTCGACAATTTAATCTGTAAGGTCTTTTAACCGTTGTTTACTCCTCTGTTTGTCGGTTAACAGATTTTGTTTTCCCACAAGAAGAATTTATCGAGATACTGTGATGATGAAAGTATTGCTTGTATGTAGTCATTGCTCGTTGATTACATAGACAGGGCTTCTCTTGTTTAGCTGTAAATTGGGATTTGTTACCCGTCTCTACCGGTCTGCTATTTCAAGTTAGATATATTTTATTGTGTAGAGTACTACTTTTCTAGGTATCCTTTCTTTTTACAGGGTTGTTGGAATTCTCATTGCTGTTTCGGGGTTTCACTCTTTATTAATTTATATCAGTTATGTAAAACTTTCGGCAATGAGTTAGAAGCCCTACCTTGTTAGAAACCCTACCCTTCTGGGTTTAGAAACCCTACCTCTCTCAAATGATTCTAGCGACATTCTGCTAAAGTATTTTGTCTTGAATGGGGTTCCAAATGATTATTACGGCTCTTAACTAGTAAATTATTCCTTACCGAGTGGATGCTAGTCTTCGCCAGCAAACATCGACCCCTGAAATTGCTCTATTTACGTTACTACTTCTTTTGTGGATTCATTAGTAGAAAAGCTCCACTGGCAGTCACTCAAGAATTCTGAACCTTGTGAATACAAGCGTGTTTAATTTACTCCTGTTGTTGTTTTCCAGTTTCCTATCCTCAGAGACTATAAACGTAAATGTTAATTTGTGTCTTTGTTTCGAGAACCTATTCTTGAGGTGAGAAACACGAATATTTAATTCCTATCGTTATTTTCCAAAATCTATTCCTAGAAGCTATAAGCGTAAATATTTAATTTTTGTCTTTATTTTTCCAGAACCTATTCTTTGAGGTTACAAACATGTTTAAATATTTGCTGTAGTTATTTTCTAGATTATTTTGTAAACAAGATTCGGCTCTTTGTTTTCATAGACATGAAAATTTAACCACTGTAACAACATAACTAATCTTGCTAAGCTCATCAGTTTGTTCCCATACCTAAGTTCAGATTTTTCCTATAAGAATTAACTCCAAGGGCAAGAACCACCCTATTCTAGCGCTTGTCAACCACCCGACCTTAGGAGGGTCCTTCTCGACCCATCAACCCCTAAGCACTCTTGCAAGACCATCATCTTCTGCAAGATTCTGGCACTCTCAGGCCTATGCTATCTGGTCATTACCAGACTTAGCGTCTACCGCAAGATTCCTGCTTTCCAAGCCTGCGCTATCTGGTCATCACCAGATGTAGCGTCTTCTGTAAGGTTATGGCTTTGTAAGCCTGCAGTATCTAGTCATTACCAGACTTATCGTCTACTGCAAGATTATGACACTCAGCCAGTGCTATCTCGTCATTACCAGACGTAGCGTCTACTTTCTTTTTTCCTCCCCCTGTGGGAGCCTCTACCGTTTGAGAAAGTAGTTAGGTTTCCTTTTTTTGTTTTTTTTGGCAACCATCATACTTAATTTTTAATCCTCCTTTCATGAGGAGACACTGCATCCATTGACAATCTGTTTCTTTTAATTAGTAATAATGAGCAACATAACACTAATTAACAACACAGTTAAATTCAAAGAGTACTAATAATAATTACTCAATTACCCCAAAAGTAACAACATTCAAACAGTTGAATTTACTGCTGTTAATAAAATACTACCCCTTTACTAGGGGCATTACAAGTTGTGTGGATAATTTTTTTTTTATATTCACACACACATATATAAAATAAATTCTATTATATTTTTAAATATTAATTCAATTTTATTATATATTTTTTATTTTTCTTTTATATATTATATAAAATATTAGTATTTCTATTATTATTTATATTAATTATAATATTTAATTTAATAAAAATATTAAATAAAACACACAATAAATATATTTTGTAAATTAATACAGAAGCTTCTCTCGTGAAACTAAAATATTAATCAACAACTAAATTAATCATTATACGTTTAAAACTGGTCATAGTAATAGCACTCTTTGAAATTGAATCATTATAAATAAACTCATTATTGGTATTCTTTTATATTAAAAAGACTACACGATAATAATAACATATCTTTAAAACAAATTAATAAGTGCCCATTGAATACCATTTAGATAAGTCCAAAGAACAAGAAGAACTAGTTGAATACCACTGAGAAGTCCAAAGAACCACAAGAACCAATCCAATCCACACTCAAACCAACCTCAAATGGGAAGAAATCTCAAATCAAACCATCCTTGTAAAATATAAATATGGTATGTTATAAAATACAATAAAAATAAAATATTTGTAAAATATTTTATTTAGAATTGACTTATGGTTTTTGGGTAAGTGGTATTGATAAGCCATGGTGCTGGCCCATAATATTGTAACAAAGTCTATTTACTAGTTAATAATATTCATGGTAAAATGCTAGCCATTATCCATGGTCAATAATCTTGTTAAATTGTAAGTTTGTTGTAAGTATTAAATTTTAATTAAAAAATGTTATAAAATTAAATTATAAAAAAAAATATTTATTAAAAAAAATGTTTTGAAATGAGTTTTGGTTTTTGGCATGTGGTATTGCTGATCAATGGTATTGGCCCATGGTATTGTAATAGAACCTACTTAGAAATTAATAATATCCATAATAAAATGAGGGTTATTGTAAATATTAAATTTGTATATGCTTATTCGTTAAATGTAAAAATGTTATGCAATCATTATTTTAATTTATAACATGTGATATGTATATTATGAAAAAAAATAGAATATAAAAAAAATGAAGTTAAAAAGTCTTTACATATAACGTCTACCATGTAATATCTAATACCTATATGTCTACCTTATACTGGGTTGTAAAGCTCGCAATAAAGGTTAAAAAATAGGGAATTAAAGACAATTAGAAAATTAAAAGAAATTAAAGGAGGATTAAAATATAAAAAGTAAACCTAAATTATGAGGCTTAAAATAATAATATTATAGAAATAATTGCACCTTCTCAATAATTGCATTTTCACCTCCAGGTTGTGGGATACTTTTGCCACAATTTTCAAACAAATAGACAGGGACAAAGGAAGCATTATCCATACCCTTAATAACTGGAGAAGAAAATTCTTTGATTATGAAATTCTTCGCTTAGCTTGGGCTTTAACTCCAAGCTTCATAATATGGAATGTCTGGAAAGAGAGGAACTACAAAATCTTCAAAAATGAAAAAAGTTCCTCCCAGTGCATTATTTCGCAGATCTTAAGACAACTTAAGGAGACAGTGGGAACTTTAGTGCGAACTTCGCCAAAGAATCCACCTTCAGAAGCTCAAATGCAGATACTTCTTTAGTTGGGTATGCAGGGGCTTATACCACAGGGCATGGATAGGAAGGTGAAGAAACTGGTCTATAAACCAGACTGCTGGCATCCTCCCCCTCAGGCTTTTTTGAAATGCAACATTGATGGGGCCTCAAAAGGCAACCTGGGTATTGCTGGTTATGGAGGAGTGTTAAGGGATGAAAATGGCTGCATCCTTTTTATTTTTCATTGCCATTTGGGAAGAGCTACAAAAAATATGGCGAAATTAATGGCACTTGAGCAATGTTTAGAAATCTTGAAGCAGGACAATCTCTAGAATATAATAATTGAAGCTGATTCTAAGTTAATCATTAACTCGGTCAAGAGAATTTGTTGTGGCACGAAGCCAGAAAAAGTCTCAAGACACTGGAGGCTGCTTCAGGTCTTTCAAAGGATTCAGTTTCACCTTCTGTGCTTGCGAACCATGAGTTTTACTCATGTGCGAAGGACAAAAAATAAATTAGCGGACATTCTAACCAATCAAGGGGTGCTCTGCACCAAAAGCAGGGTCAAGTTGAGTTGGAAAGAGATGCCTCAGAATAGATTGAGGGACCATTGTCTCAGTCACGCGGATGAGGACAGAACGTTATTTCAAAACAGAGTAGGAGAGATGAAATCTAGTTGATTCGAATTCAATATGAAGTGTTATTTCAGAAGTGATGTTACAATTGGGATGTAGGTCTTTGTTTGCCTCCTCAGCCCAGGTAAGCGCAAACACAGAAGTCTCAGGTGGAAGTGGCTCAACAGATAGTGGTTCTCGGATGACCGGATGGAGAACATCAAGAATGATAAGAAGATTTTCATCTTCCTTTGGTTCAAGCACCCGAGGAGTTGGGATGGTGCAAGGGACTGGAGACCCGGCTTTCTCATCAAACTCAAAACCCCTACATTACTTCCCATAGTGTCAATATCGCCCTTGGGGTAGTTTCTAGTTTATCGCATGCCCTTAAAGCCGAGAGCGGTTTTTCAGAGTTGGGAGCGATTCCACTCACCACGCAACACGTGGCCAAGGTTGGGGAGAGAATACTGCCCTCATTAGGTGGTAATTCTCTGTGCTTTTGGTTCATGCAATATGATCCTCCGCGATTGGATCAGGCGAGGAGAATTAATGGTTAGGGAACAACATGCATGTTGGTGGGTCCGAGTCTTTTACCACGCGGTGGTTCACAAGGTGATCAGGATGGTCATTCACGCATTGTTTATTTTGGATTTGAGTTACTTCAGGTTTGTTGTTTGGGTCTTCAGGGCCTAGTTCACGGGTTTTTTATTTTAATGAGGCTTTTACCTACGGCTAAAAGGTTTAACCTATGGTTGTTTGTATTTTATGTAATTTTACCCTTTGAACATTTTGAATAGAAGGCACAATTCTTGCATTAGCAAAAAAAAGATATTGTGATAATAACTCATTTAATTATTTAAAGTTACGACTAATAATAATAATAATCATAATAATAATAATAAAAATAAATTAAAATGGTTAAAATAAAATTATAAAATGTTCTAGAGAGCCATGCCCATAAAGTGAAAACATTAAGAAAATTAAAATATACATTTAAGAAAAGGGAATTAAAGAAAAATAAAAAATAAAATAAAACAAATTTAAAGCTGAATCAAATATTGATAATTTTGATTAAAAATAGCCACAAATTAAGAGACAAATTTAAGAAAGAGGCAAATTAATTATTTAGACTTAAGAGTAAAGATTATGTAAAATTGTAAATGAGGGAAACACGATGAAGTTAATACATTATGGGAACTTAAATTTTAGAGAAAACGAGAATAGAATGACACATCAAATTAAATTAGGAATGACATACTTTTTTCTTCTTAATAATAAAACTAAAATTAATAAAAGAAAAGAAAGAAAATAGTTAACCGAGGAAAGGGAAGATTTGAGAATAAAAGCAACCATTAGAATTGAAAGCAAGAAAGAATGGAGATTCAGAAAAGAGGGAAAATTATTACAAAAGGCTAGGATGGGGGAGAACCTTGAGAGGGAGGGGGCTGACAAATGATTAAGATCGTGAATAAGAGGCTTCCAAGACTAGCTTAATTTTTATCCATATTTCCGTTAAATTTATTTGGGTGATTTTTAGTTTAATGGGCTTCCCGAATAAGGTGGGTTGAGTGTAAGGGAACAAATGCCAGGATTTTGGTGTGGTAAAAGCTAATAAGATGTAATAAGATGTTTAGATTTGAATGAATATTCTACTGGGGCTAATTTTGAGATCTAGTTGTGATTAGTGTCACTATATGTTCCTTTAAATGAGCTTGAAAGGATCTATGTATGATTTCTTACATGTTCCTTTAAATGAGCTTGAAAGTTCTATGTATGATTTCCCACATGAGCAGGTTAAATGAACTTGAAAGGATCTATGTATGATTTCCGAAGGGTTCCTTTAAATGAGCTTGAAAGGATCTATGTATGATTTCTTACATGTTCCTTTCAATGAGCTTGAAAGTTCTATGTATGATTTCCCACATGAGCAGGTTAAATGAACTTGAAAGGATCTATGTATGATTTCCGAAGGGTTCCTTTAAATGAGCTTGAAAGATCTATGTATGACTTCAGCTTGAAAGATCTATGTATGACTTCCCATAGTAGGAGGGAGCTGATAAACTTTTGGGCTAAGCATTGGATTAGATTTATCCTTAAGTGATCTAAATAATTGTTTTAAGGTCGTGTGAGGTTTAAAAACATTTTATAATGTTCATTTTAACTAGGAATTTAGTTATGTAATTAGTAAAGCCTTTGATATAGGGGAGAGATAAGAGAGCCTTGGAGGGGGAAGGTTTTTTAACTTGTTGAAGAAAGAAAATTGATATTATTTATTAATTTGGGATAAAGAGTAACCATTACTGATAATTATTTTAGTTGGATGAGATTTTCGTTTGGCGAGAAATTAAGAATCATACATTTATATGTCTCAGGGTTCATTTCCATTTAGATAATTGGTCATGATTGAATGTATTAATATGAATGGATTTTAAGTTCAAATGTCACAAACAACATAATCATGAAAAGTAAGTTAAATCAACAACTTACCAAGAATAATAAAGGTCATAGAAGGTCATAGAAGTCATTGAAAGAGAAATAACTAGATCGAGGTAATGATGGATGCATCTTACACAAGTTTTCCTTACATTTTAGCAAAAAATTATTTTATATAGAAATCTCTTTTTATGGATACTTAAAATATCATACTTCGAGATTAAAGAAAGTAGATACAATTATATTTTTTTTAACTTTCCATTTATTTAGTTTTGGGTGTAAGAAGACCCTAAAATATTGAAATTCTATTTGAGCATGTAATTTACTAGTATTAAATATAAATTCCATTACAGCACATCATACTTCAAGATTGAATAAAGTAGATAGAATTATATCTTTTTAATTTTTCAATTATTTAGTTTTTAATATATGAAGACCCTAAATTATTAAATTCAAATTCTATTCGGACATGTAATTTACTAGTATTAAAGATAACTTCCATTAGACCACCATCCTATCTATATATTGATTAAATTTCCAAATAAAATCTTACATATAGTGAGCGTGTTGATAAGCATTCCCACATATAATTAGTATAAATTCACTTATTTCACCTCTTTTTCAGTATTATTTCATGAAATTACTTACCCAATCTAGACCCACCTTCACTTGGATATATCAACTTTAAGAGACTACAACGAACGCAGGTTTTTGTGTATGCTATAGATAATGATTTATTGTTACATGAATGAGAAAATTTATATTAAAAAACTATAAAAATATTTGCCAACGAAATTAGACATGTTTGTATTGGTATTAGATATTTTTGCGTTGGTTTCCGTAAACGTTTTCTTGGGCATTTTTTTTTCTTGTGCTTCACGTACATGATGCAGCACTCATATCTATTTTTTAGATGTATTAATAAATTGTATATATAATCTAAAGTATTGATGCAATATATATGTTAAGAATTAATGTGGTATATATTTTTACACATCACAAAACTCTTAGTAAGAGTAAAAATAATGACAGTAGTACTTTGACGTTGTAAAACTGAACATCAACATATAGGTATGAAAATTAATGCTTCATTAATTAAACTTACACAACTACACGTTTCCCACATCTCTAAATCCATTAGTGATCTTCTACATAAAATGAGTGTCATGAGTGTCAATGTGTAGATAGATGTAAAGCTTATAAAGTCTTCTGCAACCAATTGCTTATATACTAAGTATGCATTAGTGCCATGTCAATGATGAAAATATATTCATGTATACAAATGATGAAAATATACACATGTTTGTTTAGTGCCATAATTCATAAATATGTTTAGTGACATGATGTTTAATATTTTCATAGGTATCAAAATGTAATTTATTGTTTTTTTGTTTTCTTCGTAAATTTTCAAATATTGATAAGAAAATATAACAACTTTTATAATATTATTAATTTGTATGTTTCAATTAATGTGTTTGGACACTAAATTAAATTAAAGTAGTGTAACTTTATATTTCAACATTTGTTTTACTTTGATTTTCCAAAAATTTCATACACCATGTGGGTATTCTTTTTCTTACAACTTAGGAATGGCATATTTTTGTTTTCTACATCGTTTATATTATTTACATGTCAAATTTTTTCATAGACAAACTAATATCTTTCTGGGTCCTCATCTCCCTCATAGAGGGGAATGTGACTCAATCTCATTTTTTATTTTAGTGATTTCATAGGTAAATTGCTTTAGTCGAGTCGATGGTTGTTGGTGGCCCGACCATTTTATCAAGATGGTCAATTGAATGAAGTACTGACTGAATTGGAATGATTGTTTTGTTGATTTTAGGATTGACTCATGATTGTTTTGTTTATTTTAGGATTGACTCTTGCTTCCTTAGACTAGCTAACTGCAAAACAACTTATTTTCTTTCCAACGTCAACAATTATAGTTAGGAATAATGTGTCATCAATTTGGCATGATTTTTCTATATTCTCTAGGAAATAATTTGTCAAATGATGTGATTCTTCGTAGAAGCTTTTGAAAAAGTTTACGTGTTCTTCTAAAATTAACAAATTAAGTAGGGGATCTTGTCTCTCAGATCTATTATGTGAAGGAGTACGTTAAGGGATTCTCCATTACTGACCCAAGTCTATTTCATAATCAGTATTTCTCTGAGAAGCTAATTACTCATATTTCCTTGCTCATCTTTTCTATACCAAATTGTGAAGGGTTCTAAGTCTATATGCAACATTTGATTAAGAAATTATCGTATTTTGGGACTTATTATATTAACTATACGAAATTATAGTATTAGAGGTCTAATATCATCAACGTTTATAGTGCCAACTTACCTTCTTGGACTTAAACTAAATTGGAGACTTTTTATCCTTTTAAGAGCCATCCAGGTCTCTCCTCTCCACTATAGGTATTCCTTCACATCCTTAGAGAAGTCCCATGCACCAACTAACTACTGCTTTAAATTTTTTGGTTAACTCGACTACCACACCATTGTTGCATTATGCATCTCCCCTCTTTTCCTATAACATTTTTCCCTCTCCATATTTTGTATATCTTTGAACAATTTATAGTAATGTTTGTGACATTTTTTTCTTTTAAGAGACTCGTTTTTGAATGTGCGTTCTCAAGTCTTTCTAATCAAATCACGCCTTCTCATCTTAACTCGTTACCTCTGGGGAAAATTTTATCTCATTAGAAGTATCTCACAGATGGTTACGCCCCCATTGTTCGCCCAACTTACTCTTGTTAAGGAGAAAGGTAATACATAAACATGATTATTTGTCAAAAAATAATCTCAAACTTTGGTGTTCCTGTAACGGGCTTCTAAAAATTGTTCCTAATTTTCTTGCCTTTCTTGATCGCTTATGTTCATTGATTCATGCAATGGGTCTTGGTACTCTATAATGTGGTCAAAACCATTATTTAGGAGAAATTTATGTAACAAATGATGGTTTGTGCAAAACAACCCTTTGTGGAAGTCAGTATGAAATTGTTCGTTGATCATATCGGTCGAGGTAAGACCTTCAACTAATTGTTCTTCATAGAAAACTTTGAGGATTTGCATGACCCATTTGTGTAAATTTGTTCTTCCCATATTGATGACTTTGTAAATCAACCATGCATCATTTGTAGGGTGATGCATGAGAATCTTGATTGATATATTTATTTTTTATTTTTGAGGGGATAAACTCAATAACGTTTTGGTGGGTCTTTGTGAAGAAATATGACCTTTCCTCGACTATTTATAAGTCAATTTCTCCTTGCATAATCCTATAGGTGGTTTTTATCTTATTCTACAACCCCTCTTGAATATCTTCTAAATTCAACCTTTACATGTGAATTTCATATCAACTCGAGCTGAGGAACTACTAATGACTATACCAACGTTTTAATTTAGTGAATTGTATGCATTGGTGACTAACAAATTGTTATAATAGGAATAAATTGAATGAAGATATACATGGATCACATATGTAAGAGATAATATGAAGAAAATGAAAGTAGTGATAAACAAACAAATGCATCCCTTGTATTAATCCGTAATAAGCATTGAATGCATTCTCATTACATACATTCATATTTGTACTAGACTCTTGATAGTTATAGATGAAGCCTTATATAAGCCCCATATTAACCAAAAAAATCTTTTTAATCCCTAGATATTGAGCGATTACATTTTTATTATTATATTGTTATGTAGGCTAGAACCCCTCATGGTCCCATTTTTATTAAAATTGTACCCTTTGTTATATATATACTAAGGAGACCTAGTCTTATGATCATCAAATTTTTTCTTGTTCATTGTATTTATTGTAAAAGGAGGTATCCCACTTAAATATGACTCTAATTATTAGTTTCTTATCATTTTTGAGGGGAAGGATTATGACATTTGGTATCATAGCTCATGATCCTAGGATTTTGCTGCTTCAAACAAGTCATCTTGGCATTTTCGCTATAACTTTTTTCTTGGAAGTCTTTAAATAGTGAAACTTGGAGATTATTAAGAAGAGATATGGTAAATATTTTGTTCAATTTTTAGATCATGGTTCACTACATTTTTGGAGATATGGTCCAAGGAAGTTGTGGTTTCTTAATGTTCCTAAAATCAATATCAAGCAAGTCATTTTGGCATTTTCGTTATACATATTTTATTTATTTATTAATTTTTATCTTTTTTTGTGTGATTTCAAACCATGAAACTTGGACCACATGGAGGAAAAATCATAGTGAACATCTAGCTCAAGGTAAATATATTGTTTCACTATAATTTCAGAGATATGATCCAAGTCAAGGTCTTTGTATGCTCCAGAAATTAGTCTCAAACAGGTTAGTTTGGCATTTTTTCTATAACTATTTTTTTGTAAGGATTCATAAAGTGAAACTTGGACTATATTAAGGAGGAATTTTGGGGAATAACTAGTTCCATTTTCAAAAGAAAAAATCTATACTTTCCAAGTTATACCATATGGAAGTTATGGTTTTGGAACAATCATGAAATAAATTTTAGACAAGTTAGCTTGGTGTTTTTCTATATCTTCTTCTTTGGAAATTTTGACACTATGAATCTTCAGGAATTTCAAAATGCATATAGAATTACCTCGAGTACAAGTTCCAGAAATATATTTCAAGAATTGGAAACATGGTTTGATATACAAGTTTCTTCATGGGAAGAGGCCAAAATATCAACAAGTTTTGGGGAAGTTACATAACTTTCAATTGGCACATCAAATTTAGTTCAGACATGTGAAATTGTAGAAACAACATATTAAACTATTACATAATGAATTTTTAAATCTAGAAGGCCTCACATCTCAGAGATATATCAATAAAGCTTCACCCATTCTAATATTCTCCAAATTAAGGTACATAACTTACTACCGACCTAACTATTGATTAGAAGATCCTTTTTTTTTGTTGTAATAAAGAGGAGTGCTATTATTATTTCCAAAATGTATCTAAAGAAATTTACTACACCAATCAAATCTACTGAATGTTCATCCTTGAATCATGAAGAAAGTGAAGAGTTAGAATTTAGGTTATCTCAATTAGAGAAGAAAGTTAAGGAAATGGATGGTAGCATGTTGAAACAGGTGGATTTATTAGGTTTTCATGAAAATATTAAAAGAGAAATGGAAAATAATATGAATGAAAATAAGGAATAAATATAAAAGAAAATGAATGAAAATAATGAAGGGATAGAAAAGAAGATGAATGAAAATAAGCAAGAAATAAAAAATTCCAAGATTTTGATGGAATATATTCTTTTAGAGAGGCTTCCTAAAAGGGATGTGGAGAACCAATAAATTCATGAACATAAGAAGAAGCATGTTGTTGAGAAACAATCTCATATGGGGAGTATTCTATCACAATTGGAGAGCATAAATTTTGAATCACATAACCATAATCATGAACTTTCAATCAAAGACCTACATCATCAGGGCTTGAATTCAACACCAAGGAACTACTACATTCCAAAGATTGATAGGAGGAAATTTGATGGTAATTATCCTATAACATGGATATTTTGTATGGAGAAATAAATTGATCTACAACAAGTGATATATTTACAAAAGCTAAATATTGCATTCATGTTTTGTGAAAGAAAAAAGGATTCTATTATATCTTGGTTCATTTTTCTATAAAGGAATTGACAACACATTATGGGAATATTAGGACCAACAAATTCTTTAGTCAATTGGTACACCTTCAACAAAATGATCCAGTTAGAGAGCAAATTCAACACTTCCAAATGTTAAGTCTCAGAGTAAAGAATAACTTGTTAGATCTATTTATGGGAATTTTAAAGGAAAGCATCCAACATGAGCTGTGTCTCTTTGAACCTAAATCATTAGAGGATTCTTTTAGTCTGGCAAAGAAAGTTGAAAGTAAAAATATGGCCATTAGAAAATTGATCGCTAATAAATATAGAGAAAGTAATGTTCCTTTTCCTAACCAACAAGGTTGAATCCTCAAAAAATGACTGAAAACGAGTAAAAGGATTGTATTTAAATTGTGATAACAAGTAGAGTATGGGCATAAATTCAGTGAGAATACATTATTCTACAAATATTGTTAAGATGAAAAATATCAAGAAGCGGAAACTTCACAAGGTCTAGAGGTAGAAGAGACTACGCCAACAATATCTTGTCATACATTGGCCAACATCGCTACTCCACAAACCCTTAAGATAGTGAGATATATCAAAAGGAAAAGTAACAATATTGATTGATTTAAGTAGTACCCATAAATTAATCAATTACATATTGGAAAAATTTCTTAATTTCTTTATATATCCAACACTAGAATTTCAAGTGATCATTGTGATGGAGGTGATGGGCCTCTAAATTAGACATAAATTAAGGCCCATGCCTCTAAATTAAATATAAATTAATGCCTATGACCATCCTTCAACACATTAAACCTCCCTTTTTGCATTAGATAATGTATTTTTAACTTTAATATATTCATTGGGAAGGTTTATGAATAATTTCATATTTGTGCCTAATATTATTTATTTTTGTGGAATATTATGTGAATATTGGGCAAATTATGAACATTTGGAGGAGAAGATATTTTAGGGACTTTCTCCCTACTACAGGAGGATCACTATTAAATAATAAATAAACAAGATATTAGGGAATTATGGCATAGATTGTGCAACTCCAATGATGAGAAAATCTAGAAATGTGTTCCCTGCCATTTAATGCAGATTCCTAGTACTGGGAACCAGATCTGCTAATAAAGGGATTTTGGTGGAGAAAGCTTCCTCCTTTCATGTGGAATGATTCCTAATCATTTTGTATAAGTAACAAGTCGAATTTGCCTCTAGGGATAGATTTTTATTAGTCTTCTTGTGGAGAGAACTCATATTTTTGCAGTTCCATTGTATTTTCTTTTAGGGATGTAATTGTATTGATGAAAATAATGAAGATTGGTGTCATGTTTAGCTTCTAAATCTTGTTCTTATTTCTTTTATTTTTTCATTTAGTATTAATGATTTCTTGTTGTAGGACTGGGTTAAATGTTTGATGTAAATCATTTATAAGATCACAAGTATCATTTCATCCTTGGAAAGTATTTGGAAGGTCATAGTAATCATTGATCTACTTGGATTAGTCTTCTTATTCCCAAATTTAGACTTCTGAAACTCCTTTGTGGCAACTAACAATAAATTTCTGTTATTTTTTAGAGCATGCTAACGAGCTTCAATCAAGTTGATTCCACTTAGATTAGATAAAAACAACATTCTATTTCATAACAAAATTTATCCCATTTCATTTTCACTTAATTAGGTTAGGCATTTGATGGATTTACTAGCTCACTAGTTCTCAAATTTCTGATTTTTAGACTAGTAATTTTCTATTATTTTTTAGCATGCGTTAACAGAGGTCTTTTTGAGTGATTCCACTTGGAATGGAGATTTAAGACAACCTACTCAATTAAAAACATTGTTCCATCCAATTTGGATTTGATTTCTTGGCCATTTGATGAATTATAATTTCGTATAGCAAATATGTAACATCCTGTAGTAAAATAGGGCATCCTGTAGGAGAACTAGTACATCCTGTAGGAAATCCTGTAGCAGCATGTTTTGATCCCGAATTGATAAAAAACATCATTGAAGCTAGGATTAAGCCTCTACTTTACCTCCATGCCATCGAGACCATTTTAACCCTCTCCCTCCATACCTGTCTCCCCTGCCAAGAACAAGTGAGGATTAGAATTTGCATTTATAAAATAAAAAGTTTACAAAAAGGGTTCTTTTATATTCACATATGCACATAACAGTTAATACTCCCTAGATCAGACTCCATGCTTAGTTAGTTTAAATCATCACATCTGACAAATAGGGTTAATTTAGTTTTTTTTTTACATTTAGTTCATTATCTTTATGCAATTAGAATATGTTTCTTTCCTTGTACGTTATTTCTTGCAATACGTTAAGGTTTTCATTTCAACCATTTCATTTTCTGCAATTAGTTTAGGATTTGGTTTCAGTACATGCACTCCATTACATCATGACAACAAAGGAAGGACACATTCTATTCTGCACAAATAGTATTGATACCTCTTAAGTTTGTACGAACCTCGGGTTGATGATTAAAGTCGGTAGCCTTGGGAGTTGCAGCATTCTTGTTACAATTGTTTAGTCAATTTAGTGTCCTAAATTTCTTGCATAAATTATCAACTGAGGTTTGTAAGCTGATGAAGTGTGCTACACTATATGTGCTTAGTTAACTTTTTTCTTACTTTGGTGTTTTTTTTTGTATTTTATGTTGTTTTTGGGGGGTTTCTGTTCTTTGATGTTTAAGAATGTACAACCTGAAACTATCAGAAAATTTAAGTGAATCTAATGAATTTTAAAGGAAAGGAAATGTTCCTAAGTTAATCTAATTTCCTAAAAATGGACCAAGAACTGTTGGCTAGTTAGATCCTAATAAAAAAGTAGAGCATCTATCTTATCTTATCATTAGTCCTAATCCATGGATCTAATTCTTAAAACTAAGAATGAAATTGATGCAAAAGGTAACTCAGTAATTGTATTCATTAAACATTTAACCATTTAATTTTTGGAATATGATTAAATCAATCTCCTTGAAATAATTATTGGGAATATCAGTGATGCAACTAAGTGAGGATGTGAAAGAAAAAAGGTAAAAGCATGTAAAACTAACTGTAAACAACTAATGTATTTTTTACTTTCTCCAACATTGAAATGTGAAGCACTACCCTCTCGAAGTGCTATGCAAGAAATCAATTATACCTTAGTTCCTAAGTTCCTAGGAAAATAACAATGTACTGAGTAAATTTAATCACTCTATGAATTAAACATTTAACCATTTAGTTTAGGCTCATCATCATCTTGAAATGGCTTTCAAAAACATCCATTCACACAGTTAATTGACAATTCTGTTCTAAGAAAATCAATGACAAAACAATGAGAAAACTAACCAATTGTGTATTCTTATTACTTCAATCTTAATTCTGTTTGGAAACAAAGCCGTTTTTCTCCACAAGATATCTTAGAAGAATAAGGCTGCACAGTTGTGATTTATCGTTATGCTATTGATTAAAAATTGAAATGAAATATCATCCTAATTTAGAAAATAGATTTGCTGAAAACAGAGTAATGGAAATTGAACTAAAAACAACAAATGAAAAACCTCCTTCAGTGTAGGGGCCCTCTGCAAATGACGTGGCTGGAATGCTAAGTAGTTAAGGATGTGCTTTAAACGATCATTGGCAAGATGAAGTTTGTATTATAAAAAAAACGAAGTCTGAATACAGAGTATCAGCAAAAATCTTGACTTAATGTAATTCCTTCTAACTTCTCTAACTTATCTCGGTTACATGCAACCGATATTTACAGGAAAATAACATAATTGTTTATGAGATAAACTTGTTACATGTAGCTAATTCGAATGAAATGTAACATGATTGTTTATGAGATAAACTTGCTACAGGTGGCTAATTCGAATTGCAATAGCACTATTTAAACTTTTGATTAGCTATAGGTGGCTAATTCGAATTAGATCTGCAATAGAATTGTCAGACTCTTGATTAGCTACGAAAGAGAAAATTAAGAGTCCAACTGCTTTCAGATAATGTAATTTGACTCCATCTTTGACCATGACTTTAGGCTTGTTTTTCCGTGGATCTGGATTGAGTGAATAGGACAGAATCCATGTGGAGATGATTCTAGAAATGCCCATGTGGCTCAATTCTTCATTTAACACCTGGAACCTGCCAAACCATGAGACTAGCTACAGAATCCATAGTTAACTACAGAATAGGCTGTGTTCTGTAGCTAATTTGCAAAAATCTATTCAAATAGCAAGAACATGAAAATATAATATGGCGATCATTTTAATGCTTTCCTTCAGACAAAACCTAGAATTTATCATTGGTTGGGTCTGTAATCTTCTGAGAAAGTGCGGGAAAAAGGTGAAAAAAAATGTCAAGGAGAGGGTAATTCTGAGGTTCAACATACCTCCACTACAAATTCATTCCATGTCCTCATGCAATTTGCCAAAAATGTGAGTTATTCCTCCCTAATGCATTTGCTCAGACACCTCTGCTAGTACATCAAATTTTCTTCTTTTGTTCTTCTTTGAAGTCACTGTCATTTTGGGCTTTCTCATAAGAACCTTGTACTTAAGGTTAATGACTGCTCTGTTCAAAATCTTACTTTCTTTTCAATTTCATGTTTTTCTTGTACCACAGTCCTAGATGCAGAATGGTATTATGGTGAATTGCCTTGTCCAATTTATTTTGTTCCTTCAAGGTCTCATTCTCCTGTTTGATATGTCTGTTCATAAAATTCTTGTTTGAGAGCATCAATTAGAGGTTCTTGTGGATTGACAGAAGGTTTTGGGTCCATTGAGGCACTTCTCTTCTCCAGTGATTCTATATAGTCATATATCTGTTGTTGCACTGGGTCTATGCCTGGAGATCTTCTGCTCGGGCTACCTTCAAAATGACGAACAAGATTATTTTGAGGACTGTGTGTGGAAGAGATGTTAACATGAGATTGTTCTGGGGTTTCCTCATCTAAATTTATAAACTTTGTCCCTTTTGATGATGTTTTCTTTACCAAACCTCGGAGTGTAGAGCTCCTTCTATGTTGTGGAGGACACACATTCTCCTCATTTGTGACATTTTTCTCCTTTTTTATCTTCCCTTTTGCCTTGATTTGCTTCTTGATTTCTGTCTTTTATTTAGAGATTAACTTTGCATCATCTTTCTGCAAGGAAGACTCAGGTTTGTTTTCAATAGTTATACCGGTCTTCTTTCTTCTATTTCTTCTGACATTATCTTCTTTAGGTGACTCTGGTGCTTCTTGGAAATGTTTTCTAATAAGGAAATTCTCCCAGGTATCTCCTATGCTTTTTAAATGAAACTCAATCAATATATTTATCAGCCCATGATGATACATGGTTGTATCTATGAACTGTATTCTCTTTTGCACATTTGAGGCCATCCTTCTTAAACTATTTAGCAGGAAGAAAGGAAGATTGATTTCTCCATTTTCTAAGAAATTCATCAGTAAATGGATATGGTAGACATACATGCAACCAAACCTCCCCTCACAAGTGATAAATTTCTATAAAACCAAGAGAATGTTCCTCCACTTACTTTTAAGAGCTGAAATGGGAATACCTTTTCGAAAAATAGAGACATTCATACCTGGGTTTTTGAGCATTACTTTCCATGATTCATTGTAGAACTACTTGTTCTTGAACCATCTTTCAACATGCATTGGAAGTTTTGTAGCCTTGGTCATGAATGACCCAGTCACTGCAAACTTGATATTTCCAATTTCTACCTCTATGCCATCAAAAGATCGAGAAAAATATTCTTTAATCTCCTTATGAAAACCATCAAATTTCTCGATGAATTTAAGCCACCCATGTTTTTGCAACATTTCTTTGAGCTCTGGGTACCCTTCCATGTACTTTGCTCCTACTAGTTCTAACCTGACAATTAGTCCCATGCCTTCTACTACACAGAGTTCTCAACCTTTAGAATTACCCTTCCTGGTTTTATGAAATGAATTGGCTGTGAATATGGTGAAAGGAACTGTGGGTTTGTATGAAATGAATAGATGGTAGGGTTCTAGAGACACGTAGACAAGTATGTCATGTCGTAGTCATGACCGTTAATAATCAACGTGGGAGTTAATTATGGACCATTATGTGACAAAATATGGAGGATGTGGCGGATATGTAGTATGATGGAGATTGCAATCAAATCAAATGATGATTCGTCAAGGAAACATATGAATATCCATATTATATATACTTTATGTTTTAACCTTACTAGTTAAAATAATTTTTTGCATTTTACCTTTTAGAAGTTAACCTTTTAGTTTTTTGTTTTCTTTGGTGTTGATCCGTAGGTACCTTTTTATCATATTGGTCTTCAAAACAAGATTCTTCAATTTCCTCCAATCATCATTTGTTTGTAAGCTGTATAATTATGCCAGAGCTGCTGAATGAGATATGGTTGCAGAACCAAATTAGTTGTAGAATGGAATGAGCTGCGGAACATGATAAAAAAATGAATTATGGGTATGGAACATGAATGTGAAATGAAATGGAAATGGAATATGACAGTGAAATGGAATGCAAGTGGAGTGAGATGGAATGAAACTGTAAAAAAAAATGAAAATTGGGTGAGATCAAATGAGATTGTAAAATGAAATGAATTTGCATATTATGAACTGCAAATGAATGTAGCTTTATGTAACTACTTATTACAGAAAGGAAATGGGAAATATAGGATGTCAGAAATCCTTTATTTTCACCCTGTATTTTCTATATAGGTATGCCAATTAACGATTGGTTTTCATACTTATACATTTTATTATTTTTATGTTTCCTTTTTATGATTATATATATATATATATATATATAGGAAAAATAAAAGCTAAGTTAGTGGAGGAGAAGAATTATTCTTCACCAACTTCATTTTGGTGTTATCTTGGAAAATCTTGATAAAATCCTCTCTTAAAATTGGCTTCTGATATATCTTCAACTGATGACCATTCACAAGAAGAGGTACATTTCTTTCATCTATTTTCCTTATTCTCACTACTCCATTATTAAAGAGTTCTTCAATCTCATATGGCCCAAGCCAATGAGTTTGAAACTTTCCTTGAAAATCTTTGAATTTTGAATCGAACAAGAGTGCCAAATCTCCTACTTGAAACTTCTTCTCCTTGATATACTTATAATGCCATTTAGCCCTTTGCTACTGGACTATACTGGTTCTTTGAACTGCATCTTTCCTGATTTCATCAAGCTCATTGAATTTCTCCAAGCTATGTTTTTGTGCTTTTGATAAATCCAGTCTGAATTGGACTGCCATATTGAAGGTTCTAATTTGAAACTCTATAGGGAACATGAATTGCTTCCCATAAACAAGCTCAAAGGGAGTATGTCCTATTGTGTTCCTTCATGTAGTTCTGTAGGCCCATAAGGCTTCAGGAAGCCTTTCTGCCCAATCTATTCTATGTAGATGTACAATCTTAGTGAGAATTCCTTCAATCACCTTATTGGTAGATTCAACTTGAGCATTTGCTTGTGAATGATGAGGAGTAGACTTTCTGTGTTTGATCTTGTAATCTTCCACAAGCCTTTCCACCATTTTAGATGTAAATTGATATCCCTGATCTATCAAAATTTCTCTTGGAACACCAAAACGAGTGAAGATGTCCTCAAAAAGAAAATTGGCTATAGATTTTTCATTAGCAGAGGGTAATGCTTTAGCCTCTACCCATTTAGTGACATAATTAGTGCATACCAAAATATACTTCTTTTGTTTAGATTGAGGATTAATTGGTCCAACAAAATCCAAGGCCCATTTTTCAAAAGGTTCAATGGGTACCTGAGTTTGTAGTGGCATTTCATCTGAATGAGCAGGTTTTCCTACCCTTTGGCAGCTATCACACCTTTTGACATATTATTTGGCATCTCTGAAGATGGAGGGTCAATAATATCCTAAATGAAAGATTTTATAGGCTATCCTCTTGTCAGCAAAGTGTACACAACAAGGTTCATCATGACATGCCTTAAGAATTTCAAGAATTTCATCTTCTCGAAAACATCTTTTGATCATGAGATGTGGACCTGTTTTATACAGTTCATTAGTAATCCATGAGTAACTTGCACTTGTTTGAATGATTTTTCTTTTCTCCTTAGGAAACAAATGTGAAGGTAATTTTCATGTGACTAAGTAATTGGCAATATCTACAAACCAATGAGTCTGAGTAGTTACTGTAAAAAAGTATTCGTGATGAAATTTATCTTCAACTGGAGTGTCATCTTTGATATTTTGAATTCTAGACAGGAAATCAGCAACTGTGTCTTGTTTTCCAGGCCTATATAGAACAATGATGTTGAATTCTTGCAGGAGTAATAACCATCTTGTAACTCTACCATTAGTAATAGGTTTATTCATTAAGTACCTAATTGCAGAGTGATCTGTATGAAAAAAGTTTTCCCGGCCTATTATGTAATGTCTAAACTTGTTGATAGCATGAACCACAACTAATAATTCCTTTTCAGTTACAATGTAATTTAACTCAGTGGGAGTCAAATTCTTGCTTGTGTAATAGATGGCATAGAGGATCAAATCTTTTTGTCCTAATACAACTCCCAAATCTGTATCTAAAGCATCTGTTGAAATATGAAAAGGTAGTTTCCAATTTGGACCTCTTAAGATGGGTGCTTCAGAGATTTTTGCTTTTAAAGTCTCAAATTCCAACTGGCAAATAGGATTCCAATTGAATTCACAATCTTTGGTGAGTAATTTGAAGGGTGGGGATGCTAGTTTAGTGAAATTTTCTATAATCCTTTTATAGTTTCCTGTGAATCCTATAAAAATTATAACATCCTTTTGACAACTTGGAATTAATAGTTTAGAGATGACTTCAACTTTAGATTTATCAACTTTAATTCCATCTCTTGAAATGTGATGTCCTAAAACAATCCCTTCTATAAACATCATAAAACATTTTTCATGGTTTAGTGAAAGGTTTGCTTCCTTACATCTTTTAAGAACTTTTTCCAAATTTTCTAAAGCTTCTTCAAATGTATTCCCATAAACTGTAAAGTCATCCATATACACATCTACACAATCATGTATTAGATCAGAAACAATTCCTAGTACTGCTCTTTGAAGTGTTGTAGGTGCATTGCACAATCCAAAAGGAAGTACTTGGTAGGAATAAGTTCCCCATGGACAGGTGAATGTGGTTTTATCTTGATCTTCAGATGCTACTTGAATTTGATTGTAACCACTAAAACCATCCAAAAATGAGAAATACTTCTTACTTGCTAATGTATATAACACTTGATCTATAAATGGAAAAGGAAAATGATTTTTTAGGGTAGCTTTATTCAATTCTCAATAATCAATACATACCCTCCATTTACCATTATTTATAGGCACAATCACTAAAGGAGAAACCCACTCACTATCTGAAATTGGGTAAATGAAGTTTACATTCAACAATTTTTGCAACTCCTCTTTCACAATTTCCCTAAGATTTGGATTCATCATTCTTTGAGGTTGTCTGATAGGTTTACAATTTTATTCAATGTAGATGTGATGTATACAAGTCTTAGGACTAATTCCTTTCATGTCAATGTATTCCCATGCATATGTAGAAGAATATTATTGTAATGTTTTGATTATCTTTTCCTGTTGTAAATTTTCCGAGTTATTCTTTATGTTCACTGTTTTTCGTGGAAAGATTTCAACTGTAGAGCTACGAATATCTTCCATAGAATAAAGAGACATCTTCCTAGATGACAAATATAAAATATTTGATTTTTCTTGACATTGATCATGTTAATACTCTGGAGATGATTCAAAATTTTCCATTATATTTAGGATTTGACTATATTCACTAATGATTGAAATGGTAAAGAGAGGCTAAATATCATTTTCATCATCATTCCATTCTTTGTCATCTATCTCTGTGATTGTTCTTACTCGAGGAATAAAGTGAATTTCTTAGTTGAGTTACCATTAGAGATTTACATATCACCAAATCTACAACTAATGAAAGCATCAGTTGTAGACAGCCAAGGTCTTCCTAATATAAGTGTATGTCCTCCTAGATTGTTCTTAGGGGTTAAGATCATAAAATCAATAGGGTACTCCCAAGAGTCTAAGGACACTGAAATATATTCTAACACACCATCTAGTTTGATTACAGATCTATCTGCCAATTGCAGTAATGTAGGTGTATAAAGAAGATTAGGAAGCTTGAGCTGTTCCATGGTTTGTTTTCTCATGATGTTTATTGTTGCTCCTAAATCAATGAATGTATTCAGAATTTCAACTCCATTGATATGTGTTTTTACAACTGGACTTCCTAGATCTACATATTTTTGTATGGCAATTTTTCCCATCATTATGTTTGCTATTTTTGGTGCCAGCTGAATTCTTTTTATTTCTTTTGTTTTTCTTCTTGGTTTCTTCATGCTCAACTCCTTTATTGTTTTAGCTAGAATTGGAATCTCCTTAATGGCTTGTAATAAAGGGATTTTGATCCAGACATTTTTCAATTCATATAGAAATTCATAATTAGGCAACATAATATGCTTTTATACCCCTCTATCAACTTGTAATATTTTAGGAAAAGGAGGTGTAGAAGTAGATACTGGTGGTTACTCTACGATAGGAGTTGAGTTTATTGGTTCTTTTTGTCTTTCATTTTCAGTATTCTAGTTTTGAAGAGATGTTCATTCAAAATATTTATTTTGTTGTAGAGAATCTTCCTCAGAATTGTCTTGTTCTTGAATAACTATAGAAGGATTTTTTTTTTTTCTAATATCCTACCAGATCTTAGTTCGATATCATTGGGATCTAGAGGAGTGATCATATAAGTTGGAAATTACTGTCCTTCCACCGTATAGGTATTCTGAGGATTTTTATTGTTGTGGTTTGGTAATGGTTGTGCAGGTAACTGATTTGGTTTCTGTGGGAATGGTAGTGAAAGTTGAGGATTTTGGTTTTGAAGTTGGGCATGTTGATTTTGTTGAGGAATTTTTTGGGGAGGATAGTTTGGATATGATGGAGGATATTGATAGTATTGAGATATTCCATAGGGATTTTGCATTCCTTGATCCCATGGTTGAGATTAAGATTGAGATTGAGGCCAAGGTTGCTACCAAGAATTCCAATTTGGTGGGGGCTGAATATACATTTGGTTATTAAAACCCTAGTTTTGGGGTCCTTGCCGAGGTCTTCTAGAGACAAAGCAAAGAGATTATGTTGGATTTGAAATTGTTTCCTCTTGAAAAACAACTTTAAGACCAGGAATTGAAGGACAACTCTTGGTCTCATGGTCTTCCTAACAAATCACACAAGTCCCTATGATTTTTGCATCAAAAGGGCATTCTATTAAAGCATGCTTCTTTCAGAATTTGGGACATAAAATAGCTAAAGCACCAGTCTCGGCTTTCTGCTTGTTTTGTAACTTGAGGGTGTCTATCTATTCACTAAGGCTCCCTAGAATATCTATTTTAAATTCATCAAGCATGTTTCCAATTTCTTCCCTACTCACTGATCCAGTTGCAAATTTATTCACTCTAGCAAGAGAAGGATCTCTTGGAACTTTCCCAGTTTTGGATTTTCCTCTTGAGAGATGAACACATAATTCTCCAATGTCACTTAATGGGAGTTGAGAGATATATCCCTTCCCCATCATGTTAAGGATGTCTATCCACTCATCTCTAATGGCTTTTAATAAAAGAGCTTTTAAAGTATCTTGATCTAAGTTATCCATTTTTGCTCTTTTTAAGTTATAGTTGAATATTTCAATTAAACCTCCAAATTTTCATCCTCTCTTTGCATAATTTTAAACACTTCATATTTGTGATTGATAGGCATGCAATAATTGAAATACCTGTCCAAAAATGCTTTCTTCATGTCATTCGATGTTCTAATAGGATGAGTGGCGAATCCCATGAACCATTTTAAAGCAATTGCATTCAATGTTGAAGGAAACAATTTGTTTTTATTAGAGTCTTGTAAATAGTCATAAGTTCTACACAAGACTTCAAATTCAAATAAAAAGGTTTTGGGATCTTCACCTTTTAATCCATGAAAATTTGGGAGGACAGAAGGTGAGGTATTTTTGATTGTGGCATTTGTTCCTTCATCAACTATAGAGAATCCAAAAGAATTATCAACTTCCCTATTTCCTTTACCTTCTCCATCATTTCCTCTACCTTCTCCATTATTTCCTCTACCTCTTCCTCTACCTCTTCCTCCTCCAAATAGTGTAAATTCTCCATTCAGAACTCCCTCTCCTTCTTCTTCTCTTCCTACCATTATATATTCTTCATAGTTAATATAAGATTCAACCTGCAAGGTTAATTGCTCTTCCTCTGGTTCCTCTATCAATGCTATGTGGAAGAAAATTTGTACTTCTCCCTCTCCTCTAGGAATTTCTAATTCTTCAGCTAAAATATGTTCCCCTGTAGAGGTGAAAAAGGCTACTCCTTCTGTTGGAGATCCAAGATTTTCTTCCTCTAGGACTGCCTCAATAGATGAAGTAGGAGATCCTCTTAATTGGATTTATGACCTTAGAACTTCGAGAAGTCTATGGCTAGTGAAATGTGGAATATGAGTTTGAGATGGAGGTGTATCTCTTCTTAGTTTTGGTGGAGTAAGTGGCGTTGTAGGAATTAAACTCCCGCCTCTGGCTATGAATCTACCCCTAGAGTCTCTTTCTCTATGCATATCATTTTTTAGATGTAAGAGATGAGGTTATCTAATTACACTTCCCCTGCAATGATGCCAAAATGTTTAGTCAATTTAGTGTCCTAAATTGCTTGCATAAATTATCAACCAAGTTTTCTAAGCTAATGAAGTGTGGTGCACTATATGTGCTTACTTAACCTTTTTCTTACTTCGTTGTTTTGTATTTTATGTTGTTTTTGGGGGGTTTATGTTCTTTGATTTCTAAGAATGTACAACCTGAAACTATGAGAAATTTTAAGTGAATCTAATGAATTTTAAAATAAAGGAAATGTTCCTAAGTTAATCTAATTTCCTAAAAATGGACCAAGAACTGTTAGCTAGTCAGAACCTAATAAAAAAACAGAGCATCTATCTTATATTATCATTAGTCCTAATCCATGGATCTAATTCTTAAAACTAATAATGAAATTGATGCAGAAGGTAACTTATTAATTGCATTCATTAAACATTCAACCATTCAATTTTGGAATATGATTAAATCAATCTCCTTGAAATGATTATTGGGAATATTAGTGATGAAACTAAGTGAGGATCTGAAAGCTAAAAGGTAAAAGCATGTAAAACTAACTATAAACAACTAATGTCTTTTTGACTTTCTCCAACATTTAAATGTGAAGCATTACCCTCTTGAAGTGTTGTGCAAGAAATCAATTATACCTTAGTTCCTAAGTTCCTAGGAAGATAACAATGTACTGAGTAAATTCAATCACTGTATGAATTAGACATTTAACCATTTAGTTTAGGATCATCATCATCTTGAAATGGCTTTTGAAAACATCCATTAACACAGTTAATTGACAATTCTGTTCTAAGAAAATGAATGACAAAACAGTGAGAAAACTAAGCAACTGTGTATTCTTATTACTTCAATCTTAAATCAGTTTGGAAACATAGCCGTTTTTCTCCACAAGATATCTTAGAAGAACAAGGCTACACGGTTGTGATTTATAATTATGCTATTGATTAAAAACTAAAATGAAATATCATCCTGATTTAGAAAACAGATTCGCTGAAAACAGAGTAATGGAAATTGAACTGAAAACAACAAATGAAAAATCTCTTTCAGTGTAGGGGCCCTCTGCAACTAATGTGGTTGGAATGCTAGCTAGTTAAGGATGCACTTTAAATGATCATTGGCAACATGAAGTTTGTATTATAAAAAAAACAAAGTCTGAATACAGAGTATCAGCAAAAAGCCTGAACTTAACGTAATTCCTTCTAACTTCTCTAACTTATCTCGGTTACATGCAACCGATATTTAAAGGAAAATAACATAACTGTTTATGAGATAAACTTGCTACAAGTGGCTAATTCGAATTAAATCTAACATGATTGTTTATGAGATAAACTTGCTACAGGTGGCTAATTCAAATTGCAATAGGACTGTTTAAACTTTTGATTAGCTACAGGTGGCTAATTCGAATTAGATTTGCAACAGAATTGTTAGACTCTTGATTAGTTATGAAAGAGCAAATCAAGAGTCGTACTGCTTTCAGATAACGTACTTTGACTCCATCTTTGACCATGTCTTTAGGCTTGCTTTTCCATCGATCTAGACCAAGTTAATAGGATAGAATCCATGTGGAGATGATTCTAGAAATGCCCATGTGGCCAAATTCTTCATTTGACACCTAGAACCTGCCAAGCCATGAGACTAGCTACGAAATCCATAGTTAGCTACAGAATAGGTTGCGTTTTGTAGCTAATTTGCAAAAATCTATTCAAATAACAAGAACATGAAAATATAATATGGTGATCATTTTAATGCTTTCCTTAAGACAAAATGTAGCATTCATCATTGATTGGGTCTGTAATCTTATGAGAAAGTGAGGGAAAAAGGTGAGAAAAAATGTCAAGGAGAGGGTAGTTATGAGGTTCAACAACAATACCAAGGCTCGTCACTTTTTGGCGTCGTTGTTGGGGATGTGTCAAATTATGCATTGTTTTCTTCCCTAGTTAATTCATTTGTTTTTTACTTTTTGCAAAAACAAAAAAATAATTACATTAGGCATATTTCATTTCAAAGATAGAAAAGTGAATTGCATTAGTGTTTTCATTCAATCATAAAAAAAATAAAAAAATCACCAACACCAGCCCACCCCCCCACCATTTGATGACATGGTGTAGTAAGAGCCATATCACCATCCACTTTTGTAGGTAGAAGAAGAAGAGATGGCAAATAATGTAGAAGAAATGGATGGAGATGATGAAAATCAGAAAGATCCTCTCGGATTTCCCATTCAAGATACTGATGGTAGTATGCACATGAAGAACATCCCTCCATCTTTTCTTGCAAAATTTCATGGTCTAAGGTCAGAGGATCCGGAAACCTTTTTTCTTTGAATTTGAAATGGTTTGTAGATCTTATGGCTACTTATTAAAAACTCAAAAACTGAGATTGTTTTAATCAACATTGAATGATAGAGCTCTTAAATGGTTCATGAGTTCAGGGACTAATTCAATAAGATCATGGAATGATATGTAAAATATACTTCTAGAAAAATATAAAGATCATGATCTTAAGGAATAAATATTTAGAATGAATCAAAGAGAAGATGAGAGCCTTGAGGATCTAATTGAGAGGTTCATGTATATGTTAAGAGGGAAAACCTACATCATTTAGGATCTAACATACTAAAAGCCCTATTACTTAGAACAATCAGGGATGAATTGATTAATCTCTTTGATCTCATGAGTAGAGGTGATGTATACCAATTATCATTTGAAGAAATTTTTGAAACATGCAAACACATATCAAGAGGAAGGGCAAGAGTAGGTAAATTAGCATCAAGATCGGTAAGTCAAGTTAAACTTGGAAATTTGTTTGATGATTTTAAAACAGAAATTCTTAACAATCTAACCAAACAAGTAAAAATGTTAAGAATGCGAGGTGAAGGAAAACAAGATGATGATATTTGTGTTGTCGATGCAGAATCATATGATGTTAAAGATTGTCCATCATTACCAAGGTTGAAGGAAGTACACCAAGAGGATAATGGAGCAAGTCAATTGCCAATGCAGCTATGTTATGTAGCTCCAAGAGGACCATGACAACCTAGTCAACCTAATGTGATGCAAGATCATAATTCAAAATTTCAAGGTTATGCATATCCACATCAAAGTAATTGGAAAACACCCTTTCCTTGGCAAAATTGGGTATCTCAACCCAAAAACCAATCTTGGCAACAAGGTTGGCAAGGAAATTATGGGAGACATCCACAATATCCTTAGTATTTTCCTCAATATCCCCCATACCCAAATCCATGTTATCCCTACCATTCATCTCCACCACAACCACATCCATCTCAAATATCCACTACCACTCAACTACCTATACCACCATTTCCAAACCCACACATTGAAGTAGCTCAACCCACTTACAATGCTGAGGTACACCACTTCTAAACATATCCTCTTAAGATCAATGGTATTCACCATAGCTCAGGAAGAGTATTGCAAAAAAGAGATTATCTTGATATCATTGAAGGACCACATCTAGAAGAAGAAGATTGAAATGAGAAGACCACAGAATCATGGGTTGCACTTGATGAAGAGCAGACATCAAAATCAGAGGTCAAGAGAGGTCCCTCATGGTTACCATCAAATCCTCCATGGATTCAAGATAACAATCAGCAACGAAGATTTGAATGTCATGGTAGAGGAAGACATGAAGAATGATACAGATAAGAAAGAAAACCAAGAACATCAAATTTATATTGAGGTTTGGTTCCAAAAAATCAACAAGATGGAGCATCACTCTGTTATTCAACTATGCTTGATCCTTTCAAAGTCAAATCATTTGGTCTCTGAAATTCAGGTACATGTGAAAGCATACATTTGAAGCATAGAGATCATTTTGTTTGTCATCTTGATGTGAACATGGATCCATTGGAAGTATTCTTATACTTTAAAGTTATTTTGTTTTTCAAGTCGGGTAGGGTAGAAAAAAAAAGGAAAAATAAGGGAAAAAAATAAATATCTCAGGTGAAAAACTCCTTTGAGGTGCCTCAAATTGTCTCATTGATTGAAAACCTCCATAAGGCAGTTAATGGGTTGGGAAAAAGGAAAAAAAGATAAAAAACAAAAGATCCTAGGTGAAAACCTCCTTTGAGGCCCCTAGGCAAACCTACTAGTTGAAAACCTCATTGAGGCAACTAGTAGGCCTAGAAAAAAAAAGGAAAAGAAAATAAAAAAATCCTTGCTCCATTTATCTCTTTGATGAATGTAGGTACTCTCCAACATCTACAAGGAACAAAAACAAGTTGCCACCAAAGAAAGAAAAAATAGGTCAAACATAGTCAAAAGAAGTCAAATTTTGATTTTCTCCTCCTTTGCTCAAATTCTCCAACAAGGCAAAGGCCATTAAAATCCATCACCCTAATATATTACCACCACCCACCCATAATTCTCAAGCTTTTATCATTCAGTTTTCTTGTTGTCAAAAAAAACTACAAGAAGGCTCTGTTTTACTACATGAAACAAAAATACATAGAGTAGAATTTTATTTCTTCCATAACTTGAAAATCATGAATCCATTTAAAACGATGTTTCATGGGGAGATGCATATGCATGATGGTAACATGCCCAAGAATTTTCAGCAAATTCTAGTGCACGGTTTCCAATAAATCAACCTCCATCACCTTCAGCCATTTTTAGTTTTTCTCCATATCCGTGCATCCATTGACCAAACTTTTATTATGGGGAGGTGCATAATGATCATCGAAACATGCTCAGAAAGTTTTAGGTCAATACATTCTACTGTTTGGGAGATATGGACAAAATAATTCTCCTACAAGAAGCTATCCTGAATTACTACAGGCGTTTCTTGTGGTACTAGAGGAAGTTTTGAAAATCTACAGGAAAGATAGTCCGATGGAAAAATTATGATGCAGCTCTATTTTGGGATAGGAAAAATGGACATTGACTTCACCACATCTTAACCAAAACCCATCATGACCATGTCACTCTATGGCCACACCTTCCACTCATTCCAATACCTATTTACCCTTCAACAGAGAGGACACAAACATTCAAAAAAAAGGGCATCTACAACAGCCTATTTGGAAGTAACAATAGGCTCCAGGCCTAACCTTTATCACCATGATTGAAAGAGGAGAAGCATAAATACAGGTACAATGAAACTCCTCTAGATCTCAACCGCAGTAGAGGAAGCCATCACCTGCACATCAACAAGAAGACAACCCATCAACAAAAAAGAAAAAAGCAGTCAAGAAGATGTAGCTGAGTCATGAGAAGCACAACAACATCAGCTTAGCAACATCATGCATGTCTCTCCAACAACCATCAGGTAAGTATAGGTATGCAATATTCTTGACCTCTTCTCTTGAGCATATTATAGTTAAAAATGTGTTGTCAATGCATGAGAGATGAGGTTTTATAAGCTAAGGATGGGTCAACAGTCTCAATGGCCTTCATTTAGTTAACTGTAGCTCACTCCTTCACTCATGCAATGTTGAAAAGTTAAATTATGAAGGGTGATGATTTCAAGGAATGAGGACAGTAGTTAAAAGAAGAAATTTTTGTGAAGGCCAAGTCACCACAGCACTCCAAGCCCTCCATCCACTTCATATTCACTATCTATCCATCATTCATCCATCCCATTTCATAATTTCAAGAACAAACCCTATCTCACCATGAAAATAAAACAGAGCATCCTCTCCATTTTCACAAACCTACACCATTTCTCATCACTCCCACACAGTTAGAATACTCTGAAGGAAGAAGGAATGACTACTACAAGAAGGCAGAATGTTGCTACAAGAAGGAAGAAAGAAGAAATTATGTTAAAACCCAAAATGACAATGCCTAAGAGAGACATAATCAAAGCAGAGAACTCCAAGGCCATTAGGCAACCATCTAGGCCACAAGAGAGAGGAAGAAGGCAACAAAAGGAAACGAGGCATCCACCATTAAAATAGAACTCAAACTGCAGTGATGAAAAGAGACTTTCCAATAGGTCTCTAATCTCTTTCTAGATTTTGTTCAAGGCCTAAAAGATGTTATAGAAATGAGAGAAGGGCATGGGAGTCAAGTTGAGGGCATGTCCTAGGCTCAGACTATCATTTATGATAAAAAAGAGTTTCATGTAGTTTTAAGAGGGTTTCCTATAGGTTTCCTGTAGTTTTGACAGGAATTACTACAGGATGTCCTAGTTCTCATCTAACGACATTTTGAAGGTTTCAAAGGTTTCCAAATGGTAAAACAAGGTAGCAGAAGGTTGATAACGATGTGGAAGACCTTTCCAAACTAAAAAATATTCAAGAATCCATATTGAATAAGGGGAAGTAAGTAAACTAATGGTCTCAACAAACAAGGATTTTTCTTTGCACGAATATGTTTTTGGGCTTGTCCTTGCAGAACTTACAGCCAAGATTCTTAATGCACAAGAGAGAGGCCTCCAGGGCCATGAATGAGGCACAATTATGTCATAAAGTTTCTCAGAGGATGAGCAACATTTTCAGCAGGGGGTATGATGGGCTTCTAAATTAGACATAAATTAAGGCCCATGCCTCTAAATTAAACATAAATTAAGGCTTATGAGCATTGTTCAGCACATTAAACCTATCTTTTTGAATTAGATAATGCATTTTTAACTTTAATATATTCATTAGGAAGGTTTATGAATAATTACATATTTGTGCCTAATATTATTTATTTTTGTGGAATATTATGAGAATATTGGGCAATTTATGAAGATTTGGAGGAGGAGATTATTAGGGACTTGTTCCCTACTACAGGAGGATCACTATTAAATAATAAATAAACAAGATATTATGGAATTATGGCACATATTGTGGAACTCCAATGATTGAGAAAATCTAGGAATGTGGTCCCCGCCATTTAATGCAGATTCCTAGCACTGGGAACCAAATCCACTAATCAAAGGATTTTGGTGGGGAAAACTTCCTCCTTTCATGGGGAATGATTCCTAATCATTTTTTATAAGTAACAAGTCGAATTTTCCTCTAGGGATAGATTTTTATTAGTCTTCTTGTGGAGATAACTCGTATTTTTGCAGCTCCATTGTATTTTCTTTGAGGGATGTAATTGTATTGATGAAAATAATGAATATCGGTGTCATGTTCAGCTTCTAAATCTTGTTCTCTTCTACAGGTCTCTAAGTTTCCTTGGGCTTGGCCATCCCAGGAGTCTTAGAGCCGCTTTTTATCATTTTCTTTCCTTCTTTTCACTTCTTATTCACATGCATCTCTTGTTTTTATTTCTTTCTATTTTTGCATTTAGTATTAATGATTTTTTGTTGTAGGATTGGGTTAAATGGTTGATGTAAGTTCTTTTGCAGGATAAAAATCATCATTTCATCCTTGGAAAATATTTGGAAGGTCATAGTAATCATTGAGCTACTTGGATTAGTCTTCTTATTCCCAAATCTAGATTTTTGGAATCCCTTTGTGACAACTAGCAGTAAATTTCTGCTATTTTTTAGATCATTCTAATGAGCTTCAATCAAGTTGATTCCACCTGTATTAGATCAAAAAAACATTCTATTTCATAACAAAATTTAATCCATTGCATTTTCACTTGATTAAGTTAGGAATATGATGGCTTTACTAGCTCACTAGTTCTCAAATTTCTGATTTTTAGACTAGTAATATTCTGTTATTTTTTAGCATGGGTTAATAGAGGTCTTTTTGAACAATCCCACTTCGAATGGAGACCTAATACATCCTAGTAAATAAAAAAAATTGCCCCATCCAATTTTTATTTGATTTTCTTGGTCATTCAATGAATTATAATTTCATATAGTAAATATGTAACATCGTGTAGTAAAACAGGGGATCATATAGGAGAACTAGTACATCCTGTAAGAAATCTTGTAGCAGCCTGTTTTGAGCCCGAATTGAGAAAAATCATCATTGAAGTTGGGATTAGGCCTCTAATTAACCTCTATGCCATCGAGACCATTTCAACCCTCTTCCTCCATACCTGTCTCTCCTACCAAAGAACAAGTGAGGATTACCATTTGCATTTATAAAACAAAAAGATTAAAAAAAGAGTTCTTTTATATTAACACATGCACACAGCAGTTAATACTCCCTAGATCAGACTCCATGCCCAGTTAGTTTAAATCATCAAATGTAATAAATAGGGTTAAGTTAGGTTTCTTTTATATTTATTTCATGATCTTTATGCAATTAGAATATGTTTCTTTCCTTGTACTTTATTTCTTGCAATAGGTTGAGGTTTTCATTTCGAGCATTTCATTTTATGTAATTAGTTTAGGATTTGGTTTTAGTACATGCACTCCATTACATCATGACAACAAAGGAATGATACATTGTATGATGCACATATAGTGCCGATACCTCTTAAGTTTGTACGAACCCCAGGTTGATCATTAAAGTCGGTAGGCTTGGGAGTTGCAGGATTCTTGTTGCAATACCAAGGCTCATCAGGAGGTACCATAAATTAGTCAGGGAAGTGCTATATTATTAAGCTGAACATGGGGGAGTATTTATTGTTTAGTCACATTATAAGAATCCAAATGGGGGGTGTTTATATTTGTTGTGGGGGAAAGTATCCAACTCGGAATGACCCTAACCCACTCTAAGGGTGACAGTTCCTTAGCAACAACTGAAAGCAAAGCTATCTAAAGTTTCTTCTTTATGACATGCAAGAGATAAAAGGGAGAGATCCACTTACTGATGTCTTGCGCAAATGGTCGATCCAATCTCCTTTGTTTGCCTCTTGCTCCTAGCTCCAAGTCTTTCCACGGGCCCAGCTACACGAGATCCTGCAAATAAGACAAGAAAGGGAAACTACAAGAAGCATGCATGCATAAATGATTCAAGGATTAGCATAAATCAAAAACGCAAGTAAGACAATACATCATTGAAACACATGCGAATAGAAGAACCTCAAATGCTTTATTAATATATGGAAGTAAGGTTCAGGCGGTGATACAACCATGCGAGGTCCAATCCAGCATCACCTTCCCGACGGAGAGAAATCTCTTCTTCACCTCCCTCAAGCAATCACCCAATACTCTCAACTGCAAACCAACAGCGATTCTTTGCCCTGAATTCCGCCCTCCAGATCCCATGGGATGAGATCCTTATATAGAGTTTTGGAGTGAAGATAAGCCAGCTTGATGTGTGACTTGTTGTCCTCTTCAACTCCAGTTGTTCTTCAGTTCTTCACTTGGAGTTTTTGTCTTCCACTTGGAGTTTTAGAAGCTCTTAACTCATCATTAGGCGAATCTTATGATCAAGTGTCCTTTTGGAAGCTTCCTGGACACTGGCACTTTGAGAAAAAGATTCCTCCACATGTCCAAGTACGCCCAATGCAGGTAGCCTTTGTTCTACCTGCTATGCAACGCAGGTAGCCTTTGTTGTACCTGCTATGCAGCGCAGATGCCTAGTGGAGCAGCTGCAATGATCCAAAACTGACCTGTTTTTGAGTGTTTTTCAGTGGAGAACTGAACTGTAGTGCTGTGGTTTGCTGACCTTGTTCCTCTAAGGGTAAGAACAACTTGTTTAGGGACTTTGGATCCCTTAGATTATTGACATTTCATGCTCTATGTTGTAAGGCACAAAAATGTCTATAACAGTTGCCCGCTAAAGTATGAGGTCGTTTATCGGGTGAAATGCTTTATTAGGAGGATCCGAAGTTCATTCAATCGCCGGGAGGTGACCTGTAACAAAATACAATACAATACATTATCTTTTCATACTTTCTTTTCATGATCTAGCTGATGCGGGCATTTCCCATGATCAGCTTTATAAATACATTTGCTGTACATAAACAGACGATCGTCTGAGAATAGACGGATAATTCTCTGCTTTTAATTATCATCCTTTTAGTAGGATGATCATATGCTGCACATGTCTATGTTTTTATCTCCTGAATATATATCACAGCCCGGATGGATGAAGCTAGATCCGGGGTCTTCAAACTTGTCCGATCTTCACACTAGTACAAGTCGATCCATGTGAGAATTTCCTAAAGTCGAACATGGAAAGACGTCGCTTGATTACCAGTCAATAATGTAAACTGTTAACAAGCGCGAGAGGAATCACCGATAATGATGATGACCCTCAAGGTACTGCAGCACAATTCACGTGGTGTGAATATAGGATCTGACGTCGAAAACCACGCAAAGTCTCCTGGTCGAAGGTCATTAATGTATACCTATCGTCGGGAGTGAGAAACTTGCCATTGAGGCATGCAAGCTTCAAAGTACTGAGGGGGTGTTCCTAGACCAACTTCTTGGATAATGAGCTGATGTCGACAAGAAGTGATCCGTCAAAGGAGGGCCTTAATGAATCCCACATCAGTGACACGGAACGGAGCTAGTGATGATTGGTGAAAACAATTTGTGAAATATGATTCAGGGTGGCGGTCATGGAAGGATGAAAGATGATGTATGGTAGTGGATGGGACCCGGTTGACACTTTCTGAATGACATCTCTTGAACATATAACGACACTGATGTGATGGATCGGTAGCATTACCCCATGTATGGATGGTATAGCGAGACCATGGTGAAGGGACCGGTGAATGATAATAACCCAACCCGATATTTACGGAGGCAAAAGTGTCATGTTCAAGAGCGACTTGCTACCATTAAGCTTTGAGGTTCTTCCCAATTTTTCCCCAGTCATTTCTGACCAGTACCTCTTTATTTTTTGACAAGCTTGAGGAGGATAACATATGCTTGATCTATAACCTGCCCTTCGGGCAAGCCCATCGCTATGTTTTTAATGAGCCTAGCGATAGGGAAACTCGTTCTTGTCCAAAGACAAGTTTGTCGCTATCTAATATTTTTAACGAGTCCAGCGACAAAGACAATTCGGTCCTTTTCATTTTTAGAGAGTTTGAAAAGTGTACATAAAGTAGACTCCAGGGGTCCTTTTTCGTCATCTAATCCCTTAAGTCCGAAAAAGTATAAAACAATACAGAAGGGATGAATGTTCGATATCTTTATCGAGCCGAACCAGACAAGTGCTCGATCTTCTTGTGCAATAATCCCTCAGGTCCAAAAAGATTAAAATCTAGAGGAGGGATAGCTCTTCCGGTCCTTTTAACGAGCTGGAAGGCCAAAACTCGGCAAACTTTTCATATTTTATGAGTCAGTGAAAAGAGCTCAAAGAAGACTCGTCTTTTGTGGAACGAGTGATAAACAGGGATAGTAGCAGATTCCAGGTACAGGTTGGAATTTTCCAATCACGGCAGTGTCACAAGGATGGCTAGGTGAAATCACTCTTCGCAGCTGTTCCTCAAAATAGGCAAACAATCAAGTGGATGTGAATGATCGGCCAAATGAAAAATGGAGGTGACGGTGCACAAACACGACCAAGGATTTTATGGCTGATGAATTTACGGTCTCAAATGGTTATTTACCGGTTCATTTTTTTTGAATGAGCTTGAACACTGGGGGAAGCCTGCTCACAAGCTTACGTTTATTTTTTAACGAGCATGAATTTCCGCATTAAAACTGCTCGAATCTTGCGTTTATTTTTTAACGAGCATGAACTTTGCCAAAACTGCTCGTTCTTACCAGTCATAATGTGGAAAGGTCTCATGGAAGATTCCTATTTTTTAAAGAGCTTTCATCTCCCTATGCATTGCTCCATATCCTCTTTTTGTGCAAGCCAGGTATCGACTTATCTACGGGTTAGTGGGTTAGTTCTACCTAAAACTAAAAGTCGCCTATGCTTGCCTTCCAAGAGGTTTGCATGCCCCCAGGTGTAAGTCTAATTTCAAGGTTACCCCTCAATTTGCAGGTAAAACAAATTGTTCTATCGGGAGAGGCCTACCTCTTTCTAGTTACCCAAAGAATGGTTTTATTTGCTGCCGCAAATGAAACTCTTTCTTCGGCGATGTCTATCATTAGGTTACACAAAGATGGTTACAATCTGTTGCAGCAAATAGCATCTCTTTCTTTGGGGGCTGCCCCTACTTATCCTTTAAAACATTTGTTTTAATGGGTGAGGCTGGCCTTTTACCCAAAGACGGTACCTACTTGCTGCCGCAAACGGATCCCCTTCTTTGATGGAGCCTACCTATCTAGACAAAGGTGAATGACTTTTTGTCAAACAAGTAACCTTGACAGAAGAATTCTATTCTAGAACAACCCCACTCCTAACAGCCCCTTCTGAGATTCCCAGTCTCTCTTTGTCTTCTTGTCCTTCTTCTCCATGAAGATGGCTCAGAGGAAGATTCTCAAAGATGAAGGAGGGGACGGGGTACGGACTAGTCATATTCTTCCGCGGAAATTCTACTTTACACCCAAGGTTTTTTCTGCCTCCAGAGCAGACTAGGATGCATGCCCCCTGGGTTCCGGCCTTCTTTTCCCGAATCACTCGCCTTCATCAGGAAGAAGAACCGGAGGTAGAGACCTTTCTTGATCAAATTGATCAAATAGACCATTCAGGGTAGGTATGTGACTATTTGCGATGCGTGATCCCGGAAATGAAAGTTGGTCTACGAGCTTGACCATTCTTCCTTCGTATGGAAAACACATTATTCGAAAGAGTGAGGAGACTATTGCTTCCATGCAATATATGTAGTCCCGTCCAAGGAGTAGGTTATAATCCAAGGGTCCTTGGACGACCATCAAATTCATCTTGACAGCCTTCCCTTTCAGTGTAATAGGCACATTAGGTAGAATCCCTAATGGTCGACTGGTTCCTCTGTCAAAACCCGAGAGATTTCTTGTCTCAGGCAAAAGCGCCGGGCAACCCAGTGCTTTCCAAGCAATAGAGGACAGAATACTCACAGATGCCCCTTCATCAATGATAGTTCCAGCCATCACCATTTTGTATATTTGGACTATAATTCTAAATGGTATACTGGCTGGTAACCGGGGTCTGCCTAGTTGGTTCCAATCAAAGGACGCAACTAGGTTGCTTGGTGGTGGGATCGAATATACGACCGGATGTGATCCTGACGATGCTCCTTCCTGCGATAAAGGAGCGGGCGCATTGCCCAGATGCTCATCAGGATCGGTGTTAATGAAAAGAATATGGACGGTGTCATCCTTATTCTCTTCGGTAGGGGTGTCAACTGAAGATGAATCCTCAGTGACTGTGGTATGTGAAGATGAAACTTCTGAAGGGAGAACCAGGTCAACTGCCGTTTCGACCTTTGGACTTTCATCCGGTCCGGATTCAGTAGGTTCACTTTTGGCGACTGACACTTCAGCTGGCCCTATGAGCGGGGCAGCTGTATTTTCGACCAACGAAGGACTTGGCGCGAGTTTTTGGTATCCAGGAGGAAGTAACAACGGCGCAATCGGTTGATCTTCCAAAACTCTCTTTGCTTCGTCTAAAAAGGGGCAACGGCGAAGGGTGTGATTGCCTTCACACAGTTCACAGGGGGATCTCATTCCCCTCCGTTGTCTAGAACCTTCACTTTCGCTGGTCGACGGTAAGCATTCAACCTGGTTGTCAGAGGTTGACGCTTCCGAACTGTGCAAACGAGGGGACCAGTCCCTTAGTATCCGGGGAATACTGGGACAATCACTGTGGAAGTGGTTCCCTCTACATATGACACATGGCGATTTCGGCCCGGTCCGTGCTGTGTGTGGGTTTTCGTTAGACACCTTCTGCTTGCCCCCAGGCGCCTTTGGCTCCTTCTGCTTCTTTTCTTTCTTCTTCTTTTCCTTCTTCTTTTCTATGGGAGCTGCACTTTTGGTGGCTTGACCTCTCGAAGAAGAAGGATCGGAGGAAGGCTCATAAGAAGTGGAAGGCTGGAGGGTAGCTCTAGACGGGTCTAACTGTTGACTCGACTGTTCAGGAACCGTGGTGGTCTGAACTACAGCGGTTGAGAATAGCCAAACTGGCAGGCCAATTGTCAGTCCTGGAAGCGACAATGTGGCCATGTGGGGCGCACCAACTTCTCCCCAAGAGGAGAAAGGGCTAGGGGTCCCATCATGTGGAATCCCTTTGCTGGTGTGTTCCATGTTCTCAACTTTAAGATCAATCGTAGGAATCAGGGGTAATTACGTTCCGTTTAAGATGAATTTTGTATGATGACGCTTTAGACACAACTTGCTTTTTCACTTTTTAAGAGTCGAGAAAAATCTAAAGATGACACTAGTCTCCTTCGATGTATTAACGAGCCCGAAGTGACAAATGCTCTGATGGACTTTTTCAGTTATAGAGTTTGAAAAAGGCCAAAAGAAACTACTCTGGAGTTCTAGGCAAGGGTGTGCCAAACCTTTAGCGAAACCACAGAATACGTTTTACGGTACGAGTGGTTGATCTTCGTGAATGCTGTGTTCACTGCATCGCGATCAGTAGGGTGGCCGACACGGCTTCCTATGGATAAAGGCTTTGTTCCTATAGGGGTCCCCCAATATATGCGACGGTACGCGGGGGCACAAGTCCGTATTAGTGCTATCGTCCCTCAAGAGGAATCACCCACCTTCATAGAGATCGACAGTCACTATGTTTAACGACGCCGGTTCACGTCTCTACCTAGACCTCTACTGTGTTTCGTTATGTTTCAAAGCGTTGTTAGATAAATTCAGTTCTTTTTAGGTTGATCTTGCTTAGCAGTTTGCCTTTATGGATCACCACGTGATGTATGAGACAACTCCTAAATGCAGTCTAAGAATGATAAGCAAGCTTTTTCAATTCTTTCAACTTATGAAAACCTTAACTACTGAAGGAAAAGAAAGACATCATCTTTTCAAACAGATCATAGAGCACACACTGATGCACTTTTCCTAAATCGACATGCAAACTGTCAAAATGCACATGCACAATGCAAGTATTTCTTTTCTTCTTCCTTAATGCTGATGTATACAAAAAGAAAGTTGTTGTATAATTTCGAATTCGATTTCAAGCGTAAGCAAACAAGTTTTGTCCAATAATCAAAAGAACACCTTAAGATTCACTCGTTTCAACACAAGAAATAATGAAATTCGAACCATATAACGAAAGCAAATGCTCAAGCAGCTATGAACAGCAATAAACTAGCTCTTAGAATCACAACGACACTTTCTCACAGGTCTAGATCCAAGAGGTCATAGCAAGACTAGTTCGCTTTCGCTATGGGAAACAGTGAATGACAACAAGAAATACAATAAGAACAATCATGGTTTCTTCATACAATTGAGGGGGAATGAAGGCAAAGAGAAGTGGTTTCAGCTGGGTATACAGGTTGACAACAGGCTGCAAAAACAATACTGAAAACTGGGCAACAGACAGTGGGTAATCACAGCTGCTCAAGGCAAAACTGGATCAGCGCAGGTGCTTCACTGCCAATCTGAGATGCAGCGCAGGTAGCCCCTTCAGGACCTGCGTTGTCAGTGCAGGTAGCCTTTGTTGCAGCTGCACTGATGAGACAACTCTCGTCTCTCTCAGATTCCGGCTCACAGTTTGCTCAAAAATGAACGGTTTTTTGTCCAAATCAGAGGCTGTCAGTCAAGTATACTCTAGAGGATGATTAAAGGAAGATGAACACTATCACAAAGAGCTAAAAGAGTCCTTGTGGATCAGCTCTTCAAATCATAAACATGCCCAGCACTGGGCTAGAGTAGCTGCCCTCTACTTTGCATTCGAAGGACTCGCATGCAGTTCGATTCGGTACTCTTTTGTTTAAGAAATGAATAGCAAGAAACACAAGCTACCAACAAGACACGATCCCCAGCGGAGTCGCCAGTCTGTTGTGGGGGAAAGTATCCAACTCGGAATGACCCTAACCCACTCTAAGGGTGACAGTTCCTTAGCAACAGCTGAAAGCAAAGCTATCTAAAGTTTCTTCTTTATGACATGCAAGAGATAAAAGGGAGAGATCCACTTACCGATGTCTTGCATAAATGGTCGATCCAATCTCCTTTGTTTGCCTCTTGCTCCTAGCTCCAAGTCTTTCCACGGGCCCAGCTACACGAGATCCTGCAAATAAGACAAGAAAGGGAAACTACAAGAAGCATGCATGCATAAATGATTCAAGGATTAGCATAAATCAAAAACGCAAGTAAGACAATACATCATTGAAACACATGCGAATAGAAGAACCTCAAATGCTTTATTAATATATGGAAGTAAGGTTCAGGTGGTGATACAACCATGCGAGGTCCAATCCAGCATCACCTTCCCGACGGAGAGAAATCTCTTCTTCACCTCCCTCAAGCAATCACCCAATACTCTCAACTGCAAACCAACAGCGATTCTTTGCCCTGAATTCTGCCCTCCAGATCCCATGGGATGAGATCCTTATATAGAGTTTTGGAGTGAAGATAAGCCAGCTTGATGTGTGACTTGTTGTCCTCTTCAACTCCAGTTGTTCTTCAGTTCTTCACTTGGAGTTTCTGTCTTCCACTTGGAGTTTTAGAAGCTCTTAACTCATCATTAGGCGAATCTTATGATCAAGTGTCTTTTTGGAAGCTTCCTAGACACTGGCACTTTGAGAAAAAGATTCCTCCACATGTCCAAGTACGCCCAACGCAGGTAGCCTTTGTTCTACCTGCTATGCAACGCAGGTAGCCTTTGTTGTACCTGCTATGCAGCGCAGATGCCTAGTGGAGCAGCTGCAATGATCCAAAACTGACCTGTTTTTGAGTGTTTTTCAGTGGAGAACTGAACTGTAGTGCTGTGGTTTGCTGACCTTGTTCCTCTAAGGGTAAGAACAACTTGTTTAGGGACTTTGGATCCCTTAGATTATTGACATTTCATGCTCTATGTTGTAAGGCACAAAAATGTCTATAACAATATTGTATTCGGGGTTCAATGGTTAAAATAATTGGTAACAATGACCCTTAAGTTCAAAGATCTTTTCATAATATTTTTCTCAAAAGGAAAGGAAATTGACTTAGAGGTGTCCAAGGGAAACCTAGAAAAGTGATAATTTCTAATATCATGACAAAATTTCTAAAAAAAACCAAGAAATTTTGTTTATTATATGTTCAAACATCTATGTGCTTTTCTCCAATGAATCTTTAAAAAGTTATCAACAATCATGTTAAGGTATTTGGATAAATGCCTGCGGGTCTTAGAGATCATGACCACACTATTCATTTGCAACTTAGAGTTGTACCACGTAACATTAGGCCTTATAACTATCCACATGCACAAAATAGTGAGTTTGATTGTATGGTTCAAGAAATGTTAGAGGCATGCATAATTCAATCTAGCTCGAGTGTTTTCTCTTCACTAGAAGTGATGGTTATAGAAAAGGATGATTTGTATTATGTGTCTAGACTATAGACAACTCAAGAAAATTACAATGAAAGTTTCCTATTATTTCCATTGATGAATTAATAGATGATTTGCATGGAGTAATTTTTTTTACTAAGTTGTATCTTCATTCTGGATATCATCAAATTAGAATGAGGTAAGAATACATTCCCAAAATAACTTTTATAGCACATGATGGTCATTACAAGATTTTGGTTATTCCATTTGGACTTATAAATGCATCGTAAACATTCAAAGCTTGATGAATTCTATTTTCAAACCCTTCCTTAGAAAATTTGTGCTAATATTTTATGCTGGATAATGATCTACAACAAATCTTGGGAAGAGAACGTACAAGATGTTGATAGGGTCTTCATACTATTGGAGGAGCAACAACTATATGAAAATCCTTTGAAGTGTGCCTTTATGGTTCAAGAAATGGAATATTTTGGTCATGTTGTATCACTTGATGGTGTCAAGGTGGATCCTAACAAAATAAATGTTATGATGGAATGGCCAATCCCTGAAACCTTGAAGAAACTCAAAGGATTCTTAGGATTAATAGGATATTACTGCAATTTTATCAATAATTGTGGTCACATAGAAACACCTCTAATAAAATAAGGAATAATTTTGTTGGACTAAAGAAGAAACCAAAGAATTTTAGAGACTTAAATAAGTTATGTGTACAACTCTCATCATGGAGACACCTTCCTTCATAAAAATATTGGTTATGGAGTGTGGTGTCTTAGACCATGGAATTGTTGTAGTTTTGATGCAAGACAAAAGACCCATTGCCTTTGAGAGTAGTAAACTTAAAGGAAATAATTTAATTAGACCCATATATTGGAAAAAAATTCTAGCCATACTACATGTAGTTAAGAAATGACATCCATACCTAATAGGAAGACACTTTAAAGTAAAAAAAGATCATGATAATCTAAATTGCTCCTTGGAGAAAAGAATATCCTCAAAAGAGAAACAAAAATGGGTCACAAATATGTTCCTTTATGGCTTTGAAATTATAAAAAAAAGGGAAGAAAAAAAATGTGGCAGATGTGTTTATTCAATTTAGTGTCCTAAATTTCTTGCATAAATTATCAACCGAGGTTTGTAAGCTGATGAAGTGTAGTGCACTGTATGTGCTTAGTTAACCCTTCTTACTTCGTTGTTTTGTATTTTATATTGTTTTTGGGGGTTTCTGTTCTTTGATTCTGAATGATGTACAATCTGAACTATGAGAAGCTAAATCTAAACTTCCTAAAGGTGAACCAAGAGCTTAAAACTAGTCAAAATGTAAGTGAAAAGAGGGAAAAACAAAGCATTTGTCCTATCTTGTCATTAATCCTAAGTCATGAATCTAATTCTTAAAATTAAAAGCTAAAGTTGTAAGGCAAGTTGACATAAATACAAAGAATGAAATTAACTGAAGTACTTCTAGTTACCCAAACCTTCAATTTTGAAAGATAGCTTTCCTGAGATGGAATACAAGCAACTTTCTGTACTTTATGGTCTAAAGAAGTAAATAAAACATGCAAAAAGTAACTGATTGGTTTCAACCCTTGTGTAAAGTTAATGTTTAACCACTTTGTTTAGGATGGATATCAGCTTCAAATGGTGATCAAAAACATTCATTCACATAGTGCATTGGTGATTTGAAATAGGAAATAAATAACAAAAATAGTGACTAAACTAATCAACAATGCATCCTCATTAATTTCAACCTTACTCTGTTTAAAAACAAAGTCATTTCCTTTATGAAATGGATTGGAGAAACAAGACTGCACAATTGAATTCTAACATTATGCTACTGATCATAACTAAAGGAAATCAAATTATAAGAAATCAACCTAAGTTACAAACACTACTAAAAGAAAATGATGAAATTAAAACTAAATAGAAAACAAATGAAAATAAAACCTCCTTCAGTGCAGGGGCCCTATGCAATTGACTGGGTTGAGCTACTAACTAGTTGAAAATACGAAAGTTCAAAATTACAGAGCTGCCAGTATGAGCTTAATACATCAAAAACTTCAAACCCCTCTCAGTTCTGTACAACTCGTATTTAAAAGAAAATATTCATAATTGTCTTTTGAGGAAAAATAGCTACAGGTGGTCTACACATATCACAATAGAACTACGTAAATGTTTGATCAGCTATAGGTTACTTGAATTCGAGCAAGATGGTTGCACAGAACCGTTAAAATAAGTGTCTGATCTGAGTTAATGTTGCAACAGAAATGTTGGATTTATTAATTAACCACGTGTTGTGGCCAGCAACAACCCCCCCTTTTTATTTAGTATTAGTAATAAAACTAAGTAAATGGGGACCCTTCTAAAAAATAAAAAAAACTAGCACTTATATTTCCATTTGAATAAAACACACTATCATAAACTTAGGAAAACACTCGCAAAACCTAAAAAAATAAATTTTATGATAAGTTTCGAATAAAATCATTCTCTTAACAATAAAACATCGCATCACAAAGGGTAACATCATATAAACAAGCTTTCGAAATTGCGAAAATGCCATGTGAAATCGCACACCTTAAAGATTCATCGCACATCGCGGATTTCATACACCACAAGTATCACCTAAGATAAAATATCCCGATCCGGTGATATGCGATAAGGCATCTCGCAAATCGCATCTCGTAGTCACCTAATGAAACAAATAATCGTTAACAAAAAGGATTAGCGATATTGCGATCTGCGATATTGCAAAGCAAATCGCAAAATCGCTTTATCACAGATTAGTAGGGCTCATTGTTCAATAAAGTATTTCTCGTAATTCTATACCGAGTTATGGACATTAATTTCAATTTAGTGGTTAGTTGATGGTCATTTATGAGATAAGAGTTAGATTTGATCGAAATGTTGTTTCACGTAGGGTGATATATTTGATATGATTTCAGAATTAAAGAGGTTTCCCGTCACCTTATCTCTTACCATTATTATTTCCTTCATTATAAACATGCAGGAACAGCAAGTAGAATAATATACGCAGCAGTGTTCAGAGCGTAATGGGAAGGACACGAAAAGCTCTGGTTGCTGAGGACAAAGAGATGACATCCTTATTCACATACACCACCTGTACCAGAGATGCCGGCATAACCACTTGGGAAGGCATGTACAGTATGCTCGAAGAAGAAAACCCCAGAGTCATGGAAGTTAAAGCAACAATAGACTCACACAGGTCATCTGAGGCATCAATTACTGAACTTGTATGTTCATTCTTGCACCGAATAGTGGTAAAACCTAAGATAATTCCATACACATACATGGTCAAGTGGGTACTGGACAGTGCTGATATAACAGATAGAAAATTCAAGTCTCGGAGCCAAGACCTCATTGGGTCATTCACTCCACAAGATTTAAGGCTTATGTATCATCTACCAGAGCCACAGGAAAGCTACAACAAGCAGTTCGTGGAGAAGTTCGCTAAGGAAAACGAAGATTTGGCGGAGTGCACCAAGAACTGGTCGACAAGGGAAGAACCATTAAAAAAGGACAAACATGGTATGTACAGTACTGGTTCCCTCTCCTCCCCATATTGCTTTGCTACTGCTATGCTATGTAGACTATTTGTAAGGTCCGACGTCAACAAATTTTCATCCGAGTGGGTACCCCTATTAGATGCAGCCACTAATGCCACTATTATGGATTGGGCTCAGATATTGTCTGATAATTTAGCCTCGGCTATTTGGAACTACCGGTCTAAAAGAAATCCCTCTCAGAGGATTTATCCTCCTTTCTTTTTAGCTGCTTGTGTTATGGATGCAATCTATTTCATTTCCGAATTTCCCTTAATGGGTTGGAAGTGGACGATACAAAACCCCTTACCCATTCACATTTATCATAAGGAATTGTGGGATTCCAAGTTTATCCTGTATTTTTACAGAATTTGTCATGGAAATACGTTACCTCTTTTCAAAGTGTTGTATAATAGGGACGCCCCAATATTTTCCCCCGAAGCAAAAATTGACATTCTCCCGGTCGGAAGATGGTTTGGGGAAGAGGTTTTTACCTATGTCAGAGTATTTGGAAGTATTGCTTCCCCTCATGTGCTACCCTTATATGTTCCTAATAAGTTATTGGCTCGAGAAATTGCCTACCAGACCTGTGGGGTGGGAGGAATGAGCAAAGAGTTGAAAGACAAGAAGAAGGCCATCTAGCGCAATTTCTTGTGGCCTATGGGGCCTTTTCACTATTTGATCTAGGTCATGCATTCAAAGAAGTAGACAACATGCTGAGTCTACAACTGTTTAAGATTCTAGGGAGACAATTCGACCCCTTTGATGTCATCAAGAATTTTACTACTGCTGTCAAGATAAAGGTATTTTCTAAAGAAGATGATATCTTACAATAGAAAAACACACTGAAAGAGGTTTTGCATATGGCTCAAATTCAATTTCCCCCAGTAGAATTCCAAGAATTGAATCTGTACAGCGAAAGGAGACTAGAAAACATCCCCTTGTATAAGTTATGCTTAGAACCAATAAGGGAGACAACTCCCAGTATTAGTTTAAGGGGAAGTTCAGATACAAACAAGTCCAGGTCCAAGTCTAGGAAAGAATCACCAGAACGCTCTAAACAGTTTGAGAGTGACCATAACAAAAGTGAAGGGTTAGTTAGAGATACTGCCCAGTCTAAAGAGCTCCCAGAGCAAAAAGTCTTGATGACACCACAGGTAAAGGTTCCCCCTCCCCTCATCCAGCCACAAAAGCCAGTGAGAATGGAGCTAGATAAAGAGTGGGAAACATTCAATGAATTGATTAATACTAAGGAGCAGAACACAAAGACACCTGAGAATACAGTGCAGATAATGATAGATATGGTCATTGGAACAGTCAGCGATGCTCCAGAAATGGAGCATATTCCCATTACCCCATCATCTGAAATCATGCTCAAGAGAGAGGAAATTCCTCCTCTAGATGTATTTTATAGTTCGCGGCACAAGGCAGTGGTAAGAAGGCAAAGAAAGAAAAGAAAATTTGACAGCGTGCTCTTACCTAAGGTAGAGCAGCTAGATGTCCTTTGGCGAGGCCTTACTACTCACCCTACTGAAAATCTGACTAAGTTATCCCAGATCGCAGGAGCCTATGCTTCTACTACCATTGATAAAGCATTCGAGGTATAGCAATTACCTAAGGATAGAGAGGAACAAATCCAAGTTTTACAACAACAACTATAGTAGGCCAGTGCCAACCGTGAAGCAGAGGAGAAGTTAGAAAGTTTACAACAGGAATTTAAACAGATGCAGTTGGGATACTAGAACAATTTGGCCGAAAAGGAAAATCAGCTACAGGCTATGCTTGAAATGCATAGAGATGACCCCAAGCTCACAGAGTTTGTCTCAGAAGCCCTTGCCTTAAACGACCAACTCTTGCAACAGCAAGAGGCATTATGCCAAAGAATATCGCAATGGAGTTCCCATTGCGAAATGAGTTATAAGATTACAAATGAAGTCGTGGACTTGTGACTTGACTATGATTTAATTGCTAAAATAATTTCTGATTATTTCAAATGGAAGGAAACAGAGGAAGGAAAGAAAGCAGTCGTGCTTAGAATCAATGAAACCCACAAAGAAATGCTATTTCATAAGTGGGCTGCATAGATTAAAAAGGCAGAACAGGTAGTGGAAGAAGCAGCTACAGTGGCAAACAACGTCATTGACTGTGTCAATGAAAACCTACACAGAGAAAACCTCATATCAGAAACCACTCCAAGATTTCTCCCAAAGGCAAAACAACTGCAGACAAGTTGGAGACAGAAAGCTGAGGAAAGGGCAGAGTCCATCAGGAAGTTAACCAAGTTGAATTGGGACACTGTTATAGCTCCAAATCTCACTCTTATGGTTTGTGATGCTGCACTTATGGCCTAGGGCAACCCCTCCTTCCAGACCTGGTCCAAAAATTTAAAAAACAGTGTTTTATTCCCTATACGCGACATTGCCCTGAGTTAAACGCGTGTACACGCGGGTATGTTATACCCAACCCGCGTGTATCTATTAAAACACTTAAAAAAATAATAAATTCCTCTTTTTCGGGCGGAGATCGCGGGTTTACCTGCTGGATCACCTGTTAGTGCCCGTGGCCCAACTGTTCCCAACCAACTCCTAACTAAAAAACTACTTTGGAGAGGGTATAAAAAGACATCAAAGGGAAGGCCAAAAAGGAGAGAGAGAGGAGAGCAAGATTATTATGCTGAGATTTTTCCCTTAGACCAGGTCTGAAGTCCTTGGTGCATTCTGCACTTTCCCCCTTTTGCATAGGAAACCCTTGTTTCCATGTGTATTGGTGATCATTCATCCTTGATATCATCATTGAGTAAGACTTGGAAGGAGCTCTTGTTGGAGACTTGAGGCTGGAACGAATCCGGGAGGAGGCTTGCTCAATGATGATATCAAGGATGAATGATCACCAATACACATGGAAACAAGGGTTTCCTATGCAAAAGGGGGAAAGTGCAGAATGCACCAAGGACTTCAGACCTGGTCTAAGGGAAAAATCTCAGCATAATAATCTTGCTCTCCTCTCTCTCTCCTTTTTGGCCTTCCCTTTGATGTCTTTTTATACCCTCTCCAAAGTAGTTTTTTAGTTAGGAGTTGGTTGGGAACAGTTGGGCCACGGGCACTAACAGGTGATCCAGCAGGTAAACCCGCTATCTCTGCCCGAAAAAGAGGAATTTATTATTTTTTTAAGTGTTTTAATAGATACACGTGGGTTGGGTATAACATACCCGCGTGTACACGCGTTTAACTCAGGGCAATGTCGCGTATAGGGAATAAAACACTGTTTTTTAAATTTTTGGACCAGGTCTGGAAGGAGGGGTTGCCCTAGGCCATAAGTGCAGCATCACAAACCATAAGAGTGAGATTTGGAGCTATAACACCTATCAAGGGGAACCGTGAAGAAATGATCAACTTCAAGTCAATCTTCATCCACTCATGAAAATGGACTTAGTCGAGTGAATACGACTTCCATGTTTATAGAACCTCTAGAATCCTTTATATATGGTGTAACCTCTATACCCATTGTGTATCATCAACTCAATGGAAACTTTTAAGGAGTTGCACCTAATCATCCTTCTTCTCATATTTCTACTTGGTATTTTGGAATCCCATCTAGTTTATCATCAATTAATTTAGAATCTACTACCTAAACCATGATATTTCCACAAATTCCTGTGCCTGAAGTGTCATTGGAGTTTGACCAACAAGTAAATATGTTATCTTGTGCTGGAGGTATCTGTCAACAAACCCCAACTCGATCTTACTTTCCAGTTAGGGGGAAACCATCCTATGAAACATATTTTCCTCAAGGAAGGAAACCTCTTGGAGGAACTTATACTTGATATATAGGACCATCTATTAGTGGAACTTATCCAACCGCTTGTCAAATACCTTAGGTAGGCCAAAGTCAACCTGTTGTAACTCAACCCTTGATTGGTGCCCCATTCCTAGGAATCATAAGTATTATTTGGAATCCTACTTTTAGAAGTGTGTCTCAATTAACTCCTAATCAAACTATTCAGGCTACTCCTAAAGTTTCTACTTATCAACCTCTCCAAATAAATGGCCAAACCACACCTCATACTCATATTCAACAACCTGTTCTAAGTACACCTCAAACACCTATTTAGCAACTTCTTCCAATTACTCCTCAAACACCTATTAAAAATACTCAAGAAGCAATTATCAAACCTCAGATACCAGTTCAACAACCCGTGAAGACCATACGTAGAGTAATTGTTTATCAGCCTGGTCAAACTATACCTCAAATCCCTGTAGGCCTAGCAGCCTAGGCTACTTCGTAGATGCCTTTTGGTCAACGTACCATAGGTGTTGATCTGAAATCACCCCTAGGTGACCTCAAGAAATTAATGAAGGTATTACAAACTCATGTGTTGGTGTGTGTGTCTATGTTACCTTGTGCAATGGATTGATAAGATTACGAAATACACAGACACTTGAAACAGTAAGAGATCACAGTAAGCAAACATAAACACAACAAAATTTAATAAGGAGTTCACCCAATCCTCCTGGGCTATGTCTCTTGGTCCAGCCTTCAGTGGTGGCTATTTTATTATGTTTTTAAAGCAGAGTCTTACAATAAGGAGCTCAATCTGGGTCTCACTTGACAGAGGATGATTAGTAGGATGGCACTTGGAATTCCCAAGTCCTTAGAGTTCACAGACTCCCCTTACCAAATTTCGACCTCCACTGTTCTCTGTCTACTCGATGCTGCCCTTACTCTGATGGTCAGCTCAACTTCTCTGTCCTATGCAACTTTTCCTCTCTTTCTGTGCTTTTCGGCCTTCAGCATCTTCACTGCTTCTCTAACTCACTGTCCCCTCACTGTCCCCCTGCTTCTTGTTAGCTCGTGGCTTTAAAGCCAATTTGTTCCTTCAACTATTTGTTTCGGCTTCCCGGTTCTCTGGATCACCTACCTCTGTCCGCTGGGACTCCTCTACCTTGTGTCATCATCACTGTGTAATGCTTCGTAGAGAGGTGGCCACCTGTCTCTTTGCGAATTGAGTGTCAGTTCTTGCTGAACGGTCGTTTTTTTCCATTATTTCCCAGATGCCTATGAAACAGATCCTTCTGTCGATTCATTGGTCAACTCGGACTTCAAATCTTATGCACCATAGTTTATTTCTCCCCCGGGTCTGGTCATTCATCAGGTTGAACCTCCGCTGTTGATCTGGGGCCCCCAGATCCTATGGTCTTCGCCTATATCGCATGGTTGAGTTGCTCGACCGTTAATCCATGATGTAAGAGGTTTCTCTCTCTCCCTGCCAGATAGGCATCACTCGGTGTATAGAATCGCTGGGTCCTCGGCCAAACCCACTTACCGCTCGAAATGCCTTCGATATTCCGCCGGTTTTGAGTGCGGGACCCACCTTGTCAGTTTTAGCACTTTCCCACGGTTTTCTGGTTTCCCTTGTGACTGAGCGCTTGGGGCACTAATTGCGTATCAGAAATAGCCTCCTTTTCCGGATCTAAGCTCCCCAATTTCCATTTTTTCACCATGTGCGGTCTCCATGGTCCAACGGTCAACGCACTTTGACCGAAGGTCCTCATTGCTCCATGTGGTTGTAAATTACCATTATTCAGAGGTTATTTCTAATAGCTATAAGATTCCTTGAAGTTTGTCGTTCGTTCTTACCAATCATGGAATTGTTTGAGGATCCAATTTGGATCACGGCCTTCCCACTGAAAAAGCTTTTGGACCACCAAAAGTTGGTTTTCAAGCATCGACTAAATGAGGATACAACTTTCTCACCTATCCAATCTTTATCCATTTTGCACTGCTTGGCTTTGAACCCCTGAGCCCAATTCTGAGGTACTCAACATCTCCCCTGCGCGTCGTTCTCACCTTCCTGTCTAGAACTATGTCTTCCTACAATTGATTAAGATATTCAGGTAACAGGTCATCAATAGAAGGAAATTAACTCTACTCTTCAGGATCTTCAATTAACGAAGGTTTAAATAGTCTCAATCTCTCTGCATTGATGACTGAGTAGATGTGCATGTAAGCTAGTAAATCAAGGCGAAAATCATTCTCACCAATTTTCTCAATGATCCTGAAAGGTCCATACCTTATTGGTTTTATCTTTTTACCTTCACCTTGCATCCTGTTCTTGTTGATATATAGCCAGACTTGATCACCAACTTGGAAACTATGCTCCATCCGATGCTTGTCATTCCTTGCCTTGTATTTGGCCTGGCTCTTTTTCAGATGTTCCTGTACTGCCTGATGGATCTCTTCGATTTGTTCAATGAACCTAGTTGCCTTGTCCACATCGTTGTGTCCCTCAACTGTTGTGTCCTTACCAAAGACAAAATCCAAGGGAGACCTTGGTGTGAAACCAAAATAGGTTTCAAAAGGAGATCTCTGTGTGGAAGAATGTTTGGCTCAGTTGTAAGCATGTTGCACATAACACAAATGTTCATCCCAAAAGCTTGGGATGTTTGCTGCAATATCCCATGAACAAGTGGATCACCATCCTGTTGACTACTTCTGTCTGGCCATCAGTTTGTGGATGGAAAGTTGTGCTTTTCTTCAGTTTTGTGTCCATCAGTTCCCACAGACTTGACCAAAACTTCCCCATAAATCTGGTGTCTCGATTAGATATAATGGAAGTGGGTAATCCAAAATGAACCCACACATTTTGAAAGAACAATTTTGCAGTTTGTTCAGCTGTAATTTGTTTATTACAAGGTATCAAAATACACATTTTGTTGAACCTATCCACAACAACATACAGATAATCATGACCCTTCCTAGATTTAAGCAATCCTCCATCAAAGTCCATGGAAACAATTTCCCAAGGATGAGAAGGAACTGGAAATGGAGTGTACAAGCCTAGTTTCCTATTGTTGGGCTTGATTTTAGCACACATAGTACACCCTATTACATATCTAGAAACTGTCTCGTTCAGTTTTGGCCAATAACAAAATCTTTGCAACTGTGCAACTGTTTTGCTTACCACAAAGTGACTTGATATTAGAGAAGTGTGTGCTTCTCGAATTATGTTTACTCTTTCAGTTTGTGGAATGCATAGCTTCCCACAATGATACAAGAGTTGGTCCTTAATATGATAATCCAATTATTCTACTCGTTTTCCTTGACTTAAAGTTGCATATACATATTTAAAGTCTATTTCTTGAGCATATTGTTCAATGTAACTTTCATGTAATACAGAATTATGCTTAAGTATAGTAGATGCATTTATAATGGGTCTAGATAACATATCTGCAACTTTATTATGTATGCCCTTTTTATATCTGATGACTAAATGAAACTGTTGTAGGAACCCCATCCACCTGTAGTGTCTTGATTGTTGCAACTTAGTTTGGGAGTGTAGATATTGAAGTGGTTGATGATCAATATGGATAACTGTTTCTTTGCCCATTAAGTAATGTTTCCACTTTTTCACACTCTGTACTAATGCATACAATTCCTTATCATATGTGGGATAGTTAACTACTGCAGAGTTAAACATCTCAAAATGATAACATATGGGTTTACCGTGCTGTATCAACACTACTCCCATGGCATAGTCACTGGCATCTGTTTGGATCTCAAACGGTCTTTGAAGATCTGGCAGTGCTAGTACTGGTGTTGTACTAATATTTTCTTTCAAGGTGTCGAAGGCTTTCTGCTGTTTGCCTCCCCACTGAAACACCTTGTTCAATCTTGTTAAAGCATGTAAGGGAGCTGCAATTAAGGAAAAGTTAGAAATGAACTTTCTCCAATATTGTGCTACTCCTAAGAAGCTTATAACTTCTGTAGTAGATTTGGGTTTAGGCCAGTTTACAACGATTTCCACCTTAGAGGGATCTATCTTCAATTCACCCCCCCCCCCCCTACTATATGTCCCAAATAATTCAAAGATGTTTTTCCAAATTCACACTTTGAGAGTTTAACATAAATTTTTTCTCTTTTCAAAACATCTAGTGTCTGCTTAACATGCTTTAAATGTTCTTTCCATGTTTTTCTAAATATAAGAATGTCATCCAAATATACAATAACAAAATCATCAAGAAAAGGTCTGAGCACATCATTCATTATTCTCATGAAAGTAGCAGGAGCATTAGTTAAGCCAAAAGGCATAACCAACCACTCATACAATCCCTGCTTTGTTTTGAAAGCAGTCCTCCATGCATCTTGTTCTACAACTTTGACCTGATGATATCCACTATGCAGGTCTAACTTGGAAAAATAAACAGCTTCCTTTAACTGATCTAATAGATCATCTATGCGAGGAAGGGGATAATGATTTTTGATTGTTATTTTATTCAGTGCTCAGTAATTAATGCACATTCTCCACGAGACATCTTTCTTTCTCACCAAAACAATTGGTAACCCACATGGTGATGTGCTAGTTCTGATGAACCCCTTCTCGAGCAACTCCTGCACCTGCATCTTTATTTCTACATTCTCTAAAGTAGAAAACCTGTACATCCCAATGTTAGGCAATGGAGCATCTTGCTGCAAATTAATATCATGCACTATTTCCTTTTTGGGTGGTAGACCTTTAGGTTCTTCATACAAGATATCATACTCTGAAACAACTTTTTCTAAATCAACTTGCTGTTTAGCATCACAGCCCTCAAATACATTGGTTTTATCAGGTTTCTTTTCCTTTACAACCATCAATAAAAATTGTTTTCATGAATTTACAATTCGTTTCATCTTCCCTGAGTTTATGAGAGTATAATTATTCTTGAGCTTATGAGCTCTTACAAAGTATTTGATTCCATCTTTAATGAGTAGATACTTGTTCTCAACTCTATAGAAAATAGCTTTTCTGTCATACAAGTAAGGACTTCCTAAAACAATTCCACATATATCCAAAGGAATTATATCTAACACAACCTCATCTACAAATGTTGACCCAAAAGAAAACTTGAGTTTGCATTTTATAGTCACTTGTAGTTGTGCTTTATCACTTAACCAACCTAATGGGCATGGCTTCTTGTGAGGTGTAGTCAGTAATCCCTACTTCTTTACAATTGCTTCAGAAAATAAATTTACTTGTGAGCCACTATCAAACAAAGTATCAATCTTTTGATGTTTGGAAATAACTCGAATATGGAAAAGCTCATGTCTTTTTCTCTCATTTTCTTCATCAATAGTAGATTGTGCAGAATTACTAGTAGATGCTTCAGAATTCTTACCTTTTATACCTATGGTTGCAATGGTTGTTTCATCTCCTGAGTCTGACCCAAAATCTTTCTAAATAGCTGTAGTAGTCTTCTTCTTCTTGCCCTCAAACTTCCTAGGTCGCAGCTCTGGATGCAGAATCCAACAGTGCTCATCATCATGCCCATACTTCTTATAGTGAGTGCATGAAGACTTTCTTTTCTGTGCAGTGTTGGCCTTCCTATCTTTCCATTTCCTTTTTCTTTTCTCCTTATTATTTCTTGCAATGGGCTTGAATGATCCTCCAACCTCTGGGTTCCCATTCTTTCCTCTAGCTTCTAGTTGCGTAGCTTGAACAGATAACTCATCTATACTAGTGGGATTAAACATGAGGATAGTGTGCCTCATGTAGCTATGTAGACCACCGATGTACTTCAACAGAGTCTCAGGTGAGTCTAATGAGATTGCTAGAATCAAATCTCTCTTCCTAAATTCTTGGGTGTAACCTTGTACACTTTTCCCTTTCAATTGGTGAAGAGTTTGCCAGCTGATCATGGCTTGCTGCATGTAGGCCAATGGATATAACTGCTTTTTGATTTCAGAAACAAATTCACTCTAGACAGAAAGAGTCTTACCATGTCTCTTCATGTTAGCTTGGGTCTTGCCTTCCCACCAAACCAAGGAAGTGCCCCCAAGGCATAGGCTGGCCAGCTAAATCTTGCTCCTGCCTGAGTCGATACTCTGCATTCTGCAATAAACATCAATTTGTCTGATCCAATTGTCCAGATTTTCTGCATTCAACTCTCCATCATATATTGGTAAATCAAATTCAACATCTAGTTTAATCAAAGATGTCTTCTTTTTATGTTCAAGGCTATTAGGAGGTGTGATAAAGTTTTCCTCTTTCCTTTGCCTTTTGAGTGGTCATGGAGGAGAGACTCTTCTTCTCCTTTATCTTTTTTGGAGCCTGATGATTCCTCATCTTTATGTTTTCTAAAGTCCTTATACATTTCCTCTACCATGGATCTCATGGCTAGGAAACTATCTATAAATTGAGGGTTTGGGCCCATAGAACCTTCCTCCGACATTGTCTTTTGAGGGTAGACTCTTCTAATTTCAGGATTAGTTTTGACCAACTATCCTTCTCCTAATTTGAGCTTCGATTTAGCTAGCATTCAACAGCTAAATCCAACACAAGCTTGTCTAACCTTAACAACCTATAGCTCTGATACCACTTGATCTTAAAACACCCCTAGGTGACCTCAGGAAATTAATGAAGGTATTACAGACTCATGTGTTGGTGTGTGTGTCTATGTTACCTTGTGCAACGGATCGATAAGATTGCGAAATACACAGACACTTGAAATAGTAAGAGATCACAGTAAGTGAACATAAACACAACAAAATTTAATAAGGAGTTCACCCAATCCTCCTAGGCTACGTCTACTGGTCCAGCCTTCAGTGGTGGCCATTTTATTATGTTTTTAAAGTAGAGCCCTACAATAAGGAGCTCAAGTTGGGTCACACTTGACAGAGGATGATCAGTAGGATGGCACTTGGAATTCCCAAGTCCTTAGAGTTCACAGACTCCCCTTACCGAATTTTGACCTCAACCGGTCTCTGTCTCCTTGATGTTGCCCTTACTCTGATGGTCAGCTCGGCTTCTCCATCCTTTGCAACATTGCCTCTCTTTCTATGCTTCTTGACCTTCGGCTTCTTCACTGCTTCTCTGCCTCACTATCCCCCTGCTTCCTCTCAGCTCGTGGCTTTAAAGCCAGTTCGTTCCTTCGACTGTTCATTTCGGCTTCCCGTCTCTTTGGATTGCCTACCTCTGTCCACTGGGACTCCTCTGCCCTGTGTCATCATCCTTGTGTAATGCTTCGCAGAGAGGTGGCCACCTATCTCTTTGCGAATTGAGTGTCAGTTCTTCCTAAATGGTCATTTTTTTCTGTTATTTCCGAGATGCCTGTGAAACAGATCCTTCTATCAATTCATTGGTCAACTTGAACTTCAAATCTCATGTGCCATAGTTTATTTCTCCCCTGGGTCCGATCATCCATCAGGTTGAACCTCCGCCATTGATCTGGAGCCTCCAAATCCTACGCTCTTCGCTTATATCATGCGGTTGAGTTGCTCGACTGTTAATCTGTGATGTAAGTGGTTTCTCTCTCTCCCCACCGGACACGCATTACTCGGTGTATGGAATCGCTAGGTCCTTGACCAAACCCGCTTACCACCTTGAATGCCTCCGATATTTCGTCGGTTTTGAGCGCGGGACCTGCCTTGTTGGTTTTAGCGCTTTCCCACAATTTTCTTGTTTCCCTTGTGACTGAGCGCTCGAGGCCTTTCCTTCTCAAGGGGTTTTGCCCAGTGATACGCGATTAGTGCTAATCGCGTATCAGAAATAGCCTCCATTTCCAAATCTGAGCTTCCTAATTGCCATTTTTGTGCCATGCGTGGTCTCCATGGGTCAACGGTCAGCACACTTTGACCAGAGGTCCTCGTTGCTCCATGCTGGCTACAAATTTCCATTATTCAGAGGTTATTTCTAATAGCTATAATATTTCTTGAAGTCTATCATTCATTCTTACCAATCATGGAATTGTTTGAGGATCCAATTTGGATCAGGTGTACCCCAAATTCCATGTCAAGGTCAACCTTATCTAGGTCAACCTTTCCAAGTTTAACCTTATCCAGGTTAGCCTTTCCAAGGTCAACCTTATCCGAGTCAACTTGTCCAGGGTCAATCTTTCCAAGATCAACCTTATCTGGGTCAACCAGTTCAAGGACAACCTTTTCAAGGATTTCCATTTACATCTCAACCTGGTATGGGTTACCCTGGTTATCCTAGTACAATGCAAGTGCCAACAACTCGACCTATTCCATGATATCCTCCTCCAACTGTTGGATTGTATCCTCAAGGTTACCAGTATTGTCAAGAGGATTTTAATCGACAATTACCTTTCATTGCCACTTTATATTTACTAGATTTGTCCCAACTAACTAATGACCTGGTTTATCATTATCCTTTTTGGTATGCTATTCCTGCTAAGTTACCAAGCGACATACCCATGTTCGATGGAAAATATGGAGAAGACCCATCAAATCATGTGATGACTTATGGTGTTCATCAAATTCCCTAAATGATGATTCCATTAGATAATGTATTTTCCAGCGAACATTAATAAGTTCTGCAGCTAAATGGTATGTTGAGTTACCACGTGCCTCCTTTCATAACTTCAACTCCTTAGTAACAACATTCTTGACAAACTTTTAGTTACTTATTCGATATGAAACTAGTACTGAGCTTTTAACTTCTTTAAAACAGTATAATTCCACCCACATCTTGGATCATATACATGAGTGGAGATGTCAACATTGTTTACTGAAAGCTTATATTCAAGATCAATTATTAGCTGAATGATTTATTAAATATTTAGTTCATACTATAATTGAAGATGTTTCCAAAGAAGGAGTTGTTATGGAAGATCAATTTATTGTTCATGCCCAATATTTATACCTTGTCTATTAGAAATCTGGCACCTTGTATAAAAAAAATTCCAAATGCACCTTGTTCATCGAACATGATTCAGCCAACTTCTATAGGATCTTATACTATTGATCGTGTGATTGGTTCTGTCAGTCAACAATCTATGAGTAAACCTTCTGTTCATTCTAATTCCAAGTCTACTTTGACTGTTGCTTCTCAACATTCACCCTTTGTAACATCTACTCTTGTTAATACTTCCAAGGTTAAGGCAATTCAGTCATCAACTGGTATACAACCTTAGAAACTTGGAAGTAAAAATAAGGGAAAAGGTATAAAAAGACAACAAAATTCCCCTCATCAAGAAAATCCAATGAAAACTCAATCTCCTTAAGAGAAAATGTGGTATTCTTGTCTTATTTGTAATGAAGATAATTATACTAAGGAATTTCCACACCATGCAGAGGTTAATCAATTTATTAAGGGTTGCTCTACACCTCTTGTTTTAATGGATCATTTTCCCTCTAAGGAAAATAAAATGGTTTCCCAACATTCATCTTCTTCTTCCCAAAACTATGTTGATATCATGTTGATGTTTACTCAGTCTGCTCAAGTTATGGTAGCAAGAAGGTCCACATATTACGGTTCTCAAAATCCTTCTAATGAAATTGCTACAAATTGACCTTCCACAATGGTCCCGCCTCCTTCTAATCCTCTACATATCGAGTGATCAGCTCTTAAAACTATAGTTTTCCCTCCTCCTAAGGGTATAATTCGAAATTCGTCTTTAAATCTGCATGCTCAATCGACTCAAAATTATTTTATTATTGAAGACTTGAGTCAAGCTCCTTTGGAAATGTCACCTCTCGAAATGGTTCAAACTTGCCCATCATAGCGAAAACCATTGTTATCATCCATTGGTGCAATTGATCCACAAGATTCTGACCTTATAGTATTTGACCTTGAAATCATGTACCTAGACTCCCATGTCAATTGGCATTCCAGATTCTAGCTTTTGTTAAAACGAAATGAGTATTTCATGCTATAATTGATGAGGGAGATTCTACATGTATCATGTATATTGCTTGTTTCATATATTTGGTCTCTCCAACAATGAATTAATCACCTACCACTATGAAATAATTTGATGGAAGAAGATCATGTATAACCATCCTACATCATGTACATTTAATTTTCTCAAACATCCCAATCAATCATACTTGATCACAAAGATCACTTGCTACAAATTCACACAGTCCATGGCTACAATATGTTTACCATATTCTATTTCTTTTAAAAATCAACAACAAAACTTTATTTTCCACCTCTATTAGAGACCATACTCACTATTTATGAGTCTAGTGCAACCACGTGGAAACCAGATGGGAGCAAAGGAGCATCATCTGAAAATGATGAATCAATTGGAGCAAAAGTGTGCAAGAGATCCAACTGAATTTTCACCAGTTCCACTACATGCCTATCAATTCATTAAAATAAATAAATTAATTAAATCTTATTTATAGCAATATGTAACCTTTTTAAAAATGATTTAACATGAAATTGGACATAATAACTAAAAAAAAGCATATCTCTTGAGAAGAAAACTTTCTCTTGTGTAAGATCATGCCCATCTAACTTGAGAGTCTCCAATAACTATTGTTACAATCACTCCAAGATTAAAATATATAGCTAATTCTATAAAAAAATAAGAAAAATACCTTCTTATTGAACGATTTCATAGTTCGTGAATGTTCTCTAAACAAAAGTTAAATTATTGAGCACAATAACTTTCACCCTTCATGCTGAAAAATATGCCCTATGGTGGGCATTAATTGGCCATCTTCAAAGAAACTAACTTGTGATCTAGGAAGTCTAAAAGGACTTGTCTTTAAGGTGGCCACATAATAGATATAATTGGAAAAATTTACCCATTCTGAACAATTTCCCCACAAGAACAGGATAAGTAATGTTGGTGATATAGTATGTCCAATCGATAAGTTAAAAATTGACTTCATTATTTGGAAATTAAAAAACCTTAGCTCAGAACATTAAAGATGCACTGTAAAAATGAAACCATTCCCATGATTTTGTTCCCCACCAACCATTGGTTGAGAAAACGTTTGACTCGATTCCACATTCAGTTGATTGTACCTTTCCCATAGAGAGTGAATTTCATACCGCTCAGGTTCTTCTTGCTTCTTCATATTCCAATGAACTGGAGGAAAATCCTCCCATTCCCATGCTACAAGGGAGCAGTCTCCCATTCCCATAACAAAAGGGGGCAATTCTTCCATTTCAATGACACCCCCTCCAAGTAGTACGGTCACTTCCTTTGATTGGAGTCCACTGGAAGGATATTTTCATCCTCCTGACGTGCCATTCAAGATCATTGTACATGCTTATAATGTGGTCGTACCTAGCACAAAAATAGATGAAGGAACATATGTTAGTATTCTATCCTCAACTGCTTGGAAAGCTTTAGGTTCTTCGTAGCTTGTGCCCATTACCCATAATCTGATGACTTTTAACAGAGGAACCAGTCAACAGTTAGAGATCCTTCCTAAGTTTCCTATTACTTTGGGAGGAAATACTGTCTATATCAATGTGGTGGTAGTCCAAGGCCCCTTGGATTTTAATTTAATCCTTGGCTGTGACTATGTTTATGTCATGGGATCTCTTGTCACTTCACTCTTTCGTGTGATGTGTTTTTTGCAGGAAGGAAGGATTGTGACTATTGACCAGCTTTCATTCGTTAGTCCTAATTTGACTCCCAATCAACCAACTTCCCTAAATGGTCCTTATATGCAAGCAATACCTTCCCCGCCATAGATTAATTATGTGGCAACTTGTTCCATGCCCACATCCACTCATGATCTAGTAGGTGATATAGTGAATCACTTACTCGGGGAATTGGAGTCTCATCCATCCATTGGAACCTTTGATATGTATCCCTTCCACAGTGTTGTTCTCCCATATGATGAAAACCTCTTGGAATCCATGGTCTCTCAAAGGCCATGATCAATTCCTCATGAGCAGAGTTCATTTTCTTGTGTCAAGCTCATTAAAAAATGAAACAAGATTTTATGAGGATACTTCTTTTACTATGTCAACCTCGTTAAAAAATGAAATAGGTTCCTATGAGCATAGTTATTTTCCTGTGTCAAGCTCATTAAAAAATTAAACAAATCCCCTTCCATTAGAGTCTTTGATTAGATCTCTTAAATTCCCATTTGATTATTTCACTTGACCTCGTAAATGAACCTTCATTCCATCCACCTGTTAGTACCTAGTAGTCTACTTAGGTGAATGAAATGAAGTTTGGGGGCATGTACCTCGAATTGAGTCATTACGCTGGGGGCATGAAAACGTATTTCAAGCATACTTTCCCATGTTTCAAGCTTGTGTAAAAATGAAACCAATTTCAAGCATAGTTTCCCATGTTTCAAGATTCCATAAAAATGAAACCAATTTAAAGCATAGTTTCCCATGTTTCAAGCTTATGTAAAAATGAAACCATTCCCATTTTATCACTCGTGATTTCCATTTTTATCAGCCTATTTTCTACCAGATGAGCCTTGTTTCTTTTCATTCCATCGTCACTATTTGCATGGCCGATCATACGCTTTCACTTGGTTGTTTTACCCTTTCCTAAGGAATCGGTGTGATGAGTGGTCTTATTAGCCAAACTCTTAACCTTTGTGTGTTTTGAACAGTTCCATCATCACCAAAACTAGTTGCTACCTTTTATACCACTCGTTCCTCCAGGAGTAGCTCTCTTTCAACTCTTTTTAGACAACCAAAATATGAAACTGTTACTGAGCACTTGTCTTTTTGAACTCGTAAAATTAAATGAAAAGATGTCTACTCAGTATAAGTTTAACCATTTTCTAGACTGAGATAGACTAGCTACGAAAAAGGAATACCTTATTCAAACATGGTGAAGAGGATCTCTGGTATTGTTTTCTACCTTTTCGGACCTAAGGGACTACCTATGAAAAGGGACAGTTGGAGTTTTTTTTTTGCCTCTTTTTCAAACTCTCTAAACATGAAAAATATGTTTAGTTTTACCTTCACTTGACTGGTAAAAACATCAAACAGCAGTGGACTCATCGATCATGACAAGGTCAAACCACTCCTTCTCAGGGTTTGTTAAATATACTCAGAGGGTTTCATCCGAAGGATCAACTTACATATCAATCATATGTTATCCTCCTCATACTTTTTAAAAAATAAAGAAGTACTGAGCAACGTGGTTGGAGAAATTAGGAAAATAAGGGATTCCATTTTTCTAATGGTAGCGAGTCACTCTTGAACACGAAACTTTTCAACTTCATCTCTATGGCTGTTGGGTTCGGTAATATTCTTGTCTTTTGGTTATCATATCTTTTTAAGAGCCTCCATTTTTGGTTTTGGGTCAATGCTTCCAACTCCATTCAGTGTCACAAGTGTGTTCAAGAGAAGTCATTTAGTTAATCTCTGTTACAATACTCTTAAGCATTCATTTCGTGTCTGCATTTCCTATTGCAGTTCCATGTCAGCATCATTCTAATCATTCTTTCTCAATCATTATACCCATTTCGTGTCGTTGATGGGGGATACATCAAGGCCCTCTTGCGACCGGTTGCTTTCTTTCGACATCAGCACATCATCCAGGAAATTGACTTAGAAACACACCTTTTCTACCTTGTTCTTGCATACATCAATGTCAAATTTCCTCTCTCTCAGCGATAGCTTTACATCAATGGCATTCAACTAAAAGATTCTATGTAGTGTTCGACATCAACTCATTTATTCACACCACATAGGTTGTACTATACTACCTTGAGAACCATTAACATCATTGGTGGTTTCTCTCATGACGGTTAATGACTTACATCATTGGCGAGTATTGAGATGGTGTCTACCGTGTTTGACTCCAACTCATTGATTCACATTGTTAGATTCGTACATTGATTGGTCATGTGAACTAGATAGAAGACCCTGGATCTAGTTTCATCCATCCGAGCTGCAGGTTTAGGAGTTATACAAGGATCATAATGTATGATGGTCGTGATCATATAGACAGGCATCCAGTCATGGGTCAACTAGTTGCATTCATGGATGCATATGTTGATCATTATGCATGTTATGTTAGCTTATGAGGTAAGTATGGGTATGCCTCCATCAACAAACAAAGATGTCATGATCTAAATGTATTGTAATAGATGAAGCTTGTCGGTTGTCCTTGATCCTGACTGTCACAACGTAAAGCAGTTCAGTCATCAATCATCATCTCTATATTTGCGCCTTAGGGGGGATTCTTTTATAAGCCCATTTTTCACATCCAATCAGCGAGCCTCCTAATGGGATCAATCAACATCTTATCCCCCTTTTCCACCATCTTGCACAAATTCCTAAGAATGTTCCCTTCATCCCCCATAATTCCAGCCCTAAACTGCATCATCTAAGCCAGTTTTAGGACCAACTCTGCTTGTATGCCTACTGGGGTGCGATCACCTATAGGTTGCTCCATTGTGGCCTATGTTGGTCACCAACAGGTTGCTCCCCTTTTCACCTACTCTAGTTCTAGAAATCCAAGAGAATGATTAGGATTTTGGAAGCTATCCTTCTAGGAGTTTCTAGGAGTTGTTTCAACTACTTAACTTTTGATAAAACATTCATATCCTATCCTACCCTACTTTGTATTTTTCACCACTTATCCTTTGATCCTATCCCTCCATCAAAGGTGGATCTTAGACCCTAGATTGGTAATTGAATAAGAACTCCCAACTTACCCTACTTATCTATATATTCCCAACCTTCAATGTCATTTGGGGTTGGCTTTTGGAGAGTGATTCTTCCCTTATGTTGTTGTAGTGAGTGGTCATAATCTCATGCATTAGGGTGATTGGAGGTGCATATTGCCACAAATAAAGGATAAGTCTAGAAGATGAACTGCCACTTATGGTTGTAATCTCCTTCCATTTATATTAATGCAAAGAATTCATTGTTTTCCTATATGTGATGTTATTATTTCATATATTTCAATACCATGTTGATCTATTGAATGAAGTACTTAGATGATACTACATAGATATTGTAGTTTCTTGGCTTGTGTTATCTGTCTATGCAAGTTTTAATTTTGGCATTTGGAGCTCGAAATGGAGCTTCGATGCTAAACAAGGAGGAAAGTGTGCGAAGGATTCCAAGTATGCTTCACTCCATCATTTATTTACTTTAAGGAAAATCATTGTGTTCCTTGTCTCTCTGTTGTTCTAGGTTAGCCACCGACCTAGGGGAGATACTTTTGTCCACAATAGTAAATCTTGTACAACAGGTAATACCTGAATCAAGAACACTATTACCTTTTTATTCTTGATATATCCTTCTACCTTGAGATTTTGATGAGTGGTAATTCCTACCAATGCATTAAAATATATGGTTGGATTCATTTCTTCTTTTGATAGGGTTGGTTCCTACTGTATATCCCCCTGTTTTGATGTTTCATGTTCCTTTGTTCCTCCTCTTCACAATCTATATAAAATGATTTCTTCTGAGCACACTTATAACCTTTAGTGTATTTATATCACAATTGTAACAAATCCTTTTTTCTCCTTTTCCCTCCAATTGTTGTGGTTTCAACCTTGTAGGTTGTAGAAGACTAGGAGAAACAACACTTCCATCATTATAGTTGTCAGTGCTAGACTTCCTTGTTGCCATAATTTTTCTTTCATTTTTTCTTGCCACCCTGAATGCCTTCTCCAATGAATCGGGTTCCTAAAGGAAAACCTCATGTTGGATGTTATCTTTTAAAGTCCCTATGAAAACAACAATCCTATTCTCCTCTAGAATATTGGTTACCCTAATATTAGATTTTTAGAAGTCTTCAATGTGCTCCACTATTGAACCCTTTTGTTTGAGATTTATCAATTGGATAAAGAAGGTGTTTCTTTTTGTGCCTTTATAATGTTCTATCATTTCCTCTATAAAAATTGACCAAGTGATAAGTGGTGTATGAGAAAAAAGCCATTTATACCATACAAACTGATTGGGTTGTAAATATAGAGATGTAATAGGTACCTATAGTGAGGGTTGCACATCCTTTAGACCAAAATATTGCTCCAGTTGTAGTATCCATGTTACCAGATACTTGCCATCAAAATTACTTATATCTATCTTTGGAATGTGGTGGTTCTTAAACCCCACATTAGAGTCTCTAAAATCATAATTTGTCTTCATCATGATTTTCATGGATTACCTTGTCACCACCTGGAAGCCTTTCTTGCAAGAGCTTTGTCAATCCTTCCATCTTGACATTCATCATTGCTTCCATGTCTGCTTTTAAACCATTCATGTCTCCTTTTATTTCTATTTTTAAACCATCTATGTTGCCTCTTAAGCCATCCATGTCATATTTGGTTTTTGTTGATGGTGCTGGAAATCCGTAAACTAAGGGGATATCCTTAATATGACGTCCCAATCAGACCTCACACTGTTTGGTGTAGGAGTCACATCCAGTGTAAAGGCATAGTTTCCAAATCCTTAAAGATTTTCCTTAGCTCTAGCTTTAATCATAGGAGAGTAATGCAATGGTGTCTTTGAAAAGAAAGGGAGGTGTTTCTAGGGAGTGTGCAGTTGCGATTGTATCAAGGTTCTTCTACTGGAAAAAGGGGAGAAAATTCAGCCTCTAAGCGAGAGGTAATAGTATCACCCACGAAGAGACACACATGAACTAGAAGGCTCCATCTAACATCCAACGGAATAGTCCATAGTAGATGCGATGGTTGTTATAACCAACAAACAAGGAAAGAGTTTTCCTTTTCGCCTCTTTTTCAAACTCTCTAAACATGAAAAATATGTCGAGTTTTACCTTCGCTGGACTCGTAAAAACAACAAAAAATAATGGGCTCATCGATCATGATGGGTCTAAACCACTCCTTCTCAGGGTTCCTTAAATATACTCAGAGGGATTCATCCAAAGGATGAACTTACAGATCAATCACATGTTATCCTCCTCAAGGTTGTTAAAAAATAAAGAGGTATTTACCAACATGGTTGGGGAAATTAGGAAAAAAAGGGATTCTATTTTGCTAATGGAAGCGAGTTGCTCTTGAAGATGACACTTTTCCACTTCATCTGTGTGGTTGTTGGGTTGGGTAATCTTCTTGTCTTTTTGTTATCATACCATTTTTACAACCTCCATTTTTGGTTTTGGGTCAATGCTGCCAACTACATTCAATTTTGGAGGTGTGTTAAATAGAAGTCATTCAGTTGATCTCTCATAAAATACTCTTAAGAATTCATTTCATGTCTTCCTTTCCTAATCGAGTTCCATGTCAGAATCATTTTGATCATTCTGTCTCAATCATCATACCTGTTTCGTCTCATTGATGGGGGATACATCAAGGCCCTCCTGCGATAGGTTTCTTCCTTTCAACATGAACACATCATCCAAGAAATTGACTTATAAACACACCTTTTCTACCTTGGTGCTTGCATACATCAATGGAAAGTTTCCTCGCTTTTGGCGATAGGTTTACATTAATGGCATTCGACCAAAAGATTTTTTGTGGTGTTGGACATCAATGCATTCAGTCACACCATACGGATTGTACTATAGTACCTCGAGAACAATTAACATCATCGATGGTTTCTCTCACATCGGTTAATGACTTGCATCATTGGATGGTAATCTGATGGTGTCTACCATGTTCGACTCCAACTCATTGATTCACATGGTTACACTCGTACATTTATTCGTCATGTGAACTAGATAGAAGACCCTAGATCTAGTTTCGTCCATCCAGGCTATGATTTTAGGAGTTATACAAGGATCACAATGTATGATGGTCATGATCATATAGAAAATCATCCAGTCATGACTCCACTAGTTGCATCCATGGACCCATATTTTGATCATTATACATGTTATGTTATCTTATGAGCTGAGTATGGGTATGCCTCCATCAAAAAACAAAAATTTCATGTTGTAAATGTATTGTAACAGATGAAGCTTGTTGGTTGTCCTTGATCCCGACTTGTCACAACATAAAGCACTTCAGTCATCAGTCATCATCTCTAACTTTGCGCCTTAGGGGGAATTATTTTGTAGGAAATGTTTTCACATCGGATCAGTGAGCCTCCTAATCATATCCATCAACATCTTATTCCCCCTTGTCACCATCTTTCACAAAACACTATGCATGTTCCCTTCATCCCCCATAATTGCAGCCCTAAACTACATCATTTAAGTTGGTTTTAGGACCAATTCTCCCTATATGCCTATTGGGGTGTGATCACCTATAGGTTGCTCCATTGTGGCCTGTGTTGGTCACCAGTAGGTTTCTCCACTTTGCACCTGCATTGGTTCTAGAAATCTGGGAGAATGATTGAGATTCCAGAAGCTTCCCCTTCTAGGAGTTTCCAAAAGTTGTTTCAACTACTTAACTTTGATAAAATATTCTGATCCTATTCTACCCTACTTTGGAGTTTTCACCACTTATCCTTTGATCCCATCTCTCCATCAAAGGTGGATCTCAGACCCTAGATTGGTAATTGGATAAGAAATCCCAACTTACCCTACTTCTCTATATATTTCTGATGTTCTATGTGGTTTGGGTTGGATTTTGGAGAGTGATTCTGCCCTTATGTTGTTGTAGTGAGTGGTCATCATCTCATGCATTTAGGGTGATTGGAGATGCATAATGCAACAAAGAAAATACAATTCAACAACTTGGAGGAGCTTGTCTACAAGATCAACTTCCACCTATGGTTTCAATCTCCTTACATTTATATTAATTCAAAGAACTCATTTTTTTCCTATATGCGATGTTATTATTTCGTATATTTCAATACCATCTTCATCTATTGAATGAAGTACTTAGATGATACTTCATAGATCTCATATTTTCTTGGCTTGTGTTATCTGACTATGCAGGTTCTAATTTGGGCATTTGGAGGTACAATTCGAGCTTCCAAGATAAAGTAGAAGCCAATTGTGCTAAGGATTATACGTAGGTCTCACTCCATCATCTATTTACTTTAAGGAAACACATTGTGTTCCTTGTCTCACTTCCACTCTAGATTAGTAACCAACCTAGGGGAGATGCTTTTGTATGCAATTGTAAATCCTGTATAATAGGTACTACCCAAATCAAGCAACACTATTACCTTTTTGTTCTTGATATATCCTTCTACCTCGAGAGTTTGAGAAGTGGTAATTCCTACCAATGCATTATAATAAATGGTCGGATTCATTTCTTCTTTTTCTTGGGTTGGTTCCTCATGTATATCCTCTTTTTTTGATGTTTCTTGTTCCTTTTCTTCCTCCTCTTCACAATCTATGTAAAATAATTTCTTCTGAGCACACTTATGACCTTTAGTATATTTACTGTCAGAACTGTAACAAATCCCTTTTACTCTTTTTCCCTCCAATTGTTGTGGCCTCATCCTTGTAGGTTTTGGAAGACTAGGAGCAACAACACTTCCTTGTTGCCATAATTTTTCTTTCAATTTTTCTTGCCACCTTGAATGCCTTCTCCAATGAATTAGATTCCCAAAGGTGAACCTCATGTTGGATTTTATATTTTCAAGTCCCTATGTAGACATCAATCCTATTGTCCTCTAGAGTATCAGTTACTGTAATATTCTATTTTTAGAAGTCTTCAATGTGCTCTGCTATTGTACCCTTTTGTTTGAAATTTATCAATTGGATAAAGAAGATGTTTCTCTTCGTACCTTTATAATGTGCTATCATTTCCTTTGTGAAAATTGACCAGGTAACAAGTGCTTTACGAGAACAAATCCATTTATACCATACAAACTAATTGGGTTTTAAATATAGAGATTTAATATGAACCTTTTGTGAGGGTTTCAAATTCTTTAGATCAAAATATTGCTCCATCTGTAGTATCCATGTTACCAGATCCTTGCCATCAAACTTCCTGATATCTGTCTTTGGAATGTGGTGGTTCTTAAACCCCACATTAGAGTCTCTAAAATCAAAATTCATATTATTTTTGCCTTTATCATGATTTTCATGGTTTACCATGTCACCACCTAGAAGCCTTTCTTGCAACAACTTTTTCAATCCTTCCATCTTGACATTCATCATTGCTTCCATGTATTCTCTTAAAACATTCATGTCACCTTTTATTTCTATTTTTAAACCATTTATGTTGCCTCTTAAGCCATCCATGTCATCTTTGGTTGTTGTTGACGGTGCTAGAAATATATCAACTAAGGGGATATCCCCGATATGAAGTCCAAATTAGACCTCACACCATTTGGTGTAGTAATCCCATCCAATATAAAGGCCTAGTTTCCAAATCCTTAAAGATTTTCCTTGTCTCTAGCTATCATCACAGGAGAGTGATGCAATGGTGTCTTCGAAAAGCAAGGTAGGTGTGTCTAGTGAGTGTGCAGTTGCAATTGTGTCAAGGTTCTTCTACTCTAAAGGGGGCATAAAAGTGAGCCTCTAAGTGAGAGGTAACAGTACCACCTAGGAAGAGAGACACATGAACCAGAAGGCTCCATCTAACATCCAACGGAATAGTCCACAACAGATGCAACAGTCATTACAACCAATAAAGAAGGAAATATATGTCTATTATCCCGTAAAATATTCCACAAGGATGGGAAAACAATAACAACCATTACAACACATTCTCAATAAGATAAGAACTAAAATAATCGAAATAGTTCAACTATATTAGTACAAGTGAAAGAAAACATGAAATACAAACGTGCATAGAATAGTCTTACAAACATTCATAGCCCATGCTTGAAGAATGTGCTCGCCTTAAAAGGCTTCTGTTATTAAGAAAAAGTTCAGAGACACATGTTTACAAAGTACATCACTAGCCCCAATACTGAGACGTTGAAGCCACTCCTTTCTCCTCAAAGAACTAGTTGATGTCTCTAATTCCTTGTGGGAGGAGCCAAGGTGAGAAGTCCCTATGCTCATACAATGAAGGGTTATATATATACCAAGTGGTGATGCTTACCGTTTGTGACTCTTTGACTACCCTCATGATTGTTCAACTTCCTATGATTTTTCAACTTACATGACTCTCCATATTCATGTGTATCCTTTGGACTTCCATTTTAGAATACATTTGAATATAATATACATGGTCCACAATGATGATGTGGCATATAAACACTCATGACAAGACATGACATGGAACTGCTAATGTAAACTGCTTAGATGTTGTGGCAATGTTAGGTCACTAATATTGTTGTTAACGATGTCTACTTCATAATACTCTTGTCTTCCACCACCTCATGGCTTGGTGAAAGGATTCTTGAGTGATCTCAAGTGTTGTGTTGTGGTCGTGAGTTGATGTGCCTTTTCTTTGCTTTTCTAGATCATCTTGCATGCTCAGATACAAGAATGTCCTTTGCATGTATTCCTCCTTCATCTCCTTCTTCATCATCCCGTCAAGTTCCCATATCTAAAATTTAGTCATGGTGAGACAACATCAGTTCGAAAACTTCCTAGCCTAATATGGTGGATTCAGCTCCCAAGACGAAGCCAAAATTGAGTTGCACATCAGAGAGGGAGTCTCAGTAACTGCACATTGTGTAGTCTAAGCAGTTAGGGCTAAGGCTTCAGGCCTAGAACTGTTCAATGCATAGTTCAGGCTAGGCTGAGGGACAAGCTCTACGTATTTTTGACAGACAGACAGTCTGAGTGAAGGAGGGGCCATTGTGGAATATTTCTGCATGCTTCAGGAGAGGAAGGCTGACTCAATTTTGTGCAGTTATGGGAGACAGTGGCTCAAGATGAGGGGAGGACCATTGAAGGCAACTTTTGTGTAGTTTTGGAAGGGAAGGCTACCTCATTAGATTGTGTAGTTCTGGAAGGGAAAGCTGGTCTTGAGCTCAGGAATTCTACAATGAAATAGTCCTCGGGGATAGGAACTATGCATTACTTAAATCTAGGGGTCAAGGACATAGCCTGCTAATTGGAACTGTGCAATGTGTAGTCTAAGCTGGTTGGGTGAAGCCATGTTGAGGGGCTAAGGAGCTTCTTCGGAAAAGGCTAAGTGTTGGACCAGTGAGACTAACAGGTGAAGTGATGAAGCTTAGAATATGTCCTAACACTTAGAATACTTGACGAATCAACAACATTGATCAACTATGACACATGAAAATCACTTTTTCTTGCATGTGACCACTTCATGACCAGCTACGACAAGTGTGACACCTAAGATAGACTTTATGATAATCGTGATGAAACTTGTGCGACAGTGCTCAAAACTTTTTGAATGAGTGTGACATGTGTTTACATGGTTAGGAAAACTCATAAACATGAGCACTTGGAACCACCAAAATGAGCTTATGCATAAAGTGCGATAAGCAACATGAAAAAGGATAGCATATTGCCTACCTTGTGAAATGGAGCAAAACACTTAGCACAAACATGGAATGACTCTTAGTGTTTGCAACCATACATGTCATTGAAGACATAATGATATGACAATGGTAAGTTTTCCTTCATACTACACTAAGAGGTGCATTTCAACTTCATGAAATATGTGCTTTGTTTTTCATACCTACCCTCCAAAGGGTTGTGAATCAGATGGAGTCTTCATGCGGTCCTAATCTCTGATCTTCTATCATACCCTAGGGTTCCTTGGTCTTCTTATCTGATGATTATATTTTCTCCTCGTCTCCTTAAGTGTCATCTAGCATGTCCTCCTTCTTCATCTCCTTCTTCATCATCTTGCCATAGCATGGTAGAATTCCTGTATCTGCAATTCACTCATGACAAGACGACATCAGTCTTATAAACTCCTAGTCTAAGATGATGCAGGATAATCCAATGAATGAGGCAGAAATGGTATTAGGTCAAGGCGAAAGGCTCAGTGACTGGACTGGATTGAGGGATAAGATTGCACAATGCCCACTAAGGGAAACATTTGCATAGTACCCACTGAGGGACAAAATTGCACAGTTCAAGCACAAAGTTGTTGTTGTGGGATGGGGCTAGGAGGAACAATTGCATAGTTTCAGGAGGCAAGGGGGACTGGGTAGCTAAGAGTCTTGAGGGAAAAAACTACGTAGTTTTGGGAGGCAGTGATCTCTGGCTGAGGGAAGGACACTAAAGGAAGCATCTGCATAGTTTTGGAGGTTAAGGGAGGCTGGGATTTCTACACATTGCATATTTCCAACAGAAAAGGGAAAGGCTTCAAGGCTGAAGATGGAAAGTGTGTAGTTTAAGAAGGCTGGATGAGGCTAGGTTGCTAAAAATCCTCCAGAATTTGTCTAAGTGTGGGATCAGTGGAATTGATGTGAATAGTGATAGAACTTGACTGTGACCACACACTTGGATACTTGGTAATACAACGTAGATCATCCAAAACATATGGAAACATACTTTTCTTAATGCAACAACCTTTGTGGAAATTTACAATAAGTGTGGCGTCGTTGATGTACTTTGTGAGGAAAATGACGACACTTGTGTAATGGTGTGCAAAACGTTGGAAATGAGTGCGAAACATATCTATACGATGAGAAAAACTCATTTTCACAAATATTTCCCCTTGATGCAAACCAAAACTCCCCTTTTCATGACAAGCGATAACTCCCATGCCCTAAGACAACACTTTCTATATAAAGATAAAAGTGTGAATAACACTTGATATCTGAGAAGGGGGATTGAAATCAGAAACTAACCAATAAGTGACTAAGGAACGATCAATCACAGGATCCACAATAGGCTCCAAAATTAGAGTGTAGGCAAAAATTTTGGAGGGTGTTGCAACTGCTACAACAATGTCTCTTTGTGAGAGAAAAATTTGTTGCACTTGGTCCCGTAATTTTAATATATCACGCTGCAATTCTTCCTCTTCATGCATCATAGTAGATATTTTTGAGGGATTAATGGGTTTAGAATTATTATTTTTTGAGCCATTTTAGAACAAAATACTAATATTCATGCTTCAATATGCCCTTTGAATCACTTGAAATTGATTTTTCAAACAAAAGTTATGCAAAATTTAAAGAATACATACCTTTTTCTTGCTTTTTCGGAGCTCAATATTGAAATTGTTGTATCTGAGTAATTTTAGATTTTGAAGGGATTAAATTTTTCCTTGTGGTAGCCCTATGAATCTTCCTTCCAATTCCACAAGTAAGGCCAATATTGGATTCTTCAATATAGAGTTATTCCAAATCTCCCATGATGACCTCATTATGGACCGATTTTGTAGAACGAAGTTGTATGGGATGCCACGTGTCATTGTTTCCACCTTCGGCCCTAAACTTTCTACCAGAAAAACTACATTTTGTGTAATTTTAGCCACTTTTTACAAAATTCAACTTTTATTCCTAAAATGAAAGTTATGATGATTTTCCTATCTCCCATGTTTGAGACTCAATTTTGGATCTTTCAAAAACCCTAACTTCTTTGAACCATATCTTAGGAAATGTAGCGGACCAATATTTGGAATTCCGGCACAAAGTTCACCAATGTTTCGGGTCCACATGGTTATAATTTCAGCTTCTGAAGCTTCGTAGAAAAAACATTATAACAAAAGTTCCATGATAAAATGTTTGAAGTAGAAAAACCCTAGAATCCAAAGCTCTAAAACCAAACGTTATGCAACCAACTCACAGAATGATAGATCAACGATTTTAAAGTATCCTCCTCAAGGGGGAAACCTCATTTACATTACATAAATTAACAATTCTTTGATGATACAAATAACAAGAACTCCTTCGTATATATAGGAGTATAAGGGGTCACAATATAATCAGAGCCTACATAACAATAATAATGTAAGGGCACAACAATAACAATAGTGGCTTCTATGGGGAACCACAATAACAATATCTGGGCTATGTGGGCACACCAATAACAATAAGGGGGCTACACTAGTATTATAGGGAACTAAAATTTTGCCTACCATTCAACTTGGAATACATATCCCATGTCCTTAGTCTTATATTTTTTTACATGGAAATTAAACCAGTGGTTGTTCCAATGGGTTATGAGGTTATAAGTTGGTGGGTTATGAGAGAATAAATGTTAATGAATTATAACCAACCAATGACATATACAAAATGACAAAAAAATTAACAAAACATAATTAAATCATATAAGACAAATACTTTAAAGAGAATAAATCATAGAAAATAATAATTGCATACCTCTTGCATTTCAACAATTAAATATTAGTGATCTTCCTCTTCACCCAACTCCACATTAGTATCATCCTTTTTATAATTGGCATTGAAAGTATTGGTCATAGCAACATCAACAACAATTTCGTTTTTGATAATTGCATCATCAATATCATTATCAACAACATTATTGTCTAGCTAAAATTCTTCAACTTCATTGTCTACGACATATCTCTACTTCTCTACTTCATCTTCTTTCATTGTGCTATATTTGCAAGACTTCCTCTTGGATCCTATCTAATAATGTATGACCAACCCACTTTACATATAAACTTTTATTAAAATATCTCCTCACATTTTTTTCAAAGAATATAATGCTCTATACATAAAGGCTAAAAGACATGTTCATAAAATTTAAATGATACCTTATAAAACACATAGGTCAAATTGTTAAAATTGGCCTTGTTAAAATGCACACCAACCTTAGGGGAATGCATTCCCTTATATGGAATTGGATGAAATTAGGAGCAAGAGAAGCATGAATCATATGTTATAGAATGTGACAAAATAATGAATTCCTTGACATTGAACTTTGCTACGCAAGAAAATAAGTTGAGAGAGGGAGAGAAATGTGAAATGTACGAGTGCACTAGCCAAGATTAAAGAACTAGAATGGGAAAAAGAAAGGCATAGTAAAGGATTGAGATATAACTGAAACAAACAATGAAGAGCCTGAAAGGAATAAAAAGTGGTACTTGGAGAAGTATATGAAGAACATGAAAATGTTAAAAATTCTAGGAGAAGATAAAACAAATTTACAAGAAACATTGCAAAATTATACAAAGTGAATTCATAACTTTAAAAATAGTTAAAATGTGTTCCTAGTACAACTATAAAAAATAAAAAGCCTCTACAAAGGGAAATAAAGGCACTAGTGAATTTTCTTCATGTCAAGAGAAAGGTTTAACGAAACCTCCCAAACAGCCTAAAGTTCTAGAATAACATTTGATTATATACATGCATATGTAAATATATTTAAAGATGTAATATATATCATTATTTCCACAATTAATTGACAATCTGCTTTATTTTATGCAGTTAATGAATTGATGGTCATTTATAATATTCATTTTACTTTCTCTTAACGTACATTTTTATTGATAGAAAATTAATTCTAGTCCATTTATTGTTAATCACAATATTTGGTCTTAATGGATATATTCCATTATTAATTCATTAGGTACATAGTTCCTTTATCATAATTCAAATAAACTAATAACATAGTTTGTGCATTAATATCTTCATGTGGATATAACCTCTCTTTACCTTGCTTTTCCATTGTTTTATTAAAATGAACTTTAGTGAATACATCCTTACCATTCTCAACAACTTGAATTTCCTTAGAACATTTTCCTCCTATTATAACTTTATTGATAACTTGAGAATGTTCAAAGGATGATGGAACCTCTAAGAATGCTACCATTTATTTTCAGGCATTGATTTCTTTAAATATTCGATTTTCAATTTTTATTCATCATTAAATGTATATGACTTAGACTCAATCTTTCCCATTTTCACTGATGGACCAGGTATGTATTCTTCCATTGAATCATCCAATGTATTTTTGTATTGATTAGTTATGTGAAGTACCCACTCTAATATTGATCTTATCTTTCAACAAATTTGCGCTAGGAATGACTATTTTTTATACCTCCTTCAACTTATTATTATGAATATTTGTCAGCTAATATTTATTTTTGTATATCTAAAGAATGATTAGATGATAAAGCATCTAATGAAAATCTCATTTCAAATATTAGCTTTAGAGGATCATATTCCTAGAGAATATCCTTTTCAAAATAAATTATTTTAACATATTTTTAACAATATCATAAGCATTTCTTTGCTTGGAAATAAAGAAAAATACTTTTTTTAGTAAAGGAAAATAAACTCCTTTTTTCCTTGATACAAAGTTTATGTGATTAGAATTCAAACTTTGTCTTATAAACTCTAAAGTAAAAATTCTATGGGCAACGAAAATATTAAATATGAAAGGTTTTAATTCGGAACTAGAAACCTGATAACTATATAATATTTGGAGAGGTATCAATATCCAACATTTAAATTAGTATAATTTGGATTCATTTGTAAAAGATTTTTACATTCAAGAAAAATCCTAGAATGAAGTTTATTATAAAATTCACAATTGACAATTAAAATGTTAAAATGAAATCAATATGTTGTTTTTTTCTTTCCAAAACCCATGTGCATTCAAAATCTAGAAGATCCCATCCCCCTTGATCCATCTTAATTAGTATAAGATGAGGGAAACATGTTGATCAATAGTATATGAGAAGATAAACTATGAAAGACTAATGTCTAAAATATTTCCAGCTATGAAAATCTTATAACTACTCAGTAATGGTATTATATATGTAACTAGTATGATTGAATCTTCGTGACTGAGTTATTCTACAAATGAACCCTAGAATGACTTAATCTACAAAATTATCGTCATCATAACCCAATATTATGAAAATTGTTGATATTACTTGAATAACAATTTCTTTGAAAATATAAGAAATCAAACGTAATTTCAACTCTAAGTTTGTTAGAAAAAATCTTTCTCTCCAATACCCAACGAACTGAAAAGCATTCCTATTTCATCCTCATCTATCAATTCTTCAATATATAGTAATAAAATTAATTCTAAACCAACCCTTTTTGACACAAGAATTATAGAATGAAGTATACTTCTATTCATTAGAATTATGTTAACAAGATTGTAGGGAAAAGTGCACGTGTATAAATTTAGGAAATTGGTGAATTATTGCAATGATTCACTATGTTAAACTACCATTCCACGGAGGAAAATGCTCTCGACTTTTATTAAACGTTGTAAAATATTTAGTTCTCAATTATTTAAACAAATCCAATGATAATCTCATTTCAAATATATCATGATCTTTATCAATTAAGAATTTAGCATCATGGTTTTCTACATTATTGGAATTTTGCTCATTGTCTTCATCCTTTGGGCCATTTCCCATTTTCCAACTCTTTAACATGCCGGGAAGGCTGAATTCGACCAACTATTTTCTCTTCTCAATTTTTTCAAGAAAAACACTAATTAAAAGCTTAAAAATCTTATCATGTTTTGGAAAGTTTACCTAGAATAATGCTTTTTGACTACCAAGAGATTGCTTATGACCATATATTCTTAGAAAATTTGATAAAATGATGTGAGGGAATGTGAAAATGTAGTATGAGGTGTAAGAAAAAGAAATATGGGGTTGAGGTTTGAGGAATATCGAAATGCAATATTTTGATCCACTATCAATCAAAATGTGACATGTGGCCCCTTTCTTATTTTATTTATTGCACTACTAAAGCTATTGTAAACTATTATGAATCGTTGGTTCAAATCATTGCTTCCTATTGGATTTTTTCTATTCAAATTGCAATAGTTAACAATAGTTCTTGATCATGAAATTAAGTGTCAACAAGATTATATTAAAGCACGCATGGCTTTTTGAAAGTTTTAAGGATTACTCATGGTTTTAGTTGATGTTAGCGAGGACTTATGAAGTCTTATTGTAGAATTATTTTGATGTCCTACTTGTGACAAAATTGTAGCTTTTGATGAGTGCAACACCATTGCATGGGTGAAAATGCACTGGCGCCTAACACACTAAACACTTAATAGGCAAATTAGACACTTTAGCGGGCACAATAAGGGCAGATGAACATTTTTAGTACCACTAACGGGTATAATTACATCGACAGGTGTTGTCTATATTAAAATAGGACTTGAAGAATTTAATTTCTTTAAATAATAAAATTTATGTGGATGCTCCAGATTTGATAAAATTGGAATATTCTTCATCTTATACATAAAAACCTAAGCAACACCATTTTTAGTTTAAAAAACCAAATGTTTATAAGGATTTTCGTTGTTCCAATATGTTATTGTTTATTTCCATTTCTTCATCAATGTCAATTGTTTCTCCAATTTGGTTTGATTACAAGAAGGTACACACACACATGGATTACAAGAAGGTTTACCATTTAGCAGGCACACTGGTGATGGTGGATCATGGATTATCAGGTGTATGGATTAGCAGATGCATTGGTGGATTGATGGAATGATGGTTTGCACGAATCACTTGATTGAAGGTAGCATGGAGTATCTGCCATATTTATATCAAATATTGGATCATAGGTTGAGGGATCTCCCTTTACCGATTGAAAGGCTTGTCGATATATCTAAATCATGTATGTGATGATGCTTTTACTCTCTAGTTTGATGTGACGGAAATTATTGGATTTATAGAAATCATTTTCATCCATTTTGACATATGATATCAACACATGTTATGGTTGTTCAATAAGGAAGCTAACTTTGAGAGTGACAACTGAAATTAATTGTAAGCAGAGCTCTAACTTTTGCATTTGTAGAGGTCAAGTTTGTCATAGATAATGAAATGAATGATCCACTCTATTAAGAAAAAAAAATGATTGAGGAGCTTCTGCCAGCTGCAAAAGTTTCATTTGCAAAGAAAAAAAATGAAAACATTTCTCTTTGTGCTCACTTTTGAGGTGTCATCCAATTCCAATGCGAGGAATGGTTGAACTTTTTCTTGTAAGATAAAATTCAATTTTTTTTTCCAAAAAAATTGTTGGAAAATCTAATTCCAATCACCTATTAGGTGTTAAAACCGTCGGTCTAAGTGTCTTAGTTCAATTTTAGTTATTCCACTTTAGTTGAGTTTCACTACCGTCATTTATTATTGACATCTCCGATGTAATATTATTTAAATGATTGTAATGTTGAGATGATCAATGTTTGCTCCATGTTATTCTCTTCATTCTTTTTTATAGTATTAGTGGGTCAGTTTGCATAAGACGCCAGAGAGAGTAGCGCTTCAAATTTTTTTGGGCTCACAAAGAAGAAGCAAGGGCTTTGAGAGGCCGAGGAAAAAGTAAAAAAATAAGCGTGAATTTCGCACTTTTGAAGAAGAAAAAGTTCACCAATTGCACATATGTCAACAGAGATCAGTGCATCGCTTTCGGACTTAAGAAAAAAGGAAAGTGCACAAGGAAATGACAAAATTATGAAAGTGTATAATTCCTTAAATTGACGCACCCTGTCAATTGAAGGAGTGCACAAGGAAATGACAAAATTATGAAATTGTATAATTCCTTAAATTGACGCACCCTGTCAATTGAAGGAGTGCACAAATTTGTGCACATAATAACCTATGCCAAGAACTGCGCAAATGAAGAAGTCAAATTTTAAAAAAAAGGGCGCGACATTGTACCATAAAACGAGAAACGTTTTTTCAAAGGTTGAAGTCTCGTTTCACAGGGTTTGTCATTTTCTTTCAAAATGCGCAGTTGTGTTTGTTTTTAAAAAAAAAGGAAGCCTCCACGTAAGTTTTCAGTTTTTTAAGAGGCGCGTTTCATGATAGGTTTAAAAGGGATTTCAAACCTTTTAAAATATTCACTTTGTTTAATATTTTAAGTCGTGTATTAAAAAAAGGAATTTGAAAGGAGTGTTAGCTCCATTTACAAGGCTTTTGTTTAAGATTTCTTAAAGCGAAGTTTGTAAAAAAAACGGCGCATCTACATTCAATATTTTAAGGAGGGTCTATTAGGGGGCGTTGTTTAAATTAGTTATGGGATATTGTAATATTTTTTAAGATAGAGTTCGTTATAGGATTTGTGTAAGTGTAGTCTTTGTAAAGAAAATTTTTAGATTTCTTTTTTGTAAGTTGAGTAGCAAAGTAGCTATTGTAAATAATTTTTAATTGCGGGCAACAATTTTGTTTATACATTGTTTGGCTTGTTGAGTTGTAGTGAGCTAACAATCAACAAATGGGAAATATAAGAGACTAAGAAAGTTGAAGTAGCAATGAGATATGTTTGAATTTTTTTTATGTGAGAAGCAACAACTAGATTGAATAAGGAAAAAACGACCAAGGAAGCCTGGGATACCTTTAAAGAGGAGTTTTTCATGTAAGGGGGAATAATCCAGTTGAAAATAAAGAGTTTGGTGGACAATTGGATGAAAATTTGGTGAATCCAACAACAAAAACTTGATAATGACAACTTAGTGATTCCAACAACATAGCTTGTTTAAGATAATTTGGTGAATCCAACAACGACACCTACTGATGACAATTTGGTGAATCTAGCAACATAGCTTGCTCATGAAAGTGAAGTTACCATTGGAGTAATCAATGTTGTGGTGAATCCAACAACAATTTGGTGAATCTAGCAACATAGCTTGCTCATGAAAGTGAAGTTACCATTGGAGTAATCAATGTTGTGGTGAATCCAACAATTAATATTGCTGATGTAAACTTTGATGAAGAATTGTTGTCTAAAGATGAATGGTTGCAGATGATTCAACAAAAACATCATATAGACATGATTTTATTCGGTGAGAGAAGCCCACTTGAGTTTAAAAACCAAGTGCAAGACAACATGCTTGCAACAACACACGTTAGTAAAACAGATATAGATAGAGATAGAGGCAAAGGCAAAGAAGGAAGCTCACAAAGAGAAAAAAGGGAAAGAGGCAGAAGCAGAGCTGGAAATGCAATAAGAGAAAGCTCTCATTACAGAGCAAAAGAAACATAACCAATGTGGTTCTGCAAATATTTGTAATTCTAATATTGATCTCCAATGTGCAGTTACACAAAACGATTATGAAGAAGAGTTAAATTTCCTTGAAGCATGGCTTACAACACCATGCCTTGATAAAATCTACATAGAAGATGCAGAAATGAATGTTGAAGACAACATAGATGATGAAAACATCAATGAAATTTTTTGGTATTGGAGTCACGAAGAAATATTTTTATATTATGATCTTATGTTGCAACAAATTGATAATGAAGATCACACAACAAAAGATGATATGTAATAGTAGTCCAAATACAAGTCGATTTTTGAAGAGGTCTAGTTCATGCTTAGACAACCTGGAAAAATGGAAGACCTGTACCAACAAATGAAGAAATTGAGGTTTGAAAGATACAACAAAGAGAAAAAGTTGAAACAATTTAGAGGCTATGGGATCTAGAAGAAGAGAAGAAGAAAATTAAATGTAGTTGAACTCAAATTTTTAAATTGTAAGCTTAGCTGAGACATTTCCGAGTAGGCATCTTAATTGAATTTTTATGTAGTTGTAATTAAAGGGGAGTGTTGGATATTCTAATTCCAACTTGTTGGTAGGTGTCAAAACCGTCCATCCAAATGTCCTAGTTCAATTTCAGTTAGTCCAGAGTAGTCAACTTTCACTGCATTCATTTATTACTCATATTTCCAATGTAATCTTATTTAACTGATTCGTAATATTGAGAAAAGAAATCTCTGCTCCACATTATTCTCTTCATTCTTTGTCAAGAATTAACTTATTTTCTTAATCATAATCTCGACGATGATTCATATTTTAACATACTTGTTTGAATTTTTACAACAATAAACATGACCCAATGAGTTTATTTATGCAATAGAAATCTAAATTGTTCGATCTCTATTTTTCAATGCAATAGAAATCTAAATTGTTCAATCTCTATTTTTCTCGAAACATCTGTTAAGTGTTAAGATGATTGTTGAAGTGGGAGATGTGTTGGTAATTTTGCATAATTCCAATTCAGGCTAACGCTTTGATATCAATCGAAGCATTATATAATATTCAAGTTTTTCGTCCTGAAAAAAATATAAGAGAATGGTAACGAATATATTATAGAAGGTAGCCATATTGTAATGTGAATTAAATGAATAAGATAACAATAATGGTGAATTAAAACAAAATGAAATCTAATTAGAGGTAATTTAAAATATTTAAAATTTCAATATCAGTTATGTGTAATGATGTTACACATTTGTCTTTATATTTTTGTAGAAAGTAAAATTTTTAAAGTCGATTTGTGTAATGGGCATTAAATTTAATGTAAATTTAAATATTACATCTTTAAACATTTTTATACTCTTAAACCAATTTCAATCCAATTTTATACTATAAATCCAATTTCACTATATTTATGGCCATGGATTTTAGTGTTGATTAGCTGCCATGCACAATAGAATTATAATCCCCATCTACACTCCAAATTAGGGTTAGCAATTTCTTGTGTTAAAATACTATTATAAACGTTGTAGTTTAGTTTATTGTGAATGATTCAATAGAGATATTATGAAGGTTTAGGAGGGTTCCCAACGTTTTATTTTTTATTTTTTTTAATAGAACTATGTGATTTGTTTAAGGTTATAATTTTATTTTTTTTAAAAATAATTTTTTAATTAATTTATGGATTATTATTTGTATTTCTTTTTCATAAATTTCAAATTCAAATAAATCTATTAATTATGAAATAAGGTAGATATATGAATAAAAGAATGGCTTTATATGCATTTCAATGTCATATATTTTATTTTATTTTTTTAAGTTAAATTTAAAGCAAATTAATAATGTGGTTGCATAAGTTTATGGTGTATATCAACCATCTTTATCAATATGATTGTGCTAGTTAAATCCCTAAAGACCAAATAAATCAATGAAACAAAAACTTTGTTCGCTGTCATGTGTTCCTAACAGTTTGATAATGACAAAGATGTTAATTACAAACCACCAAAAAATTTCTCAATTTCTTCAATAATCACATGTAATTAAAAGTGTCAAAGATATTAAAACATACCAAAAAAAAATTATCTAATGATTATAGTAAGTTCAATTTTATCTATATTATTAAAGCTCCCCTTCCAAGCTAGAGACCATTATAGAATAGCCGAGTTGAACAACTTTAATTTAAAAATAAAAAATAAAAAATTCTCGGGAACGAATTTTTATGTCCATTAGAAATGATATATGTATTTATTTTTATACTAATTTAATTAATGAAACAAAAAATCAATTAAATACAAAATCTGAAACCAACAAAAAGAATTAAGAAGAAAGATTTTATGAATTTAAAATGTCTATCCAATAAACCTATTCATATTCACAATACTTCAATGATAATTTTTATATAATTTTAAAAATTAATTCAATTTCTTTACGCATTAAAATTAATTTGATATATATATATATAAAAAGAGTAAAATAAAATAAACATCATTTAGATTTTATACTTCAATTTTTTTATAACGTTTTTAATATTACTAGTGTTTAAGTTGATTTTCAGATGCACGGGCTATTTCACCACTTCTTTCGGTCACCATTTAAGAAAAAATTCCTCCATTTTTCACAGGAATCACTCTCAGTAATGAGAGGTGCTTTTCTATCAACTCCATTCTTATCCTGTCCCTGTGAGATTACAACATACATGATACAAGCATGCTCCGACTGGTTTCCAAATCCTGTAGGCTCTATACGATGCAATATATTCCTTCTACAACTGTAGAACAGTAGAGTTTGGTGTACATAACTGCAGTGAATATATTTCTTCTATTGATACGTTATTATATTTATATTTGGTAGGCATCGGATAAAAGTATTCAGTTGGTAGCATTTTAACAGATCTTAGTTTGAAGGTGAGTGTATTTTAAAATTCGAAGAAGGAAATCTGATATATATATATATATATATTAGACTTTCTGTAAACTATTATTAAATAGTAATATGAGTTCTTCCCATCTATTTAAATGGTTTGTTGAAACATTGATACTTATATATTTTAGAATATCTAGAAAATTAAATAAAAATGAACAAAATCAAATAATTAAGTTAGTTTATACATGTTATCTTTTCAAAATATTTCAAAATTTGTGATAGATGTAAATATAGTTTATATATTTAAAAATTTAATAAAAATAAATAAAATGAAGATTTAGATTATTTATATTACATTTTCAAAATATTCCAAAATCTATAATGGATATAAATATAACTTAAATATTAAAAAATAAATATAATCAAATAATGAAGTTAACTTATATAAATCACATTTCCAAAATATTCTAAAATCTATAATCATTAACATATCTAAAATCTTGACAAAAATTGAAAACAACAAAATTTTGGAGCAGATGTACTGCTTTTCTCAGTATTAAGAATCAGTTAAATATAATTACATTGGAAACATTGGTAATAAATTACTGGAGTGAAACTCTACTAAAATGAACTGAAATTGAAATAGTACACTTAAATAAACCTAACAAATGATCTGCACATGAGTGCATGGTTGAACGGCCAGGCTGCAGGCTTATTCGCACCCCGCCCCGTTTTGATTCACTATAGTGATGCTGCTCTGTAGCCGATTGTTTGATCATCAGTGCATATTAAGTCAATGAGTTTGATTGATGTGATGCTTATCTGCTTTGATACATGTAGAATATTGTACATATGGCCTAATAAAAGCTTCTTCAGGGGATTGGCCACCCCCATTTTTAAAAAACCTAACAAAAGGTTAAAATTAAATTATCCAAAACAAATTTACTAGGTTCAAAAATATGAACAATATAATAATCTACACAATTCCAGAAATCTGTAGAATTGCAACCATTTGATCTCCCGACGTACAGCGCCCATTTATTCTGAATGTTTAAATCGTAATGATGGTAAATAGCATATGGCAAAAAATTATTCGAACTACTTTCGATATGATATTGATCTTCATATGTTAATTGATCCATCAACTCTCAATGGCTCTCTAGGTAATGTTGCCATCATGCAAATATTTCAGAATATTTTTCTGACACAAAGATGAAGACATCATGCAAATATTTCAGAATATTTTTCCGACACAAAGATGAAAACATCATGCAAAACGTGATGTCATATTCCTCCAATTCCATTATAATTATCATTCAAAACGTCATGTCATATTACCCCATTTCCATTATAATTATCATTCAATTGAAGGGATGGAATAAAATTCGTTCGTGACTTGTTTAAATGCAAAATTCGGAATGTAGAAAGAGACTAGTCTCCGTGCCGGTTGACGATTGAAAGCCAAAAGATGCCTGTGATTAGGGTAGCATTAAGAATCTACGGAAAGTGTATGTATTTTTAAATATTTTAAGTTGTAACATTGAAGGTATACGTACTAGAAGTATATATATTTATTGTTAACATTATCTACATTGTTAGGCAGTATTGAATACTAGGTATATTTATTATTACACAGTTATGGAGTATTAAATGTTATTTATATTGGTGGTATATTGGTGGCACACTGTTATGTAATATATTCAATGTTTTTTTTATTTTATTGAATATTTATATTTTTAAAATGGAGTTAGTGATTTTTTTTGGGTTTCGAGCAATTTTTTTTGGTTAGAATTAGAATAAAAAAATTGTGGTTAAATTTTTTCTCTGTGTTGATTAAATTGACTTTTTGACTGTATATATAGATTCTGCACCCTAAAAAATCTGGAGCACTTAAATTGTGAAGAGTTTACTAGTCAAACTTGTGATTTCAAGAGAACTTAAATCATGCAGACTTTGCTAGTCAAACTTGTGATTTCAATGAGTCCCTGCTAGTTTGTAGACAAATTAGATCCTAAAATAAAACAGAACTTTTTTCAAAAAATCACACTTAAAACACCACGTCAGAATTATTATTAATCCGGCTATAAAAGTAGCATATCCACTTTCAAATTGTTATTATGGGAATATGTTAGCATTAGTTTCTTGACATTGTCTTTTCAGCTAGAAAGTTGAACCAGCATCAATTTGAATAGGAAAAAGATTAAGAAGCCTAAAAAAAAAAAACTAATACTCTCATAGCTTTTTTTACTCTAATCAACCTTAAAATATCATTTCATTTTATTTTATTTTCAAGGAGTGGTGTACCGAGGCGGAGGAATTGCCAGGACGGCCAAAAGTGGCCGGAATTCGGGCAAAAAAATTTCAAAAAATCTTGTACAGGGTTTGAATGTGTTTTTGATGGTTGAAATGGATTCAGTACCATTAAAAACATCTAGGACACCTAAAATTTTGAACTTTAACAACTATAACTTGGATTTACAAAAATGCTTGCCAAATTTTCTCTAAATATAACCAGAATTTCCATAACTTTTCAAGCTATTCCTCCAACTAATTACACTAAGGCTATTTTGACTATTCATATACACTCTCGCACAACATTTATTATTATTTTGACTATTCATACACGCTCAGACAACATTCAATGCTTTTATTCACCACACCATCAAACAAGACGACTTTCTTTTCTTTTAATTTAATTTGGTTTAATGACGTGATCTTGGAATTGGTGCAATCTTCAGAAAATAATTGTAACACTATTGGGTGATCTATCACCAATGAAGGGTCTCATCAGATATTCATGGATTTGAACGGACAGTCAGAGAGGGTACAGGGCCCCAAGAAATTATCCATTTCATTAAAAGCTTGAGAGGTTTTGAAAGCTTCAACTTCGAAGTTAGCCATCGTGAATAGGAAACATGTGAATTGAAGCATGGTTTTCATTGATGTTCCTTAGGGCTTATAAATTCCTATTTTAAAATTCTTCTAGTTGGTGACCGTTGCAATACCATTGCAGGGGTGAAAATGCATTCGTTCATGTCACTCTAAGCCCCCGACATGTGCCTTAGCGGGCATAATAAGCTTCCATGAGTATATTTAGTACCCCTAACCCGTATAACAAAGAAAAAAAATAAAAACCAATTTTTTTGGTAATTTAATAGTATTTTTTTTATAATAAGTTCTGCATTGCTCAAACTCCCTTTCAAACATAAACTCCCTTTCAATTTTATGTTTGAACAACTTTATTTTTACCTTCTAGATGCATTAGATGCATTTTCTCTCTAGAAACAAATATTTTTCTTTATTGTAAATGGCCTGTGTATTTCCTTTTCTTCTAATTTAATTAATAAAAAAAATCAAGTAACTACAAAATCTAGAACTAACCAAAAAATTATTAATAATAAAGATGGCATGAATTTTAAAAAATCTATTGTATTAAACATATTCACCGCACTTAACACTTTACTGATAATTTGTATATAATCTCAAAAATTAATTCAATCTCCTTAAAAATTAACATTAATTTGATATATAAACATTATATATAGAAATTTAATTAAAAAGAAGTAAAAACATTTAGATTTTCTGCTACCTTCTTTAATAACGCTTTTAATATTATCCTCGTTTGATATTGATTTTGAGATGCACAGGCCATTTTCGACTTCTTTCGGTCATCATTTAAAGAAAAATTCATGTTCACTTTTCACAGGATTGACTCTGAGCAATGGCATGTGCTTTTCTATCAACTCCCTTATTTTCCTGTTCCTTTGAGATTCCAACCTACATTATACAACCCATGCTATGACTGGCTTCCAAATCCCGTAGGCTCTATACAATGCGATATATTCCTTATACAACCAGTAGGTACATTCTATAACTGTAGAATTTGGTGTACATAAATGCAGAGAATATATTTCTTCTGTTGATACCTTTATTAGTCCCTGCCCCTTCGGTGCAGTAGGACTATTGTAATCGATTTGTAGCATTTTCAATAATAGGCACAGAAACCAAGCAACAAACGGAACTCATTAATCTAAGTTTCAAGTTTATATTTCATAAATCACTTTTTTTTTAACCAATATGAAATTTCTACCGTTATTTCTACCACTAAGAATTTTAGAGATCTTATTTGGCCTCATATCGAGGCCAGGATCTCGGCAAACTTAGGATAAATCTTCATTTAACTTATGGATTCAATGAATTTCTGAAAATGGAAACTAATGCTAGCATTAATTAATAAACATTAAATATTTGTTATGTGGATACTTGGTAATGTTTGGTAATGTTTACTTAGTTAATATATCACACGACACACCACCAAATCAGGACATCAGGTGCACAGATGGCTCTGTGCATGTATTGGTGTGGTGTCAACCTAACCTCTGTCAAAGAGATGAATAGGAGGGTGCTACTATGATCTCCTTCTGTTTCTTCTCCTCCAAACCTCTGTTAAGAGAGTTGAAGTCACGTTCTATTTCTTCTTGTTCGGACCTCTGTTAACAGAGTTGAAATCACGCACAGCTGAAATCTCTAGTAATCAATAGCAGCAGGCCACTGAAATCTCTATTAATTAGCAATAGCGGGCCAGTGAAAGTTTCTTTACATCCGAAATCTGAGAGGGAGCCGTGTAATGGATTGCGAGCCTGACCACGTGACCCTTATCGTCCTCAAGCAAGGTCACTATCATGGTTCTTCTAAGCGCCTCCATGCACAACGTTCCATACACCACCCGACCATGGTGGACTTCTCCAACTTGCAACTCCATGAAAGAAATAAAACTCAATTGTTGCAGCGGAATGGTAGAAGCTAAGCCCCCGCGGTGTCTATGAAATGGAAGTCTAATGTGCCTCCTGCTTCGTCGGCCTCTGTCACGTGGGCGAAATGGTCTAAATCGTGGAGTTGGAGGAGTGCTCACTCATCAAATATCTCTGAGGCTAACCTCGCAAGCGAGACCGTTAGGTCACCCAGCGTGTCCACCAGCATGTCCACCAACAATTTTTCTGCCACCAGGTTCTCTACGATCAGGTGATTCTTCAACCTTCGCCGCTTGAGTCGTCTTCTTCAAATGTTGCCCTCCCTTCCTAGTTTCCTCTTTCTGTGTTGGGTCCCTATAATACTAGTAATTACTCCATTACTATTGTAGTTATATCCCTTATTTATATTGTTGTGCCCCTATTACCACCATATTGTTAGTTCTGTGCCCCATAGAATCCCTCTATTGTTATTTTTGTGGCTTTATATTATTATTGTTAGGTTGGCTGGATTATATTGTGACTCCTTAGACTCCTATATATAGAAAGGAGGTTTTGTCATTTGTATCATCCAAGATTTGTTCATTTATGTAATGTAAAGGAGGTTGCCCCCTCGAAGAGGCTGAATTTTAAGGCGTGGATCTCTCTTTTCTATCTTTTTGTGAGCTGGTTTCATAACATTTGGTATTGGAGCTTTGGATTCTAGGGTTTCGCTACTCCAAACAGGTCATCGTGGCATTTTCGCTATAACTTTGTTTCTGTGGAATTTCAGAAGTCGCAAAAAAAACCCATTTGAGAAGAAATCGCGCTGAACCTTGGGTCCGAATTTCAGAGCTTTTGGTGCGATATTTTCAGAGATATGATCTGAGGAAGTTGGTCTTTTTGCAGACTCCTGAATTACACTCAAAACAGGTGACCTGGGGAAAATCGTCATAACTTTCTTTCTGAGCATCAGATGGAAATTTCGTAAGAAGGTACAGAAAGAGGACGGATTGTAGTTTTCTTTTATATATTTTTCAGAGTCAAAGGTTGAAACAGTGACACGTGGCACTTCGTACAAGTTCGCTCTACTGAACTAGTCTATAATCAGGTCACTGCGGGAGATTGTGCATAACTCTTTCTTGGAGAATCCAATTTGGATCAGACTAGTGGCATTGGAAAGAGGACATAGAAGGCTACTACAGGTCACAATTTCAGAACTGGATGATTCGAAATTACAGAGATACATCAGATTCAATATCAGGCTTCTACAAAGTAAAAAAAATGTGTGTAGTTTTTTTTTAATTTTTGCATAAGCTTGGTTTGAAGGAATTCAAAGGGCATAGTAAAGCATTATTATCGGTAACTGATGCCCCGAGGAAAGAAAATGCAAACACCTAGTAAGGAACCTGAAAGCTCTAGCATGACTCATGAAGAAGAGGAAGAAATGCTACATGATATATCAAAATTACAAGAACAAGTGCAACAAATGTCACGCTCACAAAAGATAACAGAGGCTAAGATAAATGGTGTGGAATCTAAGATAAAGGGCATGGAAGCTCAGGTGAATGGGATGGATGCTAAAATTGATGGCATGGATAATAAGATGGAAGAATTGAAGATAAATATGAATAAGTTGGTACAAGAAATGGTCACTAAGGGTGAAAGAGTACTAAAGGAAACTCATGATGAGAACAAAAGAAATGTTAATCATGATTCCATAGACTCTAATGTTGGATCGAAGACTCACCATGTTCCAAAAATCGATATGAGGAAGTTTGATGGCAAGGATCCCGCCACATGGATATTACAGATGGAGCAATTCTTCGATCTCAATAATGTGCAAAACACACAAAAGGTACGTATGGCAACTTTATATTTGGAACCAAATCAGTTTGTATGGTATCAATGGCTTTGTTCTCGTAAACAATTTATCACTTGGGCAATTTTTACGGAAGAATTGATAGCACATTATGAGGATACAAAAAGCAACACTTTTTTTAGCCAATTGATAAGTCTCAAACAAAAGGGTTCAATAATGGAGCACATTGAGGAGTTCCAAAAATTGAACATAAGGGTAAAAGATATTCCAGAGGAGCATAGGATTGATGTGTTCATAGGGTCTTTAAAGGATAATATCCAACATGATGTGCGCCTTTGGGAACCTGATTCATTAGAGAAGGCATTCAGGTTAGCAAGAAAAATGGAAAGCAAAATTATGGCAACTAGGAAGCATACCATTCACAACTATAAAGACGGAAGTGTTGTTGCCCATAGTCTTCCACAACCTACAAGGTTGACACCACAACAATTGGAAGAAAAAAGAGCAAAAGGGCTTTGTTACAATTGTGATAGCAAATACACAAAGGTCATAAGTGTGCTGAGAAGAAATTATTCTACATAGATTGTGAAGAGGAAGAAGAAAAGGAGCAAGAAAGGTCAAAAGAAGAGGATATATTCCAGGAACAAAGCCTAGATGAAGAACAAATAAATCCGACCATATCTTGTAATGCATTGGCGGGAATTACCACTCCTCAAACCATCAAGATAGAAGGACAAATCAAGAAGAAAAAGGTAATAGTGTTGATTGATTCAGGAAGCACCCACAATTTTATTCATTGTAGGGTAGCAAAAGAATTGAATTGCTTCCTATATCCAGCACCAGAGTGTCAAGTGATGATTGCAAATGGAGGAACAATAAATTGTTCTGGAAAGTGCCATAATATCAAGCTATCCATGGGAGAATATGTATTGACTAGCCCAATGCTTTCCATTCCAATGGGAGGTGCTGATGTTGTACTAGGAGTCCAATGGCTACAATCCTTGGGTACAATAGCTTTTAATTTTCAAGAACTTTTCATGAAATTTTCTGTGGAAGGAAAGGAAGTTGAATTAAGGGGTATTGCAGGGAAACCAGGAAAGATAATCAGCTCTAATGGCATGACAAAGCTTCTAAAAAAGGAGCAAAGAGGTGTAATTGCACAATTATGTTCGCTAGATGTTTCCACATTGGAATCATCTATTTCTCCAGATCTCCAAAAAGTCTTGGACAATCATTCCAAGGTATTTGAGACTCCCAAAGGTCTCCCACCTATGCGTGATCATGATCATGCTATTCATCTGATTCCAGGAAGTGTTCCTCCAAACATCAGGCCGTACAGATATCCCTATGTCCAAAAAAGTGAAATTGAACGTATGGTTGCAGAAATGCTAGAGGCTGGTATAATTCAACCGAGTCAAAGTTCTTTCTCAGCTCCAGTAGTATTGGTGCACAAGAAGGATGGATCATGGCGCATGTGTCCAGATTATAGGGAGCTCAACAAGCTCACTATTAAAGATAAGTTCCCCATTCCTGTCATTGATGAATTACTGGATGAATTGCATGGATCAATTTACTTCACCAAGTTGGATCTTCGTTCGGGATATCATCAAATCAGAATGAAGATTGAAGACATTCCGAAAACGGCATTTAGAACTCATGAGGGTCATTATGAATTTTTGGTCATGCCTTTTGGCCTTACCAATGCACCTTCAACATTTCAAGGTTTGATGAATTCAATTTTCAAACCATTCCTTAGAAAATTTGTGTTAGTATTTTTTGATGATATACTAATCTACAGCAAGTCTTGGAAGGATCATGTTGAACATGTTGACAAGGTGCTACAACTATTGGAGGAGAAACAATTATATGCAAAAAGATCCAAATGTTTCTTTGGAGTCCAGGAGGTGGAATATTTGGGTCATATTGTATCTCATGAAGGAGTTAAGGTAGACCCTAGCAAAATTAAAGCCATTAAGGAATGGAAAATCCCCACATCCATAAAGCATCTGCGAGGATTTCTTGGGTTGACAGGGTATTATCGCAAGTTTGTTAAGAATTATGGGAGAATAGCAGCACCTCTAACAACATTATTGAAGAAAGATTCATTTTCATGGACTCCGGAAGCAACAAAGGCCTTTGAACATCTTAAAGAGGCAATGTGCCAAGCACCGGTCTTAGCTACACCGGACTTCACAAAAACCTTTATTGTGGAATGTGATGCTTCAGGAAATGGAATTGGTGTTGTTCTAATGCAAGATGAAAGACCCATTGCTTTTGAAAGTCGTCCAATCAAGGGAAAGTTTTTAAGCAAAGCTATTTATGAGAAGGAAATGTTGGCAATACTCCATGCACTTAAGAAATGGCGACCCTACCTAATGGGAAGACACTTCAAGGTAAAAACGGATCATGATAGCCTTAAATACTTTTTAGAACAAAGATTATCCTCTGAAGAGCAACAAAAGTGGGTCACAAAGATGTTGGGTTATGACTTTGAAATCATCTACAAAAAAGGGAAGCAAAATGTGGTGGCAGATGCACTCTCAAGAAAGGATGAGGATGTGGAAGCATTGTTGTGTGCCATTTCTATTATCCAACCAGATTGGATAAACGAAGCAAAGGAGGAATGGAAGAATGACGAAGAAGTGTGGGCACTTATTCGAAAGCTACAACAAGATTCCAGTACTTCTGATACATTTAGCTGGAAAAATGATTCGTTATGGTACAAAGATCGCTTATACCTCTGTAAGAATTCCCAGCTAAAACAAAAGATTCTTATGGAATTGCACACTTCTCCCTTAGGAGGGCACTCAGGATTTTTAAAAACTTACCACAGGGTTAAGAAGGAATTTTTTTGGGATGGCCTTAAATCAGATATTCAAAAGTTTGTGGCGGAATGTTTGGTTTGCCAACAAAATAAAGTTGAAACAATTAAGACACCGGGTCTATTACAACCTTTATCCATTCCAAGCCAACGTTGGGAGGAGGTTTCAATGGATTTTATCACAGGTTTACCCAAGTCTGAGGGAAAGAGTGTCATCATGGTGGTAGTTGACAGACTTACCAAGTATGCACACTTTTGTGCATTATCACATCCATTTAAAGCCAGTACAGTTTCTACTGCATTTATGGAAACAATTCAAAAGCTACATGGAAACCCAAAGATTATTGTAAGTGACAGAGATCCCATTTTCACTGGAAATTTTTGGACAGAATTATTTTCTTGTCTTGGTACTCAGTTAGCTCATAGCTCATCTTATCATCCTCAATCTGATGGGCAAACTGAGATAGTAAACAAATGTTTGGAAGGATATCTTCGTTGCTTTGTATCTGATAAACAGACACAATGGGTCAAATGGTTGCCTCTGGCTGAATGGTGGTATAACACTTCCTTCCATACAGCAACAAAAATGACCCCATTTATGGCACTTTATGGGTATCAACCACCATCCATCACATCATATTTAAGAGAAAATTCTAAGGTTCAGGCAGTGGAACATCACATCGAACATCAACAACAAGTCCTCCAACTCTTAAAGGATAACCTCGTGTTGGCACAAAATAGAATGAAACAACAGGCAGATCAACATCGCAGTGAAAGAAGTTTTGATGTAGGTGATTGGGTATTCCTACGGCTACAACCATATAAGCAAATGTCCCTAAAGCAAGCTAAGAAGGATAATAAATTATCACCAAAGTATTATGGTCCGTACAAGGTGTTGGAAAAGATTGGTACTATGGCATACAAATTGGAGCTTCCTGCAGCTTCTCGATTGCACCCAGTTTTCCATGTTTCATGTTTAAAGAAGGTTATAGGCGACAAGCTCCCAGTTCAAACAATATTGCCAGAACTTGACGAGGAAGGAAAAATTATATTGGAACCGGAAGCAGTCACAGAAACAAGAACTCGACAGCTACGAAATCGATCAATTTCAGAGTATCTTATCAAGTGGAAGAACTTATCCGCTGAAGATTCCACATGGGAGGATGAGAATTTTATGCAGAAGTATCCAGAACTGCTCAAGCGTTGAGGACAACACTTTTTTGAAGGAGAGGGGCATGTTGGGTCCCTATAATACTAGTGATTACCCCATTACTATTGTAGTTATACCCCTTATTTATATTGTTGTGCCCCTATTACCCCCATATTGTTAGTTCTGTGCCCCATAGAATCCCTCTATTGTTATTTTTGTGGCTTTATATTATTATTGTTAGGTCGGCTGGATTATATTGTGACTCCTTAGACTCCTATATATAGAAAGGAGGTTTTGTCATTTGTATCATCCAAGAATTGTTCATTTATGTAATGTAAAGGAGGTTGCCCCCTCGAAGAGGCTGAATTCTAAGGCGTGGATCTCTCTTTTCTATCTTTTTGTGAGCTGGTTTCATAACATTCTGCTACCCTCAGTTCTGCTGCCCTTAGTTCCAATTCAGGTCAGGTCCAGGCTAGCTATTAGCAAGCAGGTCCAGCGCAAGGGTTCAAGGTGATGTGCCAGGTCTTCTCCGGCTTGTTGTGCAGAATGCCTACTGTTTAGTCAAGGTGGCAGAGGCTTAGTCTTGTTGGGCTAAGCCATGTGTTATCATGGAAGATGCACAAAGCTCTTATGAGCATGAAGCAGATATCATAGGTGAGGACCTGAATGGGATCAATTCAGAAATTGAGTCCAATGGACAAACAAATAAAAAGACCTCTCCCAATATTGCACAAACCATGAGGAACTTGACAGTAGAACTTCAAAGCTGTAGAGAAAATAATGAAATGTTGATCAAATCTCAGGAGGAAAGGAGTGCCTCATCTCCTTGATGGCTTCATAAACCCAGTTGATGTATAGAGTGACTTTCAGATGCACATTTAAGGGTTACAACTAATGTTCTTGTTCTTGTAATTATTAGGCTCTCTTGTAAAAATGTTTTACTGGCAGTAACTGGATTGAATTATCTTGAATTGATTTATACTTTGCTTGGATAACAAATAATTCTAATGGAGTGAATTGTGTGTATTAGCTAGTTTCATTCATGTGTGGATAGTTCTCTGCAATGAAATGTGTATATTCAATTCTCTAAGGCCTGGTGAAAGCAATCTTCAAATATGATCTCATTGATACAACTTAGCATGCCAAACTCTGCTCTGACCATAACCTCATACGATGCATCCCCGAAATACAAGAAGCCAAGAAGTCGCTCCCACTACTCCTGCTATCAGTGCAAAGATGACCAGGAAGCCTGTAGCAGCGTTTCCCATCGGAAAATACACCGCCCAGAAGGGGTTGGGTAACGGAATTCCCACGCCTACATGTCCACCATTACATTATTACCGGTATGCATACTATTAATTGCATCACATTTTGTGTAATTTGTAGACTAGATTACGTTGCGTAAATTGTAAAATAGATTATGCTACATTTCTCGATTGTAAAATACATCTGGTTTTTCTCAATACAATGAAAGCGAACAGCTAAAACATTTTGTTGTAGTTCTTTTTTGGAAACATCGTTAAATAATGGCAAAAACCTAATTTGGCATCTCTGAAATGCAGCCTTCGTTTTCAAAGATAATTCAGCAGCAAATTTAGAAAAGATTCCATCAGCATTATTGTTGGTAAGTGATTTTGTTACAAAGCTCACTATATTTGGTTCTTGTGAATATCTTTACACTAGTTAGTAGAAAAAGTAATAGATAAACTTTCAGTAATATTTGTTTTAATTAAATATTAACTGTAATGATCAACACCCAACTGTAGAATGGTGTTTCTAGCTCTTCGATGGTCGATGTCAAACAGAGGCTTCAAGGTGACAGTACAGGTGAGAACGAGAGCACAAACTGGAAGTTCACTGAGGTAATGGAACCAGTCCATTGTAAGTCTATTAGATTAACAGATACACTGCCAACAGGAAAGGCAAGTTCTCTTCTTATATATAGTAGTTTGAAACTACTGGTTTTCATGTTCTCTCAATGCTCCCAATGTCATACTGCACCCTGCTTCTGTAAGAAACTCTATTGTCTGTTGAAGGACCAGTCTATTTGATCTATCTTCAGGTTGATCCTTCACCTTTCCTCAGTAATCATCCTCCATCACCCAATTGGGCTTTTAGTGAAGCTGAATTGATGATTACTGGTGTAGTCTCCTTTCCTAAGATTACTTTCCACAGATTTCAAAGCTTTTGTGCTTATGCTAAATTGCCAATTGTTGTGATTATTTCGATGGAACTTATGGGAGAGAGTGAATAATGTTGTGTCCTGGATTTCCATATTTTGAATCCAATAAACCCCTTTTCTTAATAGGTTTGTACCCCATTGAAAACATATTGATTCCTCCAAAGTAAAACACACCTATTCACATTTATCAACCAAACGAAACCAACTCTGAGGCCTTCCCAAAATTGATCTAGGTCTGTTTTTCCAAGGCTGGTAAACTCACATGGACTTTCTTTTTTATCAAAAACTCTCTTTCTACTACATACAAAAGTACTATTATTGTTTGAGAGACACCATATCTTACAGTCTAGAAAAAAAAAAACAAGGCTTTAGATTGACAAATTTGTTCAAATCTCTTTCTGCCCCTGCTAGACATATTTAAGCTTTCTTAAAGGATATGAACAACTGCTTGAAATGTGGGGGCAGAATTGAAACAAATTATGAAGGATTTCAAGATGACACAAACTTAAGGAAAAAAATATTTAACCTCTGTTCAGGTTGCCATGTTGGCTGTTACTCTAGAAAAGGCCTGTTTTGCTTGAGAAACGACCAGCACTGCTTGAGAAATGATCAGTGTTGCTCAAGAAGCACCTGTTTCTTGTGTAAAACATTTCCATCAAGAAACATGAAATGGTTGCCAGAAATGGCTTTTCTGACACCTTTCTCAGTTTGGACAGGTTTCAGCCAGAAGTGACATAGCTGTTGTTTCTGGTAACAAAGCTATTTACAACATCTTCACTTGGAAAATTAGGGAATACCTTAAAAGAATATGGTTTTGTGTTTTAAAATAGACTAGAAATCATTTGATATTGCATAAATTAGAGAGCAAACAGAGTATTCAAACAGATAAAATAGTGCCTATGAGAATTTGAAATGTAACTGGCAAAGCTTACCGAATTTCAAGAATGATAAAGCATAGCCAACAAACTAACAGACCATTATGCAAGTGACAAATAGTAGAATAATGTTTCTTTATGGTTGCCTAATGGAAAAGTTCAAGTGGGGACGTGACTGCAAATTTATTAGGAATTATAGGCAAGAATTGGTTACTAACTATTTGCAACACTTTTACTAGAAAACATATGCAAGACTTTAATAGAGAATGGTGTTATGTAGATTATCCCATGCTCACCGCAGAAGAATTCATCTTTCCAGTGACTGTTTTCTCTTCCTGCTGAAGAGTTTCTTATCAATGACTTTGCATGTGCCGTAAGGATTAGACTTCGCTTGTAGGTTGAGATTCTTCTCCTATCAGACTCAATTTGCACAAACAAATCCATGCAACCAACCCTTTCACACATTCCCATGCACGTGTGTATGTAATTCAGCCCAATTGCATAACGCATTTGAATAGCAATGCTGCACATAAGCTATGGATGTGGCAATGTAATGCTTTGAATCCATCTGGCAAGGTGTGCCTTCAACTTCGGTTTCACTTGCAGTAGTTGAATGCCTCTTCCATTGTCGATTTAAGTTCAATTAATCTTTCAAACTTACTTTACAGGTTAAAGCAAATGTTCAACCACACATTTTGCAACCACCCAATAGCACCCTTATGAAAAATGATACCAGTGACAGAAGCCTAGAAGAGGTTGTCCCTTGGTTAGCTTTGTCAAAGAATGATTCATATATAATGTCTGCTTGGGGTGGGAGAGTGTCCTTGTTCAACATGGTAACATCTAAGGTGAGGAATTCTTCTGCTATCTACACATGCGGTTCTGTTGAATTCATGAGTTTCTATAGTGTAACATTATAAAGCATGTATTACATGAATAAAAGGGACCGTGAGCACTGTGCACTATGGTACAAAAGCACATAATCTGATGGTGCCACCTAAATACTCGAATGCCATCTTTGTTCCATTGGAAATCTAATAGTACCACTCGAATTCTCGAATGAATAGCCATCCCTGTTCCATTGGAATTGTTTTCGTTGTGCTGAGGAATAACCTTTGCTTGTCGCTGGTAGTCCTGCAGGATGGTTGGAAAATCATGGCACTCCTGTACAATGTGTTGCAATAGCTTCTGGTGCAACTTCTCTCTTTCCACCTCTAAATGCAGGTTAGATAGTTGATATTCTATAGGTCTAATTTCATTGATGTGTGCATGCAGAAGTGGCACTTTCTCAGCATCTAGTTCACATTTTGTTGTAGTTCTTTTTTGGAAACATCGTTATAAGTGATTATTAGTTGTACTTATTTCATGTTATGTTCAGGCCGCTCTTTCAAAAGAATCAATGCCAGTAACCTTAATTCAGAAGAACCAAAAAGTTGCAACCAACTTTGTTTGCACTATCAAAACAATGCAATGCCAATGCAATATCAACGCTGCAATGTATATCAATGTTGGAGCTCAGTAAATACTCTTTGTTCCGAGAATCCCTTATGCATGGGCAACTCTGATCATTTATTAAGTTCAATAATAGTGCTTTCGTATGAACTACACATTTTTAGTTTATTCAATTTCGGGTGCTTAGCCTCTGCACTATCAAAACGATGCAATGCCAATGCAATATCAATGCTGCAATGTATATCAATGTTGGAGCTCAGCAAATACTCTTTGTTCCGAGAATCCCTTATGCATGGGGCAGGTCGTTGCTGTGCATTACTATACAACTCTGATCATTTATTAAGTTCAATAATAGTCATATGGGTGCAAGCATTCTACCACACTCAATGCAGGGACTTGCTGCCTCGCAGCCTCCCTTGTTTATTTAGTAGGCATGGGATAAAGGGTGTTCAGACGGTAGCCTTTTAATAGAATCTTAGTTTGTTGTACACAATTTCAATGTGAATGCAATGTAAAAATTTGAAGAAGGAAATCTGCAATCCTAGCAATTGGATATAAAATATTGAACAGCTAAAGTTTGCAATCTGTGAAGTACTATTAAATAGTAATATTAGATCTTCCAATTTTTTTAAATGGTTGATTGAAATATGGATGTGAGTGTAGTTCAAGTGCAGATTATTTTGAGAAAATCAAATAATTGAGTTAGTTGAGGTCTCCAATCAAATAATTGAATTTGTTCATGATTGTATTTTTTTTTAATATTTCAAAATCTATAAAATCAAATAATTGACTTGATTTTGATGTTTGATATATTTTCAAAATATTCCATAATCTGCCACTGACATAAAAATAGCTAAAATATTATATTGAACGAAACAAAACAGAATTCAACAACTCAGCGAAGCTGCAACCAATATGACCCATATGAAACAATCCCATTTCTTATAAATATTTAAATCGTAATGATGGTAATTACATATAGGAAACAAATTATTCGAAGTACTTTCGATATGGTATTGATCTTCATATCTTATTTGGTCCATGAACTCTCAGTGGCTCTCTGGGTAAAGTTGCCATCCTGTAGATATTTCAGAATATTTTCTGATAAAAAGATGAAGACATCATGCAAAACGTCATGTCAGATTCCTCCATTTCCATTATAATTATCATTCAATTTAACGATGGAAGGTTCAGTGGATCGAATAAGATTCATCGGTGGGAATATTCGGAATGCAGAATGAGACTAATCTCCATGCCGGGTGACGATTGCAAGCAAAGGCTGCCTGTGATCAGGGCCAGCGTTAAGAATCTATGGAAATTGTATGTATATTTTACTATTTTAAGTTTTCCTTGAAAGCATCCGTACATTGGAAGCTTATAGAAATATATTTTTCATTGTTAACATTATTTGCAGTGTTCAGTATTGAATGCTATGTAACACTCATTGTTGGCACACTGCTATACAGTATATGTTTGACCTTTAGTGCATTTTCAGAATATTATTAATCTGACTATGCACAGAAATATATTTACCATTGTTAACATTTACATTATTTGCAGTGTTCAGCAGTATTGAATGCTATGTAACACTGCTATACAGTATGGAATGTTATCTGCATTGTTCGCACACTGCTATACAGTATATGTTTGACCTTTACTGCATCCTCAGAATATTATTAATCTGACTATGTATATCCGCATCCAGAATATTATTAATTTCATTACGCATATCCACACTTGCACAACATTCAATGCTTCTATACATCACACTATCTAATAACCATGGCTTTTGCTTTAAGTTAATTTGATTTAATGGCATAATCTTGGAAAATGTGCAGTATTACAACATTTTGGACATTGTTCTCACGGTGCTATGCAGTATTGAAGGTTGCATACCTATTCTAATTATTAATCTGACAAACTTACATATTCAGAATTGAATACAGTATGGAGAAATACCTATCAATAACTTTTTCCACATTGTTGGCCCAGGGCTATACAGAATTGGACATTGTTTTCACACTGTTATGCAGTATTGAAGGTTGTATGTTTATTTTGATTATTAGTCTGACAAACTTACATCTTCAGAATTGAATATTGTATGGACAAATACCTATTATTAACTTTTTGAATATTGTTTTCACACTGCTATGCAGTTTTGAATGTTGGATGCTTATTTATTTACATGTTCAGAATTGAAATTCCATCTAACAACTTTCCAACTTCAATATTTTGAGTATTTTAAAGGTTTTTAATGGTGCTAAATTTATTTCTTAAAAAAAATGATTTAAACACCCACATTCAATTAGATTCATTACATTTTTTTTTACTAAATTCAAAAGAAAAATTAACCTTCCATAAAAAACAAAATTGTAACCTATTTAAACTAAACCCATTATTAACGGTACATGCATATCCATACTCACATTGCATGGTTTCTATACACTCACACCATCTACCAACAAGACTTTCTTTTAATTTAATTTGGTTTAATGACGCAATGTTGGAATTGGTGGAATCTTCAGAAAACATTTGTAACACTATTGGGTGATCTATCACCAATGAAGGGTCTCATCGGATAATGAAGGGCCCCAAGAAATTATCCATTCGATTAAAAGCTTCAGAGACTGTGAAAGCTTCAGCTTCGAAGTGAGTCACGTTTGTGAGTAGTAAACATGTGAATTGACTATAGAGTTGTGATGATCAATGTACTGTACTGCTAGTGGCAGGATTGAAAGCATCTTCCCTCAGCCAGCCAGCCAGCGATCGTTAGTGCTGGCAAAAGTTATCAACTTCTCAGAAATTTTGACCTTCGGTCGATAAATTTACACCTTTAAATGTGCTCAAGGAACGCTGTCACGGATGATGGAAACCCTTTGAAAGAAATTTCCTCATGGTGTGACAGATCAAGAAGGGGAGACTTGGTTATTTTTGTAACATGGCATGTGGTGGGATGGTCTGTTGTTTTGACCCGGCTTAGATTTTAATACTAACAAGTAGATGTTGTTAGCGGGTATAGCTAGTACTAAATTAGTAAAATAATGTTGTTTATGACTGTAAATACTACTAAATTTAAATAAATCATATAGTGAAAAAACAAAAAAAAAAGAGTACGTAGATCTACGTGCAAGGCGCTGCAACAAAAAGAGTAGATGAGAGACGAAATTCAATTAACATGTCCTGCAAGTCAGTTTTTGCACTGGCTCGGTGTAATGTTGCAGGACTGAACCATGCAGTCGAAGATAAGTATGGTGGATTCGATGAATGGCAAAGATCATTGGGATGTACTATTATGCAGTACCATGTGAATGAAAATGACAATGATTTTATCAACAACAATTTTCATCAAATGCTTTATAGGTAATTTTTTAAATGATGTATCAGATAATCGAATTTTTAGGATTGGTTATAATGTTAATTTCATTTCAATTCCAAAACTTGTAGAATGAAATATGAACAATATCAAAGTGTTATATTGAATGAATTAGCAGTTAACACGTTAAAGATTGTGGATCAACTTTTAAAATATAAATAATAAGTAAAATGTATAATTAATCAAGCTGGAAAATCTAAATGATGTATTAAGGTTGAATTGGTTTTGAACACTTTTCAAAATAATTTCTTCAAAAATTAAACCTGTAAGAATACCTTGGTATTAATATGTTGAAATTTTTACCATATTTTTTTTTCATCATGGACACTAATAAGTATGATTGTTATTTTTCAATTGTTATCTTTCTTACGTAAATTATTGTTCATGAATTTCAGTTTTTTTTTAGCAATTCTACCAAAAAAAAAAAAAAAGAATTCACAAATGTTATTAGTAAAACCATAATAGTTAAATAAATAAAGAAAATATTTTCTAAAATTATGTGTTGCCAATATCGTTCAAAAAGTACAATCTTACTTGTACATCTTTTAAGAAATACACTCTTACTGATACTTCAACATCAATTTCAATTTTCTGTAAAAATCAATCCACCCCGTCCAAAAATGAAGTTATCTTCCATTATCAAAATTTGTTGCTCCATTCGTGAATTTCTTTTTATGACCTACTTCTATCAAAGCTACATGAACAATTTTTGTCATGTTACTCTTGAGTCTTGACAGTCTTCCCTAAAATAGCTAGGCGTGATTGATCCATAATATGCCAAGCTGAAAGCTTGTTACTGGCAAGGGAGGGCAAGTATGTGATTTCACTAGCTTTTGCTAATAACATAATGAAATATTTGATTAATTAATTATATGAGCGAAAACTACACATGATATTTATTTTTCCACGATTATTTCCCTTCTTTTTAATGAAGAACTCCTTTTTGCGCTTTCGATATTTTTAAGGACCAGGATTGGTTGCTAGTAAAGATTAGTATTATATTCTATTTAATTTAAAGAATTGTATTAAGAAAATTTAAGTAATATTAAATTAATTTCTAAAAAATTATGAAATGATTATAATAAAAATGACTTTAATAATAATATCGAAAAATAAAGAGGAAAACATATTGCATTGGTAATGTTTAAACAAGGTTAAGGAATTTATGTATTTGTACAATTGCATATAAAAGCTTGGTTTTATTTTCAATTTTAATTTTTTTATGGGAAAAAAAAAAATAATTTTATTTTTAATTTAATTTATTTTTTACGAGAGAAAAAGTATGTTACTATTTACTAAGACAATATCAAGGTGGATTTGATATAGAATAAACTTAATTTAATATGTTTTTAATAGTAATAACATTTCTATCTGTGGTGTTGTTCTCTATGTTATCATTTAATTTATACAAAAAGATCTAAGGGAAAATGGTGATAATCATCATACATTTCATGGGATGGGAAAGGTTTATATACTGAGAATGTATTTATTACTATTTTAATGTGCATAATATTTGTGCTTTCGTATAATTTTGTTGAGCCAAGAGACATATTCTACATCTGAGTATAAGGGAGATGTGTAATTCCATCTAATTGAGACACGTCCTTCTTAATTAAAAAAAATAAATAAAAATAAACTCTAAATAGAAGAGAAATGTTGGCTATACTAGAAAACGAAAATGAATATGATATGCATGTTCTTAGTTGTCTATATGAAATAATATAATTTCATTTGAAATAATTAGATACGTGAGTAAGAATGTTAACAAATTTATGTTAATATCATCTTTACATATATATAATGTTAAAATAAAATATTTTTTGTTGTATATGATCAACTATTCAATGTTGGTTATCAATAAAGTATTTTACCACAAAAAATATTTTGATAACAAAAAAATCATTTTAATATGAGTTGATAAAATTTCTATGTACATGCTATGTAAAATATTTTAATGTCAACTATATATATATTATATATTGTTTTAAAATAATGGTGTATATATCATATAAAGTTATTGAAAACCATAAGTTTTTATGATTAAAATGTTGGAAGTGGTCTCGTTGTTTATAGTTTGGTCTTTTTACATATATGTTTTTTTGTGAAATCCAACAAAGATTTTTTAGACTTACTCGTCTAAGTTATGTACTCTATATAACATTCCAAAATACAATTTAAATAATGAAAAATTACGCATTGTATTTTGTACTTTATAAAAAACTTTGTATGTGAAGAAATTTGATTCCTCTAACAAAGATTTTTTAGACTTACTCGTCTAAGTTATGTACTCTATATAACATTCCAAAATACAATTTAAATAATGAAAAATTACGCATTGTATTTTGTACTTTATAAAAAACTTTGTAGGTGAAGAAATTTGATTCCTCTAGACTCAGAAATTTGATCCCTCTAGACTTGGTTAGATCTGTACTTAAAAGAGATATATAATTGTAGTATTTTTATTAACGTGATTTTAACGTGGTTCATTATCAATTCTAAGATGTTGTTTTTAAATTTTTAATTATTTTTTATATTAATTTGATTAAAATTAAAATTAAATATTAAAGATTTATACTATTCCTTTTAAATTCAAATTTAATATTTAATATTTAATAATTATTCAATTATATTTGTAATTAATAAATCCGTAAAATTAAAACTAAAATAAAATTTTATTATGAATAATTAATCATAACATGTTATATTAATTTGTAAAAGTGAAAAGATTAATCTCATTCTCATTAAGAAAACAATGTAGTGAACAACAATGCACTAAGAAGGAAACTTTTTTGGCAAAGTGGTACCATACAATCATGGAAAGAGTCCTAAGAGGGAACTATTTTATGATCATTACTAAAAGCATAGAACTATTTACAATAAAAGTATCCAAGTCTAGTGGCATGGCCCATATGTGTGCCATTAGAATAGTGTAAAGATAGATAGCATTGTTAGTTGTACTAATGGAATTACACATTCTTCAAAGGGTACCCATCCTTCAATGACACAGATCGTAGTGAATATCATATCAATAATTTATTTATTCACATAATGAAACAACTTTGTATCTCCATTCCTCTCTAATATGGATTATGCATGTTCCTAAGGATTAGAGGGATAATTAATCGAGCCTGACGTTGTATCGACCTCGGCGTTAAATGTATCTGAATATATATATGGATTTCACACTGCAAGGAAAACATGGTTTGACGAAGGCACTTCTCCATTTTTAATTTGTAGAGAGGGGTTTTTATTAAAGGTGGATTTTTATTAAAGGTGTATGTTCACAAGTTTTTATTTTTTACGAAGCCATTAAATATTAGATAGTGCATGGGTTGGCCAATGGATTCCACAATAGGAAAAACATGTTTTTGCGAAGGCACTTCTCCATGTTATATTAATGGTGAATTTTTATTAAAGGTGTACGATCACCAGTTTTAATTTTGTGTAACTGAAAATTGTGAAAAGCATTAGTACTCATACACTAATTTGTTTATACATTACAAGTGATAATTTTAAATATATCCTTTATATTTGAACTTTGTATTTTATAGAAGAGGTTTTTTTTATAAATAATTTATGGGATATGTATTAATATTAATGATATTAATATATATAGTTATAACCTATATTGATACAATAAGATATAAAGTGAATTATAAAATAATAAGCAATTTTTAAAATATTGCTCTTAAGTATGTAATAAATTTATAGATGTTTCAATGTGTTTATATAAATGTATATCAAGTATATTAAGATCCAATCCAGTTCACATTGATGAAGTCAATAAATAAGAAACACAATGATAGGGTTAAATTAAAAGAAATATCAAATTGATTTCACTTGTTTTTAACCACTTATTGATGTTTTTGGCCCTTTTCACATTTTACTTCTCTATGAGTGTTCAACTATTTTCTACTTTTGAATTGTTGGATATAAAAAATATTAAATCTCTATTATGGATTTCATTTCATTTTTAGATTTTCCAACCACACCCTCCTCACTATGAAACCATGCATCTATAGTAGAGACAAGCTTAAAGGTTTTTCTATAGTGCTCAGTAGTATACTTATGGTATCAATTATTTGAAAGTTGTGAGCACGTGTATTTGTTGCGTGATTAGTACACTAAAAATATGTGAAACAACATTCAAGGAAGCAAATCCATGTACACACTACTTAGTACAATTCATATATACCTTGTAATGTTAGTTTGTGAGACTAGAATAGATGCATTAGTGCATTCGATCAATGTTATCACACCACATCAAATGTTTTGGCGCTATGCATTTTAATGTGTGCCAGTTGATGAATTAGTGCCTCATCAATAGTGATACAAGATCACCTAAGTGGACCAATTTGGCATATTCTATGTTCTTTCCATTCATTGCATGTGAGCATGGCCTCATACTACTTTTGTGTGGGTGCAAGCTAATGATGGTCCCTCATTATGCGTTAGTGGCAATGCAAACCTAAGAAACAACAATATGTTAACTTGGAGGGATTATTCGAGGCACTTACACAATGAATTTGAAGATGGTGTATAAAAATGAGATGTGGGAAAATGAATTAGAATTCTAAATATGTAATTTTTAGTTATAGAAATTGTGTCTCATTATGAGAATTTTGAGTTTTCCTAACATTGATATGTTATTTTTCATGCAAAATCTAGATCATATGTATTTGTTAGTGCAACATTTGAGTATCTAAGGGATGGAATATTGCTAAAAATTATATATATATATATATATATATATATATATATATATATATATATATATATATATATATATATATATATATATATATATAGAATAGATAGTTCTTGTGACAGTCATTATATCCTTGAAATTACAAGGCCTTATGTTACTAAAACCTAAAAGGGTCTTAATATTATGAAATAATACGTGTGTGTGTGTGTAGAGGGATAGAGAGAGAGAGAGAGAGAGAGAGAGAGAGAGAGACTCAATGTCTTCTAGTGCAACATATCCATTGTTTTTTCAAATGGTAAAGGCCATAAAAGGTTAAAGTGGACATAAACAAGAGATATATTTTAATATTTTGATATATGTCAAGATAAAATTGTATTAAAAATAATAATAAAATATTATCATTATTTTTTATTATATATCTAGAATTTGCATAGATGGGACTATATGTGTCTGTAGTTTCATGGAAAATAGGTTTATCTATCCTATAGAAAAATAACATCAAATATAGAGACAAATGTATGCTTTCTAAAAAAAAATTGTTTTGTGTATTTGCAACCCAAACCACTATGTTTGTGTCTTTGAACCTATATCTAAAGAAACTAACTCATCACACACATAAGATTCACATTTGTTAACAAAAAAAAAAAAAAAAAAAAAAAAATTCATGTGCATGTTTCTAGCACTAAAAACATGCACACATTTCTAGAAATAAGTACATGTGCATGTTCCTATCACTAAAAACACACACACATTCTTGATGTTAGGAATGCACACATGTTCCTATAGCTAGGAAATTTAAAACATGGGAAAAGGTTCAAGTGGGGTTTAGGGGAGTTAGCAGTAGAGAGTGAGGAACAAAGAGGTCGTGGGAGGGAAAGGGAGAGAGTATGTATGGGAGGGATAGAATGTTTGGGTGAGTGAGAGGAAAACATGCATAGAGAGAGAGTGAGTGAGGGTTGAAAAGTGAGAGATATATGGAAAGATAATGGGGAAGAGGGAGATAGGGAGAAATTTAGATGGAGGAGGAAGATTGTGTGAGTGAGTGAAAATGATGGGAAAGAGAAAAAAAGAGGGGGAGAGAGAGGAGGGGGAAGAAAGGAAGATAGAGATATAGAGATATGTCTAAGGAGGGTAAGAGAATGAGTGAAGGGGAGGGAGTGACGGAGAGAAAGCATGATATTGGGAGGGAGATAGAGATAGAGCGATGGAAAAGAGAGAGAGTTTGAGGGGTTTTTTTTATGAAGTAGGTGTTGAGGGCCCCGAAGTCGGGTCAACAACAAGGGGGATACCCACCCGGTCCGGAACCTGGTTGGCGGCTCCTTGCCCATTTGGAGTAGCGGGTCCGAATGGGGGTAATGGGACCAGTTTCCCAATGTGATGGGTGTGTGTGTGTGCGTAGAGTCTGATGATATTAATCTAGAGGTTTTTCTAAACTAGTCTCGATTCTAACTGTTAAACTAACTCTATGCTAATGTAATCTAATGAAGAGAAATACATTTGATCTATGCTAACCCGGGGTGTTTTTCTTTTGTTTATGCGATCTAGAAAGATTTCTAACAGCAGCTAGTAATAAAGATCATTCAACTGATATCAGAATATAAACCAATAAAGATAAACCATTCTGCATAAGAAGTTAGGCAGAATAGTTGTGAACAACATATCGCATAATCAGTCTTCTATATGTTAAGCATGATTAAATGATCCCACCGTACAGAAGTGCCAAATGGTAATGCAGACATTCATACAATAACATATAAAGAACTCAGCTACATATCACTTTAGGGATACTAGCAGAATCTAGTCAAGAGATAAAAGTACCATTTATGACTAACTTCACCAATAAACTTCAAGTAATAATGATTTATTTCTACTTGTTCTAACATCTGCTAAGAGTACAGAAGTGCAACATCAGTAACATATATTAAAATGCAAACATAAATAAATCTTGATCCATCTATTCATCAAAAACCTCCTCTGAGGGTGCAGAAGTGCATGTTCTGAGGATAAGTTTTTTGACAGATTTCCGGACCCTTCTCCAAAAACCATGAGAAGGGTTAAATACTACTAACTAATCAATCTTAATTACATGAAATTAGGGAATCGGCTTCAAATGACCGCCCTTTTACTAAAAGCAACTTTATTTCTAAACTTAAAATCTAATTTCTAACCGTTTCTGTATATTCTCTTTAGTGCTTTCAACAGTGCAACGTTTTCCTGGGAAGAGTGGGCTCGCCGCTTTCTTTTTTCGCTCTGGAGATAAAAGTGGAAATAACAGGAGCTGGCACTTCCTTCCGGCAGACCAGAAGATATTTTCGAAAACCTTTCTCTAGCTGGGTGTATTCGCCACGTGTATACTTAGCATAACCCAGGTTCTTCTCGCACTGATTTTGCTGTTGTTGTTTTCGGTTTCCGGTCGTGCGAATGACTGAGTGGGTTAGGAGTCGTGTTGTATGGACATCCCCCTGTTTTAAGAATTGTTTCCGTTCTTTGTTCCAGGTTTTCCTGAAGCGTCTTCCTTCTCATGCGCTTCTTTCTCTGCTTTACCAAGTCTGAGCTTCAGGATCTTTTTTGAACACGCTGCTTTTGTGCGCCTTTGACTCTGAGTCCTGAATAGTCTAATTTCATCAGTGTCGGTTGGCTGATAGTCTGGAATCTGTGGTTCTGCTGCATGCGGCATCCGTTTGCGGAGGCATTATCTCTTTACTATCTGATTGGCGCTTTCCTCTTTTCCTCAAATGTTTCCTACATATAAACTTATATTAGTTGTGTGTCTTGCAGTCTACGCAAAGAAGAAGGGAAATGAAAAGATTTGACGTGAAAGTATTAATCTCTAATGAATGCATAACCCTGACATTCATCATGACTTGACTCTTCGATAAATGTAATGCAATCATTCCTAGATACTCAAGCATGCGGTCGTTAAATTCCTTCAAGGCGCGCACTTAATCCTGGGTTTATCGTGTGATAAGTCTTTTCAGATCGCAGATCGCAAATCGCTGCCATCGCAGATCGCAAATCGCAGATATCGCAAATTTTGTTTAATGGTTATGTCATATAGCGCGATGCTTGCGATTTGCGATATCGCATATCGGCGATCGGCATTTCTCAAAGGTCTTCTTTTAAAGGGGCGCGTGTGATGTATGCGACGCGATGAACTTCACATCGCTCCTTCGCAGTCTTGCTTTTCGCGCTCGAGCAATGCTTCAGCCTTTCTTTGCGATGCGATTTAAGCCTTAGGGAGAGAAATACAAAAACTTTAGAAAAATATTTTTTGGGATTTTTGTTCAGGGTCCCCTCTTTGCTTGACGTTATTGCTAATGTCAAGTGAAGAAGGGGGGTTGTTGGTGACCACAACAATGGCGATTCACTGTGAAGAACCAGTTATCTCTGCTTGTTCTATTGCATTTTCACTTCCAAAACAGAAAAGTTTTCTTATGCCTAAATTTTGTTATGGACAGATAGAGTATTACCTTTTATCCTGTCAATGATGCTTCGTCACAACTTCTTATTTCATTCTGATTGTTTGTTTCCTCTGGGTTATTTCTTGTATTCATACCTAGTCATTACTCAGTCTTTTCAAAGACAAAATAAGGTCTTCTCTGCGTACTGGCTTTGTAAAGTGTGCTCCTTTGTCATAGGTAGAGCCTCTGCTGCCCGCAAGCGTCCATAGCCTCGACAGGGTTACCATGTTATCCAGCAATGATCCTTTTTCCTGCTTGAGGTTATTTACAACATTCCAGAGAAAAACCCTTTTGACACTTTTTCTTTCTTTTTTAATTTTTTATTCTCTAAAGAACAATGTCTTGGTTTGGTGGCCAAATTATGACACAGTCATCCACTTGATTTACACTTTTGCTGAACAAGCTGGCTCATGATGAGACCCCTTGTCTTTCGATTGCAACAATCTTGAGTCGTTGCCCTGTTTTGATAGACAGTAGTGGCAAAGTCAGCAAGTTATAATATCTGTGATCATGATAAGCCGGCTCGCGATGAGACCTCTTATTCTTTGAGATATAGTGTTTTCTTAGATTGTTTCTCTGGATGCTGCGATTCTACTTAGCAGGGAGGAAGTCATTGTTTTTCCTTAAGAAAGCTCTGGACGACAATAATAGAGTTTAAGAACAGCAGTTTTGCAGAGAATACTTATTTTGCTATCGATGATACTTTTCATTGCATTGGCATAAAACAATTTTTTGCCAAAAGTTACTTTCATCCCAGATTTCTTTGTAAAGTTGAAACTAACATCACATTCAGGCTAAAGTTAACTCTACCTGTCAATAATAAAAGTCAGATTTTTCGAAAAGTTTTGCTATTTATACAAGTGAAATCAAAATCTGATAGAGAAATGGTATGTTTCTTCATGAATACTATTTATGATCGTTCACAACCAACCCTATTTATGAAAAAAAAATGGAAAACTAACGTAAAAAAAAAAAAAAAAAAAAAAAATTAAAATTATCCTACAAAAACAGAAGGATGACCTTCTATGGGAAATACATTTTGAGGATTTGTCCATTTACATGCAAAGAATCTCTCCTGCCTGTCAAGTCCTGCAACAAAAAAGTCGATGGGCCTATGACTTCTACGATTTGAAAAGGACCAAGCCATAGCTTCTAGAATTTCGTATGTTTGCCCTTTTCTTCGTGAGCCTTATCCCACTTCAAAACTAAATCACCCATCTGAAGGTTTTTTTTGGTCATTATGTTCGAATCAAAAGAGGATTTTATTAGCGCTTGGTGGTGAGCATGGGTTTTCTTGGCCTGCTCTCGTCCTTCTTCTAACTTGATTATTTCCATTTGCCTTAGTTGTAAGGGAGAAGTAGGTACTTCATCAATGTATTGCACTAAGGACAAGGAGGGAATGAGTAAGTGAGTAGGAAGAACTGCTTCTCTCCCGTAAACCAAATTAAAGGGAGAAGTCTCGATAGATGCTTTCTTGGTAATTCTGTCTGCCCATAAGGCGTTTACCAGCACTTTGTGCCAATTCTTTTGGTTTTGGTTGACTGTCTTTTTGATGATCCTGATTAGGTTCTTGTTCGTTGATTCAGCCAACTCATTACCTTGCAGATAGTAGTTGGCGGAATACTTTAGTTTGAACCCTCTTTTGAGTGCGAACTCAGTCATGGTATTTCCAGAAAAATATGAAGCGTTATCAAATATTAAGGCCGTTGGCAATCCAAACCTAGTAATGATGAACTGATCTATGAATTCAACAATGTTTTCAGAATTAGCTGTCTTGAGAGGAACTGCCTCTACCCATTTAGTAAAATAGTCAGTTGCAGTGAGGATATACCTATGCTGTTTAGAGGAGTGAGGAATGATCTCACCTATTATGTCCAGGCCCCATTGGCTGAATGACTGTTTGATGTTAATCGGCTGCAGTGGCATGGATGACTTCTTTTCTTTCCCTGCAGCCGTTTGGCAGACTTGGCATTTCCTTACATGATTGTACGAGTCTTTGAACAGCGTGGGCCAGTAGTATCCTGCACGTAAGATTTTTTGTGCGGTGGCTTCTCCAGCATAGTGTCCACCTGCTGGTCCATCGTGGAGTTCCTGCAAAACCTTTTCGGCTTCAGTTTTCTCAAGACATCTAAGAAGCACAGAATCATAGTTTCTTTTAAACAAGACATCATCTACGAGCTGATATTGTTTAGCTTTCAACCTCAGGGCTCTCTTTTTGATGTGATCCAGGTGAAATGGAGCATATCCATTTTTCAGGAAATAAATGATGTCAGCATAAAATGATTCTACGTCGTTTAGGCTTACCTCATACGTGTGTACCTCTTCAGGCGATTCTTCAGGGATTTGCGATGCTCCGGCTAACATCTTGCAGAAGCCTTGGCCTCTTACGATGTGTGCCGGCTTGATTTCCAGGTCGTATTCTTGCAAGGTGGTGATCCAATTCGCTCTCTTTTCACCCACGTCTTTATGAATCAGGAGGTTTCTTACCGCTGGGAATGGTACTATGACCTTGGTATGGGCCTTTAGCAAGAAGGGTCTGAAATATTTGACCGCTTTGAAAACGGCATACGCCTGTTTCTCTACGTCTGAATATTTCAGCTCAGCACCTTGTAAGTTTGAGCTAAAGAATGCGATTGGGGCTTCTGCCTTTTCTTGGTTTTCCTGGGTCAAGATCGCAACATAAGAATTTTCTGAGGCAAACGTGTATAAGATGAATGGCTCTGAAAAATTTGGGGTTGCTAGGGATGGAGCGTTGATGTTGGCTTGTTTGATTAAGTTAAACGCTTCGTGCTCGTCTAGACCCCATTTAAAGTTTGAATTCTTTTTTATCATTTTTTGTAAAGGAGAAATAATACGTGAAAAATCTGGGACAAATCTTTTCACAAAATTGATCTATCCTAGGAAAGATTGCATGGTCTTTTTGTTATGGGGCATGGATATCTCGGAAATTTCTTTGATTCTGTCAGGTTCAATGTGAATGCCCAATTTGGACACTATGAACCCTAGCAATTTTCCTTCACTCAACGCGAAAAAAGATTTCTTCGGGTTAAGCGAGATTCCATACCTTAAACATCTTTGAAAGATTTGCTTCAAATCTTTGAGATGGTCGCTTCGGTTCTTGGAGTACACAGTTATATCATCCAGGTAAATCACTACTGATTTATTGACTAACCTTTTGAACGCAATGTCCATAGCTCTTTGAAAAGTAGCGCCAGCGTTGATCAGACCGAACGGCATCTTCCGATACGCGTAGGTACCCCATTTAGTTCGGAAGGTGGTTTTTAGCTGATCGTCTGGGTGTACCAGCACTTGATTATATCCTGAAAATCCATCTAGGAAAGACATCAATTCTGAGCCTGCTACAGCCTGTAATATTTGCTCCATAGGTGGGAGGGGAAAATTTTCTTTCTGACAGGCTTTGTTGAGATTCCGGAAGTCGATGCAGATTCTAATATCTTCGTTTTTCTTCCTAACAGGTACCATATTGGATACCCATTTGGAATGTTTGACCGGGAAAATTATTCTGGCTCTCAACAACTTATTCAGCTCAGTTTTTATCTGATTTTCCAGGTTGGGGTGGATTTTCCTGAGCTTCTGTTGGACGGTTTTCTCGTTGTCAATCATAGGGATAGTGTGCTGAATGATAGAAGTGTTATAAGTTTTCAGCTCATCGTAGTTCCAGGCAAAGACGTTTCTGTACTTTCGTAGAAGACGGATGTATGCTGACTTTTCTTCAGGAGCCAAGCCTTGGCCTAGATTGACGTTTTGGGGTTTCTCTTCGGTTCCTAAGTTCCCTGATTCATAGTTCAGAGTTGAACTGTAAAGTTTGGCGTTAGCTGACCTTTTGAACTGACTTTTTAAGTCATACAAATCTTCTAATTTGACCACTGATTTGGGTATAGCATTATCAGTGCCATTTTGTTGTATTTGGTGGTCATGACAGTCCTCGTCGATTATCTGGTTTGAGTAGGATCCTTCAGAGGTAAGGAAACTTACGATGTCTGGGTCGTCGTTGAATACTCTCCAGTTGGTGATGTTGTCAGGGATAGACGGTTTAAAAATTAATTCTATGGAAAACCTATCTGGACTAAAGTCTTCGGAGGGGATGAGTCTGGAGGCTACGTTTGCTAGCAGGTCTGCGCTTGCATTGTGAAGTCTTGGGATTGATGAAATATTGAATGCTGTAAAATGCGCAGTGAGATCTTGCACTAAAGATTGATAGTGCTTTAAATGACTAGACAGGCAGTGTATGGTGTTACGTACTTGTTTGACGACGATCTCGGAATCTCCAAAGACTTGAAGATATTTGACGTTGCAGCCGATTGCTTTGTATAGGCCTTGCACCAAGGCTTCGTATTCCGCTGTGTTGTTCGTGCAATCGAACTCCAGCCTGCATGTGAGCATGGTCTTATTTCCGTCCGGGCTAATCAAGACGCATCCTGCTCCCGCTCCCTCATTGGACTTAGAGCCATCAAAATATAATTTCCAAAATAAAGAAGTATTTACAGGGTTATCTAAGAAACTAACACATTTTGAATCATCAGTCTGGGAAAAGTTTTCTACTTGGGACACGACTGAATTTTCTAAATATGGTGATATGTGAGCATTGAAATTTCCAAGGAAAGAGTTTACCGAGTAGTTGCCTATGATGCTACTGTTGTATGCTATGGCTTCGTTCTCTCCCTCCAAATCCATCACTATGTACTTTTGGTGCAGTTCTCGTTCAACCTTTATTTGATTTGGCTTCCCGTTGAAGGGTAACCACATGTGTGACCAGTCAGTCGAAAAGTATCCGTGGAGCTTCTCGGACCAATCCCTGCTAAGAATTAGACCATAAAATTCAGGGATGTCAGAAACTAGAATATCGATGACCTGGCATACCTTGGGGTTGGACGACAATCTTATGTTCACTTGATTAAGTTCGCCTATCACTTCGACTTGTGATCGATCAAGTTGAACTATGCGCACTGCGGATTTTTGCGGTTGAACGTTAAGTTTGGCACATATTGACTTGGGTAGAATATTGGTTGAAGCACCAGAATCAACCAAGCAGTTATGCACGTTTCTGTTAAAGATCTCATAAGTGAGGAGGAAAGGAGGAGTGTGAGATCTAGACCTCCCTCCAATCAAAGCGATGTCATTTGGATCGATTTTATTGATCGCGTTGATTGGGGGTCTTCCTATATTATGGGAAGCTATAGCTGTAGGTAGAGGTGCAGTAGGTACGGCGTGTAACTCTTTCATCATGATCTTTTGTTGGTGTTTCAATTTGCTCAACTCGTACAGGGTGATATTAGCCCTAGTCTTCTTCATGTCGTCGATGATGTTATACTCCATTTCATCCGACACTATTAGTGTCTTTGATGGAGGTGATTGCTCTGATTGGACTGGACTAAATGAGGTCGCTTTAGGGGTTGTCTTCTTTGTTGCGACCTTTTCTTTCGCTGGAGGGCTTGCGCCCTTCTATTTTGGGGTAGTCTGGGGAGGATCAAGTTGATTTCTGCTTGGTGTGCTAACCGGAAGTGCTTCTTGATCTTCCTCTTGTGGGAGGATGAAACCCCACATTCCTTGCAGTTCCACCACTTCTTCGTCGTCGGTCTGCGTTTCGATGGTGCTCTCTTCTTCCTCTTCTTCAGATTCCACATTTGAGACCACGTTGGGTGGCTTCGTCTCCATAGGGGGATTTCTTTTGAAATTCCTAAAAGGCTTTCTTGGGGACGATTCTGCTACTTGCTTTCTTATGTCAATCATCTCATTAGACATGGCTTTCAAGACTTTTTGTAATCCTTCCATGTCGAAAGGATCCTTCGTTTGCTTCTTCTTGGTTTCTTCTTTGAAAGAGATTTTCTTAGATTTACGCTCTTCGATTGTAGATCTCTTTTCTAGGGCTACTATGCGTCTTTCGACTGCCAATGCCTCAGCCAAGTTTTCGACTAAGGTTGTCTTGCTTGCCCTATCTACGAAGATGGCCAAGTTTGAAGGTAAGGCCGTGATGTACCATTCGCATCTTACTTCCTCGCTGGGCTGGGAAGCAGCGGGGATTTTATTGAGGATCTTGTTGAACCGTAAGTTAAAATATTTAATGGGTTCCCTAGCCTCAGCTTTAAGATTGGACAGATCGTTGATCAGTGTCGCTGTCGATCTATCATCGCCGAATTTGGTGAGAAATTGATTTTGAAAAATATCCCAGCTGGTGATAGATCCGGAGGGTAGCGAAAAGTACCATGACCCGACTTTCCCTTACATCGTATAGGGGAAGAGTCGGACCACAGCATCTTCATTGGTGACCCGTTGAGATTAACAGAAAGCATGAAATTATTGATATGTTCTTCAGCTAACATTCCAGTTTCTGGATTGAACTTTGGTAACCACTTCTCAGGATGGGCAGGTATTGGACTCAGGGGTGGAGGCATTAAAACCGCCCTAGGGTTGTTCCATGGAGATTGTGCCATCGCTGAGTTGCTGGTTAATAAAAGTGCAGAAGATGATCTTCGAGGTTGAGAAGATAGAGATGTTACGATCTTTGACGATTGTGGAGGAAGGGTTGCGGAAGATGGATGAGTGATTTGAGGTGGAGATGTGGGTGGTTGACTTCACGGAGAGGGAGTTGAAATGGACGAGGTGGATGAAAGAGTCTCTCTGTCAGACTCTTGAAGTTCTTTCCTTGCTCTTTTCCTAGTGGGGAGAGGGATTTCAGTTGGCTGAATGCCGAACTTTTCACTCTTCAATCGGGTCAGGGGATGAGCAGGGTTGTATTGCGAAGTTAAGCTGCCTTTAGATTTATCAAATTTCTGGTTAAAAATAGAGAAGCCCTAGAGTTTACGGATCAAGGTTTGAACTTCATGGGGATCGACAATAAGTTGTTCTGATGTATCGGGATGTATAGTAGCGGTGGATGTCCGAGCGACTTCCAGTTCCGAGTTTAGTCGTACCGGGGAAGTCGGGGAAGTTGGTGAGGGTGATTTGCTCTTAGAATGGTATTTGAATTTTGAATTATGCGCCATTCATAGCTCGGGCCTCCTTCTAGCGCCAGAAATGTTGAGGGCCCCGAAGTCGGGTCAACAACAAGGGGGATACCCACCCGGTCCGGAACCTGGTTGGCGGCTCCTTGCCCGTTTGGAGTAGCGGGTCTGACTGGGGGTAATGGGACCAGTTTCCCAATGTGATGGGTGTGTGTGTGTGCGTAGAGTCTGATGATATTAATCTAGAGGTTTTTCTAAACTAGTCTCGATTCTAACTCCTAAACTAACTCTATGCTAATGTAATCTAATGAAGAGAAATACATCTGATCTATGCTAACCCGGGGTGTTTTTCTTTTGTTTATGCGATCTAGAAAGATTTCTAACAGCAGCTGGTAATAAAGATCATTCAACTGATATCAGAATATAAACCAATAAAGATAAACCATTCTGCATAAGAAGTTAGGCAGAATAGTTGTGAACAGCATATCGCATAATCAATCTTCTATATGTTAAGCATGATTAAATGATCCCACCGTACAAAAGTTCCAAATGGTAATGCAGACATTCATACAATAACATATAAAGAACTCAACTACATATCACTTTAGGGATATTAGCAGAATCTAGTCAAGAGATAAAAGTACCATTTATGACTAACTTCACCAATAAACTTCAAGTAATAATGATTTATTTCTACTTTTTCTAACATCTGCTAAGAGTACAGAAGTGCAACATGAGTAACAGATATTAAAATGCAAACATAAATAAATCTTAATCCATCTATTCATCAAAAACCTCCTCTGAGGGTGCAAAAGTGCATGTTCTGAGGATAAGTTTTTTGACAGATTTCCGGACCCTTCTCCAAATACCATGAGAAGGGTTAAATACTACTAACTAATCAATCTTAATTACATGAAATTAGGGAATCGGCTTCAAATGACCGCCCTTTTACTAAAAGCAACTTTATTTCTAAACTTAAAATCTAATTTCTGACCGTTTCTGTATATTCTCTTTAGTGCTGTCAATAGTGCAACGTTTTCCTGGGAAGAGTCGGCTGCCCGCTTTCTTTTTTCGCTCTGGAGATAAAAGTGGAAATAACAGGAGCTGGCACTTCCTTCCGGCAGACCAGAAGATATTTTCGAAAACCTTTCTCTAGCTGGGTGTATTCGCCACGTGTATACTTAGCATAACCCAGGTTCTTCTCAGACTGATTTTGCTGTTGCTGTTTTCGGTTTCCGGTTGTGCGAATGACTGAGTGGGTTAGGAGTCGTGCTGTATGGACATCCCCCTGTTTTAAGAATTGTTTTCATTCTTTGTTCCAGGTTTTCTTGAAGCGTCTTCCTTCTCATGCGCTTATTTCTCTGCTTTACCAAGTCTGAGCTTCAGGATCTTTTCTGAACACGCTGCTTTTGTGCGCCTTTGACTCTGAGTCCTGAATAGTCTAATTTCATCAGTGCCGGTTGGCTGATAGTCTGGAATCCGCGGTTTTGCTGCATGCGGCATCCGTTTGCGGAGGCATTATCTCTTTACTATCTTATTGGTGCTTTCCTCTTTTCCTCAAATGTTTCCTGCATATAAACTTATATTAGTTGCGTGTCTTGTAGTCTACGCAAAGAAGAAGGGAAATGAAAAGATTTGACATGAAAGTATTAATCTCTAATGAATGCATAACCCTGACATTCATCATGACTTGACTCTTCGATAAATGTAATGCAATCATTCCTAGATACTCAAGCATGCGGTCATTAAATTCCTTCAAGGCACGCACTTAATCCTGGGTTTATCGTGTGATAAGTCTTTTCAGATCGCAGATCGCAAATCGCTGCCATCGCAGATCGCAAATCGTAGATATTGCAAATTTTGTTTAATGGTTATGTCGTATAGCGCGATGCTTGCGATTTGCGATATCGCATATCGGCGATTGACATTTCTCGAAGGTCTTCTTTTAAAGGGGCGCGTGTGATGTATGCGACGCGATGAACTTCGCATCGCTCCTTCGCAGTCTTGCTTTTCGTGCTCGAGCAATGCTTCGGCCTTTCTTTGCGATGCGATTTAAGCCTTAGGGAGAGAAATACAAAAACTTTAGAAAATTATTTTTTGGGATTTTTGTTCAGGGTCCCCTCTTTGCTTGACGTTATTGCTAATGTCAATTGAAGAAGGGGGGTTGTTGGTGACCACAACAGTAGGTACTAAGGATGGGCGAGTGCAATAGAAAAATAGAGGAAGGGAGAGGGAGGAGAAGAGAGGATGAGAGGGTGTGACGAAGCGACTAAAGGGGGTGAGAGAGAAGGAAAGATAGATAGGCAGAGAGATAGAGAGAGTGCATGTTATGAATCATGTGCATAGAAATGATAGGAATCGAATAATTACAACCCATTTTGAGGATGAGACCTACATTTATAATGAATATAATGTATAAGATGGGATGATCCTGAGATTAGGTCTCCTCGGTGTGTGTGTGGGTGTGTGTGTGTGTCTATATATATATCCTTAGTAGGGGTGTGTGTGTGTATAGATGACACAAAGGGTACAATCATAATGAAAGGTTATATCTTGCATAAAAATATAACAATGTTAATGTAATAAGTCAAAGTAGAGACAAAGTTGGAGGGGAGAGAGAGACAAAGTGTGTGTTATAAACCATGTACCTTGAAATGATAAGAATCCAATAAATATAGTCCATTTTGAGGGGAACACCTCTATTTATAATGGCTATAATGTGCAATACATGATGAGAGGATCCTCATACTAGGTCTCCTTGCTGTGTGTTTGTGTGTGTAGGACACAAATGTTACAATTGTAATGAAAGGTTATTTCCCACATAAAAATATAGCAATGTTAATGTAATAACTCAATATAGAGATAGAGTTGGAGGGCAGAGACAAAGATAGAGAGAGAGTGTGTATTATGAACCATGTGCCTTGAAATGATAAGAATCAAATAATTATAGTCCAATTTGAGAGGGAGATCTCCATTTATAATGAATACAAAATATAATACAAGATGAGATGATCCTAAGACTATATATATATGCAAGACACAAAAGGTATAATTATAATGGAAGGTTCTATCCTAGATAAAAATATAACAATGTTAATGTAATAACTCAATATAGAGATAGAGTTAGAGGGGGGGAGGCAGACAGACAAAGTGTGTGTTATGAACCATGTGCCTTGAAATGTTAAGAATCCAATATAATTACATTCAACTTTGAGGGCGAGACTCCATTTATAATGAATATAATATATAATACAAGATGAGTTTATCCTAAGACTAGGTATCCTTGGAATGTGTGTGGGGGGGGGGGGAATAAAGCCTACAATTATAATGAAAGGGTATAATGGAAGGTTCTATCCTACATAAAAATATAATAATGTCAATGTAATAACTCAATATATAGATAGAATTGGAGGGGGGATAGAGACAGGGAGACTGTATGTTATGAATGATGTTTCGTCAAATGATAAGAATCCAATAATTACAGTCCACTTTGAAGGGAAAACCTCCTGTAATTAATACAATGTGTAATACAAGATGAGATGACCCTAAGGATTGTTGGGTATGTGTTAAATTATTTCCACGGCTATTGTTAGGTGTTGTTACATTGTATCGGACGCAGTGGGGGCTGGAAACTCCCCCTACCATGGGGCTTGTAAGGGGGCGGTATCCCCCCTGAACAAGGTTCAAGGCAGCCCAAGGATGGGGGGTGGACCCAAGGATGGCAGGTAGACCTACCCATGGTTTTGTGCATGACAATTTTTTCCCATGGTATTTTGTAGATCCGGTCAAGGGAACTACAGTTATTTTCTAATCTAAGGCTAATGGATTAAGGTTTATGAATGTTTCAATATATATATATATATATATATATATATATCGTAACATTCAAAGGAATATAATGAAAAATCAATCTGGTTTTCCCAGTTTGGGTTCTAGTTGAAAATCTCTATGTATATGTTTTATGTTCTCACCATTATTTATTTTTCTATTTTAATAATTTGTTTGCAAGTAATTTATGTACAAGGTTAAAACCTACATTTGGAATCAAAGTTACTTTAGCTTCAAGGGGACACCTTTGCTGCTAAGAGGTTTTTCTTGGGCCTATGGTAGACCCTGTTACAATGGGAGATCTGTGGTATCGATTCTTGCAATGAATGGAGATGGTGAATAGTGGAAAGCTAGAGATCAAAAAATTGAATGGACAATTTTTTGAGTTGTGGAAGCTCAAGATGGAGGATTTGTTGGTGGATCGAGATCAATGGATCATTGTAGATTGAGGTATGAAACCAACTCGAATATCAACATAAGACTGAGAAAATTTAGATCATAAGGTGAAGTGCACAGTATGATTTTGTCTCTCATCTTTAGTATTGTTGAATGTATGAGGGGAAGCTATGACAAAGAATTTGTGGGAAAAGTTAGCGACTTTGTATCAATCTGAGTCCCTCGTGAACAAATTGTTCTTGTTGAAAAACTTTTATAACCTGAGGATGAAGGATGGAAACTTGGTGATAGATATTTAAATTCCTTCAATACTACGGTAAGTCAATTGTTATATGTTGATACTAAGATTTCAAACGAAAATAAGGGCATCAATCTATTGTGTTCTCTACCAAACTCGTGGGATAGTGTGGTTGTTGTTATAGGTAGTAATACAATTACCTTGAAGTTTGATGAAATAGTCTCATCCTTTTTGTCAAAGGAGATGACATGGAAAATGATGGAGAGACAGAATTGATATGCCTTTTCTGTAAGAGGACGGTCATAGAAAAGAAACAAAAATAAGTCCTCAAGTGGTAGATCTAAATCTAGAGGGAGATATAAATCTCTAGGAAAATATGTATAGCTATGCTGCAAATGCAGAAAACAAGGGCACTACAAAATGGATTGTAGATCTAAACATCATGAGAAAGGAAAGGGATGTGATGATGCTCATTCTACAGAAGCAAAAACCACCTCATATGAAGGTGGGGATGTGTACTTCGCCTCTTTTTCAAGTGAACACACAGATCATGATGCATGGTTGATTGACTCGGATGCATCTTTTCACTTCACTGTCCATATGGAGTGGTTCTGCAAGTACGAGAAATGTGATGGTGGTGATGTCTTCCTAGGGGATGGAAAGAAGGCTAGAATCATAGGACATGGAGAAATAAAGTTTAAGTTGCAAGCTGGAAGGATTAAAACACTTCGTGGTGTTCTACACATTCTTAAATTGGCAAGAAATTTAATTTTCATAAGCAATATGGATGATGCAAATGTTAAAAAATTGTTTGAGAAAGATACTTGCAAGATGGTGAGGGGAGCACTGTTGTTGATGTGGGGAGTTCACATTGGAACTTTGTACAAGCTTCTCGGTAGCATTGTTATTGATGGGTGTAGCGATTCTATGGTTACCCAAAGTGGAGCAAAAAATCTAGTGGTCTATGGAGAAATGACTATGTTGTGGCATCAAAGACTTGGAAATAATGGAGAGGAGGGCCTTTGATAAGGTAATGGTATGGTAAAAAGTATGTCTAATTTCTCTTTGGATTTTTATTTGTCTGAACATTGTATATATGGGAAGCATAATCGGGTGAATTTGTGCACAATGATGGATTTGGATCTATGTCGGTTCCATCTGTTGTACCTAAATCCTCCCCGGGATAATAACAACAATCCTATTGGTTGGTGGAAAGGGCCTATTAAGAGACCTTGTTTAAGGATAGTTACAAATAAAATTAATAAAAGCGAGGAATTTGTAAGACAAAACCGTGACAAGGATCTCCACTACTCTTATGTCTTTGTCATTAAGTTACATGATTTGCAAAATCAATTATATGCCATTTTCGCGAGAAAATCTCCACACAATTTTTTTTCAAAAGGGGGTCAAGATTGTGCAACTACCATGTCAACTCTTCCAACCCACAAACCGAGCACTAAACTCCACCAGAGCCAGTGCCAATACAAGGTGCCAAATCGAGAGGAGGCGCCCACAGGGCCAATATGTGCTTAACGCATTGAAAAGCTATACGAGTGTTTGTGTATATAAATAATAATGAAGTTCATTTCTTATAAGTGTTGGTTGCTTATTTATGGGTTTCATATCAAAACTAAGGCAAAAGTTGAGGAACTCCACTGTTGGTTAAGAGACAAACATTTGAGAGAGAGGGAACTGAATGCGGCTATGGATCAGTGGCGGAAAAATAAAAACTCATTAAAAAAAAATTCTCTGTATAATGATATTCAGATATTTTAACAAGCATCGTGGGAGGAAACCAAAACCAGGTACGATAAGAGAATGTATCGATGTGAATTTTTGGAGCCTATGTGGCAATATCGAAGTCATTGTCTCTTTTGTCATCATACATTTCTTTCTATTTTAGAGCTTCCGTTCTGGAGGAAGCTACATAAAATAATGATGTAGCCCTAAAGATGAAGAGGAAAAAATGTGAAAGTAGTCACTCATAGGAAAATCGTGCCTCTGATGTGATCAAGATTGTCTTACATACTCCTCCAAAGAAAAGTTCCCAGTCATGTGTCTTTTCAAAGTCTAGTTCTTTTAAAAAGAAAAATTCCGCAAGGAGTCCATATGATTTGACAGAGGTACGTAAGAAATTCATAGTTCCATGTTCAAATAAATATTCCGTGCGTGATATAAGCTCTATTGCCTCTAATGGTGTAGCGGATTTTGTCCCAGCGCCACGCTATTCACCTTCACTTGATCCAAGTCTCATGATCTACCTTTCCAGACAAGATGGAGGTGATTTAGACCCCTCAACATCCAACCACTCTTGATGTTCTATCTAGTAAAGAGAAAACTAGCATCCATGCTTCTTCGGGTACTTTGCATACAGTGGTCACCTCAAGCCTTCCCTCTTCACGTTTGGTTTTCTTTGGTGAAAACATGAATGATAAAATGCATCAAATGGATACAAATCTAGAGCTTGGCTCCAAGATGGAAAATGAGGGAAACTCAGCCACCTTATTGAGGAATACATCAGCCAACGTTTGCATGTTTGCAAAGCGCATTGTTCCTGAAACTTCCATGACGCCATTATCACGAAGGATGACACCAATTTCAAGAAAACTTGATATCAATTTGCGGGATATTGATGCTGCCTTATTTGAAGAAATCTTAGAGTTGTCAAAGACTTGTTTGTCAACAAGACATGCTTGGTGTGCATGTGTGAAGTGTGCAAAATCAATATTTTAGATAGTGCAAGCCACAATATTTTTGGAACAACTGATCAAGACTAGCTGCTTGAGAAACCTGTGATGGTATTGGTCGTCATACTCAGCAACAGTTAAGGTCCACTTGTAGACAAGAGTGTGATGTTAGCAGAAGAGGGCAGGCGTTCTCTTGAAGCCGATAATGTTCAACCTCAAAGGACAGAGCATGCAGAACCTGCCTTGGATGATATTCTACAGGCGAACATTAGTTTAGAAACTCCAAAAGAAAAATGGAATTTTGACACTCTTGTCGCACAATTATGGTACTATTGTTATTTGTTAAATGATTTGACAACTGAAGTGCTAGCGGAAAAGTGCAACAGTTATGATGGTCTGCGCGAATTTCTTCGACTTCATGGTCAGGAGGCATGCTTGCAAAAAGGGGAGGAGGTAGATATTGACCAATATTGACTGACTATGGAAGGAACATTTACAAGCATTGAAGTTTGTTCAACAAGTGGTCGGTTTGTGAGGACAAGGCTGCAACTGTGTGCAAGCACTGTTCAATGGAGTGAATATACTGGCTGGTGTTGGCCTTCTTGGATAAGTCAAGCATTGTTATTTTTGTTTTCCTTAATTTGTCGTCACACAAGTTTTTATTTTGACATTCTTGGGCGTAAACCAATGTTATACCTCTTGTAAGTGCCCAAAGAGATCTATGGTCCACAAAACTCACGTCCAGATCAATGGTATTAGACGGCTTATGGCATAATGAAGTTTTTAACAAATAAGGGAGCGTCGAGAAGTGGATTCTACAAAACTAACTATCAAAGTGATTGACACCACCCGCCTCCACTCCAAAACCCCCCAGAAGTAGTCCCGAGAGCAAAATCTGGTTTCTTCAGCGTGTACGTGGAAGAAAAAACACCAAGACCCACATCGAACATTCATCCTCCAAAAACTTATATATTACGTTATGACAAAGAAACAGGACATGTTTTTGTTAAAAAGCCATATTTTATATTTATATTTATATATATATATATATATATATATATATATATATAATATTTTAAAATTTGTAATCTCTATTTTATTTTTTTTTAAATAAAGAGGTTTTTATAACAGTTTAAAACAGTGTTTCGTAAGTAATTCCAAGAGTCAGTTCCAAAACTGTTTCTGTTTTTGCAATTGGTCAGTTAGGTTGGGGAACGAGAATATAAGTCTGAAAATGACATTTTGTAGGGTTTTGGAGCGTTGGCTTCACGATTCGCTTGTAATACTGAAATCTCCAAAAAAAAGTAGTGTTATTCAAATTGTACTTGAATATACATCAACAAAAATTTCTAGCTAGTGATGTTATACTTTACATGCCTATCACAAGTCCTAGAATTATATTATCAAATTGTGGGTTTATTGGACTTTTTCTTTTTTTCACATTTGAGAATAAAATGAGGCTTCCACACTTAGCCTTACCCATGAACTAGATTCTCCACACTCAGCCTTTGCCACAAACTAGTTTTTCCACTTCAATAGACAATAATAGACATTGTGAACATGCTATGCTAGGTCATTATGGTGTGTCTACTTATGCAGTCAAATTCGAATTCACTATATTGGATTTTTGGCACCCAACTCTTGGCATTCTATGTTCATAAAGATAGGAATCAACCTCTTGTAAACATTGGAGTTTGCTTAATAGAAGGTAGAAGTCCCTTACATATCTTCTCATATACTGCAACCACTATGTACATTAGTTAATTTAGATTGTGTGTCACTTGTGGTGCATCATTTATTTGTATCAATACATATGTTTTAGTGGTGCATCACTTATGTCTCACATCTAATATGGTATATAATAGAATGTGCACATTGCTTGAGTGAATTGATGCTTAACTATGTCCATATAGCATCTCATTAGTTCATAACATCCATAAATATAATGAACAAACATAACATCCCAAGAAAAATTCATAAAGAGAAAGTTTTTGTTGACCTGTTACGGAAAAATGAGGCTTTCCAATAGAATAAAACAATTCATATGCAAATGAAGTTTTCCACCTTTGTTAAAAATCCCCACACGCATTTTAACTTTTATTCCAAAAACTAGCCCTATGCAAAGTAGAATTCGTAATTGCAAGTTGAAGAATGTTGATTGAAAGTCATACATACATACAAGGTTTTTCTCTTATTGTTTTAACTACTCTTTATCTCTTTTGGAATCAATAAATGGATGTTAAAATCCAAACAAAATAGAAAAACCATTTTCTAAAATCCAAATAAGCAAGAGAAGATTGAAGATAAATTATGCATCTTAGTTTGAATTAGTAGAAATTCTTTAGTTTATTGCGCATATTTTTCATTAATGGCTCGTTGATTTATTAGAGTCCTCACAAGTCATTTAGAATCCATGCTAATTTATTTGTAGCATCTTAGTTGTGTCCTTACAACATCTCTTGATTATCACTTTTTATTTTCTCTTGATTGTCATTTTTGGTTATAACACCCCTCAACAAAATACACAATATGTCCCTAAATGGCTCTAGGAAGCAAGATTAAACTGGCCATAAATTTCAAACCGAGATTCATATGGCAAAATTGTTTATTCCATTGGACTTGAAATAGATCATAGATAGGGACAACCACTTCTAGGATTCCATTGGCCATAAAATGATTTATTTGAGGAACTTTGTAGCTATAGTTTTGTTTAGTAAAGACCACTGCAAATTTTGCACAAGGCGTGGATTTTGCAAAACATAGCTCAAGCACTTGTGAGTAGTGTGCTTGCATGGGGCTTGTCCACACATACTTTCCAAAGCTTACAAAACTCTTTTTTTCTTCTTACTTTGATTCTAATTTTCCTAAACAAAAATCACCATATGTCCTTGAATGGCTTCGACAAGTGAGATGCAATTGGACATTAAACTCAAAACATGACTTGAATATATGAACTGTAAATTCCATTGGACTCTTGATGTTAGGTTGCAACTAGGGACAACCCATCCTAAGGCTCCATAGGTCAAAAAATGACTTATCTAATGATCTTTTAATCTATGGTTTCACTTAGTAAAGAATAATGCAAACATTGCAAAAGGCGATGGGTTTTGCAAAACAATGGCTTCAATGATTATGGGTAGTATGCTCACTTGGACCTTGTACAAAAACATTTTATAGGGCTTATACACTTTTTCTTCTCAATTTGGTTCTGACACCCGCAAAAAAAATTACAATAACTCCTTGAACGACCCTAGGAAGTGAGTTACAACTAGCCATAAAATTAAATTCGAGACTTGGATGGGAAAATTATTGATTTCATTGAGATATTGGCACTAGACTACATCTAGGGAAACCCCATCCTATGATTCTATATGCTAGAAAATGATTTATTTTAGGATATTTGGAGATTAGGTCTTGTTTAGTAAAGAACCATGTAACTTTTGCTCAAGTGGTTTGATTTTGCCTAACGATGGCTCAAGTGATTTTGGCTAGCATGTAGAAAGGGGCCATGTCTAAACACATTTGATAGATATTATGGAGATCATTTTTTCTTCTCAATTTGAACCCTAAAAAAAGACCACATGTATTTGAGTGCATCTAGGAAGTGAGATACAAGTAAAAATAAAATTAAAACAAAGACGCAGATGGGTGAAATGTTGATTAAATTAAACTTTTGGCTTGCAACTAGGGTTATCACCCTCCTAAGTCTCTATAGGTCAAAAATCAATTTGTTTGATGATCTTCAAATATAGGGTTTCACTCAAAAAAACCAATGCAAATTTTATACAAGGAGATAACCTTACAAAACGATATCTAAAGTGATTATTGGTAGTGCACTTCCATGGGCCTTGGATAAACACAATTTCCAAAGTTTATGGAATTATTTTTATTTTCTCAATTTGTTTTTTATACCCCCAAAAAAAATTCACAATGTGTCCCTAAATGGCTCCAGGAAGTGAGTTACAATAGGCTGTAAGATTCAAAATGCGACTTGGATGGGAAAGTTGTTTATTCTATTTCAATCCTAGCACCATGTTACAATTACAGAAACCCCCCTTAAAGGATTCCATAGGATGGAAACTAACTTATTTGAGGATCTTCATAGCTAGGTTTTTTCTCAATAAAGATTAATGCAAATTTTGCACAAGCATATGGGTTTTGCAAAACACAAGCCTTGAGAAATTATGGATAGCATGATCACATGGCTCTTGTCCAAACACACTTTCCAAAGCTAATGAAACCCATTTTTTCTAGTTGGTTTGGCTTTTATACCCCTAAACAAAATTTATTATATGTCCTTAAAAGGATCTAGGAAGCAAGATGCAACTCGCCATAAAATTAAAACTATGACTCAAATGGCTGAACTATCAATTCATTTGGACTCAAGGAGCTATGTTCTAGATAGGTAACCCCATTCAAATGATTCCATTATTCAAAACTTGATTTATTTTAGGATCTTCGAATATAGGTTTTCACTCTGTCACGACCAATGCATATTTTCCACAATAGGATGGTTTTGAAAAAAGATGACTCGAGAAATTATGGGTAGCATGCTCACATGGGCCTTGCCCAAAAACACCTTCCAAAGCTTACAAACCCTAGATTTGTTTCTCATTTGTCTTTTCATATCAATGTACTAAATTCACAATATGTCCCTAAATAGCTCTAGGAAGCAAGTTGCAGCTAGCAATAAAATTCAAAATGGGACTCAAACAGGTAAACTATCAATTTTGTTGGATTAAAGCACCAGGTTATTAATATGGATTTAGATCATTATATTTTATGTCATAGATCTTGATTATTTTAGAGTGGAAAAAGGTGGAGGAATAAGCTCACAAGACCATCTTTATCGTCGGGACCCAGTTTGGCAAATTAAAGTCTGCAACATTTCAGGAGCATTTGAGGCATCAAATGACATATTGTTTTTGGGGGTGAGATACGGGGGAGGGGGAATGGAGTAAAACTTTATTTTTTTAATTTTCACCTATTTTTTCATTCAACGCACATATACATTTCCAACGATGCAATAATCGCCTCAATTGAAGTATGTATGCAAAAGTTATGCCACCCAGAAGTTGACCTTCTTGTTTTGGCCATCAAATACCACATAAGCCCCCATAATTAATTGAAAATGGGCTATCCACATGATCATGACGAACAAGACTATAGAAGAGTCAATATTGTAACTGTATTTAAGAGTTGAAGGACTCAAACCTACCCACCATTAGGCTATTAGGTTGTGTTATAACTAGGCCACGAGGAGGAAAAGGAGTTCCATTCTTCTTAAGTATTTTTTGTTCCATAGATGAAAAGAGTAGCCTAGATGGATAAGGAGAGAGTACACAAAAAATATGTGTACACTATAGTATCCCACTGGTCACATGCCTTACTTCTCTGTACTTACATCCATTTTCTATTTAGAGAAAGAGAGCGAAGCGACCTCACCTTCTAGTTGGGTTTCTCCCTAAAAGGGTTTCCCTTGATACATCTTGTGTCAATCATGGTTTGTGAGTTTTCATTTTGTTTTTCTCTATTTTCATCATGATTATAATTTGTATACATATGCAATAAATAATCATTTATAGATCCAAAAAGATAAAGAGAAATAAACCCACATAGTGTAGATTTAGTATTTTTAAGAATAATTTATCACATTTGTTGTGATGAACTGTCCAATGGAATATAGTAGTTGATAATGAGATACAAATATTTATAAACTCCCCATTGGTCAACATTAGGTCATACAAGTAGTCTATTATAAAATCAAGTGAGGTGAATAATTAGTTGTAGCAGATATTAGAACAAGATGTCATTCTATTGAGTACATCACCATGTGGGTCACACATCAACATTTTGACAAAGAAGTATGGGACTTGGAGAATGTCTATTGATCACAAGGAATTGAACAAAATGATGCTCAATAAAAGGTGCCCACTTCCCAAAATAGATGATTTGATGGAACAATTTCAACAAGTAAAATACTTCACCAAGCTAATCTTAAAGTTTGTATATCATCAAGTCTGAGTTAGAGAAGAAGATACTTTGTGTTGGAAAATGTAGCTAGTTTTGGTCTTCATAATTGTCAATGTACTCAAGTCAATATGTGTATCTTTTGTTACAAAAAAAGGAGGAAATAAAAGTATTATTTTTTAAGCATAGATTTCATGCTCCATTTTGATGGTCATCTAGATTAAGCATGTTCTTCATGCTTCTAGGGTTTTTCATGTCAAATAATATTTTTCTTGGGTCGAGAGAGTCCTTTTTAATTTTATCAAACCCTTTTGGGAAAGTTGTAACATGTAAAAAAATTTGATTTTGAGTCTAGAAAGTCCTATAATCCTCCAAACACAAGTGAGCCTTGGAAGAGTCAATTCAACCTAAAGAAGGCTATTTGACCTCATTGAACGCCTATAAATAGAAGTAGATTTGACCTCGTTTAGTCACCAATTTGATATCTCAAGAAGAAGATTTATCTAAAGATGGGAACATGAAGAAATATAGAGTGAAGGTCAAGGAAGCAAGGAGAAATCAAGAAGAAGAAGAAGAAGAAATTATTTTTGGGCCATTTTTCTCTCACACGTGCGAAAAAGCTAGGGTTTTTGCAACTCGTGTAGGGTCGATGATTGCAGGTCAAAGTTGCAGGGATGAATCTAGAGGCAAAACTTGAAGCTGGAAAATTTTGAAGCATAATTGATCTCTGTTAATTTGGTTGATCTCTTACCTAATTAGAAGGGATTCTTAGAGGGTTGAAATCATGCTTGGAGGAGGACTTTGTCTAGGGTTTTGGGTATTGGTTTTCTCATTTGAGGTAGATTCTATAGGAAGAGAAGGTATTTTCTGGGCTTTCCCCTTAGAGGGGTTTTTCCTTGGAGCCTAATACTTGTGTCCATTTCCTTTATTGTTTTTCTCTTCATAATTGTTTGACGAAAATACCTAATAAAGAAACACAAGAATATAAATGAAGTTCATAAGCAATTATTAAGGTTAAGGAGAAATTGAATTAATAGTTTCATGCTGCATTCTCCATCATGGTATCAGAGCTAAGGTGAACTAGAGAAGGTAACTAGAAGACCATCTCATTGACATAAGAAGGGATTACTTGACAAGGGGAATCATTTGTAGAAGGACACAAAGAAGAAAAAGATGTATTGATCTAGAAGGAGGGTTACTAGATCAAGTTTTCATCAAAGATTTCATCATCGCAAGAATAATCAAGCTCTCATTTAAGAAAGGAAGAATAGATCTCTTGTTGAATCTCTCTAGTGCACTTTTTTGTATCTCTAAGATGATAATGGTTAGCTATCATGCCAGAGCATCTAAGATAATTGTTTTGGGGGTTTTATTTTAATTTGGAGGACCAATGTATGAAATATATGTAACACGGTAATACCTAACCTTGTGAATAATATTAATATCAAAGCAGAGGGCTGCTATAAAATTTCACACAGTGATATAGCTTGTATGGTGGCGAGCAGAAACAAAGAAATAATATGATTATCACAGTTTTCAAATTGAAAATTAAATAATCATAAGTATGAAAACCTTTAAACTATGTTTAGAAGGTTTAAGAGAATATGCTTAAGCTTACAAAAGATGCTGATGATTTATTGATTTAGAGGGAATTAATTAAACAAACAGTCCATTAATTCATTCTCTTTATAGATTATCACTTCAGAAGCTTATAGGAATAGATTGAAACCCAATTATTCCTACCTAGTTATCTCTGTAAGACATAAGAATATGAAGAAAAACATAATGAGTAATACTGGAAAAACTTACAGGAAACACAAATTGTGTAAAACAGAATTCAAAATCCTTTGCTTTGTATTAATGATCTAGAAAAGTCAAGTACATCAAATGTTTAGAAATGCTTCTTCAAGGGTGCAACCCTTAATAACTCATGAAGAGAGTTATTTATACAACAATAAAACTAATAAAATATCCTAAACTATTTTTACAAAAATATATTATCAAAATAAATACTACTAGTTGATCTGGCACTATTTTGATGTTGCGCTATTGGTGACTATCACTGAAAAAACTGAAAATTGTTGAAGTTGGCTGACTGTTCCTCCAAAAGCTGAATGTTGTTTGATTTTCATATTGGATGTCATATTTACTTATGAATTTTCATCTGATAAACTTTGACTTGTATTTCTTTATCTGTCTCCTCTGTTTAGTCTTTTACCATGAATGCTCTGTCACCTACTTTTACTTTTACCAGTCATAGTAAATCACATCATCTGGTATATTTTACTCTTATCCTGCTTTTATGTCTTTAGAGAAAATGAATTTCACTAAAGACCTATTTGACTTCATGTGAAAATGTGATATGTTGTTGCTGATTTATCTTTGTTTTAACAGTTACTACCTCTGTGTAAATGATTTCTTCTGCTCTGTGTATAATTGTCTTTTCCTTCTAAATAAATCCTTTTGAGTAGATTTCTTTGCGAATCTTGGAGTAAATAGGTTTTGGAACTTGTATCAAAATTGTTTATCCAAGCTTCTGGCCTTCTAATCACCTGCAAAATAAAAAAAATTATTAATAAAAACACAGGTTGGTAGGGAGGTGATAATGGTTTCAGGGAACAGGAAAGTTTGTGGACGGAGTCTGGAGCATGTTTGGGAGGTAAACAATGGTTAAATTGGGTTGCAGATGCTCTGGGTGGCGCAGGAAATCTTAGGCAGGTTTCACTGTGCAAACAGGCGAAAAGAGAAAAAATGAGGGTCTTTGGCTTTTTAACGGGTAACATTTAAAATTTGGTGCGGAATTCGATAAGTGAATAGTAGATGGTTTCGGCCTACGCGGGGAGGTAGTATTAAGGTTCATCACACTGCTTTTGGCAGTCAGGCAGTTTTTCCATGAGAGCACACGAGTTCACGTAAAGCTACCACGTAACTGAAAGGTGCCCAAGCAAAACAACAAATCTCGCGTGCTCTCGGGTGGGTAAAGCTCTGAATGGAGATAAACACAATATGGATGTGCACCGTCAGATCTGGGGGTGCAAGATCTAACGGCTGTTGCCAAGTGGAAATGCACAGAGGGAAATTGGGTGGAGATTAGTGGGGCTTGGGGAGTAATTATAATGGATTTGTAATTAATTAATGAATAAAGTGGGTTAAAAATATAATGAACGGGTTTATGGAGTGGGATTAGGGTTAAATGTGGTGGGGTTTGTTAACCGCAACAAGGGGGTGGGTTAAAAGGTTTTATATATCGAGTAAATGTGAATATAGCAGAGGTTTGTTAAGTAATGCGGGGGGAAAGTGAGGCAGTAAATAGTTTCAGGATTTTAAGTCCCTAAACACTAAAAAGCAGATAAGGTTGTTTAAGTGGGTGGTATAGAAAACTACCTACTTCGGACCCCCCGCCGATAAAGATCGGACGACGAATGAGGGTCGAAAAGGGTCGTGGGTCATCAGATGATGGAAGGGTGTGTGGGATGAGAGGTGAGGTAGTGGGTGTTTAATAGATGAGTGGAAATGGTGGTGGGGTCACGATTTCGAAGGCGGAAGTTTTTTAACCACACCAATGGTGGTGGGTTAAAAGGATTTATATCGGAAAAAGTGAATTTGCGGAGTTAATTAAGATAAAGCGAGGGAGAGACAAAACTTAGGATAAAGGGTCTTTATAGGTTAAAAGGAAATTGTCGAGAAAAATATGAATGGTGGAGTTAAAGTTAAATAATGAGCGGGAGGGTTTAAACTTAGAATAAAGGGGTTTTATGGGTTTTTTCAGTGAAATAGGGTAATTAATAAGGGGAAATTGATTTTTTCGAAGGGGAATGTTTTTCACACTAGGGAAAAGGGGTTTTGTGTAGGGGAATGACCTTTGGAGGGTAATTGGCTAGGAAAATGTGTGAAACCAAGGGGCAAATGTGAAAATGAAGGGAAAATGGGAAATTAGTAAGTATGTAGTGGGGGATGAAATGAAATGAGGGGAAGTTTAATTAAATAAGCTTGTGAACATCCTTTCAATTTCATAACTGCTCCTACACACTGAAACTTATGATCAAGCATGATAAATGTGCTTATGCTTTGACAACCTTGTACTTTTGCAACCTTTCTTCTACCTACCCTTTACTTATCCTAAAATTCTTTCTTCACTTTGTTGGGTGCATTTAAGCTAGCAAACCCTTTATTTCTTTTCGTGAATAATCTACCTCTATACCTTATTCTCTCCATTGTCTCATATTAAACTGTTGAGCCAATGTTTTTTTCTACCTATGATAATCAATTTAAAACAAATCCAATTATGATTAAACTCTATAATTGGATTAAATAAACTAGTGTGGCATCTAAACAAACTACAGACAACTATTATTTTCAAAAGTGAATTAGAGTAAAAGTAGTGGCATTTAGATTTGCAACACTTTCAAAGTTTATTGCTTTTTTCTTTTCTCTCTAACCTAACATTTTATTTTTGCCTTCATTTTTTAGGGCATCTATTCTAACATTTTCTTTGATATGGACATATTTATCAAAATATTATCTAACATTTTTATTCAATATTATTTTTGTCCATATCCTAGCTTAACATTTTTTCGAAAAATATTTTCATTTTTTGGAGTAATTTATTCTAACTTACCAAAACCAAAAAATGCTACAACATCGGCTCCATCTGGGGACTGTTTTCCCCTGTAGAATGCAGAGAACCTGCAGATCCATGTGCCTTCTCCTTGGGCTATGGATTCTTTTGCTGTAAAAAATCACACTGACAGCTTGAAAAGTAAAAGAAACCAAAATTTTTACAATGGTAGTAATGCAATCTACTTCAACTTCGCAGTACTAAATGTAATGTTTGAGAAACCTTCCATTTATAGAATAAGTGGAATATAGCCCCTCAAGATTTTGTAGCAAAAAAGTGTTAGTTCCCTTCACTTCAACAATTGCTAAAGGTCCAAACCACAGGTTGTCAAACTTTCGATGTTTTCCCTTTTCTTCTCTCCTGGAATCCCATCTTAGAAATAGATCACCTTCCTTGAAGTCCCTTTCGCTGGCTCGTCTTTCAAACAAGCTCTTCATCTTATTCTGATACTTTTTCAATTTGTACTAGACTTCATCTCTGTTTTCATTTAGTTCAATAATCTGATTTATTCTCCTTGAAAAATCATCAGGTTCATCTGTTGAATCCTACAGGAATTTTAAAGCAGGGAAGGCCAAATTGGAAGGGAAGATTGCATCTTTCGTATAAACTAACTGGAAAGGAGATTTTCCAGTAGATCTATTTGGAGTAATTCTATTTTCCCATACTGCATAAATTTAATGAGAGTCCCAACTCTTTTTATGATCTACTAGAGTATTTTTTATTACCTTTACCAGACTTTTATTTGAGGATTCTGCAAGGCCATTACCTTGTGGGTAATATGGAGTTGAATGATGTAACATAATCTGATATTTATGGGAAAAATCAATCATTTTAACACTATAAAAAGTTGTTTCATTATCAGTGCCAATTTGAGTTGGGCAACCAAATCTGGATAAGATGTTCTCTTCAATAAATTTGATTACTGCTGAATTAGTAGCATTTCTCACTAGAATTGCTTCAACCCATTTAGTGAAGTAGTCTGTTGCAGTGAGGATCCATCTATGCTAATTACTTGAAGTGGGATGAATCTATCCAACAAGATCTAATCCCCATTGGAGAAAAGGTTCTGAGACTATTGATGGAACCAGTGGAAGAGCTACTAATTTTTGCTTCCAGCAAACATTTGACTAGGAACACAACCTTTGACCTTTTCTCCTACTTGTAAGAACAGTGGTGGCCAATAAAATCCTCCCCTTAATATCTTATATGTTGTTTCCCTCCAGGCATAATGTCCTCCACAAAATCTTGTATGAAACGAGTCAATGATTCCTTCAATTTCTGATTCTGTTAAACATAATAACAAAATATTTAGTGGTTCTTTCCATTACAAATTTTCATTTATGATACAGTACTTGACTGCTTTCAGTTTGAGAGTTTTACACTCGCTTTTGGAGAATGATGCTAGACATTCAAAATGGATCAAGAAATTTACAATGTCTTTGTACCAGTCTAACAACAAAAATTTGTCATCAATGTATAAAGGGCGGATTTGATCTGAAGGTAAAGGTTCTTGTGGATTCTTTTCTTTAGGATGAAGGGAAGGTTCTTGTGGATTCTTCCCTTGTATCTCTAAAACACAATTGATTCTGAGAACTTTACAGTTGGATTCAGCTAGAAGCTTAGCTAATCCTTGGCCTTTTACTAACTTTATAGTTTTGATAGTTAGATCAAACTCCAGTATTTGAGTGATCCATCTACCTCTCTTTCCATCAGTGTCTGGTTGAGTTAAAACGATTTTCACAGTTATTGGCTTGTTCGAGCCTGACCCAGGTTCAGAGTTAATTAGCCAAACAAATCCCTGTACTACTAGGCCTTTCGGTAACAGTTCGCGGAGTGCAGAATAAGGTCTCACCCGAAGTAGTATGGGCGGGTGTTGGAACTAGGTTTCTGCACCCTTAGGATGCTTGAGAGGTTCGACTGGTACAACTGTGCATCCCTGCGTGCAGGTCACTTCGCACACTTCCCTATTCCTTACGTCCTGATACACTACCTTCGCATAGCCCTAAATAAGGGTTGTGGAGCTTTTGCGCTGCTAGAGCACCGTTCTGCGATATTACCTGAGACCTTACTTATGTTCTTATACCAGTTAATTACCTTCGCGTACTTGGATATCTCATGTTATATTTATTTATACAAATAATTCATATGAGTTGGCGCAATAAATAAACAATATACTTGAAAATTATACCCAATCATACATTAAAACAGGAGAAGATACACAAAAATATGGTAAAATTCTCTTTATTGATTCTTCCAACGGTTACAGACTCAACCTGCCCTGCGAACTACTAGGCCTCTATGCACTCAGCTACAGAGGCTTCTCCTATTCTATGACCCAAAGACACACTTTGACTCAATCACTTAGACTTATCATCCTCTTATGCTATGTTATTAGTTATTCTATACACTTAGAGCCTCACGCTATTTATACAATCCCATGGTTCGTAGACCATGGGTAGGTCTATCCAGCTGACATTACATTACAAAAACTAGGGCAGACAACCCTATGACTCTATTATGATTTCACACTCTGCGCCCGCAATTCGCGGAGCTTTTACAAAAGGATTGGGTCAAAGCTTGGGCTTTAAGCCCCAAAACATGCCTTGGGGGTATTCCATGCCCAATAGGCCCCGAACACAAACATTGTGACTTGCCATTGAGTCACTCTGTCGACACGGAGATCTTCATGTGGAGTCCTTCCAGCTCTACTCGAACTGTTGCAAGGTTGGCAGCGCACTGAGCTGCTGCCTGCTGGATCTGTTGTATGCGTTGTTCCGAGACCGTGGTGTCGAAACTACTTCTCTGCATCTGTGCCTATATCCCCTACATTTGTTTATAGTCTCATGCCTTCGTCCGGATCCTTGGAGTGTGAAGACTGTGCTTCTGCTGGCTAGTCAGATAGTCGGGCCAACCGTGTAAGGCTTTAATCAGTTTCCATTCACTTTTCCTAGGAAAGGTTCTCCATTTAGTTTGACTAGTTGTACTGCACCTCCATCTGTGACCTCCTTAACAACTTATGGTCCCAGCGAATGCATTATGAACTTTCCCGGGAATTTATCAAACTTACTGTCGTACAACAGTACTAAATTATTTACCTTGAAGGTGGGAAACTTAATATAGCGACCATGTCAGGCCTTCTCACTCTGCTTTTGCACCTACTGATGAAAACCAGCCAATAACCATTCCTCCTCAAGTTATTCCAACTACGCGAGCCTCTCTTCCGAGGCTTTGTAGTCCGTCATACTTGTGAGCACTGTTATGCGCAGACTAGGTACAATATGCTCCATTGGCATGACAACTTCCACACCATAAAACAACCGGAAAGGTGTCTGTCCCGTCAGTTTCTTGCACGTTGCCCTAAAAGGCCATAGTACTGCAGGTACGCGCAGGTCCATATAGCTCCGCTGTGCATTGCATACTTTGGTTAGCGCAGTCTCTAGTATTTTGTTGAATGCTTCTACTGTCCCATTGGCTTATGGGTGATACAATGTGCTTTTCTGATGATACACCTGGAACTATTTTATTATTGCGTTGATGGTTTCAATCAAGAAATGTGTATCGTGATCACTCATTAAGGTTTTTGGACAGCCAAATCGAGTCAACACATATTCAAACAAAAACTTAGTAGCTGTGGTGGCCATGCAATCTTTGACCGGCTACACTTCCACCCACCGACTCAGGTACTCTGTCGCGGTGATAATATATCGCGCGCCCGTTTCTCCCTGAGGTTTGATAGATCCTATAATTTCGATTGCCCACTTTTCGAAGGGCTGCAACGTCATTTGTGGATTCAAAGGCATCTCATTCCTCCACGATTGTTTACCTATCCTTTGACATATATCCTTTAAATCCAGATTAAGGGTTGGCCACCACAACCCTGCACAGAGAATATTTTGCGCAGTCGCTCGTCTGGTATAGTGTCCTCCTGTAGCACCCCTATGTGCTCCTGCAAGGATCTGACTTCATTCAAATTCAGGTACATACCTTCATAGTATTTCATCATTTCCCATTTTGTATAGGTGCCCCGCGATGACAGAAAAATCATTCGCGTGCACCACTAGTTCCTTCTTCTGCTGGATGGAGTATTCCTTCGGCGCATTCCCCATTGTCAGAAAGTGGATTATATCTTCAAAGTGTTTGTCCACTATGCACACAGCAGAGAGTTGTGCATCACATAATCCTTCCTCCAAACTAGTAGGTTCCTCTCCCATCTCAATACGCGACAAGTGATCTGGTCCCATGTTCAGGCATCCAGGCTTTACCACGACCTCAAAGTCATATTCTTGGAACAATAAGAGCCACCTGTATATGCGCCCCCGCAACACATGCTTATTAACCAAGTATTTTAGCGTGGAATTGTCTGTATACATCTTGAAATGTCCTCCTAGCAAATAGTGTCGATATTTTTGGAGCGCGTACACAATAGCCAACCCCTCGCATTCAGTTGTGGAATAGTGCTTTTCTTCTTTAGACAACCTTCGACTTGCGAATGTGCTAGGGTGATCCAAGCCCTCTCCACCCTCTTGTGTTAGAATCGCTCCTAGCACTATACATGACGCGTCAACACGGACATGAAACTCCACATCCCATTTTGGGAAGACCAGGATTGGGGCGGAGGCCAATTTCTATTTTAGTACATGCAGGATCTTCATGCAATAATCATTCCAATAGAACGTGGCATCCTTTTTCAAGAGTTTCTCCATTAGCGCAGTGATCTAGGCATAGATTTTGATGAACTTCCTGTAGTACCTCGTATGTCCCAAGGTAGCACACAACTATTTAACACTTCGCGATGCTTCCAAATTTAGAATTATTGTAATCTTCTCGGGGTCTACCATTAGTCCTTGTTTGCAGACCACATGTCCCAACAGGTTCCCAAAGGGAATGAGGAATGTACACTTTTTTAGGTTTAGCGCGATTTGGTGTCGACAACAAGTATCCAACATCAAGTATAAGCTCACTACATAGCACTTAACCAATCCAAATAGAGTCCAATCGTCCGATAGACCTCCAGTAATTTGTGGATATATTCTTTTAATGTCGCAACAACTATGCGCGAAAATATGGCCACCGCATTCTTTAAACCAAATGGCATAACGGTGTATTGAAAGTAGCCCCACTCAGTCGTGAAGGTGGTCTTGCTCCTGTCCTCTAGTGTGATTTTGATCTTGTGGTACCCTGAGAACCCATCAGTAAAAGAATACTCTTCTTGCCCGCTGACATTTTCCAATACTTCATCTTTGAACGGAGTTGGGAATGGGTCGTGCACGCAGGCATCATTCAATTTCCTGAGGTCCATGCATATTCTTATCTCACCCTTCCGCTTCTTCTCCTGCACTACCAATGGGATTACCTAGTCGGATTCTTCCACTCACTCAATGATTCTAGCTGCGAGCATTTTCTCTAGTTCTACGTGGACCTTTTCCTTGTACTTCAGATTCAAGCAGTAAGGCCTCTACTTAACCAGCTTCACATCAGGTGTTAGGGTGATCTTCATCATTCCTAAAGCGCCAACGATCCCCTTTAAGTTTGTGATCTTGGTCGGGAATAAGTATTGGTATTGCGGAGTAACTCAACGACCTTATCCACCATCATGTCATCCCAGTATTCATCGAGCATTGCATACTTCAGTTTGGCCTCCGTACCAATCTTTACCTACTCTGTCTTTACTGGTGTGGTTATTTCAAGTTGTTTAATCAAATTCCCTTGAACCTTGCGATAGCCTTTAGTTTCTCGGATGTTAACTTTTCACGGATCTTCATCGTCTTCTTCAATATTTACGTTATAACACTATAGCGTGCAACTTAGATGGGTCACCCATTTAGGTTGAATCACTTCCATTGGCTCCTGGGGTATTTTAAAGATAGTTGTTTTTACTTCTTGTAGTGCAACATCAAAAGTATACCACCAACGATCCTCAAATGTGAAGGTTAACAGGAATCCTTCGGGCAAGATATTCCATTCATTCGTGCCATGGTGAAGCTCTGTCTCTATATACCAATTCATGGTTATAATATCCAGGGTATGACCGAATAGGTGCACCGGCTTAGGTTGTGGCTCTTCCCCATATACCTTTGTCCATTTTGCGAGGTGTGCATGTGGATCATCCCATCTGTCATACTTGTCTTTTAACCGCATCTGAGGCTTTTGAAATCGCATGCGCATCATCCTTCTGCATTCGTGCTAGTCCTCAAAACTTCTTTGGTGCGTGCCCCACCACCTTGTGGGCATATCGCGCAGTACTCATTTTAGAGCGTCGAAGCATTGTTGTTCCGGTACTTGTCTTTCAAATCTATTCATGAAGTCATCCATCTTGCTTAACCCGTCATACGTAGGCAAATCTCTCACCTCTATTTCTACACAGCACAATTATCTCATCATCATGTTATAGTTGAGCGTGGTTACCTCGTCTAACTGGTTCTGCCATCTTTCTATCTCCTCATCAGAATCTAATGTGCAAGAGCTTTCACGTTCCCATGAGATTCGGCCATCCGTGGTTGAATTTACCTAGTCTTTCTCCCACATGGTTATCTTGTAGATGCAGTCCAGATCATCGTCACTGTCATAGTCACACATTGGCTCAGTGTAGCTCGATCCTTCTATAGGGTCTAAAGGTACCACTACGTGTAGAGACTTTTTCTCAAAAATCATCTTACTCTTCTTCAGATTTATCACTCCATTCATGTGAGTGGCCGAAACTATTCCCAATAGTGCGGGGTAGGGATTGTTATCATCAACAATCTCTATCACTTTGAAATCTGCTAGCGTACTTGCTCCTTCGATATCTACTGTGATTCCTTGCAATCTCCCCATAGGTAGGACCTTTTGCTGGTTCATCATTCGCAGTTCGATAAGAGACCATTGCAGCGCAGGCCTGCCCATGCGCTCCCATGTCTGCTTTGGTAGGATGTTGGCATCTGATCCTATATCCAGAATCACTTGGTCCATCTCATGTTCCCCAATCTGCGTGGTCAATATCATCTCCCTTCCTGATCGTGTCATGTGCTTCCCGAGCTTCTGAGTTACACGTAGTTCTCCTTGCATGGTCCTAGCACATCTAGTTATGAGTTCTTTCAGCCCCTTTACATCCTTGTTATAACATAGTAGCCTCATGCATGTCTCCAAGAACATAGTGAGCATCGATGGGTCCATTTTCGGCTCCAGTTTGTCTTTACTTCCTGAAGTGGAGGCATCAATGAAGCTCCTCTTAGGTTCCATGAAGATCTATATTGACTGATAAAAGGTGCCTTTTAAAACTCCTAATTATCTTCACATTAATTATCAATCCGGACAAGTCCTCTTATTTCAAGAGTGTACACAATATATGGCTGCTATTTAATTCAAAGAGTAATGTTTCATAGATTGCAGTATATATCTTTTAATACAAGAGTAAACAGATGCATCTAGTAAATTCCAATTTCAATTAAAGAAAACTCAATCCTATAACATAATCAAGCCTTACAGCAATTCAAGTAACAACAACATCAGTTGAGAGTATAGTAGTGCTAACTCATCTCTCCAGAATTGATTTAATCTAAATCAAATCCACTCTTCAGTAAACAATCTAAATAGCAATGATATCAATCCGAGATTATAACAGTGATAGTTAATACTCTTGACAGTTGATTACATTAAGCGAATATTTATCTAAGTAACTCAATTCGAAATAAAAGTAAACTGAATCAACGAAAATACTGTAAATTATATAAAGCAAATATATTCTGTCAACACTGGAAAACAATAAACAATGAAGGAGATAAAATCATATAAAGAAAGAATACTATCAAACCATCACACTTGCGAGAATTGGAAATGTATGACAGAAAGAAAGCAGTTGAATCCACGAGAGGTCGGGCCCTTAGCCTCCAACGAGCACTACTAATTTACTTCAGATAACGCTAGGGAACAACAACTTCACTTATATATTAGTCATCAAACTAAATGAGCATTAGAATATATTCATGTTCTTCTCGACAGTGAGAGTCTGTAATTAAAATTACAATTTCAATAGTAACAGAGATTCCTCTCTTTCTTCTTACAATCATCTCCCTTTTATAATCAGAAAGGGTAAGAGATAAATGGTAAATGTGATCCCTCAGGATCTCTCGATCCTAAGGGATTGGCAACAGATTTCTAACTTCATACATCCTTTCCTTTCTTACGTTGATCCTTCTGGTTTTCTTTGGCCTTATCTGCAACCACCGCGTTCCTTCCTTAGCTTGCCGATTTTTGTTGTTCCTTCATTAGGGAACAACATTTATCCCTTTTGTTGTTTTCCTACATAAAGAAGGTTAATAATTAGCTAAGTCGTAACTACAGATAATTCCTTCATTTCTTACCACAATTCCTTAATAGAATGACGCATTAAGATATAAAAAAGATAATAATAAAGGAAAAGAATGATGAGATTAATAGTAAATGCATGCTTTCCGTGACTCAACATACTCCTCTGCTTACCCTATTTCATGTCCTAATGAAAAGCAAGTAATTCGTATGCAGAGCAGTTAAAGAATAATCTGGAGAAGGAATGTCGTAAAGTGGTGTAAAACCATGATTCTTGGCCAACAGCTCAAAGATGGGCCCTGTCTATCCTTCAAACAATTCATATATAGCCCGATAAACTTCAGCGGGATACCAAATGTTAGGGTTGTGGAACCAACAACCTAGCCAATAAGGACCTTCTCTCAAAATTAGATTGCTATAAGTGACAAAACGTTCTGTAGCTAATTTAAATTTTTTATAATTAAATGGCTCTCTATTATGTACATTACTAGTGGAGACTATCCACCTGAGCTTGGCTGCAGCCAAGGAGCTTTCCTGAATCGAGAGGAAGTATTCTACTCCCTTCTATACAATCTCCTTCTAAATAGGCCCCAAAATTTTGATTACTCCTTCCCTTTTCATCAGACACTTGTGATTAGCCAGCATTTGCAAAGGGTGTTTGGGTTCACCTCTAACCCAAAGGTCTAGTCCATGCTCTTTCCTTTGGAACTTGTTATGAGCCTTGAACCATTTCTGTTGATTGACAAAAAATGAGACAAAAGCTTGGAATTGCACATCCGCCACAAAAGGGTTGGGGTTCTTTTCCACTTCTTCCTCTAATACAAAATTATGTAGGTAAAATTCACAAAGCAACCTTTGAACTTTTACCCCATGTTGTTTGCAACAGTTTATGAAATCCTCAATTGTTTTTAATTTTATCAGTTTTCCAGCCCTGACGGCTTTGATTTTCAACTGCAAGTATCTTTCTAGCAAAAATAAGGCATAATTATTGGCAGGAGATCTGCATGCCAAGACATCAGTGTACAATGAGCAGATAGTGTCCATTTGATTCATGACCTTCTCTAATCTAAGCTTCATTTTCTCAATTTTCTCTTCTACCTTTCGGTATTTGTCGAAGGTCTCACTTTCTGATGTATTCATGTCCCGAAGCTGCCTCTGTAATTCTTGGTATTTTTTCTAGGAGATAGTTTCTAGCTCAAGCCATTCTACGACAAGCCGAGCATGTGCTAAATCTTCTTGAAGATTCAATATACCGGGGTCGTTGCTTGTGATGATATATTTGGCTTGAATGGTTGTCTGCATGCTCCTGCTATGAGAAGGAATGCCTATTGTTTGTGTTCCTTTATTATGGGAGGCCCAAGCCTCCATCTGGGTAGCCATGTTGTAGGAGGGTACCACCTCCGTCTGAATAGCTAAGTCATAAGAGGGTATAGCCTCTATCTGGGTAGCTACTTCTGCAAGAATTGCATGTTGTTCCTTAACAAGTTGAGTGAGTATGGGCTCAGTTTGAGTCCCTGTAGCTTTTGTTTCATATAATTCAGTTTGAACTGCTGCATTTATTGTTTTCGGGGTTTTGTCTGGAACCTTCCCCACTGATAATTCTCTTATCTTTTGTCTGAGCCTTTTTACCATTTTCCACAACCTCTGTTGTTCCTTCCTAAGCTTTTTAATTTTGTCTCTATGCTTTTTAGGAGGAGAAATTGTTCTGTTAATCATCTCTACTCCTAACGAGCCTGGTTGCTCATCTTGGCTCTGTTCTAAAAGAACCGTGTCCCCAGATTGGTAGTCATCTTCCTAGTTTATTTCTATTTCTTCTGTTTGGCCTATATTCTCCATATTTAGGCCTACCTGGTTGGGTTCTCCTGGAGGCATATCACCAGGTTGGTTCACCTCTTCTTGAGTGGCCTCTACCCTTGTTTCTGCTTCGCAGCTTACATTTTCTGATATAATTCTATCGTGGCCAGAGTTTTCTACAGATTGGGTTACTCCAATGTTAAAATTGAGCGGGCTTTCAGGCTATATGAAATCATCCATGTTGGCCAGAATCTGGGCCAATTCGATATCGTGCAGTAAATCACCTTGGGGACTCATGCTTGGTGTTGAGGGAAGTCCCGATTCATTTCTTGGTTCATCTCTAGAACGCCCTGATTCTTCCTCGTGATCCGATTCAGGGTTATCCTGGCCTTCTATCTGCAAGTGTTGTTCACTTCCTAGGCTAGACAATTCTATGGGTTGGCTGATACTACCTTGAGGATTCTCAGCCACTCCTAAGTTTGTCCTCAGCCTGGCGGAATGTCTGCGCTTTTGGGGAATGTTCGTTGTAAGGGTAGTCCTCTTCCTTTTCGGAACAGGGTTAGGGGCAGGCAGATCTAAATCCCCTTCAATAGCAAATATTAGTTCCTCCAACCTCGATTGCTGCTGGGCAAGGTTGAAACTAACTATCAACCTAATCAAACAGTGGTGGCTTACGACGGTTTCTATGTGTTGGGAATTTTTGATCCTTTCAGTGGTATCATGTAGTAGAAAATTCAAATAGGCAGGAAAATCACAATGTCAGACGCTGTGATAGTTGAAGTATCTGGGTTACTAGGAGAAGGACTCGTATGGGCTAATAAAATATTGAAGTTGCAGGATGCTATTGCAGTCTTTAAGGACAAAGGACATGAGCTAATCATGAAAGGCAATGGAGTTCAACCATCATCCCTTGGAGAACCGTGGGGAGAACTAGGCAGAGTCATCCAGAATTACATCACATGTGATGGGTGAAAAGACGTGGTAAGGCCGCGTCAACTTAAACTCTTAGCAGTCCTGAAACAAAAGTGTTGATTGATAAAAGGTTCCTTTTAAATCTCCTAATTATCTTCACATTAATTATCAATTCGGGAAAGTCCTCTTATTTCAAGAGTGTACACAGTATGTGGTTGCTATTTAATTTAGAGAGTAATGTTTCATAGATTGCAGTATAGATATTTTAATACAAGAGTAAATGGATGCATCTAGTAAATTCCAATTGTAATTAAAGAAAACTCAATCCTCTAACATAATCAAATCTTATAGCAATTCAAGTAACAACAACATTAGTTGAGAGTACGGTAGTGCTAACTCATCTCTCCAAAACTGATTTAATCTAAAACAAACTCACTCTTCAGTAAATAATCTAAACAACAATGATATCAATCTGAGAGACTAACAACGATAGTTAATACTCTTCACAGTTGATTACATCAAGCAGAATATTTATCTAAGTAACTCGATCCGAAATGAATGTAAACTGAATCAACGACAATATTGTAAATTATATAAAGCAAAGATATTATGTCAAAACCGGAAAAAAATAAACAGCAAAGGAGATAAAATCACAGAAGGCAAGAATACTATCAAACCATCACACTTGTGAGAATTGGAAATGTATGACACAAAGAAAGCAGTTGAATCCACTAGAGGTTGGGCCCTTAGCCGCCAGCGAACACTGCTAAGTTACTTCAGATAACGTGAGGGAACAACAACTTCACTTATATATTAATCATCAAACTGAATGAGCATTACAATATATTCATGTTCTTCCCGATAGCGAGAGTGTGTAATTAAAATTACAATTTCAATAGTAACATAGATTCTTCTCTTTCTTCTTACAATCGTCTCCCTTTTATAATCCAAAAGGGTAAAAGATAAATGGTAAATGCAATCCCTCAGGATCTCTCGATCCTGAGGGATTCGCAACAGATTTCTAACTTCAGACATCCTTTCCTTTCTTACGCTGATCCTTCTGATTTTCTTTGGCCTTATCTGCAACCACCACATTCCTTCCTTCGCTCGTTGATTTTTGTTGTTCCTTCATTAGGGAACAACATTTATCCATTTTGTTGTTTTCCTGCATAAAGAAGGGTAATAATTAGCTAAGTCGTAACTATAGATAATTCCTTCATTTATTACCGTAATTCCTTAATAGATTGATGCATTAAGATATAGGAAAGAGAAGAATAAAGGAAAAGGATGATGAGATTAATAGTAAGTGCATACCTTTTCCATGACTCAACAATCTCCTTAGCATGCTCCAAGTCAAATTTTGGTTCCTTTGTTGGAGCCTTGCGAACCCAGGTACTTTCTTGAGGCTACTTTCCTTTCTCATCCCCTGTTGTAATTCCACTTCCGAGCATGATATTTACATTAGGGTCTTCCTCACATGTCTCAGATCTCATCATTTGCAAGTTCTAAGTCAAGGGAGGTTGGAGTGCTCCTTTATCGTGCAACCTCACTATCAGTGTGGGACAATCCTTCATCTCATGATCAAACAACGTACAATACAAGCATGATGGTCACATTGGATTCATATAATCATGGGCATAATGCCTTGGCCCTCCGCAATTGTAACATATCAATTGTCCGTGACCTCTTCCTGGTCCCCCTCCACCTTGGCCTCATCCGCACCCCTGAAATCTGGTGTGTTCCATTGCTGCGTTTTGATCAAGGGACCATGTTTCGGCCTGAACTCTACAGGTAGGAGTTCGAACCATCATCAACTCATAACTTCTGTAGGTGCACTCATCATCTCCCACTGACCCACAGAAATTACAAAATAACTGTTGTGAATTCTGTGTATACTTCTGTAATAGATGGCAATTATCTGTAGCATGCTTTCCTCTTATCTGACAAATCGCGCACCATAGTGCAGGTGTCACGCTCGGTCCTACTTTTGCCTCCGTTCTTAATGGCATTAGCCCTCCTCCCTCAAGGTAATTCATGAACACCGGGCAGTGGTCCTTGTCATGCCCCTGGCCCCTTGCATTTTACCCACCATACCTCATCGTGCATCTTTGGGTGAGTTGTCCTATCTTGTTTCAAACTCTACATCTCAAGGCACAAAATTTTCAACTCTGCATGAATCTGCTGAACTCCTAGATTGGGATCTTGTATCGGGGTCTTGTGCAATCTCAACGCGACCTCCAAGGCCTTGGCCTAAGTGGTTAGCCTCTGTTGTGATAGTGTGTTCCGTAGATGCGACATTAATGATGCTGCAAACCATTTGCGATGTTACCCATCTGTTACTGTCATGTTAGCTTCAAGAATTGTGCACTTCAGTCGTCGATCCATCTCCCACGAGGTCTCGCCTGGTAGCATTATGATTTCCTTGAACTCGATGATCAACTGTTCCTCTAACTTTGGCCTGCTAAATTCTTTGTTTAGCGCAGGTTGGATATCTGCGATCCTCGCATTCAGATTGTCATTGGAATGATTAATATACCAAGTCAGTGCGATCCTGTAGAGCATTGGCCAATGTTGCCTTCTTTATATTGTCATCCATGACTACCTGTGCTTCTCATAAAACTTTTATCATGAACCAAAACTAGTCTGGATCTTCATTCCCTACTCCCTTGAACACTAGTAGCTTTATTGTGCTTGCCATACTGCTTCGTGCTAGTGGCGGAGGTGGTATGGGAGAAGAAGGGAATGAAGACGGTGAAAATGGTGGTGGTGTGGGAGGGGGTGGTATGTGTGGAATTCTCTGCCTTATCAAATGGATCGCACTCCTTGGTGAGACCTTCCCGAGCTCTTCTTCGCCCCCTCGCGGAGTTGAAATCAACGGGCTAGTTTCTAGTCTTGTGTTTTCTTCATTTCTGTATATTCTCCCACTTCGGAAAGCCGCAAACATCAATTTATTTGCATAACCCATTTTTCACATAGTATAATTTTAATCCAAGTGTTCAAATATTTAATGTACTTACCTCGCAGTCTTATGAGGAAGCGTCGTTCTGCCTCGATATAGCTGACTGAAATATCTACCGCAAATTCGGTGATGAATCCTCCTATGATTCGATCGAGCCAGTGATCTATAGCGCGCATGATCTTATCTTCTGATGCTTCTAGACTGCACACCAATTCTGGAGTCCACACAATAGGTCTGTCGAGTTAACACCTTCCTTGGCTATCTTCTAGCTTTGCGATCCACTCGTATAACTCTGTGGGGAAGGATGCAAAGAAAATTTCGTGGATCTCTGTATATAAGTAGAAATCTAACCACTCTTCCTTTCATAGTCACGAGTTCCTATTTTTTTGCGTTGTGAACTCGTGAATCTTCCTATCCAACCAATCTTCAATTCCTTTCTTTGTCGGATTCTAGTGATATGACATCAAACATCTCTATGCAAATCCTGGTCCCGACAACAGAACCATTTGTTGGCTTGGTGGGGCTTGACCTAGGTTCAGAGTTAATTAGCCAAACAAATCCCTATACTACTAGCCCTTTCGGTAACAGTCCATGGAACGCAGACTGAGGTCTCACCCGAAGTAGTATGGGAGGGTGCTGGAACAAGGTTTCTGCACCCTTGAGTTGTCTGAGAGGTTCGACTGGTCCAACTATGTGTCCCTGCACATAGGCCACTTTGCGCACTTCCTTGTTCCTTACGTCTTGATACATTACCTTCGCGTAGCCCTAACCAGGGCATATGGACCTTCCGCGCTTCTAGAGCAGTGTTTTGCGCTATTACCCAAGACCTTACTTATCTTCTTATACTGGTTAATTACCTTCACGTACTTGGACATCTTACGTTATATTTATTTATACAAAGCATTCATATGAGTTCGCGCAATAAATAAACAGTATACTTGCAAATTATACCCAATCATACATTAAAATAGGAAAAGATACACAGAAATATGGTAAACTTCTCTTTATTGATTCTTCCAATGGTTTCAGACTTGACCTGCCCTGCGCATTCAGCTGCAGGAGTCCACGCACTTAGCTGCGGACTACTAGTCCTCTACGCACTTAGTTGCAGAGCCTTCTCCTATTCTACGACCCAAAGACACATTTCGACTCAATCATTTAGACTTATCATCCTCTTATGTTATGCTATTAGTTATTCTATACACTTAGAGCCTCGCTCTATTTATATAATCCCATGGTCCGCGGGCCATAGGCAGGTCTATCCAGCCGACATTACATTACAAAAACTAGGGTGGACAACCCTACGACTCTATTATGATTTCGCACTCTGCGCCCACAATTCGCGATCTTTTACAAAAGGATTTGGTCAAAACTTGGGCTCTAAGCCCAAAAATATGCCTTGAGGGGATTCCATGCCCAACAACAACACTGTTAGGAACATAAGCAGTAATAGGAGAATGTAGGACATACATCCTGAATGATTTCAAGACTTGAATAAGGGCATAGGCTTGCTTCTCAATTATGTCATACTTAAGCTCGGCATCTCTCATAACCTTACTGAAAAAGGCTATGGGTTGGTCATGGGAATCTTCATTCTTTTGTAGTAGAACAACAACAAGGTTTATTTCTGAGGCAAAGGAAAAGACACTGAATGGTTTAGTGTAATCAGGGTTGGCTAAGGTGGGAGCTTTAGAGATAGCTTTCTTGATCTGCTCAAATGCATGCCTAGAAGAAACAATCCATTTAACTTCATGATCTTTTCAGAGCATGTCAGTTATATCTTTTACAATCTCAGCATAATTTGGGATGAATCTCCTTAAAAAATTAATCTTGCCTAGAAAAGCTTGAATCTCCTTCTTGTTTCTAGGTAAGGTCAATGTTTTAATGGTAGACACACGCTTAGGATCAATCACCACTCCCTTTTTTGAAATTATATGGCCCAATAGTTTTCCTTCTTTGATAGCAAACATAGACTTTTTAGGATTCAATGATATTCCGAATTTTCTACACCTGTCAAAAACCTTCATCAAGTGCTTTAGATGTTTCTGATCAGATTTAGAAAAAATAGTTATGTCATCAAGATAAATGACCAAAAATTTATTTACCTGACCCACAAAAGCTACATCCATAGGTCTCGGAAATGTTGCTCTAGTATTGGATAAACCAAATGGCATTCTAGCATACATGAATGTAGCCCAGGGTGTAGCAAAGGTTGTTTTCTCTCTGTCTATTGAATCAAGATTTACCTGATTATAGCCTGAAAATGATCAAGCATAGAAAGTATTTGTGCTCCTAAAACCATTTGAAGTAACTAATCCATTTTGGGCAAAGGATAGTTATCCTTTAATGATGCTTTGTTCAAATTTCTGAAGTCCACATAGAGTCTGATTTCTCCATTCTTCTTTCTCCACAGGAACTAAATTTGCAACCCAATTAGAATATTTATGAGGGAGAATGATCTGGGCATCTAGCATTTTCTTAATTTCCTTTTCTACAGTTGGTAGAAGAGCTGGATTGATCCTCCTAAGCTTCTGTTGATAAGGAACTTCTTCTAGCTTTAAAGGAATCTTATGTTGTATTAATGAAGTATCATAGGTTTTTAGATTAGCATAGGTCCATGTAAAAACATCCTTATAATTTTGAAGTAACTTAAGATATTGAGCTTTGATCTCAGGATCTAGAGATGCACAGATTTTTATGTTTTTAATATCATCATTTGTTCCAATATTAGTTTCTTCTATGTCATCTTGTGAAGAATTGGACTGAGGGTTTTAGAGGACATCATTTTGATCAAATAATTTTTCTAAAGGAATGAGGCCTTTGGGAATAAAATTGTTAGACAATTGAATAATGTCATGGTCAACAATTTTTGAATTGAAATTTGAAGTATCATTTCCATTTGTATTTTCATTTATTTCTTTTCTATCTTCATCGATTTGTAGAACTGAAAATTCATCTATAACCTGCATAAAAGATTTCAAATGTTCACCATATTCAAATATCTCCCAGTGTTTTAGATTGTCTGGGATGGATGGTCTATACTTGACTTGTATTTGATGGAGTACATCGGTCTGATCAGGAATTTTAAATTAACTAACAAAAACATCTACGACATCTGCATGAATATTCTGATTTCTTGGAATATAAGTCAAATTAAAAGCATCAAAGATGTTTTCGACTGAAACCCAAACTTCATTTCGATAAGACCTAAGTCTAGCATGCTTAGTCTGGCAAATATTTCTCACTTGTTTCACAATAAGTTCTGAATCTGTAAAAACACATAAGTTTTGAACCTTTAAGCTTTTGGCTAATTGCAGTCCCAAAAGGAAAGATTCATATTTAGCCACATTATTTGTAACTTTGAAGTTGAGTTTGCATGATTGGGTGATATTTTCTTTTTCTGGTGAAATTAAAACTACCCTAGCTCCTACTCCATATTTTGTACAAGAACCATCAAAAAATAGTTTCCATACATCAGTTTGATTTGGTACAGTACTTTCAATTACATCTTATATTTTAACTTGAGTTTCATGAATTTGGTTTGAAGAGAGTTGAAAGCAACCAAAATCCTGATCAATTGCATAAATGGGATGGCTCCTTGGCTGGTATGTTTTACAAACAGTGTGCGTAAATCTTACATCTTTATATAAACTTAGTTGTTCTCGCCCACAAACTGGAATAGTGGCATAATACATATCCATCTGAAGAGCTCCCCCTAATTTGGCACAACAAGACCTAGAAAGGAGAATTCCAAATTTCAGAGGAATATCTGTGACAACTATATCAAGCACTACACTTTTCACTGGAATTTGGGCAAGGGTGACTACTAAATCCTTAATCAATCCTAAGCAGGGCACCCTTTTAGAATCAAAGGCATACAAGTCATGATAAGATCTAGTTATCTCAAGTTTCAAATGGTCCATAATAGTTTTTGGCATGAGGTTATGTGATGCTCCAGAATCAAGCATACAATTATATAACATGGAATCATTTTTCTTAAGAGTTACATAGCAAGGAGGCACTACTTGATCTATCATATTTGAGCTAGGACCAAAGACAACTGTTGGTTTTTCATCTTGCAGACTAATGATATCACTTTCAACATGAACCAAGGTCTTTTGTATCCATTTGGAGACTTCATTTTTATACCCAGGGCTTTTGGAAAGTTCTGAAAGTGGAATTGGGATTTTAACTCTTTCTAACTGTTTTTCAACATTAAATGTAGTCAAAGAATTTTTATCATTTTGAGCAGTATTAGTTGATTGATTTAATGGTCGAATAACAATTGTTTGAGTTACAGTAGCTTTGGTACAAGGTTCAATTATTGGAGTTTCCTTAGGAGGTCTTCTAGGGCCGGGTCTAGGCCTAAGATCATATCTCTTGTTCAACTCTGCAATTAAAATTTCAGAGAAGGCATGGTATTTAGAAACCTGTGAGGATTCTTGATCTTCTTGAACCTAATTTTGTTGTGAGAGAGGAATAATAACTTTTTGATTAGAATAAGTATGCATGTTATTGATATCTTTAGTAATAGTCATAGTATTTTCATCAAGTTTTCGGTCATCTATCAGTAAAGGAGTGGGAACCTGCTGATCATTACTAGGTCTGTGAAGAATTTGTAATTGTGGATTCCTTTTATACTGACCTTGATTTTGATTTTGGGATCTAGTAACTATTTTTTGAACTGTCCTAGGTTGACTCTCAATGTTGGAAATTCTATTATATGGATTTCTAAGAAGAGAAGAAATTTCATCTATTTTAGAATCTTCTATTTTAGTCTTAGAAGAACTAGAGGAACTAGAGGCCTCTTGAATAGATTTGAGTTTTCTTTGGGCCTTTTCCTCTTTAGCTTTCAAGGAAGTCGATGCAACCCTATTTTATTCCACCTCTATAGCATTTGTTTGAATATCTTCAAGATTTCTTGAAGTTCTCTCTCTTATCATTACAAAAAAATCATCATCAAAGGCTTTAGAAAACCTAGACTTAGCTGCTGCTACAGGGGGTTTACAATTAGGGGGAATATTATGATAGAGTTTATTGAACGTTTTGATAAAATTTGATACAAGTTCACCAAGGTTTCTTTTAAGTTCTTCAAACTCAGTCAGAAAGTAAAGAGAATATTTCTTTACGCCCCATTGATTTTTAAATATGTTCGTAAGCTCTTCCTAATTTCTAATGGAATTTACAGGTAAATACCTACACCAGATTCTTACATTTGCTTCAAGTGACTATACAAACAATCTCATGTAAACATTTTCTTGTTCAATATTCATGTTGTCTCCAAAGTGTAGAAAATATTGAAGATGGTCCTCAGTTGAGGGACCCGTTTCTCCATTATACCTGGGAAGATATTTCAAGTATCCAGCTAGGAATGCATCAAGGTTAGCAGGTAATACTAATGCTGCATATCTAGCCTGTACAATAGGTCGGAATGCCATAGTAGAAGGTGGTGTATGAGGTGTTTGTGTGGATGAAGAAGAAGAAGAAGAAGATGAAGAATACGTAGAAGAAGGTGATTGAGGGGGTGTGTGACTATGTGGAGGTGAAGTAGGAGGGGATCTCCTGAATAACTTTCAAGGAGTCTTAAGAACTAACATTGGGACCTGTGAATGAATACCCTCTTTTGTTTCAAGGAGTGGATTTGAATATACAAAGAGAGTCTCTTTAGGTTGTTCACAAGTAGAAGCTTCAGGTCATTTAGAAGTGGAAGGAAATGAATAAGTGGTAGGGGATATGAAATCTGTGTTTTTGTGCTTCTGATTCTTTATGCCCTTACTTTTCCCTTCTTTTATTTTTCTAACTCTTGATTCTTTTCTTTGTATGCTACAGCCCTAAAAAATGAAGGCAAAAATAAAATGTTAGGTTAGAGAGAAAATCAAAAAGCAATAAACTCTAAAAGTGTTGCAAATCTAAATGCCATTACTTTTACTCTAATTCACTTTTGAAAATAATAGTTTTGTGTTGTTTGTTTAGATGCCACACTAGTTTATTTAATCCAATTATATAGTTTAATCATAATTGGATTTGTTTTAAATTAATTGCCATAGGTAGAAAATAAAATTGGCTCAACAGTTTAATCTGAGCCAATAGAGAGAATAAGGTATAGAGGTATATTATTCATGGATAGAGATAAAGGGTCTGCTAGCTTAAATGCACCCAATAAAGTGAAGAAAGAATGTTAGGGTAAGTAAAGGGTAGGTAGAAGAAGGGTTACAGAAGTACAAGGTTGTTAAAGCATAAGCACATTTATCATGCTCGATCATATGTTTCAGTGTGCAGGAGCACTTATGAAAGTGAAAGGATGTTCACAAGATGATTTAATTAAACTTCCCCTCATTTCATTTCATCCCCCAATACATACTTACTAATTTCCCCTTTTCTCTTCATTTTCACCTTTGCCCCTTGGTTTCACACATTTTCCTAGCAAATTACCCTCCAGAGGTCATTCCCCTACCCAAAACCCCTTTTCCCTAGTGTGAAAACCATTCCCGTTTGAAAAATCACTTTCCCCTTATTAATTTCTGTATTTCACCTAAAAAACCCATAAAACCCCTTTATTCTAAGTTTACATCCCCCCCTGCATTATTTAACTTTAACTCCGCCATTCATATTTTTACCAACAAAACCATTTTAACTTATAAATACCCTTTATCGTAAGTTTTGTCTCCCCCACGCTTTATCTTAATTAACTCTGAAAATTCACTTTTTTCTGATATAAATCCTTTTAACCCACCACGCTTGGTGCGGTTAATAAACCTTCGCATTCGAAATCGTGACCCCACCACCATTTCCGCTCATCTTTTAAACACCCACCATCTCACCTCTCATCCTGCACACCCTTCCATCATCTAACGACCCACGACCCTTTTCAGCCCTTATTGTTCGTCTGAACTTTATCGGCGGGGGGGGCGAAATAGGCATTTTTCTATACCGCCCACTTAAACATCCTTATCCGCTTTTTATTGTTTCGAGACTTAAAATCCTGAAACTACTTACCACCTCACTTTCCCCCGCATCACTTAACAAACCTCCACTATATTCACATTTTCCAGATATATAAAACGTTTTAACCCACTCCCTTGGTGCAGTTAATAAACCCAGCCACATTTAACCCTGATCCCACTCCATAAACCCATTCATTATATTTTTATCCTGCTTTATTCATTAATTAATTATAAATCCATTGTAATTATTCCCCAGGCCCCGCTAATCTCTACCCGATTTCCCTCCGTGCATTTTCACCACATGACAACCATAAGATCTTGCATCCCTCGATCTGACAGCACACATCCATATCGCGTTGGTTTCCTTTCCGAGCTTTACCTGCCCGAGAGCACGCAAGATTCGTGGTTTTTCTTAGGCTCCTTTCGGTTACGTGGCATCTTTACGTGAACTCACGTGCTCTCATGGAAAAACTGCCTGACTACCAAAATTCATGCGATCAACCTTAATACCACCTCCCCGCGTAAGCCGAAACCATCTACTGTTCAATGATCGAATTCTATGCCAAATTTTAAATGTTACCCGTTAAAAAGACAAAGACCCTAATTTTCGCTCCTTTTGCCCATTTGCACAGTGAAACCTGCCTAAGCTTTCCTGCGCCACCCAGAGCATATGCAACCCAATTTAACCATTTTTTACCTCTCGAACATGCTCCGGACTTCGTCCACAGACTTTCTTGTTCCCTGAAACCATTATCACCTCCCTGCCAACCTGTGTTTTTATTAATAAATTGTTTTATTTTGTAGGTGATTAGAAGGCCAGAAGCTTGGATAAACAGTTTTGATACAAGTTCCAAAACCTATTTACTCCAAGATTTGCAAAGAAATCTACTCAAAAGGCTTTATTCAGAAGGAAAAGACAATTATACACAGAGCAGAAGAAATCATTTACACAAAGGCAGTAACTATTAAAACAAAGATAAATCAACAACATCATATCACATTTTCACATGAAGTCAAACAGGTCTTTAGTGAAATTCACTTTTACTAAAGACATAAATGCAGGATAAGAGTAAAAGATACTAGATGATGTGATTTACTGTGATTGTTAAAAGTAAAAGCAGGTGACAGAGCATTCATGGTAAAAGACTAAACATAAGAGACATATAAAGAAATACAAGTCAAATTGTATCAGATGAAAGTGTATCATATGAAAGATCATAAGTCAATATGACATGCAGCGTGAAAATCGAACAACATTCAACTTTTGGAGGAACAGCCAGCCAGCTTCCACAATCTTTAGTTTTTTAAGTGATAGTCACCAATAGCGCAACATCAAAATAGTGCCAGATCAAATAGAAGCCTTTATTTTGATAATCTATTTTTGTAAAAATAGTTTAGGATATTTTCTTAGTACTAATATTGTATAAATAACTCTCTTCACGAGTTATTAAGGGTTGCATCCTTGAAGAAGTATGTTAGGCCCCTATTGTTCCCATATTGTTATTATTGTGCCCCATAGAATCCCTCTATTGTTATTTTTGTGCCCTTATATTATTATTGTTAGGTCGGCTTTGTTACATTGTGACCCCGTAGACTCCTATATATAGAAAGAAGGTTTTGTCATTTGAATCATCTAAGAATTGTTCATTTGTGTAATGTAAAGGAGGTTTCCCCCTCGAAGATGCTTATCTCTAAGGCGTTGATCTATATTTTCTATCTTTTTGTGAGCTGGTTTCATAACATTTGGTATCAGAGCTTTGGATTCTACGGTTTCGCTGCTCCAAACAGGTCATTGTGCCATTTTTGCTATAACTTATTTTCTACGATGTTTCAGAAGCTAAAACAAAAATCCATTTGTACCGAAATAGTTCTACACTTTGGGTCCAAATTTCATAGCTTTTCTCGCTATATTTGTGGAGATATGATTTGAAAAAACTGGCATTTTTGCAGACTCCCGAATTACATTCCAACTAGGTGACCTCAGGAAAATCGTCATAACTATTGATTTGAGCATTAGATTGAAATCTCATAAGAACTTTCATAAATATGACAACCTCTACTTTTCTATGTATCCATTTCAGGTACTAAGGTCGAAACAGTGACACGTGGCACGTTGTAAAAGTTCGCTCTACTAAATTAGTCTTTAATCAGGTCACCGTGGGAGATTTGGCATAACTCTTCCTTGGAGAATCTAATTTTGATCAGACTGGGGGCATTGGAAAGAGGACACAGAGGGATATTGTAGGTCATGATTTCAGAACTAGGAGATCCAAAATTACAGAGGTACATCAGATTCAATATCGAGCTCCTACAAGTGAAAAAAGGTGTGTATTTTTTAAATTTTTGGATAAGCTTGGTTTGAAAAATTAGTTTGAAGGAATTCAAAGGACATAGTGAAGCAATACTATCAATAATTTATGCCCCAAAGAAAGAAAATGGAAACACCTAGTAAGAAACCTAAAAGCTCTAGCATGACTCATGAAGAAGAGGAATAAATGCAACATGATATATCAATATTACGAAACCAAGTGCAACAAATTTCACTCGCACAAAAGGTAATAGAAAATAATATGAATGGTTTAAAGAAAGACGTAGAAGCTAAGATGGAGGGTTTAAGGAAAGGCGTAAAAGCTAACATGAATGACTTGGAAACTATGATGGATGGCGTGGAAGCTAAGATGGATGGCATGGACGCTAAGATGAATGGCATGGACGATAAGATGGAAGAACTGAAGATAAATTTTAATAAGTTGCTACAAGAAATGGTCACTAATGGTGAAAGGGTAGTAAAGGAAACTCATGATGAGAACAAAATAAATGTTAATCATGATTTCATAGACTCTAATGTTGGATCGAAGACCCACCATGTTTCAAATATCGATATGAGGAAGTTTGATGGCAAGGATCCCGTAACATGGATACTACAGATGGAGCAATTTTTTGATATCCATAATGTGCAAAACACATAAAAGGTACGTATTGCAACTTTATATTTGGAACCAAATAATTTTGTATGGTATCAATGGCTTTGCTCTCGTAAATAAATTGTCACTTGGGCAATTTTTACGGAAGAAATGATAGCACATTATGAGGATAAAAAAAGCAACACTTTTTTTAGCCAATTGATAAATCTCAAATAAAAGGGTTCAATGATCGAGCACATTGAGGACTTCCGAAAATTGAACATAAGGGTAAAGGATATTCTAGAGGAGCATAGGATTGATGTGTTCATAGGGACTTTGAAGGATAATATCCAAAATGAAGTGCACCTTTGGGAAGCTAATTCATTGGAGAAGGCATTCAGGTTAGCAAGAAAAATGGAAATCAAAATGATGGCAACCAGGAAGCCTATCACTCACAACTATAAAGATGGAAGTGTTGCTTCCCCTAGCCTTCCACAATGTACAAGGTTGACACCACAACAATTGGAAGAAAAAAAATCAAAAGGGCTTTGTTACAGTTGTGATAGCAAATACACTAAAGGTCATAAGTGTGCTAAGAAGAAATTATTCTACATAGATTGTGAAGAGGAGGAAGAAAAGGAACAAGAAATGTGAAAAGAAGAGGATATAATCCAGGAACAAACCCTAGATAAAGAATAAATGAATCCGACCATATCTTGTAATGCGTTGGCTAGAATTACCACTCCTCAAGCTATCAAGATAGAAAGACATATTAAGAATAAAAAGGTGATAGTGTTGATTGATTCGAGAAGCACCCATAATTTTATTCATTGTAAGATAGCAAAGGAATTGAATTTCTTCCTATATCCAGCACCAGAGTGTCAAGTGATGGTTGCAAGTGGAGGAACCATAAATTGCTCTGGAAGGTGCCATAATATCAAGTTATCTATGGGAGAATATGTATTGAATAGCTCAATGCTTTCCATTCCGATGGGTGGTGTTGATGTTGTACTAGCAGTCTAATGGCTACAACCCTTGGGTACAATAGCTTTTAATTTTCAAGAACTTTTCATGAAATTTTTTGCAGAAGGAAAGGAAGTTGAATTAAGGGGTATTGCAGGGAAACCGGGAAAGATAATAAGCTCTAACGATATGACAAAGCTTATAAAGAAGGAACAATGAGGTGTAATTGCATAATTATGTTCGCTAGAGGTTCCCACATGGAAATCATCTATTTCTCTAGATCTCCAAAAAGTCTTGGACTATCATTCCAAGGTATTTGAGACTCCCAATGGTCTCCCACCTATTCGTGATCATGATCATGCTATTCATTTGATTCCAGGAAGTGTTCCTCCAAACATCAGGCTGTATAGATATCCCTGTTCCCAAGAGAGTGAAATTGAACATATGGTTGCAGAAATGCTAGAGGCTAGTATAATTCAACCTAGTCAAAGTTCTTTCTCTGCTCCAGTAGTATTAGTTCACAAGAAGGATGGATCATGGCGCATGTGTCCAGATTATAGGGAGCTCAACAAGCTCACTATTAAAGATAAATTTCCCATTCTTGTCATTGATGAATTATTGGATGAATTGCATGGATCAATTTACTCCACCAAGTAGGATCTTCATTCAGGATATCAGCAAATCAGAATGAAGACTGAATACATTCCAAAAACAACATTTATAACTCATGAGGGTCATTATGAATTTTTGGTCATGCCTTTTGGCCTTACTAATGCACCTTCTACATTTCAAGGTTTGATGAATTCCATTTTCAAACCCTTCCTTAGAAAATTTGTGTTAGTATTTTTTGATGATATACTAATCTACAACAAGTCTTGGAAGGATCATGTCTGACATGTTGACATGGTGCTCAAACTATTAGAGGAGAAACAATTATATGCAAAAATCTCCAAATGTTTCTTTGGAGTACAAGAGGTGGAATATCTGGGTCATATTATATCTCATGAAGGTGTTAAGGTAGACCTTAGCAGAATTGAAACCATTAAGGAATGGAAATCCCCACATCGATAAAGCATCTACAAGGATTTCTTAGGTTTATAGGGTATTATCGCAAGTTTGTTAAGAATTATGGGAGAATAGTACCACCTCTAACAACATTATTGAAAAAAGATGCATTTTCATGGACACTAGAGGCAACGAAGGCCTTTGAACATCTTAAGAGGCAATGTTCCAAGCACTAGTCTTAGCTACACCGGACTTCACGAAAACCTTTATTGTGGAATGTGATGCCTCACGAAATGGAATCAGTGTTGTTTTAATGCAAGAAGAAAGACCCATTGCTTTTGAAAGTCATCCAATCAAAGGAAAGTATTTACACAAAGCTATTTATTAGAAGGAAATGTTGGAAATCCTACATGCACTTAAGAAATGGCGACCTTACCTAATGGGAAGACACTTCAAGGTCAAAATGGATCATGATAGCCTTAAATAATTTTTAGAACAAAGATTATCTTTAGAACAACAGAAAAAATGGGTCACAAAGATGTTGGGTTATGACTTTGAAATCATCTATAAAAAAGGGAAGCAAAATGTTGTGGCAGATGCACTCTCAAGAAAGGATGAGGATGTGGAAGCATTGTTTTGTGATATTTCTATTATCCAACTATATTGGATAAATCAAGAAAGGGATGAATGGAAGAAGGAAGAAGAAGTGTGGCCACTCATTCAAAAGTTGCAGAAGATCCCAGTTCAAACAATATTGCTAGAACATGACGAGGAAGGACAGATCATATTAGAACCTGGAGCAGTCACATAAACAAGAATCTGGTAGCTACGAAATCGATCAATTTCAGAGTATCTCATCAAGTGAAACCTTCTGAAGATTCCACATGGGAGGACAAGAATTTTATACAGAAGCATCAAGAACTACTCAAGCTTTGAGGACAACACTTTTTGAAGAAGAGGGGCATGTTAGGTCCCTATACTACTAGTGTAACCCCTTATTATTATTAGTACAACTGCCTTATTATATTTTTGTGCCCATGTAGTCCCCATATTGTTATTATTGTGCCCCATAGAAGCCCACTATTGTTATTATTGTGCCCTTACATTATTATTGTTATGTCGGCTCTGATTATATTATGACCCCTTAGACTCCTATATATAGAAAGGAGGTGTTGTCATTTGTATCATCCAAGAATTGTTCATTTGTGTAATGTAAAGGAGGTTGCCCCCTTGAAGAGGCTGAATTCCAAGGCATTGATCTTTCTTTTCTATCTTTTTGTGAGTTGGTTTCATAACAGTAGAGCAACCTCACCTTCTAGCTAGGTTTTCTCTTGAAAGGGTTTCTTGGGAAATATCTTGTACCAATTATGGTTTATGAGTTTATATTTTGTTTTTATATATTTTATACATAATTATAATTTGCATGCATGCACAATAAATAGTAATTTACAAATCCAAAAATATAAAGAGAAATAAACCCTCATAGTGTAGATTTTAGTTTTTTAAGAATAATTTATCAAATCTATCGTGATGAACTATCTAGTAGAATATCCATAGAATTTTACAGATAGATGATAGCTAGAGAACCACAATCGCAAGATTTGATAGGCCATAAAATGATTTATTTGAGGATCTTTGGAGCTAGTGTTTTGATTAGTAAATAGAAATAAAAAATTTGCAAAGCACTGGATCGAGACTTTGTGTGTAGAATTATTGTATGGACCTTCAAAAAACATACTTTTAAGATATCATTAAACTCATTTCTATTTCTTGGTTTGGATTTTATACCCGAGGATGAAATTCACCATGTGTCCCTAGATGTCTCTAGGAAGTGAGATGAAACTATCCATAAAAATGAAATTGAGACTCAAATGTGTGAATTGTTAATTTTGTTGGACTCCTAGTACCAAGTGATATCTAGGGTCACCCCCCTCCCATGAATTTCTTGGAGGGGCTAGACGAATTTGTCAACTAAGCCCTGAAGTCGAGTTAGTCGGCTAGGCCCTTAAGTCAATGTGTAAGTCAGGACAACCCTTTAATAAGAATGACCCACTATTCAAGTGGAAATCCTTATGCTCATTTATACATATAATAAATTATAATGTTATCATCCTTGCACCTTAAAATGATAAGAACCCAATATTTACAGTCCTCTTTGAGGGGGAAACCTCCTTTTACAATAAATGCAATGAATAAGACAATATTTGATTATCCTAATACTAGGTCTCCTTAGTATATATATAGGAGACAAAGGGTACAATTATAATAAAATGGGATGATGAGGGGTTCTAGCCTACATAACGATATAATAATAATAAATGTAATCACTCAATATCTAGGGCTTAATAAGGGGTTTTTGGGTTAACATGGGGCTTACATAGAGAAACCATTTAAACAAGTGTGATTTTTTATTAGATGCAAAGAAACATAGATATAATTCTAAACATTTATTCACAATCTCAATTTTCCCATCAAATTGAGGATGGTAAGATTAGTTGTGAGCTAATTGAGTACCCAAACAAGAAAATGATTCAGTCCAAAAATTTCCAGTGAAATTTGCATCTCTGTCACTTGCAATAATCTTTGGTATTCCATGTATCTTTTAAATTGTTTCTATGAATTCTTATTCCACAATAATTTCTTTAAAAGGATGAGAAAGAGAGAAAAAGTGAGCATACTTTGTCATTCGATCTTTTACAACTATAATGACACTCTTTCCTTCACATTTGGGTAATCCTATAATAAAATCAATTGAAACTTCTTCCCAACATTGGCTTGTTATGGCTAATGGTTGAAGGAGATCGAGTGTCTTGATAGTCTCTCCTTTATTTCATTGCCATACCACACATTTTGCCACAAATGTTTGCACATATTCTTTAAGAACTTCCCAAAATAAATATTTATTGATCCTATGGTATGTCCTCAAGAACCATAAAATTTACTTCATAGGAAAAATGTGTAATTCCAATAATATATTCTATTTTATTTGAGAATTCTTACATAAGAATAAGCGATCTTAATACCATAATAAATAATTTTTCCATTTAAAGGTCCAAGAGATTCTTCTCCTGTTAGAGTGAATAAGTTTGCAACTGGATCAGTGAGTAGGGTAGAAATTGGGAATATGCTTAATGAATTCAAAACAAATATTTTAGGGAGCCTTAGTGAGCAAATAGACACCCTTAATTTGCAAAACAAGTAGAAAATTGAGGTTGATGCTTTAGCTATTTTCTGTCCCAAATGCAGAAAAAACATGCTTGAAGAGAATGTCCTTTGGATGCAAAACTTATAGAGACTTGTATGATTTGTTCAAAAAACCATGAGACCAAGGGTTGTCCTTCAATTCTAGGTCTTAAGGTTGTTTTTCAAGAAGAAACAGTTCCAAATTCAGAAGAATCTCTTTGCTTTGTCTCTGGAAGACCTTGGAAAGGGCCACAAAATCAGGGATTTAACAATCAAATGTATCTTCAGCCTCCACCAAATTGGAATTCTTGGCAGCAACCTTGGCCTCAACCTCAATCTCAATATCAACCTTGTGCTCAGGCAGTACAAAATCCTTATGGGAGATTTTCTCAAGATTATCAATATCCTCCATCATATCAGAATTATCCTTCCCCACACATTCCACAACAAAATCAGCAGCCACAACTTCAAAATCAAAACCTTCAACTTTCACTACCGTTTCCACAACAAAACCAAAATCCTCAACTCTCACTACCATTTCAGTAGAGACCAAATCAACTACCTACCCAACCATTACCAAATGCCAACAATAAAAATCCTCAGAATACTTACATGGTGGAAGGACAACAATTTCCAAATTATATGATCACTCCTCTAGATCTCAATGATGTTCAACTAACATCTGGTAGGATATTAGAAAAGAAAAGGACTTCTATAGTTATTCAAGAACAAGACAATTTTGAGGATGATTCTCTACAGCCCAATAAAATTTTTGAAGGAACATCTCTCCAAAACCAAAATACTGAAAATGAAAAACAGAAAGAACCAGTGAACTAAACTCCTATCATTAAGCAACCAGTATCTACTTCTGCAACTCCTTTTCCTGAAAGGTTACAAGTTGATAGAGGAGTAGAAAAGCAGATTATGTTGCCTAATTATGATTTTCTAGATGAATTGAAAAAGTCTGTATCAAAATCCCTTTGTTACAAGCCATTAAGGAGTTTCCAGTCCTAGCTAAAACAATAAAGGAGTTGAGCATAAAGAAACCAGGAAGAAAAGCAAAAAGAAACAAAAAGAATTCACCTAGTAGGAAAAATAGTAGATAGAATGATGGGAAAATTTTCCATACAAAAATATGTAGATCCAGGAAGTCCAATTGTGAAAACACATATCAATGGAGTTGAAATTCCAAATACATTGATTGATTTAGGAGCAATAATAAACATCATGAGAAAACAAACCATGGAACAGCTCAAGCTTCCTAATCTTCTTTACACACCTACATTACTGAAATTAGCAGACAGATCTGTAATCAAACCAGATGGTGCGTTAGAATATATTTCAGTATCCTTATATTCTTGGGAATATCCTGTTGATTTTATGATCTTAACCCCCATGAACAATCTAGGAGGACATCCACTCATATTAGGAAGACCTTAGCTGGCCACAAATGATGCTTTCATTAGTTGTAGATCTAGTGACATGTATATTTCTGATGGGAATTCAACTAAGAAATTCACTCTATATCCTCCAGCAAGAAAAATCACAGAAATAGAAGACAAAGAATGGATTGATGATGAAAATGACATTCAACCTCTCTTTACTAGTTCAGACATTAGTGAAGATAGTCAAATTTTGAATACAATGGAAAATTTTGAATCATCTCCAGAATATGAACATGATCAATTCCAAGAAAAATCCAATATTGAATATTTGTCATCTAGGCAGATGTCTCTTCATTCTATGGAAGAATTTGGTAGCTCTACAATTGAAATCTTTCCAATGAGAACATTGAACATAAACAAAAACTTGGAGAAATTACAACAAGAAAAGCTAATCAAAACATTACAACAACATTCTGCTTCATATGCTTGGGAATATACTGACATGAAAGGAATTAGTCCTAAGACTTGTATACATCACATCTACGTTGAGGAAAATTGTAAACCTATCAGACAACCTCAAAGAAGGATGAATCAGAATCTTAGGGAAATTGTGGAAGAAGAGTTGTAAAAACTGTTGAATGTGAACTTCATTTACCCAATTTCAGACAACCAATGGGTTTCCCCTTTAGTGATTGTGCCTAGAAATAATGGTAAATGGAGGGTGTGCATTTATTATCAAGAATTGATAAGGCTACCCTTAAAGATCATTTTCCTTTTCCCTTTATAGATCAAGTGTTAGATACATTAGCAGGTAAGAAGTATTTCTCATTCTTGGATGGTTTTAGTGGTTATAATCAGATTCAAGTGGCACCTGAAGATCAAGATAAAACCACATTTACTTGTCCATGAGGAACCTATGCCTACCGAGTACTTCCTTTTGGATTATGTAATGCATCTCCAACATTCCAAAGAGCAGTACTAGGAATTTTTTCTGATCTAATACATGATTGTGTAGAAGTATATATGGATGACTTTATAGTCTATGGGAATACATTTGAATAATCTTTGGAAAATTTCGAAAAATTTCTTAAAAGATGTAAGGAAGCAAACCTTTAACTAAGCCATGAAAAATGTTTTATGATGTTTACAGAAGGGATTGTTTTCGGACCTCACATTTCAGGAGATGGCATTAAAGTTGATAAATCTAAAGTTGAAGTCATCTCTAAATTATCAATTCCAAATTGGCAAAAGGATGTTATAAGTTTTCTAGGATTTACATGATACTATAGATGATTTATAGAAAATTTCATTAAAATAGCATCCCCACTCTTCAAATTACTCACCAAGGATTCTAAATTCAATTAGAATCCTGATTGCCAGTTAGCATTTGAGACTTTAAAAACAAAAATTTCTGAAGCACCCATCTTGAGAGATCCAAATTCGAAACTACCTTTTCACATTTCAACAGATGCTTCAGATACAACTCTGGGAGTTGTATTAGGACAAAAATATTTGGTTCCCTATGCCATCTACTATACAAGTAACAATTTGACTCCCACTGAGTTGAATTATACTGTAACTGAAAAGGAATTTTTAGTTGTTGTTCATGCAATCAAAAAATTCAGACATTATATAACAGACTATCAAACCTTTGTTCATACATATCACTCTGAAATTAGATACTTAATGAATAAAACTACTACTAATGGCAGAGTTACAAGATGGCTTTTACTCTTGCAAGAATTCAATATTACTATGCTAGATAGTCCTGGAAAACAAAACACAGTTGTTGATTTCTTGTCCAGAATTCAAAATATCAAAGATGACACTCTGGTTGAAGATAATTTTCCTGATGAATATATTTTTGCAGTGACTACTCAAACCCTTTGGTTTGCAGATATTGCTAATTACTTAGTCACATGAAAATTGCCTTCAAATTTGTTTCCTAGAGAGAAAAGAAAAATCATTCAGAGAAGTGCAAGATATTCATGGCTCACTAATGAATTGTATAAAACAGGTCCAGATCTCATGATTAGAAGATGTGTTAGGGAAGATGAAATGCCTGAGATTCTTAAGGCATGTCATCATGAGCTATGTGGTGGACACTTTGCTGACAAGAGGACAACCTATAAAATCCTTTCTTTAGGGTACTATTGGCCATCCATCTTCAAAGATGCCAAAGAATATGTCAGGAGGTGTGACAGCTTCCAAAGGGTAGGGAAACCTGCTCCTTCAAATGAAATGCCACTACAAATTCAGGTACTCATTAAACCTTTTGAAAAATGGGCCTTGGATTTTGTTGGACCAATTAATCCTCCATCTAAGCAAAAGAAGTGTATATTGGTATGCACTGATTATGTCATTAAATTGGTAGAGACCAAAACATTACCTTTTGCTAATGAAAAATCTATAGTTAATTTCCTTTTTGAGGACATCTTCACTCATTTTGGTGTTGCAAGAGAAATTGTGATAGATCAGGGATCTCAATTTACATCTAAAATGGTGAAGCGTCTTGTGGAAGATTACAAGATCAAACATAGGAAATCTACTCCCTATCATCCACAAGCAAATGGTCAAGTTGAATCTACAAATAAGGCGATTGAAGGAATTCTCACTAAGATTGTGCATCTACATAGAAGAGATTGGGAAGAAAGGCTTCCTAAAGCCTTATGGGCTTATAGAACTACATGGAGGAACACAACGAGTCATACACCCTATGAACTTGTTTATGGGAAACAAGTCTTCTTTCCTATAGAGTTTCAAATCAAACCTTCAAGATGGCAGTCCAATTGGGACTAGATTTATCATAGGCACAAAAACATAGATTGGAGCAACTCAATGAGCTTGATGAAATGAGGCAAGACGCAGTTCAAAGAACCAGTATAGTCCAATAGCAGAGGGCTAAATGGCATGATAAATATATCAAGGATAAGAAGTTTCAAGCAGGAGATTGGGCATTGTTGTTCGATTCAAAGTTCAAATATTTTCAAGTGAATTTTCAAACTCATTGGCGTGGGCCATATGAGATTGAATAAATCTTTAATAATGGAGTAGTAAGGATAAAGACAATAGATGGAAGCAAAATACCTCTTCTTGTGAATGGTCATCGGTTGAAGATATATCAGAAACCAATTTCAAGAGAGGAGTTCATTTAGATTTTCCAGAATAACTCTGAAATGAAGCTAGTGAAGAAGAATTCTTCTTCTCCACTAACTTAGTCTTTATTTTTTCCTAAAAAAAAATGAATAAAAAAAAATGTATGAGGTTGAAAACCAATCATTGATGGGCATACTTATACAAAAAATACAGGGTGAAAACTAGAGATTTCTGACATCCTATATTTTCCATTTCCTTTCTGTAATAAGTAGTGACAAATAGCTACATTCATTTGCAGTTTAGAGTCTGAAAATTCATAGTCTCATTCCATCGCATTCTGTTTTCATTTTATTTTACAGTTCCACTTCATCTCACTATCATATTTCATTTACATTTTATTTTTACATTTTTACTCCATTTCACCCTATTTCTCATTTTATCTTACACCTCATTCCATCTCACTATCATAACTCATTTCCATTTCATTTTTACACTCATATTCCATATCCATATTTCACTTTTCCTTCTTTTCACATTCTGCAGCTGATTCCACTCCACAGCAAATATGATTCTGCAGCTACAACTTACTTATCATCTCTGGCACAATTGTACAACTCACAAATAAATCATGAATGTAGGAAAATTGAAGAATCAAGTTTTGGAGATAAACCATGCAAAAAGTACCTACAGAACAATGCCAAAAGAATTATCAAGCAAAAGGTTAAGTTCTAAAGGTAAAATTCAAAATTTATTTCAAACAACAAGTTACAAACATATGTCATGTATAATATGAATGATCGTATGTCTCCTTAACAAGTCATCATTTGATTTAACTGCCACTTTGTGATACCACATCTCCGCCACATCTTCCACATTCGGTACCAAATGGTCTATAATAATTTCATCATACCACAACTCCACTACACTCTCCATACTCTGTACCTAAATGGTCCCTAATAACTCCATCTATTAATGGTCAAAAATACGAAATGACCAACGTATTCACATCTCTCCAAACCCTCATCATCTACTTATTCCCTGCAAACCCATAGTTCTTTTTCACCATACCCGTAGTCAGTCCATTTCATAGACCAAGAGAGTAATTCTGAAGGTTAGAAATTCTACAAAACAAAAGCCATGGCACTCATTGTGAGGACAGAGCCAATAGGAGCAAAATATATGGAAGGATACCCACAACTCAAGGAGATGTTGCAAAAGGCTGGATGGCTCAATTTCATTGAAAAAATTGATGGCTATCACAAAAAGATCACAAAATATTTTGCCAGATGATTCGATGGTACAGAAGTAGAAATTGGAGACATTAAGTTTGTAGAAACAAAATCTTACATAGCAGAGGCAACAAAACTGCCAAGACTTGGTGAGAGATAGTTCAAAAATAACAAATTTCAAAGTGAATCATGGAAGGTAATCCTCAAGAACCCAAGTATGGATGTCTCTATGTTTAGAAAAGGAATTCCTATTTCAGCATTTAAAAATAAATGGAGAAGCATGCTTTTGATATTATAGAAATTCATTACCTGTGAAGGGAGATTCGGGTGCATGTGTGTCTATCATATACATTTATTGATGAACTTTCTAGAAAATGGAGACATCAACCTCCCTTTCTTCCTTCTAAATAGTTTAAGGAGTATGACTTCAAATGTATAGAATAAAATAGAATTCATAGACACAACTATGTACCATCATGGGTTGTAAAAATACTGGTTGAGTTTCATTTTAAAAGAATAGGAGATACTTGGGAAAACTTCCTGATAAGAAACTATTTCGAAGAAGCACCACAATCACCTGAAGAGGGTAATGTCAAAAGGAGTAGGAGAAAAAAGACCAGTATGACCATTCAAAGAAAACCTGAGTCCGCCACATAGAAAAATGATGAAGATCTAGTCTCTGAAAAATTGATGGAGATCAGACAGCAAATCAAGCAAAAAGGGAAGATGAAAAATAAAGCTGGTGGAATTAATAGAAATAAACCTGAATCTTCATTACAACAAGATGATGAACAATTAATCTATAAAAAATTGACAGGGATTACGAAACAAATCAAGACAAAAGAAAAGATAGGAAAGGACAAAAAAGGTGCAAAGGAGGAGAACATAAGCCCTCTACAACTTGGAAGGAGCTCTAGACTCCGAGGTATGGTAAAGAAGGTAACGTCAAAGGGAACATAGTTCATAAATATAGAATAAGAAATCCCAATACCATCTCCTAATAATGTTCCATCTACACACGGTCCTCAAAATTCCCTTGAATAGTATTTCGAAGGCAGCCCAAGCAGAGGATCTCCAGGCATAGACCCAGTGCAGCAACAAATTTGTGATTATATAGAATCACTAGAAAAGAAAAGTGCCTCAATGGATCTAGGCCCCTCAGCCAATCCAGAACCCCTTGTCAATCCACAAGAACCACTAACTGACTCTCTCAAATAGGAAATCTATTAGTTAGAGATATTGAACAAGCATATCAAGAAAGAAAATGAAACCCTGAGGGAACAAAGTAAATTGGATAAAGCTATTCATGATAATACAATACTGCACCTAGGGCTATGGTACAAGAAGAATAGGAAGTTAAAGAGGAAGAATAGAAACTTGAACAGAACAGTCATCAACCTTAAATACATACTTCTCATGAGGAAACCAAAGATGGCAGTCACTTCAAAGAGGAGTAAGAGAAGAAAATTAGATGTACTAGTAGAGGTGTCTGAGAAAATACAATAGGAAAGGAGAATTCACATTTTTGAAAAAATTTCATGGGGACATGCAATGATTTTGCAGTGTGGGTATGTTGAACCTCAGAATTACCCTCTCCTTGACAACCTTTCTCACTTCTTTCCCTTGCTTTTCCATAAGAATGCAGATCTCCATCAATGATAAATGATAGATTTTGTCTTAAGGAGGACATTAAATGATTGACATGTTATACTTTTATGTTTTTGTTATTTGAATAATTTTTTGCAAATTAGCTATAGAACACAACCTATTCTGTTGCTAACTATGTGTTCTATAGATACTTCTGTGGTTTGGCAGGTTCCAGGTGTCAAATGAAGAAATCAGCCACATGGGCATCTGTGGAATCGTCTTGGCATGGATTCTATCCTAATCACCCAGATGAGATCGATAAAAAATCCAGCTCAAGACCACAGTCAAAGGTGGAGTCAAACATATGAAACTCGGGAGCAATAGGACTCTTACTCCACTCTTCGTGGTGTTGAAAGCCCCAAAAATTGAGTCTACAACAAGGGGGATACCCAACCGATCCGAACCTTGAAAGTAGCTCCTTTTCCATTTGGGATGGTGGGTCTGACTGGGGATAATGGGACCAGTTTAAAAATTTGTGTGTGTGATGTGTCTAAAGATTTCTAAATAAAATGCTATTAATCTAAGTCTAATTTAAAACATGCAATTGTATTCTAATGAACAGAAATATCTAATTGTAAAATTAACCCGGGATTTAACTTTTTACTTATGCGATCTAAAATAGTTTCTAGTAGCAATTGGTAATAAAGAACATTCAATTGCTACAAGAAAAGAAATCGATAAAAATGAATTATTTCGTATAAGAAATTAACCGAAACAATTATAAGAAGCATATCGCATAATAAGTCATTCATACATTGAGCATAAATAGAATAGTGATCACCGTAGAAAAGTGCCAAATGATAACTCAAACATTCAAGCCTTCATATATAAATAATTAAACATAAAATATTACTTTGACACATAAGCAGAAATTATTAAGAGATAAATGTACCGTTGATAACAAGTTCTACTCATGAGCTTCAGCAATATAGATTTATCTCTTCCTAATTCAATATATACTAAGAGTACAGAAATGCATTTCAGTAGCAAACATTAAACACAAATATCAATAAATCTCGTTCCATTCATTCATCAAAACCTCCTCGGAATGTGCATATGTGCATGTTCTGAGGAAATGTTTTTGACAAATTTCAGGACCCTTCTCTAAATGCATGAGAGGGGTTAAAATACTACTTCCTAAATGCTAAAAATAGTTTATTACAAAAAATATAGGAGGAGGTTTAAATGACCGTCCTCATCTAAGGCAAAAATAAATCAAAAATAAAACTAAAACTATATCTGGAAATTAACTATCTATGTATCTGTTCTCTAAGATCGCAAGTATTCATCATCAGCTTGAGGAGTGTCGATGGGCTGACCTCTCATTTTAGTTGTCCTGCAAAAACAGAAGTGGCAAGTGCTGGTGCTATCTTCTTGGCAGAGTTTGTAAGGCATTTGAGAGTCATGCATTGACTGTGTGGTTTAACCAAGTATTGCCAGTAAGTGTCCCAATTAAACTTGGTTAACTTCTTGATGGACTCTGCCCTTCCCTCAACTTTTTGTCTCCAGCTTGTCTACAGTTGCTATGCCTTTGGGAGAAATCCCGAAGCGGTTTCTGATATGAGGTTTGTTGTGTGCAAGTTTTCATTGACACAATCAATGACGTTGTTTATCGTTGTAGCTGCTTCTTCCGCTGCCTATTCTGCCTTTCTAGTCTATGCGTCCCAGTTATGAAATAGCATTTCTTTTTGGGTTTCATTGATTCTGAGCACTCCTACTTTCTTTCCTTCCTCCATTTCCTGCCATTTCAAATAATCAAAAATTCTTTTATCAATTAAATCATAATCGAGTCGCAAGTCCATGACTTGATTTGTAATTTTATCGGTCATTTCGCAATGGGAACTCCATTGTGATATTCTTTGGCATAATGCCTCTTGCTGTTGCAAGATTTGGTCGTTTAAGGCAAGGGCTTCTGAGACAAAATTTGTGAGCTTGGGGTCATCTCTATGCATTTCAAGCATAGCCTATAACTAATTTTCCTTTTTGGCCAAATTGTTCTGGTATCACAACTGCATCTGTTGAAATTCTTGTTGTAATTTTTCTAACTTCTCCTCTACTTTGCAGTTGGCACTGGCCTGCTGTAGTTGTTGCTGCAAAAATTGGGTTTGTTCCTCTCTATCCTTAAGTAATTGTTGTACCTTAGATGCTTTATCAATGGTAGCAGAAGCATAGGCTCCTGCAATCTGGGAGAACTTAGTCAGATTTTCAGTAGGGTCAATGGTAAGGTCTTGCCAAAGGACATCTAGCTACTCTGCCTTAGGTAAGAGCACGTTGTCCAATTTCCTTTTCTTTCTTTGCCTTCTTACCACTCCCTTGTGTTGCAAACTATAAAATACATCTAGAGGAGGAATTTTCTCTATCTTGAGCATGATTTCAGATGATGGGCTAATGGGAATATGCTCCATTTCTGAAGCATTGCTGACTGATCCAATGACCATATCTGTCATTATCTGCACTGTATTCTCAGGTGTCTTTGTGTTCTAGTCCTCAGTATTAATCAATTCATTGAATGTTTCCCACTCTTTATCCAGCTCAGTTCTCACTGGCTTTGGTGACTGAATGAGGGGAGGGGGAACCTTTACCTGTGGTGTCATCAAGACCTGTTGCTCTAGGCGCTCTTTAGACTGGGTAGTATCTCTAACTGACCCTTCACTTTTATTATGGTCACTCTCGGACTGTTTAGAGCATTCTGGTGATTCTTTCCCAGACTTGGACCTGGACTTGTCTGTATCCGAACTTCCACTTAAACTGATACTGGGAGTTGGCTCCCTTATTGGTTCTAAGTGCAACTTATCCAAGGGGATGTTTGCTAGTCTCCTTTCTCTGTACAGTTTGAATTCTTGGAATTCTGCTGGGGGAAATTGAATTTGAGCCATATGCAAAACCTCTTTCAGTGTGTTTTTCTATTGGAAGATATCATCAAAAAGATCATATTCTTTAGAAAATACCATTATCTTGACAGCTGTAGTAAAATTCTTGATTACATCAAAGGGGTCGAATTGTCTCCCTGGAAAATTGAACAGTCGTAGACTCAGCATATTGTCTACTTCTTTGAATGCATGACCTAAATCAAATAGTAAAAAGGCCCCACAGGCCACAGGAAATTGCGGCCAGATGGCCTTCTTATTGTCTTTCAACTCTTTGCTTATTCCTCCTATCCCGTAGGTATGGTAGGCAATTTCTCGAGATAATAACTTAATAGGAACATATAAGGGTAGCACATGAGGGGAATAAATACTTCCAAATACTCTGACATGGGTAAAAACCTCTTCCCCAAACCATCTTTTCATAGGGAGAATGTCAACTTCCACTTCGAGGGAAAATCTTGAGGCGTCCCTATTATCCAACACTCTAAAAAGAGGTAACATAATTCCATGACAAATTCTGTAAAAATACGGGATAAACTTGGAATCCCACAATTCCTTATGATAAATGTGAATGGGCAAGGGGTTCTGTATTGTCCACTTCCAACCCATTAAAGGAAATCTGGAAACGAAACAGATTGCATCCATAACATAAGCAGCTAAAAAGAAAGGAGGATAAATCCTCTGAGAGGGAGTTCTTTTAGACCGGTAGTTCCAAATAGTTGAGGCTAAATTATCAGACAATATCTGAGCCCAATCCATAATAGTGGCATTAGTGGCTGCATCTAATAGGGGTAGCCACTCGGATGAAAATTTGTTGACGTCAGGCCTTCCAAATAGTCTACATAGCATAGCAGCAGCAAAGCAATATGGGGAGGAGAGGGAACCAGTACTGTACATACTGTGTTTGTCCTTTTTTAATGGTTCTTCCCTTGCCAACCAGTTCTTGGTGCACTCCGCCAAATCTTCATTTTCTTTGGCGAACTTCTCCACGAACTGCTTGTTGTAGCTTGCCTGCGGCTCTAGTAGATGATACATAAGCCTTAAATCTTGTGGAGTGAATGACCCAATGAGGTCTTGGCTCCGAGACTTGAATTGTCTGTCTGTTATATCAGCACTATCCAGTACCCACTTGACCATGTCTGTGTATGGAAGTATCTTAGGTCTTGTCACTATTCGGTGCAAGAATGAACATGCAAGTTTAGTAATTGATGCCTCAGATGACCCGCGTGAGTCTGTTGTTGCTTTAACTTCCATGACTCTGGGGTTTTCTTCTTTGAGCAGACTGTACATGCCTTCCCAAGTGGTTATGCCGGCATCTCTAGTACAGGTGGTGTCTATGAATAAGGGCGTCATCTCTTTGTCCTCAATAATCGAAGCTTTTCCCTTCTTTCCCATTACGCTCTAAACACTGTTGCGTACATTATTCTGCTTGCTACTCCTGCAAGTTTATAATTAAGGAAAGAATAATGGTAAGAGATAAGGTGACAGGAAACCTCTTTAATTCTGAAATCATATCAAATATATCACCCTACGTGAAACAACCTTTCGATCAGATCTAACTCTTATCTCATAAATGACCATAAAATAACCTCTAAATTTACATTAATGCCCATAACTCAGTATCAGATTACGAGAAATACTTTATTGAACAATGAGCACTGCTAATCTGCGATAAAGAGATTTTGCGATTTGCTTTGCAATATCGCAGATCATGATATCGCTAATCCTTTTTGTTAACGATTATTTATTTCATTAGGTGATTGTGAGATGCGATTTGCGAGATGCCTTATCGCATATCGCCGAACCAGGATATTTTATTTTAGGTGATACTTGTAGCATATGAAATCCGTGATGTGCGATGAATCATTAAGGCGCACAATCTCACATCGCGTTTTCACAATTTTGAAAGCTTGTTTATATGATGTCCTCCATTACCCTTTGCAATGTGATGTTTTATTGTTAAGAGAACGATTTTATTTGGAACTTTTCATAAAACTTAGTTTTTAAGGTTTTGCGGGTGTTTTCCTAAGTTTATGATAGTGTGTTTTATTCAAAGGGAAACATAAGTGCTAGTTTTTTTTATTTTTTAGAAGGTTCCCCATTTATTTAGTTTTATTGCTAACACTAAATAAAAAGGGGGGGTTGTTGCTGGCCACAACAATTGGCAATTCACTAGGAAGAACCAGTTATCTCTGATTATCTTTTGAATTTTATAAACTTCCAAAATAGAAAATTTTATGGAAAATTAAACATTATTATAGAAATATAAAGTGCATCATGTTTTTAGTCGTTAATGGTAGTTTGTTTCTTCCGTGCTAACTCTGATTATTTACTTCCCGAAGCTAGTCATCGTATTTATATCAGCCACTACTTGGTTTTATAAATATAAAAACAAAGAAATCTCTATAGATCAGTTTTAAATATGCTCATTTATCGTAGGTAGAGCCTCTGCTGCCAATCAGCGTTCATAGCCTTGATAGGGTTACCTGTTACTTAAGAATGATCATGTATCCTACTTGGAGAAATGTACAATTTTCAAAGATAAATCCATATCCACACTCATTGCTTTTTGTTTTCTTTTAATTCTTAAAGAATAATGTCTTGGTTTGGTAGCCAAATTATGACAGCGCCATTCATTGGATTTATAACTTTGTTGAACAAGCTGGCTCATGATGAGACCCCTTGTCTTTTGATTGCAACAATCTTGAGTCATTGCCCTGTTTTGGTATGCAGTTTTGGCAATGTCAGCAAGTTATAATATCTATGATCATGAAAAGTCGGCTCGTGATGAGACCTCTTACTGTTTAAGTTTATAGTGTATCATTGGATTACTCCTTGAAACTCGTAATTCCCTAGGTGGGGAGGAAGTCATTGGTTCCTTAAGAATAGCTCTTGAGGACAATTATAGAGTTTTTTGGAAACAACTTTTCTACAAAGAAATTTGTTTTGTTATTGATGCTTTTCATTGACTGATATAAAACAAATTCCCACTAAAGTTTGCTTTTCATCAAAATGCGTAAGGTTGAAACTAGTAACATTTCCAAGCTTATAACATTTGACTGTATCTTTCAATAATAATGATCGATTTTCCAGATCAGTTCTATTTATACAAGCGAAAAACAAAATCTAAAAGAAACATTATTATTTTTCGTGAATTTCCAAAGATAACCATTTACAACCTGCTTTATTATCAAACTAAAGCTATAAACAATAATTGACAAGAATAGAAGAGATCATCATCTATGGAAAATATTTTTTAAGGATCTGCCCATTAACAGGTAAAGATTCTCTTTTCCATGCTAAATATTGCAACATGAAAGTGGATGGACCTATAATTTCGACAATTTGGAATTGGCCAAGCCACATTCGTTGGAATTTAGAATGTTTTCCCTTTTCTTCATGAGCCTTATCCATTTCAAAACTAAATCTCCAATTTGAAAATCTTTCTTAGATACCATGCTTGAATCGAAGGAAGCCTTTACTAATGCTTGATGATGAGTGTGTGTGATTTTAGCCTGTTCTCGTTGCTCTTCTAGCTTAAGGATCTGCAATTGTCTTAGTTGTAAAGATGAAGTTGGTGTTTCATCAATAAATTGAACTAAGGCCAAAGAAGGAATTGCTAGATGAGTTGGGAGAACTACTTCTTTCCCATAAACTAAATTAAAGGGAGAAGTGCCAATGGAAGCCTTTTGGGTTATTCAGTCTGCCCACAAAGCATACATCAAAGGATTTTGCCAATTTTTATGATTTTGATCAATAGTTCACTTAATGAATCTTATTAACTTTTTATTTGTTGATTCGGCCAAGCCGTTCCCTGGTGGGTAATAATTGGCAAAATATTTAAGCTTAAAACCTCTTTTAAGTGCAAATTCAGTCATAGCATTGCCAAAAAAATATGATGCATTATAAAACACTAAAGTAGAGGGTAAACCAAACTTGGTAATTATGAACTGATCTATGAAATCGATGATGTGTTCAGCATTAGCTGTCTTGAGAGGAACTGCTTCTACCCATTTAGTAAAATAATCTGTAGCTGTAAGGATATACCTATGTTGTTTAGAAGAGTGAGGAATGATCTCACCTATTATATCAAATACCCATTGATCAAAGGGTTGATCAATATTGACTGGTTGCAAAGGAAACTATGGTTTCTTTTGTCTCACAGCAGCAGTTTGACAAACTTGACATTTCCTTACATAGCTATGTGCATCTTTGAATAGTGTAGGCCAATAGTAACCTGTGCAAAAAAATTTATGTGTTGTAGCATCTCCCGCATAATATCCACCTACCGGTCCATCATGGAGTTCCTGCAACATCTTTTCAGCTTTAGATTTCTCAAGACATTGAAGGAGAACATAATCATAATTCATCCTAAAAAGTACATCGTTTACGAGTTGATACTGCTTAGCCTTCAATCTTAGGGCTCTTTTCTTTGTATAATTCAGATTTGAAGGAGCATATCCATTTCTTTAATAAAACATGATATCAGCATATCTTGATTCAATATCATTTAGGCTTACCTCATACATTTGTACCTCTTAATTTGGAGATGGTATTTCAGAAATAAGTGATGCTCTAGCAAATATCTTGCAAAAGCCTTGACCCTTTACAATATTTGTTGGCCTGATCTCAGCGTCGTATTCTTATAGGGTAGTGACCCAATTTTCTCTCTTTTCACCCACGTCTTTCTGTACTAAAATATTTCTTACTGCCGAAAACGGTACTATGATTTTTGTATGGGTTTTAAGAAGAAAGGGTCTAAAATATTTGATCGCTTTGAAAACAGCATAAGTTTGTTTCTCAACGTCATAATAATTTAATTCATCCCATTGCAGATTTGAACTAAGGAAGGAAATTGGGGCTTCCGCCTTATCTTGATTGGCTTGAGTGAGTATTGCAGCATGTGACTTATCAGAGGCAAATGTATACAAAGTAAAAGGATCAGAAAAATTTGGAGTCGCTAGGGATGGGGCATTAACAATCGCTTTCTTAATTAGATTGAATGCTTCATATTCCTCTTAGCTCCATTTAAGGAGTGAATTCTTCTTAATCATTGCTTGTAATGGTGACATAATCCTTGAGAAGTTTGGAACAAATCTTTTAACAAAATTAATCTGACCAAGGAAGGATTGCATGGATTTCTTATTATTTGGTAAGGATATTTTAGAAATCTCCTTAATTCTATCAGGATCAATATGGATTCCAGATTTTGACACTATAAATCCAAGACGTTTTCCTTCACTTAATGCAAAAAAATACTTTTTTGGATTAAGTGAAATCCCATACCTTTGACAGCGTTGGAAGATCTGCTTTAAGTCTTTTAGGTGATTACCACGTTTTTTTAGAATACACTGTTATGCAATCCAAGTAAATCACGACTGATTTGTTTACTAATCCCTTAAATACGATATCCATGGCCTTTTGAAATGTGGCACCAGCATTGATCATACCAAAAGGCATCTTTTGATATGCATAAGTACCCCATTTGGTTCTAAACGTAGCTTTTAGCTGATCGTCAGGATGGACCAGAACCTGGTTGTAGCTGAAGAAACCATCAAAAAGGGACATTAATTCTGATCCTACAACTGCTTGCAATATTTGTTCCATAGGAGGCAGGGGAAAATTATCCTTTTGGCAGGCTTTGTTAAGATTTCGAAAGTCAATACAAATTCTAATATCTCTGTTTTTCTTTCTGATGGGAACCAAATTGGAAACCCAGCTAGAATGTCGAATGGGAAAAATAATTTTTTCTTTCAATAATTTATTGAGCTTAGATTTAATCTAACTTTCCAGATTAGGATGGATCTTCCTTAGCTTTTGTTGGATAGGTTTTTCGTCAACTATCATTGGGATAGTATGCTGAATGATTGAAGTGTCGTAAGTCTTAAGGTCATCATAGTTCCAGGAAAAGACACTTTTGTATTGTTTCAGAAGCCGAACATAGGGTAATTTTTCTTCTAGGGCTAGGCCAAGACCTAGGTTGATATTCTGTGGCTTGGTATCCATTCCTAGATTTACTAATTCATGGTTTAGAGTTGAATTCTAGAGTTTTGAATTGGTAGATCTTTTAAATCGGTCTTTCAAATCATATAGGTCTTCCAACTTGACTACAAATTTTGGTATAGCATTATTAATGTTCTCTTGTTGTAATTGTTTGTCATGTTGGTCCTCATCAATTATCTGGTTAGTGTAAGATCCTTCCGATGTCAGGAAACTTACAATATCAGGATCATCGTTAAAAATTCTCCAGTTTGTAACATTATCAGGGATGGAGGGCCTAAAGATCAATTCGATTGAGAATATATCTGGGCTATAGTATTTTGAGGGAATGAGTTTGGAAGCTACATTAGCAAGGAGGTCAGCACTAGCATTTTGGAGTCTGGAAATAGGTGAAATATTAAATGCTATAAAATGTTCAATCAGATTTTGCACTAAAGATTGATAATGTTTTAAATGACCTGATAGACAATGTATAGTATTTTGTACCTGTTCAATAACAATCTTAGAGTCTTCGAAGACTTGTAGATACTTGATATCTAATCTGATTGCCTTGTACAGTCCTTGGACTAGAGCTTCGTATTTTGTAGTGTTGTTTGTGCAATCAAACTCGAGTCTACATGTTAGCATAGTTTTGTTTCCCTCTGGACTAACTAATACACATCCTGCTCTTGCTCCATCATTAGACTTAGAACCATCAAAAAATAATTTCCAAAATAAAGAAGTATTTACAGGATTATCTACAAAATTAACGCATTTAGAACTATCTATTTGAGGAAAGTTTTCTACTTGAGACAGAACAGAATGTTCTAAGTAAGGTGAAGTATGAGCATTAAAATTTCCTAAGAAAGAGTCAACATAATAGTTTCCAATTATATTGTTGTTGTATGCTACAGGTTCATTTTCTCCTTCCAATTCTGTCACTATGTATTTTTGGTGCCTTTCTTGCTCAACCTTTATCTGATTTGGTTTACCATTGTAAGGGAGCAACATATGTGACCAGTCTCTCACAAAGTATCCATGAATCTTTTCAGATCAATCCCTACTACGAATTAAGCCATAAAATTCAGGAATGTCTGCAACTAGAATATCATTGACTTGACGTACCTTTGGATTACATGGTCCATCCTTATGGTAACTTGATTTAGTTCACTGATTACTTCAACATATGATTGATCCAGCTAAACTATGCGTACTGCAGATTTCTGAGGTTGGACGTTTAATTTTGCAAATATTTTTTTAGGTAAGATATTAGATGAAGCTCCTAAATCTACCAAACAATTATGTAAGTTTTTATTGAAAATTTCGTAAGATAGAAGGAATGGAGGAGTATGGGATTTTGACCTACCTCCAATTAAAGCAATATCATTAGGATCAACTTTATTTTCCATATTAGTTGGAGTTCTTCCCATCTCATGAGAAGCTTGTGAGATTAAAGTGGCAGGAAGAGGTGCAACAGGTATTGCGTGTAACTCTTTCAAGAGTAGCTTTTGTTGATGTTTCAATTTTCTCAATTCATAAAAAGTAATGTTAGCCCTAGTCTTCTTCATATCTTCAACGATATTATACTCCATCTCATAAAAAAAAATCAGTGTTTTAGATGGAGTTGGTGAATCAGATTGGACTGGGCTTGTTTGAGTCGCGTTTGGTGATGATTTCTTACCTACAACTTTATCTTTGGATTTCGAGCTTGCGCTCTTCTATTTAGAACTAGGTTGTGGAGGATCGAGTTGATTTCTACTTCTGGTACTAACTGGTGATGCCTCTTGATCCTCTTCTTCTGGAAGGATGAAGTCCCACATTCCCTGTACTTCTACAACTTCATCTTCATCAGTAGGTTCCTCGTTAGAAACTTCCTCTTCCTCTCCTTTATATTCTGCATTTGTTATAGCAATGGGAGGCTTTGAATCAGTTGAAGGATTTTTTCTATAAGGCTTGTAGGACTTTTTGGAAGAAGTCTCTGCTACTTGTCTCTTTATGTCAACCATTTCGTTAGACATGGTTTTTAGGACTTTCTGCAATCCTTCTAAATCAAATGGGTCTTTTGATTGCTTTTTCTTGGGATCATCTCTAAAAGTAACCTTCTTAGATTTTCTTTCATCGACAACATTTTTCTTTTCTAAAGCTAAGATACGTTTTTCTACCGCTATTGCTTCCTTCATGTTTTCAGCTAATGTTGTCTTGGTAGCTTTATCGACAAAGATCACTATGTTTGATGGTAAAGTAGATATGTACCATTCACTTCGAACTTCTTCACTAGGCTTGGAAGCGGTCGGAATTTTATTCAAAAGCTTGTTGAAATGCGAGTTAAAATCTTTGATAGGTTCTCTCAATTTAGTCTTTAGATTTGATAGGTCATTGATCAGTGTTGTTGTAGATCTATCATCGTCGAACATAGTGAATAATTTCTCTTGGAAAATGTACCAACTAGTGATGGACCCTGATGGTAATGAAAAATACCAGTATCTGGTTGCTCCTTGTAAAGTGTAAGGAAAAAGTCTAACAACAGCATCTTCATTAGTAACACCATTTAAATTTATCGATAACATAAAGTTTTTTATGTGTTCTTCTGCTAGCATGCCTGCTTCAGGATTAAACTTGGGCAGCCATTTTTCAGGATGGGCCGGTAATTTACTCAAGGGTGCAGGCATTGAGACTACACCTCGATTATTCCATGGATTTTAGGCCATCGTCGAACTACTAACAGAGGAAAGCACAGATGAAGTTCCTTTTGGAAGGGATGAGGATGTTAAAGTTCGAGTACTCTGATGGACAACAATTTGAAGTGGAGGGGTGGATGGTTGACTTTGTAATGGGGAAGTTGGAATGGATGTTGATGATGAAAGAGTCTTACTATCAGACCCTTGAGGTGACTTCCTTGCTCTTTTCCTTTCAAGTAGAGGTAATTCAGTTGGTTTGATACCAAAATTTTCACTCTGCAATCTGGTTAAAGGATGAGAAGGATTGTATTGTGAAGTCATACTACCTTGAGATATTTCAGACTTTTGTGGTGATATGGGAAATCCTTCAAGTTTATGAATCAAAGACTCAACTTCAGGAGGTTCGATAGTAGATTTCTCTGAAATGTTTGGGTTTGTGGCAGTGGTTGTTGTTTTCTCAAAATGAATTGTTTCGTATAAGAAATTAGCCGAAACAATTATGAGAATCATATCGCATAATAAGTCATTCATACATTGAGCATAAATAGAATAGTCATCACTGTACAAAAGTGCCAAATGATAACTAAAACTGTATCTGGAAATTAACTATCTATTTATCTGTTCTCTTAGATCGCAAGCATTCAGCATCGGCTTGAGGAGCATTGGTTGGCCGACCTCCGATTTTAGTTGTCCTGCGAAAACAGAATCGGTAAGTGTTGGCGCTATCTTCTCGGCAGAGTTTGTAAGGAATTTGAGAGTCATGCATTGACTGTGTGGTTTAGCCAAGTACTGCCAGTAAGTGTCTGTTATAGCTCCAAATCTCACTCTTATGGTTTGTGATGCTGCACTTATGGCCTAGGGCAACCCCTCCTTCCAGACCTGGTCCAAAAATTTAAAAAACAGTGTTTTATTCCCTATACGCGACATTGCCCTGAGTTAAACGCGTGTACACGCGGGTATGTTATACCCAACCCGCGTGTATCTATTAAAACACTTAAAAAAATAATAAATTCCTCTTTTTCGGGCGGAGATCGCGGGTTTACCTGCTGGATCACCTGTTAGTGCCCGTGGCCCAACTGTTCCCAACCAACTCCTAACTAAAAAACTACTTTGGAGAGGGTATAAAAAGACATCAAAGGGAAGGCCAAAAAGGAGAGAGAGAGGAGAGCAAGATTATTATGCTGAGATTTTTCCCTTAGACCAGGTCTGAAGTCCTTGGTGCATTCTGCACTTTCCCCCTTTTGCATAGGAAACCCTTGTTTCCATGTGTATTGGTGATCATTCATCCTTGATATCATCATTGAGCAAGCCTCCTCCCGGATTCGTTCCAGCCTCAAGTCTCCAACAAGAGCTCCTTCCAAGTCTTACTCAATGATGATATCAAGGATGAATGATCACCAATACACATGGAAACAAGGGTTTCCTATGCAAAAGGGGGAAAGTGCAGAATGCACCAAGGACTTCAGACCTGGTCTAAGGGAAAAATCTCAGCATAATAATCTTGCTCTCCTCTCTCTCTCCTTTTTGTCCTTCCCTTTGATGTCTTTTTATACCCTCTCCAAAGTAGTTTTTTAGTTAGGAGTTGGTTGGGAACAGTTGGGCCACGGGCACTAACAGGTGATCCAGCAGGTAAACCCGCGATCTCCGCCCGAAAAAGAGGAATTTATTATTTTTTTAAGTGTTTTAATAGATACACGCAGGTTGGGTATAACATACCCGCGTGTACACGCGTTTAACTCAGGGCAATGTCGCGTATAGGGAATAAAACACTATTTTTTAAATTTTTGGACCAGGTCTGGAAGGAGGGGTTGCCCTAGGCCATAAGTGCAGCATCACAAACCATAAGAGTGAGATTTGGAACTATAACAATAGGAAAGGTAAACAAGTGTGTAAACCTGGAGTTCCCCTAGGTAAATAAGATAAAGGAGTTGTATGTCAAGTGTCAGGTCAAAAAGGAGATGGGATTTGAACTATTATAAGGTCTTATGAAAGAAGGGTAGGATTAATTATAATAGGTGCTTGAGTAACTTATTCAACACTTAAAAGACCAGGTGGTAAATTATTTGTTTTGATAGATAAAGTTACAAATTGTTGAGACGTAATCGGTAAAGGAGTAGAAATTGGACCAAGTGTAAATGAAGCATGAGTTTTTGGAGATACTAGTTGAACCACTCTTTAGGTATATCAGGTTCTGAAATATCAAGCCCAGTTACTTCAGACACAATTCAGACTCAGGTTCAATTACTTCTAGTTCTAAAGTTTGAGTTGCTTCAAGTTCAGATTGAATTACTTCTGGTTCTGTAATTTCCATAACTTCAGTTCCTACAATGTGTGTTTGAATTGTCTCAGATTTTGTTACTTCAGGTTCTGTAACTGGAGGTCTCATAGTGCTAGATGATTTAGGTGTAATCTTAGAGGGTAAACCTTGCATCCTATGAGAGAATCGAGGTGGATCTACCATAGTGAATTTTAATGAAGAAATGTTACCAGTGTATGATGATCAATTTTACAATTTTACCAATCAAAATAAACAATAGCAATAAAAAAGGAGTACTACGTATAAAAGGTTACCAAGCTGATGTGAACTGCAAAATACTGTTAAGTACATGTAGGAAATCTCCCCAAATGTTGTGTTCAGTGTATCAAAAACAACAAGGCAGATGAATCAGTTGCCTATGGTAGGTTTGAAACTTTGAAGGGGTTTCCTGTATACTTGAGGATACCTGGAAGTGAAGTCTACGTTAGTGTTGTATAATGCGTAATTGTACGATGGGAAGCATTTCTATATACTCATCTTACATGGAGTGCCTTCCTATATACCTAAGAGTACATCGAAAATGACCATATATACTCTCATGTATGTGGGATACCGACCACCCGCATAAGCTAATGTTGAAAAATAACAACAACTTCTATCTTTATAGATGTTGGAACACGTCTTCTAACATAGACCCACACTAAATTTGATTATTGTTGATTAATTATTTCCTTTAAATGTTTTGATTGATTATAATGTCTCACTTTCATTAAATATAATAAATGTGTATGATACCAACTAGTATAATAACTCAATTCCAATTGATGCAACTGACATGAAATTAACCTTTTCATTTTGATGAATCCTATTTACGAAAAAGAGAAGCTTCGTTCACTTTTCAACAAATGAAAAGATCATATCTTCAACAAATTTCATTTCACTAATAAACTAAATGATTCAAAAAGCACCTTTCAAAATAAACCCTAGACTTTTTGTAGCAAAAAAATCAATTCTTAAGAGAAAACAAGGCAAACCCTCAATATGCACGAATTTTCAAAATGATGTAATCAATGTCAATTCAATGAAGCATGATTTTCTTATTTTTGTGAAAACAAAATTTTCATATAATGTAATAAAACTTTCCAAAAACAAAAGTAAAATGATTCTGAAAATGATTATTGTAGACAAAGAAAGAAAGATGCAAAAAACCTGATCATTTACTACATTCCCTCTTTCCTTCAATAGGTCAACTAAGTAGTAAGACCAAAACAATGTAACAATGGAAAATTCAACACAAAGAAGCCAAATGAAATCAAAGCAAACAATTTCATTTACAAGAGATTGAAAATGAATTCAGGAATCAAACCACATCTCTGATTGAGGCTAAGGTAGGGAAGAAGACAAAGATATTTCAATTTTCCAAATATCATCGCGGGTCAACAACTGACACCAGAGCAATGGTTATGATTGTTAAGTTAAAAAGAATGATGCCAATGCACTTCCACTCAATTCAGATCTCGATGGGTGAAAACCCCAAGAAAAAATTAAAAAATTCTCTAATGATCAAACAGTTCTAGAATTCCAGAATTAATGAACGTTGACCAAAAGACTCAAAACATAGTTCAAATTTTTCAAAAGCACAAGAAAATGAAGAGAATATCACTCCCTAGTATGGTCGGTAGACAAATATCATTCTACAGACAAAAAAAAATCACCCTATGCTTGGAAACCAAGCCTAGAAACAAACAGAAAAATAAATGAAAACATTCCCTAGTTTATGATTGAATAACAGATATAAGATGATGCAAAGACTCATACCATTTCATGAAATTCTCATTGATGACCCTTGTTGTTTTCCTTTGTAGCTTCCAACCTTTCTCCCTTGATGCTCCAAAAAAAACCAAACAAGAGATCAAATCATAACATATATCAGATATTTAATCATAAACCATGTAAGAGATGAAGGAGCCTTACAATAAACATTATAACACATGCGTATGGGATTTTTTTTTTTTTTTTTTTTTTGTATTAATGATAAAGAGAAGGAGATTTACAACTATGTTCATTGATGTTGGAGTCTCCTTGCAATGATCCTCAACCCAAGCCTTTGAAATAAAAAGAACTCCAATGGAAATTTGAGCAACATATAGGTAAGTTCAGAGGTCTGAAATGGCAACCCAAATCTCTTTGAAGGAATTGTACATATAGGAAGGAGTGGAAGTTTAGGGATCCATGAAGGGAAGAGAGAGATCCATAATGAGTGGGATCAATCCACTATAGGAAGAATGAGGCCCAGGATATGGGGAGATTGAGCTCAATCTCAACCAATTTGGATTAGATACCAACCACGAGGCTTCTCGAAAAGGAAGCTTCATTTAATTTTTATTTTTTACCTCAAAAAGAAGATCACCATGACCTTAATATAGGAAAAAGTGTGATGACATCAATTTTCATATACTGTGCAATCATTGATCGTCATCACAACTTATAAACTGAGTGCTCGCAATGTCCTCCAAAATAAGGGTTTTTTTGGATATTTATTCCAGGATTCTTATACACCATTGAAAGGTATTTCTTCCATATTTTAGGGGGGCTTATGCTCATAGTTCATCAGATTGTCTAAGATCTATATTTGGTATTATTTGCATAAGAGTGAAAAATTGATGTGTAACATTATGCCCTCTTTAATTATGTACATGTGTATTTTATGGTGCAATTATCATTCTCTCTTTTTCTGGCTGTGTGAATTATGACCTTCATGAAGACCTATGATGTGCTATATTTTATTTGTACATTAGTTGATATCAAAGGACAATAGGATGGCTAACATACCACAATGGCATTGAGAATAGTTGAGATTATGTATATGTTTGATAAGGAACTACCTAGAAGTTTCATGTAGTTGTAGGTTCATCTTCTATTGCACTTAGCTGAAAAGGTTAATTTAGTTAAGGTGATCCCATGTTGTTAGACATCCTTCATAAAGAGGTTCATGAAAATTTTGAAGGGTTTTGTATGAAAAATAAAAACATTAAAGAGTATATAGTAAAGAGTTATATTGTATATGAGTTATTCTATTATGCTAGTGAGTAACATCGAGAAAATTGATAACACATGTGGAACAATTTGGAATGACTATTGGTATGAGGATAAATGGGAAGGAGAGTGTTGGGAACGAGATCCCCCAAGGATAGTTTTGGGGCTAAAAGCCCATGTTTTGGGAGAATTTTTGTAATAAAGCTGTAAATTCTCTCTACTTTGTGGTCACGGAGGGTGAAGGTGTTATGAGTCATGAAGGGTTGTCCGCCCTTATTTTGTAAAGTGTAAAGTCGATTGTAAAGATCCGCCCATGGTCCTCAGACCATGGGATTGTATAAAAGGAGATAAGTAAGTAAGCTCTAAGAAGTAAAGTTAAGAAGACAAGTCTTGGAGTCTTGGTAGAGAAGTCTAAGTTTCGGGTCTTAGCATAGGTAGAGGCTCTGCAGCTGAGTGCACAGAGGCCTAGGGTGGAAGTCCGCAATTGAGTGCATAGACCCCTTCAGCTGTGTGTGTAGGGCGGATATAGTCTGTAATAATCTGAAGATATCAATAAAGAGAAGTATTTTGCAAATTCTGTGTATCTATTTCTTGTTAATGCATCCAGTTATATTGCATTTTGAGTTTAATTTATAATGTTTAGGTGATGCACGAATGTATGTGACTGTATTAGTTAATCAAACATAAGTAAGAATATCTGTTTACACGGTTCTAACTGTCATTACTTAGTAAGACAAGTAATACACTTAAGATAGCTTGGGAACCTATACAGTCTGCTATTATAGCAGCACGAAAGTACCTTGATCATGGGTTAAGGCTACACAAAGGTCAATCATACCCCTTCCAGAGGTACTGAAGGACGAAATAAAGGGATGGATTGACAGAGCCCTAGAACTTACCGATGTGCACAAAAGCAGGAACAGAGGGTATAAACTGACATCAAGACCATCTTAGGGTGTAGAAACTTGGTTCTAGCATTCCCCCACACTGCTTCGGGTGAGACTTCGGTCCACGCTCCGCGTGTTGATGCTGAAAGTACCAGTAGTGTAGGGATCTGTTTGGCTAACTAACACTGAACCTAGGTCATGCCCCATGTAGCCAATAAATTGTTCTGTTGCTGGGACTGGAATCTGCATAAGAGATGTGTGATGTCATATCACTGGAATCCAACTAAGAAAGAGATCGAAGACTAGTTGGATAGGAAGATCCACGACTGACAAAGGAATAGTGGTTGGATAGGTACTTATATACAGAAATCCACAATATATTTTTATGTTCCTTTCTAGTTGAGTTATACGAGTGGATTGCGAAGCTAGAAGATAGCCAAGGAAGGTGGAGACTTGACGGTCCTATTGTTTGGACCCCAGAGTTAGTACAGGGACTGGAAGCCTCTGAGGATAAGATCACCTGTGTTTTTGATCATTGAATTGATAGCATCATAGAAGGATTTGTGACTGAATTTGCGGTTGATACCTAAGTTAGTTATAGCAAGGCGGAGTGACGCTTTGTCAAAGGTCCACAAGGTAAGTAATGGAAGTCTTCAAATACCTGGATTAAGATGTTGTTGTGCAAAAAATAGGTTATACAGCTACCTTGATGTTCGGAGCTACATGAAGTCGAAAGACCTACAGAAACAAAGGAAGAAAGGGTAGTATAGCCCATTGAACTCACCGCCATTAGATGACAAAGAGGGAGTAGCGTAGGCTTCTTCGTGAAGGTAGTTCAGTTAATAAAACAAGGATTCCCGCAACTACCACCTCCACTTACACCACCTCCAACTTCACCACCATCACCTGTGACTTCACCCATACCATCACCACCTCCACCGTAGTTTAGCATGGAAAATTCAGTGAAGTTGCCTTTGTTTAAAGGCTTTGGAAATGACGACCCAGACCAACTTTGGTTCACTGTGAAAGATGTATGGGAAGCTCAAGGCTTCAAGGATGATCACATGAAGAAGGAAACGTTGGTTAGTGCTTTGCAGGATCGCGTGCTAACTTGGTACGTCAAGTACTCTAATGATAACCCAAACGCTAGGGTGGCAGACATCCAGATTGCACTGAATAAAGAATTCAGTAGGCCTAAATCTGAGGCACAGTTCATTATAGGGTTCAAGGAAATCACGATGAAACTAGTCGACACACCTTGGGAATTAGATCAGAGGTTGAAGTGTAAAATCCATGAAGCCAATATGAACTTAACAGATGGAGAGCACCACGAATGGTTTGTGGCTTCACTCCTGCCACACCTAAGGGTTGCACTATCCCAATATTAAATTATGGCACAGGCAGAGGCCTTGGAGATTCCAATGAGACTACATGAAACACCAATGCAAGATTCGAATATGGGGGTTCAGCAGATCCATGTGCAGTTGCAAAATCTTTGCCTTGAAATGAAAAGTCTGAAGCAAGACAGAGCAGTTCGACCAAAGGTGCATGAAGAGGTATGGTGCCTGAAATGTAAAGGTCAGGGGCATGACAATGACCATCGTCCGGTCTTTGCGAACTATATTGCAGGAGGAGGATCGATGCCTTTGAGGCAAGAAGCTCAAGCAGGGATGAGCGCAGGGCCTGTGTTGTGGTGCGCTATATGTTTGGTAGTAGGGAAACATACGATAGATAACTGTCATTTGCTACAGAAGTTTGTACATACACCACAACGACTGTTCTACAACTTCTATAGGTTGGTAGGGCATGATGAGCGCAACTGCTAGAGTTATGAATTGATGATGGATAGAACACATTCCTATGGGGTTCAGGAAGAAACGCGCCCCCTGACCAGAGCGCAGGGATGGCACAAACATTCTTTCAGGGGCACAGACAAGGCCATGGCCAAGGAGGACCTGGCAGAGGTCGGGGACAACTGATCTGCTACAATTGCAGAGAACCAGGACACTATGCCTGTGAATGCACTAACCCTACGCGACCGTCGTGAAAATATTTTACTTAGTTTGGTCATGAGATAGAAGGCTGCCCTATGCTAATAGCAAGGATACGCGGCAAAGGGGTGCTACCACCATAACCAGTTCAGGACCTGTACATGATGAAGTGTGAGCCTCGTGAAGAGGATCCAAATGTGAATATAGTGATATGAAGTGGAATTGCAATAGGCGATGATAAGGGGAAACAACCTGAGTACAGCGCAGGGGTTCGCAACCCTCTGGAGAAGGAGGCTGAGTTTGAGTTAGAGAACGCATGCGAAATGTTCATGGAAGCAAAGAGGAGCTTTGTTGAGGCCTCCACCTCAGGGAAAAGGGATAAGCCTGATCAGGAATTGGACCCTTCTATTTTTATGACCTTTCTAGAGACCTGCATGAAGCTACTACGTGATAGCAAGGTTGTGAAGGGATTACAGGAGCTTATAAATAGATGCTTCGGAAACACTTTGGGTGAACCACACGTGGTGTGAAAGATTGGTAAGCATAAAGCAAGGACAGGACGAGAGATGAGACTGACTGCGTAGATAGGAGAATATGAAATGGATCACGTTATTTTGGATTTGAGGTCGGACACGAATGTTCTACCAAAGCAGACTTGGGAGCGGTTGGGAAGACCCGCACTGTAGTGGTATCCGATTCAGTTAAGGATGGAAAATCAACAAAATATCATCCCAATGGGACAGCTGCAAGGAGTAACTATAGATATTGAAGGTGCGAGTGCATTGGCTGACTTTGAAGTAATAGAAATTGTGGATGACAACAACCCCTACCATGTGCTCCTCAGCATTGATTGGGCTACTAAAATGAATGGGGTAATCAACCTAAAGAAGCAGAAGATGATATTTGAAAAGAAATCGATTCGTGTAATAGTACCCCTAGATCCTGCTGAAGGATCACGCTATACTAAACCAGTCCACGATTATGAGAGCGATGACAATTTGGAATGTATATATAAGATAACAATGTGAGACCAAGATTGGGTGAATCCAACAACAAATGGATGAATTACATGGGATCGCAAGAGTTCATACACCTCAGACTTTGATGAAGAATTAGAGCATTGGAAGAATTGATTACGTGAAGTAACCATGCTAAGTTGTAACATGATGACCTAGTCACTGCACTGTGAATCATCAGAGGTAAGAAATCTGCCCACTTACGATGGCTTAAATGATGTAGATGTATTTCTGGATGCATTTGAAAGGGAGGTACCAGAGAAACAATGCTTCCAGGCTTTGGACTGGGCACTATGTGCTATGACCATGAGATGGTGGGGTATGCACAAGGGAAAATTTGATGATTGGCGTGAGTGTAGGAGGATGATGCACACATGCTTTGGGAAGCCAAAGATACGAATAATAGACAAGTATGACGGGAAGGATGATCCGCGCGCACACTTGGCCAAATGGGCTAAGCCTTATGGAGCAAAGCCCCAACCTGAATGGGTGCACTTGTTCTGTCGTACCCTCGATGTCATCTTGATGAACTGTTACATTCAAACAAAGCTTTGCCATGGTACAGGTGAATGGGATATTCTACGCAAAGGACTCATAATGATGTTCAGTTTCGAAGATGGGTTTGATTGTATTGACGAAGCACTACAAGAAGTAAAAGCAGCGATCTTTAGGATACCACACGATCCTTTGGATCTGATTCAACCCAATTGGACTACTCAGTTGAGCCACGTGCTGGAATTCTATAACGTGACTGCTGAAGAAGAAGATGAGGATCCGTGAAATATTAACATCCCTGAAATAGAGGGTCATCGCGAAGTTGAGGGATGCAGACTGAGAATCCTAATATAACCACACCATTGAAAACGAAACAGGTAAATATTGGTACGGAGGTGGAGCCTAAATTAGCAAAGATTGGAAATTACTGGGATGACGCGATGGTGGATAAGGTCACTAAATTGCTCCGTGAATACCAGGATTTGTTCCCTACCAAGTTTATGGAGCTAAAAGGGATAATAGGAGACCTGGGCATTATGAAGTATAAGGAGAAGGTCCACTTAGAGCTAGACAAGATGCTTGTGGTAGACATCATTGAGCCCGTAGAAGAATCTAATTGGGTAAGCCCAATGGTGGTATAGGAAAATAAGCAGAACGATGAAATAAGGATATGTGTAGCTCTCATGAAGTTAAATAACGCTTGCATACATGATCCTTTCCCGACTCTATTCACTGATGAGGTATTGGATAATGTAGGTCGCCAGGAAGCGTACCCCTTCACAGATGGGTTCTCTGGGTGCCATTAGATCAAAATCATGCCAGAGGATAGAAGCAAGACTACATTCACTACTGAGTGGGGATGTTTTAAGTACACTGTAATGCCTTTCAGATTGAAAAATGCACCTACAATTTTTTCGCGCATAGTCATTGCTGCATTCAAGGAATTTATGCATAAGTTTATGGAAGTGTACTTTGATGACTGGACTATGTTTGGGTTGGTCAAACGCCATGTCATAAGTTTGTGCCTGATGCTAGATACTTGTCAAAGGTACCAGATTGCGCTCAATTTGAAGAAATTCATGTTTTGTGTTCCTTTTGGGACTCTGTTGGGTCATGTGGTTTGTAAGTAGGGACTAATGGTAGATCTCGCAAAGATCACGGTGGTACTTAACTTGGAAGCACCGAGGAGTGTGAAACAACTATGTGCAACCTTAGGAAATACTGGGTATTACAGGAAGTTTATCAAGGGCTATACCCAGATCACCGCGCCTATGGAGAAGTTGTTGAGAAAGGATGTCACATTCTGTTGGAACGAGGACTGTACGAAAATATTGGATTTATTGAAAGAAAAGATGGTCACCGCACTGATTTTAGTCTTCCCGGATTGGAAGAAGGACTTTCATGTACAAGTTGACATGTCATGTATAGCACTGGGAGCAGTGTTCACACAAGTTGGTGGAGGAGAATTGGACCATCCTATAGCATTCTTAAGCAGAAGGTTATCCAATGCTGAGAAGAACTATTCCACCATCGAATGTGAAGGGTTAGCCATCGTATACGGACTCAAGAAGTTTAGATACTATTTGTTGGATGGACATTCTAAGATGTATACAGATCATTCTGCGTTGAAATACCTGGCCAATAAGCCTGTGCTGGGGGGGAGAATCTGCAAGTGGTTGTTATTGTTCTAGGAGTATTATTTTGAAGTTATTGTGAAGCCTGGATGATTGAACATGGGACTAGACCATCTATCGTGCATCAAAACAGGGGAAGAGACCATTAATTTGGAGGAGGAATTGCCTGATGTGCAACTATTTGCAATGCGCATCGCGGATGGTCATTTTGAAGACATCATACACTTCCTAATGACAGGAACTTCCCCGGAAGGTTACACCGTCCAGCAGAAGAAGGAGTTAGTGGTGCACGTGGCAGACTTTTCTGTCATTGTTGGGCATCTGTACAAAATGGGATCTGATGAAATATTGTGACGATATGTATCAAAGTTTGAAAGGAGCAGTATCCTCATGGACACTCATGGGGGTGCTGCAGGAGGTCATTATGTAGGAAGAGCGACCGTGCAGAAGATTGTACGTGCAGGGTTGTGGTTGCCAACCCTCCATCAAGATTCAAAAGCTTACTGCAAGGCATGTGATGTGTATCAAAGGACATGCAGGCCATCACAGAGGGATGAGCTGCCTTTGAATCCACAGATGACTCTACAACCCTTTGAGAAATGGGCATTATATTTTGTGGGATCCATTTAGACCCAAGGGAAGAAGACGGGAGCATGGTACATTATCACTGCGACTGAGTATTTGACTTGATGGGTAGAGGCACAACCTATGAAGGATTGCACAGGTGCGACTACTGCGAAGTTCCTCTTTGAGTATGTACTGATGCGATTTGGGTGTCCAAAGATTTTGATGAGTGATCGCAGTATGCACTTTCTGAATGAGATGATCAATGCACTAACGGAGGAATTTCGGGTATATCACTAGAAGAGCACGCCTTATCGCCCATAGGCTAACCGAATGGTGGAAACATTCAATAAGGTGCTAAAAACACGCTGAGCAAGGTTGGCAATGCTCAGCGAACTGATTGGTACCTGCGCATACCCACAGTACTATTGGCCTATCCAACAACATGCAAGAAGTTGAATGGAAAGACACCCTTTAGGCTTGTATATGGTGTTAAAGAAGTGATGCCCATGGAATACATTGTGCCTAGTCTACGTATAGCGGCACTCACGGGTATGACGGATAGCGAAGCCCTGGAATAAAGGCTCGCGCAGCTAGCTAAGCTTGAGGAAGAAAGATTTCTAGCTAGATTCCACCAACAAGTCCAAAAGCAGCGCGAAAAAGCATGGCATGATTAACACATTAAGCTGCACACCTTTAAGGTAAATGATCTGGTTTAGTTATATGACAGTAAGTTTGATAAATTTCTCGGGAAGTTCAGAATGCACTGGTTAGGGCCCTATGTCATTAAGGAGATTATCGATGATGGAGCAGTTCAATTGGTTAAATTGAATGGGGATCCCTTCCCAGGAAAGGTGAATGGCAACCACTTGAAGCCATACATTGGTGGTCCATCCATGTGACTATATGAGGATAGCATAGTCTCAGTGATCCAGGCAGCTGAAAGGAGGCACAAGACTATAAACTACACTGCCCAGGTTGGGGAGTTGCATGATTGGATGATTGTGTGAAGAAAGTAAGTGTCACGGGGTTCGCGACAACGTGAAGGGAGTTGTGCTACTTGGGCAGAAATCGTCCAGTTTTGCCAGAAAGTGACTATTAAAGTCATTTTTCATGATTTGACGGTAGAAATGTGGCCAAATGGGGTCGGCAACCGGGATTTAGGATGAAATTTATGGGTAAAATTCTTGGAAATCTACCGCCAATCTGAAATTAATGAAGCAAATGTGGGGGGAACAGTTGGATTTGAATTCAAAATGTCCTATAAATTACAGGAGGCTGCTTAGCGAAAAACACTTGGCATTTTGAGAATGGAGTTGTTGAGATCTCACGCGCACATGAACCGTGAGAACTTCGAAGCTTTGATAGCCAATTCAGTATTTGAGACATTATCGAAGGTGACACAAGAGTTATTGCATAACATCATGTCGACAGCTACAAAAGATATGGACACTGAAGCAGTGATAGTCGAGGAGTTTGTGCCGAACGTTCTTAGGGAGGCAGAGGAAGTTGTTCCAGAGGTCACTGAAGTATTAGCTGAAGTTCCCAAATCACCACGAAAACCTAGACCAAAGCCGACCCCAAACAAGGAGAGCACGAAGGATAAGAAGCGAAAGCAGCCTACAATACCAGTGTGTGCGTCGCCGAGAAGGAACCCACCGAGGGACAAGCCCACCGCACAAGAAAAGGGTAAAGCCATTAAGCTAGAGCTAGAGGAGGAAGAAATTGAAGACATCCCAATGGATGATGTGGACTTCGGGAAAGACGAGGAGGAAGTTGAAGTCCGAGTTGCTGACCCTATCACTCGGTTGGATGAGTATGTCCCTCCGCACAAGGGAAATACCAAGGTGCCAAAGGGCATTAATGAGGGTAATGTCCCCTTGCAAACCCCTCTACTACTGGATGAGATTGTCTTTGAAGGACCACACTTGGGGTGGGTTACTCTATTAAAAATAGAAGATTGGGACTTAGCTGACCATGAGAAGTTACCACACTTAGCGATGGAGCAGCTGATGCATCGCATTATTGACAGAACCATTAGGATGACCTCGTTGGAACTGCGGAGGTTTCTTAGAGGAGTAGACAAGGTAGGTTTGCTCAACATGCTATGGGTACCACACTAAAACCGCACCACAATTACAATTTTGGTCATCAAGTAGCTGCTATTCTTGGTGCACGATGGGTGTCTATGGCTGGAGGAGCCAATACCCATCATTGATCGATTGATCCAAAGGATCACACGGTTGCCCTACACAGGAGAAAATCCGGCCATGATGTTTGGTAGAAAAGGTGGCAAGCAGGCCGTCACGGAGGCCATTAAGGAGAAATTTAAGCTTGTAAAGAAGTCAAGAGGCTATGTAATCTCAAGTATTAGTGACCCTGCAGTCAAGGTGGCCATGCAGATTTTGGCAGGTAAGGTGATGAGGAAGTGTCGCATAGATGCGTTGCTAACACCTGTCGTCGTGCTAGCAGTCCAATGCATTGAAGGAGTCTAGTTCAATTGGATGCACTATCTCTGCGGTGAGTTCCTTGTGAACTGCGGCAAGGCATAGGATCTCAGCATGACATTCCACTACGTGTGGCTCTTGTTGTCTATTGTGTTGGTAGCATGGGAGCTGCTAGAAGATAGTCAATTCCCCTCGGTTGTTCTGGACCTTCCAGAAGCAGTGAAGTACACTCCACTCTGGGCAACCAAGGATGTGCAGTGCATCAAAGATAGCAAGATATTCTAGATATTTATGGAGATGAACATGCACATGGCTATCAATTAGAAACTGTGGTTATCGCCTATTGTCTTTGCCAACCTGAGGGCTACGCAGAGTTCAAGGCAAACTTTCACCATGTGTTAATCAAGGCATGAAAGGACCCTGCACAAACATGGTATGACATTACTTACTTGGCAACGAATGACACAATTGATGCAGTGCTTAATCACTAGCTGACAGAGTGGCGCACTATATCAGACTTGGCGGTGGGGGTGAGAAAGTTCGGAGCATAGCGTAAAAAGGAGGAGGCCAAGCTTAATATGGTGCAGCTGGCCAAGAAGAGGAAGAAGGAGGCCGCTGACACGACTCAGGCGGAGCGCGATGCAGCCCAGTAGACAGGTGGAACAGAGCGAGGCTTTGACAAAGGCGCGAGGTTGCCTTCGCTCGACATAGAGGAAGAAACGGATGAGCAGATAGAGAAACATGATGCAAACCCAGAAGAGATGTCCACTCGCATCAAGTGTCCAGGGGAATAAGAAAAAGGAGGCTGGAGGAAGAAATCCAAGGCCATTAAGACATCGTTGGACCCAATCACCCTCATAGAGGGTGATTTGCTTGACATTGGAGACACGGTGCGGGATGTCACCATGGAGGCAATACAATAGTTTGAAAAGCAGCAGCAGCTACTATTGGGAGCCATCCAGACAGGTCTGCAGGAGCTACAGACCCGCACATTACAGGTTGGCATGGTGTCCACCAGCCTCATGGTCGGTACTTCAGAAGCCACCGAAATGCTGCATGCAAAGGTTTTTAGCGCAATAGTGTTGCCTGATGGAGCACTGAACACAAAGAATGAAGCTGATAGGCCCACTGTCAGCGCCATCAAGGGAGTGGGGTTGAATCTAGCAGTGCTCCTTGGTGAGGCACTCTACCTATTGTAGGATGGAGTGATTGTGGAGCTGAGGGCCCGTAAACACCACGCTTTACAGGTGATTAGCGAGTAGAGGATTAAACAATGAGCAGATGGCCCTACAACGAGACTCTGCCATCGCTGCCGTGACCGAGGTAACCGACCAAAACAAGCATATAATTCAGGTCATGGAGGAGGCATGCTGAATGGTCCCAGAGTTGGCCATTCTTGAGGAAGAACCGGTCGAGGTGCATGTCTGCAAGCTTGATACAGGGGTGCATGACACTTGTACAGAGTTGGATAGGGTTTAGTTGGAGCTGAACCTATAGATTACAGAATTACAGTTAAAAGCATAGCCTTCAACTCCGCTAGAAGTAAAGGAGCAGCGTGCAACCACTGTCACAGAGGCTTATACCTTGTTTTGTGACAGTGCAACCCTTAGGTGTGGCAGGAGCGAAACCACAAACCACTCAGAGTGTTTTCCATCTGTTAAGTTCATATTAGCTTTGGGGATTTTACACTTCAACCTCTGATCTAATTCGCAAGTTGTCTCGCCTGGTTTCATGGCGATTTCCTTGAACCCCATAATCGACTGTGCCTCGGATTTAGGCCTAATGAATTCTTTATTCAATGTGGTCTGGATATCTGCCACTCCAGCATTTGGGTTATCATTAGAGTACTTTATGTACCACGTTAGCATGCAATCCTGCAAAGGACTAACCAATGTTTCCTTCTTCATGTTATCATTTGTAACGCTCTGAGCTTCCCATACAACTTTCATGAAGAACCAAAACTAGTCTGGGTCCTCATTTCCCAAGCCTTTAAACAAAGGCAGCTTCATTGAATTTGCCATGTTGAACTGCGGTGGAGGTGGTGGTGGTATGGGTGAAGTCGCAGGTGATGGTGGTGAAGTTGGAGGTGGTGTAGGTGGAGGTGGCAGTCGCGGGAATCCCTATTTTATTAACTAAAATGCGCTTCGCGGAGAAGCCTGCACTACTCCCTCTTCATCACACAATGGCGATGAGATCAGTGGGCTATACTCAGGACCATTTCTTCCTTTGTTTCTGTAGGTATTTCCACTTTGCGTAGCTCCAAACATCAAGGTAGTTGCATAACCTGTTTTCCGCACAATAACATCTTAATCCAGGTATTTAAAGACTTCAAGTACTTACCTCGCAGACCTTTGAAAAAGCGTCGCTCTGACTCACTGTAACTAACTGAGGTATCAACTGCAAATTCAATCACAAATCCTCCTATGATGCGATCAAGCCAATGATTGACAGCAAGGGTGATCTTATGCTCAGAGCTTTCCAGTCTCTATACTAACTCTGGGGTCCATACAATAGGACTGTCAAGTCTCCACCTTCCTTCCTTGGCTATCCACTAGCTTCACAATCCACTCGTATAACTCAACTGGAAAGGAACATAAAAAGATCTCGTGGATTTATGTATATAAGTACCTATCTAGCCACTGTTCCTTTGTCAATCATGGAATTTTATTCTCCTGCACCGCGAATTCGGGGATCTTCCTATCCAACCAATCTTCAACCTCTTTCTTAGTAATTTTATACCCTCTGTTCCTACTTTCGTTGATGACCCTTGTTGTTTTCATTTGTAGCTTTCAACCTTTCTCCCTTGATGCTCCAAAAAGAACCAAACAAGAGATCAAATCATAACATATATCAGATATTCAATCATAAACCATGTAAGAGATGAAGGAGCCTTACAATAAACATTATAACACATGCATATGGGATATTTTTTTTGTTTGTATTAATGATAAAGAGAAGGAGATTTACAACTAAGTTCCTTGATGTTGGAGTCTCCTTACAATGATCCTCAACCCAAGCCTTTGAAATAAAAATAACTCCAATGGAAATTTGAGCAAAATATAGGTAAGTTCAGAGGTCTGAAATGGAAAACCAACTCTCTTTGAAGGAATTGTACATATAGGAAGGAGTGGAAATTTAGGGATCCATCAAGGGAAGAGAGAGATACATAATGAGTGGGATTGATCCACTATAGGAGGAATGAGGCCCAGGATATGGGGAGATCAAGCTTAATCTCAACCAATTTGGATTAGATACCAACCACGAGGCTTCTCGAAAAGGAAGCTTCATTTTATTTTTATTTTTCACCTTAGCAAGAAGATCACCATGACCTTACCATAGGAAAAAGAGCGATGACATCAATTTGTATATATTGTGCAATCATTGATCGTCATCACAACTTATAAAATGAGCGCTCTCAATGTCCTCCAAAATAAGGGTTTTTTTAGATATTTATTCCAGGATTCTTATACACCATTGAAAGGTATTTCTTCCATATTTTATGGGGGCTTATGCTCATAGTTCATCAGATTGTGTAAGACCTATATTTGGTATTATTTGCATAAGAGTGAAAAATTTATGTGTAACATTATGCCCTCTTTAATTATGTACATGTGTATTTTATGGTGCAATTATCATTCTCTATTTTCGTGGTTGTGTGAATCATGACCTTCATGAAGACCTATGATGTGCTATATTTCATTTGTACATTAGTTGATATCGAAGGACAATAAGATGGCTAATAGACCACAATGGCATTGAGAATAGTTGGGATTATTTATATGTTTGATAAGGAACTACCTAGATGTTTCATGTATTTGTAAGTTCATCTTCTATTGCACTTAGTTGAAAAGGTTAATTTAGTTAAGGTGATCCCATGTTGTTAGACATCCTTCATAAAGAGGTTCATGAAAAATTTGAAGGGTTTTGTATGACAAATAAAAACATTAAAGAGTATATAGTAAAGAGTTATAGTGTATATGAGTTATTCTATTATGCTAGTGAGTAACATCAAGAAAATCGATAACACATGTGGAACAATTTGGAATGACTATTGGTATGAGGATAAATGGGAAGGAGAGCCACTCCAAATTAATGAGAAAAACTCACGATAGAGTATGTTCTCATATTTAATTACTTTTCTACATAATAATTGTTTATAACAAATGGCATAGTATTAAGTTAGTCTCATATCATTTATTTTGATTTATGAATGAATCAATTAATCTAGAACTTGATGCCATCAATAAATGTATTCCTTACAATGCACAAGCGACATGACCATGGGTCATGCTATATGGTCATGTAATTTTTATTATTACTTATAAAAAAATTAATATATAAATTAAACACATATACAGTTTAAAAAATATGGAACAAGATTCTTAACCATGGATATTTACTCCAATTTACCATGGAGATACTTAATCTATAAATAAGTATTTTTATAATACCATGGGCCAATACTATAGCTTATCAATACCACTTGCTCAAAAAAATATAACTCACTTCATATGACACTTGTCTATATGATATTTTTTAATTAATCAATTTAATTGAAAGGACAAAAATAGGCTGACTACTTTGGATTATTTTTTTTGTAAATATATATACGTTTTATATCATTTCAAAAGTATGAATAATACATGAGAGAAAAATACATAGACATATCCATTTTGACTTCTAATAAAATATATACGTTTTATATCATTTCAAAAGTATGAATAATACATGAGAGAAAAATACATAGACATATCCATTTTGACTTCTAATAAACTAAACATCTGGAAAACAAAATGACAGTATCAACATCTACAAAAACATTCAAGTTTCAGATCAAAACCATGATTCGAGGCCAGTGATCACTATCATAGGTTTTTGCACCAGAGGAATCAAACACCATATATAAAACAACCCATACAAAGCCATTGAATGAAATTATGTGAGACAAAGTTTGTAAGTTCTAGAGGCCAGGGTACAACTCTATTAAAAGGCCACATACAAAGCTCCAATAGACAAATAACATACTGGAGAATAAAGCCACTTCATCTAGAGTTGAGCCAAAACCATCTAAGTATTATAGGGACACTAAAACTACACACAATGTAAGCAAGAAAACTGAGGTTCAACCCCACGTTCCACCATGCCTGAGAGAGAAGGCAGCAAACAAACACCCAAGAGAGTCTCCCAACAATAATAGATCTAAGTAACAAAGTTAAAAAGGAATGAAAAATTACATGAAACCACCATACTAGTCGTGGTTTAAAGAAATCAGAGGAGGAGTTAGAACAATATTTGTTGGAGGGTCGGCAATACCTCTAGAAGTATAATCACTAATAAATAAACTCTCCACCTGCCCCAGACAAGAGTCAACATTCCATAGACATAATCTCTGGTTACGAAGCATCCATTTAATATCCACTAATGAAGAAAAAAAATTATAATTTTCAACTAGTTTACCTTTGAAAATGGGATGTAATAAAGTCGTCATCTATTGATTCAAGGCCAAAGAAATCATGAACTACAACCTCATTTTCCTGAATCTACTAGGAGTTAGGAGTCATTTAGCATCCTTGTCCACCAATTCCAAATCATAGTAAGGATGACCCCCTACCTCTTTGTTTTTGAGAAACAATATCTCCTTCTTCAGTTCCAGAGGAATGACATCAATATCAATAGCCACGGAATTGTAGGAAAAAGGGTGAACCATTGTATGCCTAATGTTGCCTCCACCCCCTCTACGACTGCTCATCCTTTGTCTTGGAGGCATGAAGACTGTTGTAAATAATGGACGAGTACAACGACTAGACAGGCCTAGACTAACAAAACATGATGAAGAATGATAAGGGAGCCCTTGAAAACTAGACCTTAAAACAATACGGTCATCACCTAAAGACCATACTAGAGGCCCAAAACCCAGGAGATTATCCAATTCACTACAATTCAAACTCATAGCCTAGCATGAAGACGTTACAACCTCCTTATGACCCAAACTGGACTGAAGAGAGTTAAAACCGTATCTAGACCCCTGAAATGACAAAATAGCAAGGAGGACTGTACACTTTGAACCTCTAGCAATAGACTTAGATCCACTCAAAATTGACCTATAAAATTACCAATATAATCCTCAGACACCAACAGAACCACCCCTAGAGACCAAGAACTAAGTGCTGAATTACCATAATTAACCTCAACCACTGAGCATGTAGATCCAAAAACTCACTTGAAATGATACCTGTACATAATTTCCCCAAAGGCCTAAAACCTACCAGGAGACAAAGAAGGGACAACTTAGAAATACACGCGAAGAACAACAATTTCCAGCATGAGCTTGAACTAATAAAATGAGAACTCACTAGACTCCAATGGTTCTCACTGAATACTAGATAAGATACCAACTAACTGAACATCGGCCACCAAAGACGTCATCTAGAGCATAATTCCCAGGAGAATTGCTCGAAAACTAGAATACCCACAACATATAACAAAAGAAATAATAGCCAGAGAATCCACCCAATATAGAGTTCCAAAGCCCAATGTTTAGGTAGCAACGTACATACCATGCACCAGAAAAACCACCACCAAATGTCAAATGATAACAATGCGATACCTCTAGTGGAGGTTGAGGAGTTATCCTCACCATAAGCCTACATTTAAATTCACCAAGTGGCAGACATGCTAAGGTACTTGCATTAATTGCCTTTTGCCATATCAACCTAAGAATGAACTAAGTGTTCATGTAGTACCATCTCCAATGTTGCAGTCGGTACTGGAATTAATTGCATCTTGCCACATCAACCTAAGAATGAACCTAGTGTTCATATAGTACCATCTCCAATCCTGTAGTCGAAAAAACCATAGTGACATTACTATTTTAAAGATAAATTACTACTTTGAAAATAAATTTCAATCTTTCAATCTTTAATTTGTGTTTATTATGATAAATATAGTAAATATATAATTATCAATAATTAAATTTGTTTTTATTGTTATAAATATAGTAAAATATATATTTATTAATAACTAAATTAAAATCACCAAAACTCTATTTCAAAATAAACCTAACCTAATTGAAATAAATTGAAATCGATTCAAAGATTCAAAACCAATAAAACAACCAATATAAGTTATTTATCTTTTAAGTTTCTTCTAGTTGCCCTTTGCAAGTAAATCTACTAAACCCGCCCTCTTACATATATTGACAACTCTTCTTTTGACATACGACACGCTAAGGGAGGCTGGCTAGCTGAAGGATGATTTTCCCCTCTTGCCATTAACAGTACATTTCACTAATCAATTTTCCCCTCTTGCCGCGTAATAGCAATTTCACATTTACCATGTCACTGATCACATGTAGGTTTTGGCATCAACGATTCCCTCACGTCTCTGTGTGTAGTCTATTCACCTCTAGATTCCCATTTTTACAACCTGCGGGATGAGCTACGAAAGCAGAGATAATCACACATGCACATTGACAGTCATGGAAAATCGTATCATATTTTGAAAATTTTTGTATCTTCAATCACAGTGGTTAATATCTATGAAGATCCAATAATTTTTGGGCATTTTCAATTGACCACTCTTACAATGTAAGCACTGACACGAAATGAAACAAAACTGTCGGTGGTGCTAGTTCTAATTGTATTAGAATACATACAAAAAAATATGCTCTACATTTCATTGTATGTACATGAAAGTCTATAACGACAAAAGGTCAGTAACTGCTTCGAAGGAAATATATCATATTGCGTTATATTGAAAATGGTCATACCATAATATATGGTCGGGAAAAATAGGTTTTTAGCTATGAGAGGTAATAATATGGGATGAAGGTTCGATATAATTAGTTGATGGAATATGTTAAAGTTTATTTTAGATGTTCCATATGCCATTTGTATGGTTGGAAGTTGCTTGCTAGTGAAGAAATCGTGGAAGAGAGGGTATTAGTTAACAAACATCAATACTTCTGGGCAAAGGTGGAAAAAAGGAAAAATGGACAGTAAAGATTTTTTTAAAGGTAGGTGAATTAATTCTAAGAAATCTACTTGCAATATTGTTGATGAAATTTTACAAGAAATAGTTAAACTTAAGGGGGTTCTTGCAAGTGTGAAATAAGAAAAATAAAGAATAAATGGAGAGATGGAGTTAGATATATTAAAAAATATTAAAAATATATATATTTATAAATTTTATTTTATTTTATTTTTTAACACTTTTTTTTCTTAGGGAAATCGGTATTGAGAATCATACAATCATAGATGCCACCCACAATCGGTAACTAGAACCATACAATCATAGCTACCATTGTGATGACCCGTGGTAATCTTGGGATGTGCCTTACTAAGTTACTGTAGTTAAATAATTTGATTCTGAAGTTATTAGCCAACATGGCTAAAGACAAGATTAAAACTCGTAAAAAGAAAACATGTGCTGATTTTATTTATAATATAACATGGTTATTTCTTTTGTTAAGTATGGTTGAAGAGAAATGCTAGAGTAAGCATACACCAGGTAGTTGGATAATTATGAGTAGTTATCTACTCAGATCCCTTTTGAAAACAAAACCCAAAAAGGAAAAAGCCAAAAGGGTATGATCAACCTAAGACGAGGGGGAGGAAAAGGTATAGAAGTGGAAATGGCTCAATATTTGTTTGGCCATTGTAGTCTATTTTGGAGCCGTGGCTCAGACTATGGATCTTTTGCTAAGTTTGTTATTTACCATATAACTTAGTGGAAACTATAAAGGGTTGATTCCAAAACTACCTAGGGATAGCTAGCTCAGGGGAGAGGTGTAGTGAGACGACTGACCTTGTGGTTTGGAGGAGAATTGTTCATTCTGGTGATTACAGACTCATAAAAAGAACAAATAAGTAATTCTAACAAACTGATAGAATTGAAAATGTGAAATTGAATAAGAAAGCTAGTGGTTGGATTGTTTTTCCCTATTCTTTTATTTAAACTCTGTGTGTATATCTACTGTGAAGGTGATATCCACTGTGAATTTTTATATACACTGAGAAATATTGTATACATTATGAATTGTTACATGCATTCTGAGTTCTTTCAATTACCGAGAACTGATAAAAAGTGTCATGAAAACTTATACCCTGTTTGAATTTTTCACTGAATAACAAGTGCAATTAGTGCAGGAAATGCGTCGTTCAACACAAGAAAAAGAATCATACTTCATACATTTGAACACCAATAAAAAAGGGACTCGTATTTATGAACGTAAGGAAAGAAATCATATAGATATTGTAGTAAAAATAACCATGTTGCAAAATATCATAACAGATAATTACTTTGTCCATAAATGCGAGAGAAACAAATTTTTATACCAATCTGGAATGTAGAATCCAATCATGTAAAGAGAATCCCAATTTCCAAACATCGATAAAGGATACCGTTTCAACTGTACTAGGGTATTGCATAGTTTAATTATAATGAAAAACTAATTTGAAAGACATAATTACTTTTCCTGTTGAGGTAGAATCGAATTTCCTATGCATTTGGGAGTAATCATTCTGGAAAATTAATAAAATTCAAAATAATTTCTTGAAAAATTAATATATATTCAAAAACAGTTGAACTAAACAAAAATAAAGTATGTAAACTCCAGTAAACCCTTCATATGTGAAATATTTACAACCAGTCCATCAAAAAGGTAAATCAGTTAGAAGTTTGAATCATTCCTTGAATTCGCTGATAAACTCGTAAAGACCTAGGAAATAGGACAACTTTTAGGCCGAGGGCATGAAATACAATGGGTGTAAAGCTTTAACCAAAACTTAAATATCTCGAGCTAGACACATTTCCTACTTTACTCCAGCCTGTAACCATTCATAAACTAAGAGTTCATGGCCTTAAGCTTCCCATAGTTCAAAATCAAACTAAGAAATAAACTGAAAACTAAAACCTAGAAACCCTTGGCGGTATAACCTAGCCCTGGTAAGGACTACTGAAGCTACGAAAAACCCTTGATTGGTCCGGCAGGATGAGCTTGCACCAAACATAACATTGAGAAAACTTAACATAAGAATAAAATATGATGATTTAACTATAGGAAGAGTCGACCATATCATAATCACCATAAATATTACCTATGAACTATTTCCCCGCAGTGAATAGACCTCGACATTCTTATCTACTTGCATGGACACTGTTGCAAGAAGAAAATCCATGAGAAAAGCGGGAAGTGAGGTTGTGGGGTTGCTGCATGCCGTTGATACAACTGTAGACATGTCTAAATTCTCAAAAACACCGACAAGCCGAGGGATGGATAGAAGAGTCATTCAATGCCTGTAGCAATGACATAAACTACATCAAGAAGGTAGGGAAAGAGCATCAACTACCTATGGGAATATCAAAGGAAAAAAACCCTTGTACTCTGTAGATCAAAAATCCTCTGGCACCGGAGAAAGTAAACTGAAAACATGACAAAATGATTGAGGAAACGATCAAATGGGATTTTCCCTCCACCCAAGGCGGCATGCAGCTCAGGATGTTGAATAGACTACGAGGTGGGCTGGGTTTCCCTAGGACATTGATTACATTCAGAAGGCATGTCGCACGACAACTAAACTTTAATTGCAAACATTTAAATGCATTAAGAGTTTTGTACGCACAATATATACATATATAATAAACATTAAAATGACAAGATTAATCAAACCAAAGACAAGTTTAATTTAATCCATGATGGGGTGTATTTCATTATGCTTTAATGTGTAATGATTAAATTCATCAACTCTGATTTGATATTTGTGATTTTTACCTTAATGTTTTTGTGTTATTAGTTATTAGTAGTGTATGGAGATGTATGACATGTGGTATTAGAGTGAACATTTCCACACTGAGAGTCTAATTGGATATTACAAAATTTGCCTTGTGTGTGTTCAGAGAGAGGGAGAAGATAAATTATCATGAGAAGGAAAAGTGGACTCACCTCTACACCCTCAGCAAGACTGAGTACATAACGGGACATAATACCCATAGAAGGAACTAATTCGGGGTTATGGATTCAACTAGAAAGTGAATCATGTAACAGAGCCACTGCAATGATGGAAACAATTCAAGAACTTCAAGTAGAAATGACGACTCTTCGAACAGAAAATGAATGACTTGTATGGGAACAAGAGCTTATAATCAAAAGATAATAAAAAACATCGAAATTCTAAACCAAGTTCTGATAATTGTAATCAGGGTGAGTCTTAGTGAAGAAAATAGGACTCCATGCCAAAAGGGAGCCAAACACAAGAATCTAGAGGTGGTCTGAAAACACAAGATAGAGAGATCGAGGAGATCTCTGTCAGCGATGAGCATAAAAAAAATAAGAGGCAAAAGGTTGAGTTACAAGGAGAATTTGAAAATATTCCGCCTGCAAGCTATGATGGTGAGACTGAGGAAGCTGCCAAGTCCTAGTTAATAAACATAATTAAGTACTTTCAAATTTATGATTATTATGAAAATTTAAAAGAGCGGTTAGTTTTTTATCAATTACGGGGAAAGGCTACCCTTTGGTGGGAGGAAATAAAGGCAGTACATTTTGTTTATGAGAAATCAATTACCTGGGATGCATTTCAAAAATATTTCTAGAATAAATACCTCATAGAATGATTCTATGATGATAAAGCTAAAGAGTTTCACGAATTGCGATTGGGACAGTTGACCATGGATTAATATGTAGCCAATTTTTCTTCTTTTCTGTGGTATGTACCATATTTATGGGAATAAAAAGCTAATGTGTAGTGGTTTATTAGTAGTTTTCAGACACACATGAATGAATGACCTGAATTTGAATACCCATAAACTATGGATGATGTTGTGCAAAAGGCCTGAATCTGTTACCAATATATGTAGAAGAAGGAAATTAATAAAAATTGGAGAGCAAAGAAAGGGAAAAGGACCGCATAGAATAATGGAATTAATAGAACCAGTAACCCCCGAAATACCTTCAAAGGACAACAAGGGAAACACACAAAAAGGGATCAGCAGAGAAGTTAATTTGCAAATGAAATTAGGCCAGTGAATCCAGCTAGCAAAGCTGAAGGCGAACAAGGGAAAATACCTCCTCTATGGTGTTGGGGTTTTGGAGAACCACATTATATTACAAATTTCCACATCATGGGAGGATGGAACCAATAATGAACTTGGAGGAGGCATCAACACTGGGCGATGTAGCAAAGGAAACACGTAAGATTAATGAAGCCTTGGAAGATTGGCAAGAAAATTATCAACACGTCATGATTGAAATATAAGGTAACGTGTCTAAACATGTTGTTTTGATTTTGATAGATCCTAGCACCAATCTAAGTTACATAAGTCCTAGTGTAGTAGAACTATGTCAGTTACAAACCAAGAATTTTGAGAATCCATGGTTAGTTCAACTCACCACAGGTGCCAAGCGGTGGGTGGGAGCTAAAGTGGAAATTTTTTTAGTTGAAATATAAAATCAAATCATTAAGGTGAATTTAAATATTTTACCTTTATCTTCATATGACATGCTAACAGGAATGGACTAGCTAGAAGCTCATTGGTCTTTAGTAAATTGTAAGGAAATGAATATCAATTATTTGGATGATAAAGGTGTTAGAAGAGAACTACAGGGTATTAAGAGGCCAGTATAATTAAGAACCATCAATGCTTCCCGGCTTGGGAAGTGTTTGAGAAAAGTTGTCGTATCTATGCAGTACAAGTGAGTTATGCTAAAACTGATAAGGTAGCCCCTGAATTGAAGAATCTGCCAATAAATTAAGAGTTTGTAGACATGTTTCCTGAGGAAAAGCGGGGCTGCCACCTAAAAGAGATATTGATTTCACCATAGAATTAATACCTGGAGCAACCCTAGTTTCAAAGGCTCCCTACAGGATGAGTGTACATGAACTTACATAATTGAAAATACAACTCCAAGAGTTGTTGGATAAAAATTACATACGGCCCAATGTGTCACCCTAGGGAGCACTGATGTTGTTTGTTAGGAAAAAAGATGGCACCCTGAGACTATGCATTGATTATCGTCAATTAAATAAATTAACCATTAAAAATAAATATCCATTACCTAAAATTGATGACCTATTTGATCAGGTCAAGGGCGCTAAGATATTTTATAAAATTGTACTCGATATGGGCACTATGAATTTGTACTCCTACCCTTTGGACCAACCAATGCTCCTGCTACATTCATGAGTCTAATGAATGGAATATTTCATCCATATCTGGATAAATTTGTATTAATATTTATTGATAATATATTTATTTAATCAAAAGATTTAGAATAAGATCACCAACATCTGCGGATTTGGTTACAAGTTCTAAGGGAACATGAGTTGTATGTGAAATTCAGTAAATATGATTTCTTCAAAGAAGAGATACAATACTTAAGACACGTTATCACACAAGATGGCATAGCAGTGGACCCAGACAAAATTAAATCTGTCATAGAATGGCCCACCCCCAAAAATATAATAGACATACGATCCTTCCTAGGGCTGGCTGGATATTATCATTGATTAATAAGAGGATTTTTGAAGGTAGCTTATCCCTTGACCTCATTACAAACAAAGGGAATTTTTTTTTAATTGGACTAAGTGTTACAGGGAAAAGTGTCTATACAGAACTGCTTATCCCACTAAGGTGTGGTAGCTACCTTAGAAACAAACAGAGTAAAGCTACTTTTGTTTTTCCTTTATGAAATATAGATGAGAGAAGAACAAGAGAGACCAATCTCTGTCTTGCGCTTGGCTCCTAGTTTGATTTCTCTCTCTTCTGATAATCTTTTGCTACTTGCTTCTTTGCACGCCCAGCTTCACAGAGTACCTGTAGAATCAGAGTAGCACAACACTATACAAGAACATGGATCTATAATCATAAACAATCTAGGATCAGATGTAAATTGACCATACAAATGCATAAAACATAAATGACACAAGAGTATGGAGGAAAACTTGAATAGCTTTTATTGATAATCAAGAAAGAGCCAAGGGAGTTACAACGAGTTGTTCTGACCCAGCATCATCCTCTCAGCAAGTAAGCCCTTCTTTACCTCATACAAAGCTTAGATCACCTAACACTATGATGTTGTCTCAAGAAACCAACAACAATTCCTTACAAGATGCAAAATTCCAGCCCCTGGATCTCTGGGATGAGGGATCTATATATAGATATCTGTAAGGGAGATGAGTCAGCTTGTGATTTGATTAGTGTCTTCCCTCTGATAGTTCTTGCTTCCACTTGGAGATTGATGATCTCTTACTCATCCTTGGCTGAATTCAGAGAGGCAAGTGTCACAGGAGAAGTTTCTGGAAGATTCCATGCCTCTCCACCTCGCGGATTGACATTGCCATTTGTCACTTCTCGCCCATTGGACCCCATAGAAGGGCTTTTTGAAATGAAACACACCCACAAAGTGTACTTAGGTGAGATGCAATGCACTTTTCCTATGGAGCAACTCAAATGATCCTGTTTTGACCAGTTCTGAGCAATTTTTCATGGAGAACTTCTGGGAGAAGCTGTAATCAGTTGACCTTGTTCCTTTAGGGGTTAGAACAACACTTTTAGGGACTTAGGAGCCCTTGGTTTATGGAAATTTTATGCTTGGGGTTGCAGTGCCCAAAAACTTCTATAACAGTTGCCCCCTAAAGCATGAGGTCGTTAATCTTTTTTTGATGTCGGGTGAAATGCTTTATTATGAGGATCCAAAGTTCTTTCAAGCTGGGAGGAGACCTGTAATAAGATACAATACAATACATTATCTTCATAATTTTTTCATGATCTAGCTGAGGCGGGCATTCCCATGCTCAGCTTTGTAAATTCATTTTCATGTACATAGGACAGACAATCGTCTGAGTGTAGACTGATGATTCTAGTAGAGCCATCATCCCTTTGATTGGATGATTATCTGTGCAGCAACGATGTACATTTGATGTCTTTATGTCCCTGAATATATATCGCAGCCCAAATGGATGAAACTAGATCCGGGGTCTTCAATATCGTTTGATCTTCACTCGAAGTACAGGTCTATCCATGTGAGAGATGTTCTGGAGTCAAACAAGGAAAGACATTGCCTGATTACCAGCCAATGATGTAAGCTGTTAACAGGTGCGAGAGGAATCACCGATAATGATAATGACCCTCAAGGTACTGCAGTACAATTCACGTGGTGTGAATAAAGTACTTGGTGTCGAACACCACGCAAAATCTTTCAGTCAAAGGCCATTGATGTAAAACTGTCACCGGAAGTGAGAAACTTGCCATTGAGGCATGCAAGATTCAAAGTACTGAACGGGGTGTTCCTAGATCGACTTCTTGGATAATGAGCTGATGTCGACAAGAAGCGATCCGTCATAGGAGGGACTTAATGAATCCCACATCAATGACACAGAATGGAGCAAATGATTTTAATGGAGGTGAAAACAATCTGGTGATATAAGGTTCAGGGTGGCGTTCATGAAAGAATGGAGCGTAAATGTATTGTAGCAGGTGAGACACATATGAATTCTCTGAATGACTTCTCTTGAACATATCGGCGACACTGACATGATGGATTGGTAGCATTAACCCCAAATGTGGATGGTGTGATGGGACCATGGTGATGTGACCGGTGAATGAAGCAACCCAACCCGACTTGGATGCGGAGTGAAAATGTCATGTTCAAGAGTGACTTGCTACCAACAAAGTTGATTCATGTTTGCTTCCCAATTTTTCCCCAGTCATTGCTGACCAGTACCTCTTTATTTTTGTCAAGCTTGAGGAGGATAACATATGCTTGTTCTATAATTTTCCCTTCGGGCAAACCCATCTCTATGTTTTAACGAGCCTAGCAATAGTGAAACTCGTTCTTGTCTGCTATGGACAAGTTTGTCGCTATTAGGTTTTAACGAGTTTAACGACAAAGATAACTCGATCCTTTTCAATTTTAGAGAGTCTAAAAAGGGACGTAAAGGAAACTCCGAAATTCCTTTTTCATCATCTAATCCCTTAAGTCCAAAAAAGTATAAACCAATACAGAAGGGATGAATTTTCGATACTTTTAATGAGCTGAACAAAACAAGCGCTCGATCTTTTAGTGTAATAATCCCTCAGGTCCAAAAAGATTAAAATCTAAAGGAGGGATAGCACTTTTGGTCCCTTTAACGAGCTGGAGAGGCCAATGGCTCGGAAATCTTTTCATATTTTACGAGTCAGTTGAAAAGAGCTTAAAGAAGGCTCGTTTTTTGAGGAACGAGTGATAAAATTGGGTAGCAGTTGATTCCAGGTAAGGTTTGGAATTTTCCAATCACGGCAGTGTTACAAGGATGGCTAGTGAGATCACTCTTCGTAGCTGTTCCTCAAAAAGGGGTAAACAATCAAATGGAGGTGAATGATTGGCCAATACAGAGTGGAGGTGATGATGAGAACACGACCAAGGCTTTAAAGGCTGAAGTACAACATTCACGATGGTTATTTACCAGGAAATAATTCATTTTTTAATGAGCTTAAATGCGGGGAGAAACATTTGCTCATGACTTATGTTTTTTTTTTAACGAGCTTGAACTATGTGCTAAAACTGCTCGATACAATGGTCATTTCTTGACTTTACCATAAGTAGCTTCGTTCTTTCAAAGATTGTACTGCATTTTCAATTGCTTCATCAAACTAGTTAGAAATGAACAATATATGCTTGAGAAATGAGTTAGAACACTAATATTTTACTCGACTTACGTAAAAAGTAATTTAAAAGTGCTTTTACCTCTCATTTTACCATTTCATTTGAACTTTGGCTTGTTGGAGCTTTGGAGGTGCTTTTCCCCTTGATTTTCATCAACTGATTCCAGGATATTCTGTGGATGATTCTCGGTGCCGTCTGGACCAGGTAGGAGCTAAACCTGAGCTCTTTCACTTCATACCCTCCATTTTGCATTCAGAGCTTGATCCCTGGTTTTTCTGAGCCTCCGGGGTTTGAAAAACTCGCCCTGGCTTCAACGCACCTTTTGTGTATTGAAAAGTGCGTTGGATGTTAGCCTGTCTAGTGTCTAACTGACATGCAATGCACCTAGAACACTACTGTAGGTGCGATGGGCACAAGGAAGGAAATTTATGCACAGTTTTTGATGGAAATTTTGCCTGTTTCTCACCAAATCAGGATCTAACTCTTCTCTTGTTTGTTTTCAAAGATTTTTGGAGCAAGATGACTATTACATGGCGAGAACGTGAACATGAAGAAGAGGACATGCTTGCTTTACATGATCCGGTTACAGTAAACGCACTGCGGAACTGTGGCTTGCTGAAGTTTTTCTGCATTTCTAGCATGAGACAACAAATCAACTTGCTACAGTATTTGCTCAATGCTTGGGATCCTATAAGCCAAGTGTTCCAGATTAGGGGCAAATCCATCCCCTTGACTGTAGTGGACATCTATTTCTTGACCAGCATATCGAGGCGGGGTGCCCCCATCTCTTTATCAGGTTCGGCCCGAGGAGGTGAATCTGTGAGAGATTATGTTCACAGGTATTGCAGAGAGGTATCTCAGCCAAGTAAAGACGGCAAGATCATCATCCGTGATGTCACTGATAGGTCCCTAAGGACTATTTTGTTTACTTTTGGTAGGATGGCTAGTGGTGTGGCTCTTGATGTACCCAACCGATCTTATATGCAGTATGCCTTGGAATGTCTCCAACCGAAGGTGTTCAACTGGTGTGACGTAGTACTCCTTGTGATGAAAGAACAATTGACCAAGGTCAAGAGTGGGAGGTTGAAGAACTTTGGATATGGTTCTATCTTGACCACCTTCACCTTGGAAAAGATACCACTGATGCAGCCGCAGTATATTGCACTCGATTTACCTTTACCGACTGAACCACGTATGCAGAGATGGGTCGACCATATGTTTAGACATGTTGGTCAGTCTCAGATTTCTTTTTCTGATACCTTCTTTGGGTGGTTTTATCGTTAGGAGATGGTTTATTCCGAGTATCCATATGCTGGTATGGACTTCCGGGGTGACCCAGATTTAGTACTGCCGGCTGGCGAACAGTGGGGTGCCATTGGTAAATTCTTTGACTATATTCCTGTTTATCGTTTTTCTTTTATAATGTCCTTGTGCTTTATTCTATCAAGACTAATCAAAACTCATGTGTTCATGCAGATGTTGGTCCCATTCGGCCAGTAGTACGCCTGAGAGTGCAAGTTGCCGCCCCAGGAGGAGAGGCTGTTGGAAGGGCTATCCTTCGTGACGTTGATGTGGCCGAGACTCTTACAGCATTACAGGACCAGGTCGAGGGCCTCACTCTTGGTATTCCAGATGTGAGGACTGACGAGCTGCCTTTGAGGTTGCAGCGACATACTACTGGTGTGCCAAGATGATGGACTAGGCTCTTACGCATGATCACACAGGTTGTGACTTGCTATCACGAGCATCATTAGACTAGGGTGCCCCCTAGCATTTTGAGTTTTGGGTCATTTGACCATTTTTGTCTTGGTTACAGAACATTATGTGTAAACCATAAACAGTTATATATATATATTTTTGATTTTCGGAGTTTTATTTTGGTTAAGTTACATGATCCAAACGCAAATATTGATGGGATGCTTCTTTTTATAAATGTTGCAAATGTCTATCTAACACATAATTTGCCAATGAGTCAGTTAATGTGTTTAATCTTCTGGAAATATGCTGATATTGAATAAAATCAAATTGCCTTTCCAAAATCTTAACCCTTAGGAACATGCGATAAATAGCTGGATTTCAGACAGAGTAGATAACAGTGAGTTGTAGTATGACGAGTTGTGAGTCTAGCCTGACAATAAGTTGGCGTATACCATGTGTGATGGCATCAGAGAGAAGTTCTATCAACACGCTATATTCAGCGATGTTATTCGTTGATCGACTAATACATACCCCTCTGAAACTTACTAACTCGCCGCTTGGATCAAAAATGTCCCAGGACGCGGAAGATAGGTTCTGCGAACTACGACTCGCTCCGTCGGCATATCCAACACATGACTCCGATAGGTTTGACATCTGCAATAAATGTAAAAAGTGGATTACTTGACCAAAACAAACACTTTAGCGAAAACAAAAACATAACAAAAGCATATAGGTTACTATACTGAATCACGCATAGTAACGCTTAAGGTACAACCCATTACGAGGTTGTGCCAGTGGAATCTTGTCATAATCCATTAACTCGTAGGCTCCTTTTGCTAATACTTGCTTAAAAATATAGGGGCCCATCCATAAAGACTTCAATTTACCTGCCCCCAATTTATCGGATTCTTGGTCATAAATCAAGACCAAGTCACCTTCTGAGAAGACACGGGGTTTGACATTCTTGTCGAACTGCGCCTTGACCCGTTTCTTATGGGCTTCGTTAGCCAAAGAGGCATCACGACGGGTTTCATCCAATTGGATTAGTTCCAAGAAATGAGCCTCCTCTTCTGAAGTCCCGGGGAGAAGGTCAATTGTGAGTTTGAGGGATGAGATTTCACACTGGATTGGTAAGACTGCTTCTAGGCCATATACCAGCTGGAAAGGTGTAAACCCAGTTGCATTCCTTACTGATGTTCAGTAAACGCACAAGGCTGAGTACAGGATTAGGTGCCAACTTCTTTTGTGAACTCCAATCATCCTTTGTAGCATGCGCTTCAGGACCTTGTTGATTGCTTCATCTTTTCCGTTGGCTTGCGGGTAATATGGAGTAGAGCTGTTGTGAGACAACCCTAATTTGGCAGCTAATTCGACCATCATGTGATTGCAAAAATGTGATCCATGATCTGTGACTATAGCTTGTGGGACGCCGAATCTGGCAACTACATGATTGAGAAAGAAGAGGGCAGCTGTTTCACCAGTATTATCTAATGTAGGCATTGCCTTGGCCCATTTGGTAAAATAGTCAACTGCGACTATGATATACCCATGCCCCCTGGTCGAGGTGGGGTTACATGTCATGAAATCGATGCCCCATTTGGTGAATGGCCCAACAACAACTATTGGCTGCAGAGGTGCGGGTGGTCTTCTAGTTTTGATATCGAAAATTTGACAGGCATGACAACTTCTGACTGCGGTTATGCAATCTTTGAACATTGTTGGCCAGAAGTATCCTGCTCATAAAATTTTCTGTGCTGTAGCGTAACTGGATTGATGCCCCCCACATGCACCTGAATGACAATCATTGAGGACTTTTTCGCCCTCCTCATGGGTTAGGCACCTCCGTAGAACTGTAACGACACCACGACGGTAAAGTGTATCACCGACGATCATGTAGTCTTTTGATTGGTATCGAATACGTTTTTGTTTGGAGCGAGAGGTACTGGGCCTATATTTTTGGGTTTGGAGATAAATGATTATATCCCCATACCACAGTTTGCTTGAAGATATCAGAAACAAATTTTCGCCCACGATCATTTCTTCGGATGTTTCATCGTTGGACGACAATGGGAGATCGCATAATAATTCTGCGGTAGAGCTTTCTTTGACTTGGATTTTACAAATTCCAGATCAAACTCTTGTAGAATTACTATCCATTTTGAATACTTGCCCCCCAGCAACTGTCGCGACAATATATAAGTCATGGGGTTGCAATTTGACAGAACGTTAGTTTTTCGAAAGAGGACATAGTGTCGAAATCTCTGTATTGCTTGAACAGTTGTGAGTGCTAGCTTTTCAACATAAGAATATTTCCTTTCTGTATCATTTAAGTTCCTACTTAAATAATATATAGGGTGTTCAATTCCGTTGTCTTATTGAACTAAAACCATTGCGATGGTTTTATCCGCTGCAGCCAGATACAGGTTAAAGTCTTTTTGACAATCAGGAGCATACATTAATGTTGCTTTCATTAGGGATTCTTTTAAAGCATCAAAGGAAGCTTGCGCAAACTGATCCCAGACAAAGGGTACTTCTTTTTTCAAAAGACGCGTGTAACCTTTAGCAAGTTCGGCGTAATTTGGAATGAACCTCCTCAGAAAGTTTTCTTTCCCTTGGAGTTTCTGAATCTGAAGCAAATTGGAAGGTGGAGGCAAATTTATGATTGCCTGAACCTTACATGGGTCGAGACGAATCCCGTCTTTCGAGACTACAAAGCCAAGTAAATGACCAGAACTGACACAAAATACACATTTGTGTGGATTGAGTCATATCTTTTAGTGTCGGCAACGTAGAAATATTGCTCTTAAATGTTGCGGATGATCAGTCCATTTTCACGAATGAGCAGGAAGGTCGTCGAGGTACGATTGAATGATGTTTTTGATGTCATGGAAGGCATAATTCATTGCCCTCTGAAATGTTGCCCCTACGTTCTTTAAACCAAAGGGTAATTTTCGATATGCGAATGTGCCCCACGGACAAATAAATGTAGTCTTTGACTGGTCTTGTGGGCGGATATTTATTTGATTATACCCAGAGAATCCATCCATAAATGAAAAGATTTCACATCCGGCGCATTCATCAATTATCTGGTTGATGAAGGGTGTAGGGTAGTTGTCTTTTGGACAAGCTTGATTTACATCCCTATAATCGATGCACACTCTAATCGTTCGTTGTTTTTTCATAACACGGACAATATTCAATACCCAATCGGTTAGAGGAACCGGGTAACTGAAACCAGCATGGAGAAGTTTTTCAACTTCTGCCTTTATGGCAGCGGCTTTCTTGGGGTGCACCTGCGATAGCCGTTGTCGTACTGCTTTGACATCTGGATACATCTTGATTCCATGTTCAACGATACTCGAGTCAATGCCTGGATTTCATTATATGACCAAGCAAAGACATCTCTGAACTCGTGAAAAAGAGCGTTATATACTCCCTTTTCTTTATTTGAAACTTCCTCTCCTTATCAGTCGATCCCCCTATCGGTCCTTGCACTAGGAAGCGCAAGCCCCTCCGGGACCTTCTATTTCGACTACTTTCTACTCTATCCAATTACACCCGTGAAACTCAACAGACACTTCGAAACCCTTGAAGCTCCATCCAATTACACCCCTTAAACAGGACAGATGCTTCGCTTGCTTGCTTTGATAGATACAACATTTTCCAACATAATATTCTCTACAACATCTGTTTTGGTCGAGATATTTATGGCGATAGTCTCTTCAATATTGGACAAGTTTCACTCGGAATCCACCGTGTTTACAGTGTTTGATAGAAAATAAAAAACTGAAGGATGATAAAGGTCATCAGGAGTATTTTCTTCATAATCCGGAAGAAAGGAACGATGGTGGTAATCTTCCCATGGTGCCCCTTCAATTACCATTGATTGAACAATTCCTTCATCGGTGACATGCACTCTCGACCAAGGATCTGAAGGGGTGCCATATTCCTTAGACCTATCTATCCAAACGCTTGATGAGCATTTATTTGGGTTTGCTTCCCATGCTAGGAACATTGATTGCTACAATATTTCTGTTGGGCTTGGAGGCAAAACCTGCAAATGATCCATGTCGATATCGTTTTCTGAGATCTTTTTTGAAGATATCATATTGTAGGTTCCTACAGACGCTACTTCCGCCAAATTGATTGGAGGTGGAAGGGCAAAAGTTGCCATTAATATAGGGTCTTTTAGTAGGCCTACTCCGATATTTTGAAGCGAATGGGGGCTTCCATGGATCATTGGAATGCTTCCCGTAACTTGAGAACCATTGGGGAGGAAGTTTTGTTGATCGACGATTGTAATCCCTCCTTGAAAGGGAAATGCAATCTTCCTAAAATAGGTCGATAGAATAGCAGCCATAGCATATATCCATGGTCTTCCCAGTAGGATGTTGTAATCGAGATTTTCGTCGATTACTTCAACATCTATTTCTACTGTTTTTCCTCCTAGTTCCACCTTCAAGTTACTTAGAATACCATATGGGGTATATGTTCGTCCGTCAAATGCTTTTAATGTTGTTGAAGATCACGACAAGGTTGGAGATCCTAAAGTTTTCCAGCAACTCATCGACATAATACATGTAGATGCCCCCTCATCAATAATCGTTTGATGAACAGGTTTTTTAAGGGCTTTCACTTGAATGAGGAAAGCTAGTTGAGCTGGTAACTGAGGATCGTATCCTTTATGATCAAAGGATACAAGATTGGAATCCTTTGGGTCTATCCCACCGATGGCTGATAATAAAGCTTGCTTTTGGGATGGGCAATTTTGTAGTATCTCAAGAGTCGAATCTTCCACTATATTATAATGTTGTGCTACTCTAGCACGAGGATTAAATGTCGACTTGTGTACTACTCCCTTTGGCTATTTGATTGTGAGTTCAGGAATGATGGGTGGCGCAACTTCTGTCGAAGTTGGTGTCGAACTACTAGGTTGATCTTTATCCTTGTTATTCGACAGCTGTGGATTCCCATAATCTTTGTTCCTTGTCGATATCAAAGCATCATTTTGCTGTTTGGAAACCGACAACCTCAGCACTTGAGACGGGGAAGCATTTCCACTGTCAACCAGATTTGTTCCTGGATTCGGAAACAGATCAGTTAATACTGCTGAGGTATTTGTATTCTTGAATAATTTTTTAAGCTCAGCTTTATACGGACAATCTAATGTCCAATGATCCTCATCACATATAAAGCATGGATGATTTGGTTTCCTATTTCCAGAAGGGTTTGTAGAAGATTTTTCAAGTGATGATTCTTCCTGTTTCCTCTTCTTCCCTTTACCTTTCTTCTTACCCCCTGGTTGCTTGGTTTCTTTGCCTTTATCTATCGATACGACATTTACTTCCGAGGCAAGAAGTTCCTCTTTTGAATTTTGACTGGAAATCTTACGAGCCTTTTTAGATGTAGCCTTTGTTGATTTCGTGTCTGTTGCGCCAATCACGCCATCACCGGCATGAGAGTCATTGTTTGATTTAGGAGGAGGAGGGACTGAGAATTCCGATCTAGGAGCGTCAGGATTTTTATCGTAGAGCGTGCCAGACTGAGTATAAATCAAGTCTAAATATTGTGCACGAGCAATGACTTACTCTTCAGTGACGATTCCCCCTTTTGCCACATCTTCTGTAATAGAAGGCAATAATGACTTAATAAACCATTCAGCTAAAAGCTGATCAGGAACATATGTTTTTAGCATTCTACGATGACGTCGCCACTCATGTATATGACCAGATATGTGAGTGGTCGTTGTTTGTTTGAAATCGGTAAGAAGTTCCGTTCCCGTTTTGTACCTTATCAGTAACTGAAAATGGGTTAAAAAGGTTGTGGCTAGGGTACTGAAGTTGTCAAATGAAGCTCTGGGCAATTCGATATACCATTTTGCTGCTGGACCAATTAACGTCCTCTGAAAAAGGTGAAGCCTAATTGAATCATTGTTTAGGGTGTTTGACGAACACCACAAATGAAAGATCATCACATGATTCGACGGATCTTCACCTGGATTTCCATTAAATTTAGGAATATCTGATGGAAGTTTATGTGGAATCGCTAGCCACCAAGGGGCGTAAGAGATTGGATCGTTTGTCAACCGATTTAAATCAGGTAACTCTAAAGTCGCCACGAAGGGTAACTGTTGATTCAGGTTAGGTGAAGCATACCCAGGATAAGATAGGATCACCTGAGCAGTTGGTCTTTGCATACCAACATAATGCATTTGATGCTGGTAACTTTGGTAAGGTTGGTGGGCATGACCATTGTAGCATGGTTGATTTTGACCGTTTTGAATATACGGCTACTCACTATTTGCAAAGATTTGTTGCTTAGAACCTTGGTATACTTGTTGGAACTGCGGTTGTTGGTATTGCACTAGCCATGGTTGTGAAGCCATGTGCTATTGACCGATACTAACTGTTTGACGAAGATGAGGGGTAATTGTACCTGTTTGAACCTTTGTCATTCCACCAGTCGGCGATTATGGTTGAGTTGCAGGATCAAGAGGCTGTTGCATTACAACCTGAGAAACCTGAGGTTGGCATACAACAGGCAGCGCTTGAACTTGCGACACCGTCACAATAGCTGGCGTAGTTGGTATACTTGACATAGGTAAACATTGTTGCATCGAATATACAACTCTTGGTTGTTGAGGTAGTATCGGTACCCAACTGTTTGACGTAATTTCAACATAACCTGAATTTTGTTGTGAACTCACGTATGGCTGTCCTCCCGGAGGGGACAATGAAAGGGTATACTGCCCCCCATATGGCGGTAATTCGGTACTTAAGGGAATGGTTTGCCCTTGAGGATTGGAGTGCCCAAATTGACCTCCAAACGGATCAATTTGTTGAGACTCAACATAAGAGTTCCCGGATATTATTCCAGATGAACAAACAGGAACAGACCATACCATCGAAAGAGACCCTGAGTGGGCTCCTTCTAGCGATTGAGAGCTAGTTGGGACAAATGTTATATCGGCGAACATTGTTGGAGTGATAGCAGGAAGTTCTGCCATCGCTGTGTCAGATGACATAGACCTAGATGTTGACGGTTATTCAGACATTTCTAATCTATCCAAAAGATTACCTAGCGATTCTACAGGAGCTTCCGCTGGCGGTAGACTAATTTCTGATGAAGAAGGATACAGAGTGATCCCGACTCCAAATTGCGATGAAGTACTATATGGAGGATCCTCCACAATCTCTTCTATAGCAATCATACCAGGTGGAAGAGGTAGACCGTCAGGTCCGTAGAATATTTCTAGTGTCGAAGAAGGTATAGAATTTGCAGCGACAGATGTTTGGGGAACAACACTCTTTGAACCAGTTGTAGATGGAACTGGTTCAATGATACAAGTGTTTACTCTTAGACTAGGATCAGTACTACTGTCCTTCGGTGGCTGCTGAACTTCTTCTGTAAAGGTAGGGATACCAGAAATGTTTGGAGTAACCGGAGTCTCTGATGTTGTTGGAACACTTTTTCTAACTTTACCAGGAGATTTAGAACTGGTTAAATGAGTTCGCTTTGTCCGTAATAGATTCGATTCCAGAGACAAAGACGATTGACTCGTAAGCCTCCGCAAACGACGGGGTTTCAATTGACTTTCTTCCACGATTGCGGATTACTCGATAAACTAAAAATCAAGGGGAAGTATGTTTCTGAATTAGATGAATTTTAGACGCTTTGACACAACTTGTTTTTTCAATTTAAGAGTCAAGAAAAAACAAAAGATGACTCTAGTCGCCTTCGATTTTTAATGAGCCTGAAGTGACAAGTGCTCAGATGGACCTTTTCTGTTAAGGAGTTTGAAAAGGAACGAAAGGGACTGCTCTGGAAATCTAGGTAGAGGGATTACCAAACCAATCGCAAAACTGTAGAATACCTTTTACGGTACGGCAGTCAATCTTCCCGAATGCTGTGTTCAGTGCATTGTGATCGATAGGGCGGCAGACACGGCTTCCTATGGATAAAGGATTAAGCCTATTGTGGTCTCCCAAAATATACTCAACGGTACGTGGGAGCACAAGTCCGTACTGGCACTTATCGTCCCAAAGTGGAGGAATCATCCAACCATTAGTGAGAAGAACAGTTACCAGGCTTTACGACGCCGAAATACGTCTCTAGCCTAGACTTCTAGATGTTGTGCGTTAGGTTCCAAAGCGTTGTTAGATTCATTAAATTTATTTTATAGTTGATCTTGCTTAAGAAATTTGCCTTTCAGGTTCACCACGTGATGTAGATGTACAATTCCTAAAATGCAATCTATGATGATAAACAGTCTTTTATCTTCTTTGTGCAATGAAAATCCTAGCTACTAAGGAAAGAGAGACATTATTCTTTCACAAAGAGCAAAGAGCACACACTATATGCACTGTCCTAAATCAAACCAATAAAAAAATCTAAATGCAAATGCACATGCATGTATTTGTTTTCAGCCTTCTTAATATGTGAATGATAAAAAGAAAGCTAATGCGCAAATCTAAATTACTTTTCAAGCGACAATTACTAACAAGTTTCTTTTCAAAATAAAAAATGAAGACAATCACAACACTTTACGATTCGGAAATGAATACTTGCTTTCGACACTAGAAAAACTACAAATTTAGATCAAATACAATAGTAACAGGGTAATCGACTATCAAGAGCAATCAAACTCTCTTCTACGATTGAAAACGACACTTATGACACTTTCAAATCGAGAAACGACAGTACAACTATGTTACTTTTTTGCAAAGGAGAACTGAAAATGACTCAACAAATACAAAAAAACATTTACAGTTCTTTGCACAATGGAGGCGGAATAACAGCAAGGAAAAGGCGTTTCAAACAAAGATATACTGACTACAGGCAGCAAAATTCATGAATAGAACTGAAAAGAATGAACATAGAAACCAAAACTAAAGAACAATGCCTAGTCTGATCAATGCACCTGTAACACAGTGAACTTGAAATGCAGCGAACCTACTACACTTGGGAAGTGCGCTGAATTTCAGATTCACAGAATAGAGCCTGCGCTGGGCTAGAGACGAGACTTTGCTTGGGTTCTGGGTCACAGTTTGCAGTTCAGTTTAGGGGTTTCGGCCGATCAAATGGTAATCAGTAAATCAACAATCAGGGGTAGATCTAAGGAGGTTACTAGAGCTACCACAGGGGCAACAAGAGAGTTTGTAAATCAGTTGTTTAATTTATAAACAAAACCGGGAGATTGACTGAAGCGACATTTATGCAAATGCAGTTCGAAAGCTAGCTGGCTCGACTTCAGGCTCCATCTGTAAGTTTATAAAATAAACAACATGGAAGATAAACAAACAACCTAATTCGTCCCCAGTATGGTCGCCATTTTGTTACAGGGAAAAGTGTCTATACAGAACTGATTATCCCACTAAGGTGTGGTAGCTACCTTAGAAACAAACAGAGTAAAGCTACTTTCGTTTTTCCTTTATGAAATATAGATGAGAGAAGAACAAGAGAGACCAACCTCTGTCTTGCGCTTGGCTCCTAGTTCGATTTCTCTCTCTTCTGATAGTCTTTCGCTGCTTGCTTCTTTGCACGCCCAGCTTCACAGAGTACCTGTAGAATCAGAGTAGCACAACACTATACAATAACATGGATCTATAATCATAAACAATCTAGGATCAGATGTAAATTGACCATACAAATGCATAAAACATAAATGACACAAGAGTATGGAGGAAAACTTGAATAGCTTTTATTGATAATCAAGAAAGAGCCAAGGGAGTTACAACCAGTTGTTCTGACCCAGCATCATCCTCTCAGCAAGTAAGCCCTTCTTCACCTCATACAAAGATTAGATCACCCAACACTATGATGTTGTCTCAAGAAACCAACAGCAATTCCTTACAAGATCCAAAATTCTAGCCCCTGGATCTCTGGGATGAGGGATCCATATATAGATATCTGTAAGGGAGATGAGTCAGCTTGTGATTTGATTAGTGTCTTCCCTCTGATAGTTCTTACTTCCACTTGGAGATTGATGATCTCTTACTCATCCTTGGTCGAATTCAGAGCGGCAAGTGTCATAGGAGAAGTTTATGGAAGATTCCATGCCTCTCCACCTTGCGGATTGACACTGCCATTTGTCACTTCTCGCCCATCGCACCCCATAGAATGGCTTTTTGAAATGCAACGCACCCACAGAGTGTACTTAGGTGAGATGCAACGCACTTTGCCTATGGAGCAGCTAAAATGATCTTGTTTTGACCAGTTCTGAGCAGTTTTTCATGGAGAACTTCTGGGAGAAGCTGTAATCAGTTGACCTTGTTCCTTTAGGGGTTAGAACAACACTTTTAGGGACTTAGGAGCCCTTGGTTTATGGACATTTTATGCTTGGGGTTGCAGTGCCCAAAAATGTCTATAACACTAAGGAGTGTCAAATTTTTTTTGACCAGTTAAGACACCTGTTAACTGTCGCACCAGTTCTTCGAATAGCTGACCCTAACAAGGAATTTATGGTGTGTGCTGATGCTTACCAAACTAGAATCGGGGGGTGTTATCATGTAATAAGGTCGTGTAGTGGCATATGAATCACGGAAATTAAAATACCATGAACATCATTATTCAACTTATGATCTAGAACTCACTGCAATAGTTCATGCGTTGAAAATGTGGCGACATTATCTATTAGGGAAAAAGTTTATTCTTATGACAGATCATAGTAGTCTTACCAACTTTTTCCATCAACCAAATTTAAATACTCGATAGGCATGGTGGACCACGTTCCTAAGCGAATTTGATTTCAAAATTAAACACTTGAAAGGTAAAGAGAGCTAGGTTATTGATGCCTTAAGTTGAATATTAAATTGCATCTATGAAATTTCTTCTAGCAGAATTAAATTTGATTTTTCAAGACAAATCAAAGAGGTTGCCTTGAAGGACCCATAATATTAGTTTTTATGGCAGTAAGAAAAATAGGACAATTCTCTGAAAAAAGGCTAGGATATGATGTCAACAATGAGGCCACGTTGGTGTATAAAAATGGCATTTATATATCAAATCAACAAACTGTAATTTTTTTTATTTTTTGATGAATATCACAGAAAACCATATACTCCATACCCAGGTTATCAAAAATTAATTACAACAATAAGGAAATATTATTTTTGGTCGGGTATGAAATCAAAAACAGCCCAATATCTACCACAATGTTTGGAATGTTAGCAGGTGAAAGATGAACATCAACATCGAGCTGGTTTACTTCACCCTTTACCCATTCCCGAGTGGAAATGGGAAATTGTGACTTTAGAATTTATTACTAGACTGATAAAAACAAGAAGAAAAAATGACTCTATAATGGTAGTGGTGGATAAACTGAGCAAGGTTTCTCATTTTATTCCAGTCCAGTCAACTTATAAAGTTGTGCAAATAGTTGACATTTTCGTGAGGGAAGTTTTTAGGTTTCTTGGAATTCCTAAAATGGTTATCTCAAACTAGGATGTAAAGTTCACCTCCGCATTTTGGAACACATTGTTAACTGGCCTAGGCACTCAAGTAGAGCTCAGTACTGCTTACCATCCATAAACAGATGGATAGACTGAACGTGTAAATTACGTTCTAGAGGATATTCTTAGAATGTATGTGATGCAGCATCCCACAAAGTGGGAGGAATACATACATATAGTGGAGTTTGCATACAATAATTCTTACCATGCATCATTGAAAATGAGTCCATTTGAGGTCCTGTATGGAAGAAAGTGTCAGATACTAGTTAACTGCAACAGCCCAGAGGATAATTTTATGTTGCGACAAGATATGCTTAAAGACATGGAGACTATAGTGAAAGGAATACAGTCTAATTTGAAGACCACTCAAGAGAGACAAAAGAGTTATGTTGATGGGAAAAGATCATATCGAGAGTTTCAGGTGGGAGACCATGTATATTTAATGGTGAAACCCAAATGAAGCACCTTAAGATGGAATGGTTGTTCTAAAATGGGCCCACAATTTTGTGGTCCTTTTCAGATAAATGAACGAATTCGTCTGGTAGCTTTTCAGCTAGACTTACCTAGGCATATTCATGTTCATAATGTATTCCATGTCTCCTTACTTAAAAAATATATACATGATCCTAGCCACATAATTTAGTGGCAAGATGTTCAGGTAGAGTAATAAAATGAATTTAATTTTCTCTTTTACGATTTTTGGTAATATTATGATGTTAGACCTGATGTTAAACATATTGATGCAATTAGAACCAGATGCGGAATTCATGGTCGAACCCTTGCATATTCTTGATCAGAGAGAAACAATATTGCGGAGATGAGTTATCCCCCAGGTTAAAGTGCAATGACAACACTTTAGATCGGAAGAGGCCACCTGGGAGGATGAACAAGTCATGCAAGAAGCGTACCCAAACCTATTCCGAGGAGAATGAACACTGAGGATGGTGTTCTAATCAAGGAGGAGAAGATGTGATGACCCCCGGTAATCTTGGGATGTGACGTACTAAGTTACTATAGTTAAATATTTTGGTTCAGAAGTTATCAGCTAGCATGGCTAAAGACAAGATTAAAATTCATAAAAAGAAAACATTTGTTGATTTTATTTATAATATAACATGGTTATTTATTTTGTTAACTATGGTTGAAGAGAAATGCTAAAGTAAGCATACCCCGGACAGTTGGATAGTTATGAGTAGATGTCTACTTAGATCCCTTCTAGAAACAAAACCACAAAAGGAAAGGGCCAAAAGGGTATGATGAACTTGAGGCGAGGGGGAAGAAAAGGTACATAAGTGGAAATGGCTCAATAGCAGGTTGGCCAATGGAGTCTATTTTGGAGTTGTGGCTAGGATTATGGATCTTTTGCTAAGTTTGGTAGTGAGCAAATAGCCCAGTGGAAACTGTAAAGGACTTATTTTGAAACTGCCTGGGGATAGCTGGCTCAGGGGAGAGGTGCAATGAGACGACTGACTTTGTAGTTGGGAGGAACATTGTTCATTTTCACAATTATAGGCTCATAAAAAGAACAGATAAGTAATTCTAACAAATTGATAGAATTACAAATATGAAACTAAATAAGAAAGCTAGTGGTTGGATTGTTTTTCCCTGTTCATTTATTTAAACTTTGTGTGTGTATATCTACTGTGAAGGTGATATCCATTGTGAATTCTTCTATACACTAACAAATATTGTATACATTATGAATTATTACATGCATTCTGAGTTGATTCAATTACCGAAAACTGTTAAAAAGTGTCATGAAAACATATACCCTATTAGAATCTGTGACTAAATAACAAGTGCAATTAGTACAATGAATGCATGATTCAGTACAAGCAAGAGAATCATATTTCATACAGTTGAACACCGAAAAAAAATGGGCTCGTATTTCTGAATGCAAGGAAAGAAATCATATTGATATTGTAGTAAAAATAACCCTATTGTTAAATATCAGAATAGATAATTACATTGTCCATAATGCGAGATAAACAAATTTCTATACCAATCTGGAATGTAGAATCCAATCATGTAAAGAGAATCCAAATTTTCAAACATGCATAAAGGAGAGTGTTTCAAATGTACTGGGGTATTTCACAATTTAATTATCAAGCAAAACTAATTTAAAAGACATAATTACTTTTCTTGTTGAGATAGAATCAAATTTTCTTTGCATTTGGGAGTAATCGAGCTGGAACATTAAGACAATTCAAAATAATTTCTTGAAAAATTAATATATATTCAAGAACAATTGATCTAAACAAAAATAAAGTATGTAAACTCCAGTAAACCCTTCATATGTGAAATATTTACAGACATTACATCAAAAAGGTAAACCAATTAGAAGTTTGAGTCATTCCTCAAATTGGTTGATAAAATCTTAAAGACCCAGGAAACATAACATGTTTCGAGTCGAGGGCATGAAATACAATAGGCGTAAACCTTGAACCAAAACCTAACAATCTAGAACCAGATCCCTTTCCTACTTTACTCTAGCCTGTAATCATTCATAAACTAAGAGGCCATGGCCTTAAGTTTCCCATAGAACAAAATCAAAGTAAGAAAGAAATTGAATACCGACACCTAGAAACCCTTGGCGGTATAACCTGGCTCTGGTAAGGATTGCTAAAGATCTGCAAAAGCCCTCAAGCAGTCTAGCACGATGAACCTACACCAAACATAACATCGAGAAAAGTTAATATAGGAAGCAAGTACAATGATTTAACTATAGGAAGAGTTGACCATGTTTGAGTCACCATAAATATTATCTACGAAGTATTTCCCAACAGTGAATAGACCTCGACATGCTTATCTCCTTGCATGGACTTTGTTGCAAGAAGAGAATACATGAGGAACATGGGAAGTGAGGTTGCAGGGTTGCTCCATGTCGTTGATACGACTGTAGACATGTCCAAATTTCTGATAACACTGACAAGTCGAGGGATGGATAGAAGAGATAGTCAATGCCTATAGAAATGGCATAAACTACAGTAAAAAGGTAGGGCAAGAACATCAACTGCCTATGGGGAGGTCAAAGAAATGAAACCCCTATACACTATAGAGAAAACCTCTTCTGGCATCAGAGGCAGTAAACTGAAACATGACCAAATGATTGAGGAAACACTCAAATGGGCTTTTACCTCCACCCAAGGTGTCATGCAGTTAAGGATGTCGAATAGATTACGAGGTGGGTTGGGTTTCCCCAGGACATTGATTACATTCATAAGGGATGTCGCACGACAACTAAACTTTAATTTCAAACATTTAAATGCATTAATAGTTTTTTATGTACAATATATACATATATAATAAACATTAAAATGACAAGATTAGTCAAACTGAAGACAAGTTTAATTTAATCCATGGCAAGTTGTATTTCATTATGCTTTAATGCGTAATGAGTAAAGTCATCAACTCTGATTTTATGTCTGTCAGTTTTACCTTAATGTTTTTGTGTTATTAGTTATTAGTAGTGTATGGATATGTGTGACAGGTGGTATCAGAGCGAAGGTTTCCACACTGAGGGCCTAATTGGATATTACAAAATATGCCTTGTGTGTGTTCACAGAGAGGGAGAAGAAGATAAATTATCATGAGAAGGAGAAGTGGACTCACCTCTACACCCTCAACAAGACCCAGTACAAAATGGGATAAAATACCCATAGAAGGAACTAATTTTGACTTATGGACTCAACTAGACAGTAAATAACGTAACAAAGCCAATGCGATGATGGAAAGAATTCAAGAGATTCAAGCAGAAATGACAACTCTTCGAACAGAAAATGAAGGACTCGTACGGGAACAGGAGCGTATTATCAAAATATCGACAGATAAGAAAAATCATCAAAATTCTAAACCAAGTTCAGATAATGGTAATAGGGGTGAGTCTCATCGAAGAAAAGAGGATTCCATGCAAGAAGGGAGCCAAACACAAGAATGTAGAGGTGGTCAAAAAACACATGATAAAGATATGAAGGAGACGTTTGTCAGAGATGAGCGTAAAAAAAGAAAGAGACGAAAGTTTGAGATACAAGGAGAATTTAAAAATATTCATTCCCCAAGCTATGATGGTTCGACTGAGGAAGCTGTTGAGTCCTAGTTAATAAACATAATGAAGTAATTTCAAATTTATGATTATGACAAAAATTTAAAAGCCCGGTGAGCTGTGTATCAATTACAAAGAAAGGCTACCCTCTGGTGGGAGGAAATAAAGGTAGTACATGTTGTTGATAAGAAATCAATTACCTAGGATGCATTTCAAAAATATTTCTAGAATAAATACCTGACAGAATGATTTTATGACAATAAAGCTAAAGAATTTCACGAGCTGTGACCGGGACAGTTGACCATGGATTAATATGTAGCCAAATTTACAACTTTTCTATAGTGTATACCATATTAATGAGAAGAAAGCGCGAAGGTGCACCAGTTTATCTGGATTTTGTCGGCATACCTGAAGGAATGAGTTGAATTTGAATACCCGAAAAATATCGATGGTTTTGTGCAGAAGGCCCAAATCTGTTACCAACAGATGCATAAAAAGCATATTAATAAAAATTGGATAGGAAGGAAAGGGCAGATGAACACATAGAATAATATAAGTAATCGAACAGTAACCCTTGAAATACCTTCAAAGGATATCAAGGGAAACACATGTAAAGTGATCAACAGAAAAATTGATTTGCAAATGAAATTAGGCTAGTGAATCCACCCAGCAAAGCTGAAGGCGAGCAAGGACAAAGACCACCTCTATAGTGTTGGGGTTGTGGAGAACCACATTATATTAAAAATTTTCCAAATCATGGGAGGATGGAACCAATAATGAACCTGCAGGAGGCATCAATAGTGAGTGATGTATCAATGGAAATACCTAAGATTAATGCAGCCTTGGAAGGCTTGCAAGTAGATTATCAACCCAACATGATTGAAATAGAAGGTAAAGTGTCTAAACATGATTTTTTGATTTTGATAGATCCTAGTGTCATTCTAAGTTACATAAGTCCTAGAGTAGTAGGACTATGTGAGTTACAAACCAAGAAATTTAAGAATCCCTCCTTAGTTCAACTCGCCACAGGTGTCAAATGGCGGGTGGGAGCTAAAGTGGAAGATTGTTCAGTTGAAATAGAAATTCAAATCACTGAGGTGAATTTAAATATTTTACCTTTAGGTTCATATGACATGCTAATAGGAATGGATTGGCTAGAAACTCATTGGCCTTCAGTAAATTGTAAGGAAAAGACTTTCAATTATTTGGATGATGAAGGCTTTAGAAGAGAACTATAGGGTATTAGAAGGCCAGTGCAATTAAGACCCACAATCTCTTCCTTACTGGGGAAGTTTTTGAGAAAAGGTTGTAGTATCTATGCAATACAAGTGGGTTATGCTAAAACTAGTAAGGTAGCCCCTGAATTGAAGAATCTGCCGCTAATTCAAGAGTTTGTATACGTGTTTCCTAAGGAAATATCAGGGCTACCACCTAAAAGAGATATTGATTTCAAAATAGAATTAATACCTGGAGCAACCCCAGTTTCAAAGTCTCCCTATGAGATGAATGTACCTGAACTTACAGAATTAAAAATACAGCTCCAAGACCTCTTGGATAAAACTTACATATGCCCTAGTGTGTCACCCTAGGAAGCATCAATGTCATTTGTTAGGAAAAAAGATGGGAACCTGAGACTGTGCATTGTCTATTGTCAATTAAATAAATTAACCATTAAAAATAAATATCCATTACCTAGAATTGACGACCTATTTGATCAGGTCAAGGGTGCTAAGATATTTTCTAAAATTGATCTGAGATCAAGGTATCATCAAATCCAAATAAAAGAAGAAGATATAGGTAAGATTGCATTCAGTACTCGATATGGGCAGTATGAATTCAGAGTGCTACCCTTTGGAATAACCAATGCTCCTGTGACATTCATGAGTCTGATGAATGGAATATTTCAACCATATTTGAATAAATTTGTATTAATATTTATTGATGATATATTGATTCACTCAAAATATTTAGAAGAAAATCACCAATATATGCGAATTGTGTTACAGGTTCTAAGGGAACACCAATTGTATGTGAAATTGAGTAAATGTGATTCTTCAAAAAAGAAATATAGTACTCAGGAAACATTATCACACAAGAGGGCATAGCGGTGGACCCAGAGAAAATTGAATCCATCATGGAATGGCCCACCCCCAAAAATATAACAGACATACGATACTTTCTAGTGTTGGCTAGATATTATTTTAGTTTTATAAGAAGATTTTTGAAGGTAGCTTACCCCTTGACCTCATTGTAGAGGAAGGGAACTTTTTTGATCGGACTGAGGAGTGCCAACAAATTTTTGACTAGTTAAGACACCTATTAACTACCACACTAGTTCTCAGGATAGCTATCCCTAGCAAGGAATTTTTGGTGTGCACTAATTCTTTCCAAACTAGAATCAGGGGTGTTCTCATGCAAAAAGGTTGTGTAGCGGCATATGAGTCAGGGAAATGAAAAGACCATGAACAACGTTATTCAACTTATGATCTAGAATTCACCGCAATAGTTTATGCGTTGAAAATGTGGTGACATTATCTATTAGGGAAAATTTTTATTCTTATGATAGGTCATAGTAGTCTTACCAACTTTTTCCATCGACCAAATTTAAATTCTCGACAGGTATGGTGGATCACGTTGCTAAGCGAAATTTTATTTCATAATTAAACACTGAAAGGTAAGGAAAATCGGGTTGTTGATGCCTTAAGTCAAAGATTAAATTGCATCTATGAAATTTCTCCTAAGAGAATTAAATTTGATTTTTCAAGACAAATCAGAGAGGCTTCCTTGAAAAACCCAAAATATTAGTTTTTATGGCAGCAAGAAAAAAAGGACAGCAACTCTGAAAAAAGGCTAGGATATGATGTCAATAGTGAGGACATGTTGTTGTATAAAAATCACATTTATATACCAAATCAGAAAACTATAAAAATATTTATTTTTGATGAATATCATAGAAAACCATATACTGCACACCAAGGTTATCAAAAAATAATTACAACAATAAGGAAAGATTATTTTTGTCTCGGTATGAAATTAGAAACAGCCAAATATCTAATGCAATGTTCGCAATGTTAGCAGGCAAAAGCTAAACATCAGCATCCAGTTGGTTTACTTCACCCTTTACCCATTCTTGAGTGGAAATGGGAAATTGTGACTTTAGACTTTATTACTAGACTGCCAAAATCAAGGAGACAAAATGACTCTATAATGGTAGTGGTGGATAAACTGAGCAAGGTTGCTCATTTTATTTTGGCTCAGTTAACTTATAAGTCTGTGCAAATAGCTGACATTTTCATGAGGGAAATTTTTAGGTTGCATGGAATTCCTAAAATGGTTATCTCAGACTGGGATGTAAATTTCACCTCTGCATTTTGGAAGGTGTTTTTCACTGGCCTAGGCACTCAAGTACAGTTCAGTGCTGCTTACCATCCACAAACAGATGGACAGACTGAACGTGTAAATCAGGTGCTAGAGGATATGCTTAGAATGTATGTGATGCAGCAGCCCACAAAGTGGGAGGAATACATACATCTAGTGGAGTTTGCATACAATAATGCTTACTATGCATCATTGAAAATGAGTCCATTTGAAGTCCTGTATGGAAGAAAGTGTCAGATACCAGTTAACTGGAACAACCCAGAGGATAAGTTTATGTTGGGACCAGATATGCTTAAAGACATGGAGACTACAATGAAAAGAGTATGGTCTAATTTGAAGACCGCTCAAGATAGACAAAAGAGTTGTGCTGACCAGAAAATATCATATCGAGAGTTTCAGGTGGGAGACCATGTATATTTAAGGGTGAAACCCAAACGAAGCACCTTAAGGTGGAATGGTTGTTCTAAACTAGCCCCACGATTTTGTGGTCCTTTTTAGATAATTGCACATAGTGGTCTGGTAGCTTATCATCTAGCCTTACATGGTCATATTTGTATTCATAACATATTCCATATCTCCTTACTTACAAAAATATATACAAGATTCTAGCCACATAATTCAGTGGCAAGATGTTCACGTAGAGTAATAAAATCAATTTAAGTTTCTCTCTTTTGACTTTTGGTATTCTTATGATGTTAGACCTGATGTTAAACATATTGATGCAGGTTGAACCGGACAGGGAATTCATGGTCAAAACCCTGCTTATTCTTGAACAGAGAGAAACATTATCGCAGAGATGAGTTATCCCATAGGTTAAATTTCAATGGCAACACTTTATCTTGGAAGAGGGCACCTAGGAGGATGAATAAGTCATGCAAGAAGTGTACCTTTGAGGAGAATGAACACTGAGGAAAATGTTCCAATGGAGGGGGAGAAGATGTGATGACCCCTCGTAATCTTGGGATGTGACTTACTAAGTTACTGTAGTTAAATTATTTGGTTTGGAAGTTATCATCCAACATGGCTAAAGACAAGATTAAAATTTGTAAAAATAAAGCATATGTTGATTTTATGTTTATTTTAACTATGGTTGAAGAGCAATGTTAGAGTAAGCGTACTCGAGGCAGTTGGACGGTTATGAGTAGTTATCTACTTAGATCCCTTCTAGAAACAAAACTGCAAAACGAAAGGACCAAAAGGGTATGATGAACCTGAGGCAAGGGGGAAGAAGAGGTACATAAGTGGAAATGGCTCAATGGTTGGTTGACTAGTGGAATCTATTTTGGAGTTATGGCTCAGACTATGGATCTTTTTCTAATTCTAGTAGTGACTAGACAGCTCAATGGAAATTGTAAAGGACATATTCTAAAACTCCCTAGGGATAGCTGGCTCAGGAGAGAGGTGTAGTGAGATGAATGACCTCGTGGTTGGGAGGAACATTATACATTCTGGTGATTACAGGCTCATAAAAAGAACAGATAATTAATTCTAACAAACTGATAGAATTGTAAATGTAACAAACTGATAGAATTGTAAATGTGAAACTGAATAAGAAAGGTAGTGGCTGGATTCTTTTTTCCCTGTTCTTTTATTTAAACTCTGGGTGTGTATATCTACTGTGAAGGTGATATGCACTGTGAATTTTTATGTACACTAAGAAATATTGTATACATTATGAATCGTTACATGCATTCTAATTTCTTTCAATTACCGAGAACTGATAAAAAGTGTCAAGAAAAAATATACCCTATTTGAATTTCTGACTGAATAACAAGTACATTTAGTATAAGAAATGCATTGTAGTAAAAAAGGTATTCATATAGTTGAACACTGATAAAAAAGGTACGCAAGGAAAGAAATCATATTGATATTGTAGTAAAAATAACCCTGTTGCTAAATATCAGAATAGATAATTACATTGTCCATAAATGTGAGAGAAACAAATTGCTATACCAATCTAGAATGTAGAATCTAATCATGTAAAGAGAATCCCAATTTCCAAACATCCATAAAGGAGACCGTTTCAACTGTACTCACGTATTTCACAGTTTAATTATCAAGTGAAACTAATTTAAAATACATAATTACTTTTCCTGTTGAGCTAGAATTGAATTTCCTATGCATTTGGGAGTAATCAAACTAGAACATTAAGACAGTTCAAAATAATTTCTTGAAAAATTAATATATATTCAAGAAGAGTTGAACTAAACAAAAATAAAGTATGTAAACTCTAGTAAACCCTTCATATGTGAAATATTTACAGACAACTCATCAAAAAGGTAAACCAGTTAGAACTTTGAAGCATTCCTCGAACTAGTTGATAAACATTTAAAGACCCAGGAAACATAACAAGTTTCGAGTCGAGGGCATGAAATACAACAGGTGTAAATCTTTAACCAAAACTTTACAATCTAGAACAAGACCCCTTTTCTACTTTACTCCAGCCTGCAGTCATTCATAAACTCAGAGGCCGTGGCCTTAATTTTCCCTTAGAACAAAATCAAACTAATAAATAAATATAAAACTGGAACCTAGAAACCCTTGGCAGTATAACCCAGCTCTCATAAGGGCTGCTAAAGCTCCACAAAACCCTTAACCAGTTCGGCGGGATGAGCTTGCACCAAACATAACATTGAAAAAAGTTAATATAGGGATCAAATACGATGATTTAACTGTAGGAAGAGTCGAGCATACCAGAATCGCCATAAATATTACCTGTGAACTATTTCCCCGCATTGAATAAACCTTGGCATGCTTATCTACTTGCATGGACTCTCTTGCAAGAAGAGAATCCATGAGGAACGTGGTAAGTGAGGTTGCAGGGTTGCTCCATGTCATTGATACAACTGTGGAAATGTCCAAATGCTCGAGAACACTGACAAGCCAAGCGATGGATACAAGAGTTAGTCAATGCTTGTAGCAATGGCATAAACTGCAGCAATAAGGCAGGGCAAGAGCATCAACTAGTTGTGGGGAGGTCGAAGGAATGAAACCCCTCTACACCTTAGAGAAAAACGCTTCCGGCGACGGAGACAGTAAACTAAAAACACAATCAAATGATTGAGGAAGCGCTCAAATGGGTTGTTCCCTCCAGCTAAGGTGGCATGCAGCTCAGGATGCTGAATAGACTGCCAGGTGGGCTGGGTTTCCCCAGGACATTGATTACATTCATAAGGCATGTCACACGAAAACCAAACTTTAATTGCAAACATTTAAATTCATGAAGGTTTCTGTACGCACAATATATACATATATAATAAACATTAAAATGACAAGATTAATCAAACCGAAGACAAGTTTAATTTAATCCATGACCAGGTGTATTTGATTATGCTTTAATGTGTAATCACTAATTTCATCAACTCTAATTTGATGTCTCGGATTTTTACCTTAATGTTTTCATTTTATTAGTTATTAGTATTGTATGGAGATTTGTGACAACCACCTAGCCTAGAAAACCTAAAAAACTGCTTGGAAATTCTCTAGGCCTAGCATAATAACCTTATCGGGCAAGGTAAATTAGAGTTACCTCTAACTGGCTCACCCATGGGGTTTGAATCAGTTTGAATCCATGGGTTTGAATCAGTTTGAATCATTGACCTTTACAAATGAGTGCCTTAACATAACACTCAATCACCAACAAGCCCTTGCATTGTAGGTATTCTTTTACATTATTAAATCAATAAAACAATTTCAATTTGTTATAGTATTATGGTATATTTTATTAAAATAATTTTTTAAATACAATAATTTTATAAAAAAGAAATTAAAATATATATACAGTTTTGAATTATGATATTGGAAAAATTATAAAAATAAATATAAAATAAATTATTTAAACAAATTCAATATTGTATTTTATTAACCTTTTATATAAATATGTAACCACATTATATAAATATATAATACATATTTCAAATTACAATTTTTAAATACTTAACTTCTAATATATCATTAAAATTTATATATAAATTAATTAATTTTTTGGGGCTAACATAGTCATATTTAATATAAAAGATAAATTTAGCTTTTATAAGAAATATTACTTAATAAAAAAACGTATAGCGAACAAAATGGGAAATTTACTAAAATTTATTTTTCATGATACTTATTACAATATCATTTGGAAATTCTAAGTATGGAGCCTCAAATGTTTTCTTCTTCTTATTACTCTTTCATAAATTTGATGATCTTATCCATTCATCCTCCCATTTGAGAAAGGATTTGGCCAAACATTATATCCTTGTTGTCGATGATGTCGTCTCTATATTATTAAAAAAAAAAACCTCCAAGAAAATTGGGTCTTCCCACTTATTAATTCATTCCTAATATGTTTGGTACAATGGGATAAACATGTCATCTTGCTCATATCATATTATTTGAGTAAATGCAAATTTGTTTAGTTAATTGTAGACATGGTCCCACAACACTTTTGAATTATCATTGTCTATGTATCTATGTATAGACTTGAATATCAAAATTTGTTCTCTATTTTCTCTATCTAATACCCTAAACACTTATATTTAACATATTAGTCATTGAAAGGTAGAGATTTTTCATGATTAATCTAATTCTTAGTATCTTATTATTAACAAATTACAAATATCTAAATAAAACGATCTTGCTTATAAAGATAAATATAAATAAAGTGATCTTACTTTAAATCTTTATATATATATTAATAAAATTACTATTAAATTTACACTATAAAACTATTTAAAATTTGAATTATTTTCGATATCGATATATTAATATTGTTATAATATATATATATATATATATATATATAATTTAATGGATTTATAATAGGAAGATATTCACAAATTGAACCGTGGTTTATATTTATATCAATATATCAAAATATTAATGTATTAAAATATTTATTTAAGTGAAAATTAACATTAATATTTTTTATATAATAAATATTATTATATTATTCTATGATTTATGTATTATATAATTCTTTTTAAATATAATATTGATAATTGAAATTTAAAATTATATAAAATTTAATAATTAATATATACATAGGTTTAGTATATGTTAACAAGTTGAATTATGGATATCAATAAAAATAAAACAAAACAATATCAATATCAAGAATACATATTTGACGCAACTTTTCTTCTTTTATGATAACGCACTTCAATCATGGTGCGAGCTAGGGTTTATGCGATCCAACGTTTGTGACAGGGCTGGAACACCACAGATTCAGAGTGGCAGCATTGTTTCGAAAGGGGCAATTGTTGTCGGACTGGATGGGAGCAGAGGGGTCCAGTGGGACCCCAACGTTTAAGCAGATTGTCTTGCAGAAACAGCAACAGAAAATGAAAGAAGGAGACAGAATAGAGGGAATGAACAGCGCGATGCAGAATAGTAGAAAAAACAAGGAAAATACACCAATGATGCTTGACAAGACAGAAAACACCTCAGAAGATAGGAATAAAGAGAAGCAGAACCGAGCAGACACAAAAGACAAAACGGCCGCAAAGTTTCAACCCTCAGAAAACGAGGAGGAACGACCAAAAGATGACAAAGAGCCAAAAAACAAAAGCGAGGTCCAACCGGAGAAGGAGGGGGAGTCCAGCGTGAACCCCAACAGGACCCCTATGACCAGCAATGCATGTAAGCCCAAGAAAAAAGACAACCTACAGGTGACAATCACTGACCCTGAAATCCAGGCCTACAGGGAGCACATGGCTGAACATGCCATCATTTGTAAATTCATGGGAGTCTGGCCGTCTGAAAGGACTCTGTGCCAATGGATAAGATAGCAGTGGAAGCCGAAAGGAGATGTGCAGTTACATCTGGGGGCTAAAGGATTTTTCACAGTAGTCTTTACAAGTCTAGAAGATAAAGACAGAGTTTTCGAAGGTGGCCCTTATTTTCTAGCAGCAGCAGGCTTGTATATGAGACCTTGGAAGCCAAACTTCGTCCCGGAAAAGGAATCTTTCACTCAAGTACCGGTTTGGATTAGACTTTTCTCTCTCCCAATAGATTATTGGGGATTGAATGCCTTAAAGCAAATAGGGGATAAGCTAGGCACCTTTCTTAAGGCCTCGGAGGCAACCATGCAGAAAAGATATACCTCCTATGCTAGAATCTGTGTGGAACTGGATGTGTCCGGCGCACTACGTGAAGGTTTGTGGCTCAAATACAGGGATGATGAATACTTTCAGGCCTTAGACTATGAGCAAATACCTTTCAGGTGTCGGAAATGCCACGAGCATGGACATCTGATAAGGGACCGTCCATTGAACAGAAAGGAGGCAGAAGACGAGAAAACACAAAAAAACAAAGACAAGAACAACTTCACCAAACCAAAGAACAGGCAGCGCACCAATAGAAGAAGGAATACTAAAGGTAGCACAGAAAGAAACTACTTCAGTAACCCCTTTGAGATCCTAGATCTGGAGACTGACTCGGAGGAAAAGAAGAACACACCTAATGTGGAGGCAGGGCAAGAAGGACAGGAAGAACCTACAGGGGAAGGAACTGCGGAAGGAGAATTCAATGGTGAAATCCACATGTAGGATAGAATAGCACAAACGGACGAAGAAACAGAGATGTTAACAAGTGAAGCGGGGAGTGAGGATCTGGAACTCGAAGAGACCCTAGCTATGGAAGGAATGGACCTTACGGCGCTTGTAGAAAGCTGGAGAGCCAAAGGGCTTGAAGCAGTACCAGAGGAAGAAATCAGGAAGGTTAATGACCTCTTCATTGCACGGCAGAAGGCAGTAATAGAGAAACAGAAGAGAAAGTTAGGCATAATCAAAGGAAGCAGCCCACACTACAAAGCAATACTGGGAAAAACCTCTGGCTCGAGGCACAAATGCCGTAGAGGCCGCAAGTCAAGCGGAGAACACCTGCAGGAGCTTGGAGAGATGTTGATCAATGCAGGTAAGATCAGGCAGCTAAGTGATTACCCGTCCTTCCAAATAATTGTTTAAATATGAAGATTGTATCATGGAACGCAAGGGGGATCAACAGCCAGGCCAAACTGAGGATTCTGAAGCGGCAGATGCAAAAATACAACCCGGATATGTTGTTTCTACAAGAGACCAAATGTAACAGAGTACTCATAGATCGGCTACGAGTTAAGTTAGGAAGAAATTTTGAAGTCCTAGAGATCGAAAGCAAAGGGCGAGAAGGAGGCTTAGCTACTTTCTGGGACACAAGGAGATACCAGATTATAACAGCTGAAGCAAGAAAAAACTACTTAGCACTGGAAGTGCAACCTACAGGTAATTCTATATCTTTCCTATGTATCAATGTCTATAGTCCTCAGAAGTTAGAAGACAAGATTAGTTTCCTAGCGTCTTTAACCAAATTTATAGAAAGGCACCCTGATGCTAAATACATATTGGGGGGAGATTTCAACATGATCACCTCCCTCCTGGAGAAAAAAGGAGGCCTCAGAAAACTAAACAGGGATGCGGAGGTCTTCATAAGTTTCATTGACAATGCAAGAATGGTAGATGTATACCCTAAGAGTGGTAAATTTACATGGAACAACAGGAGGGGGGGTGAAAGGCTAATATCTTCTAGACTGGATCGTTTCTTAATCTCGGAAAGCTTAATTTTAGATGGAACGGTAGTTGAGTCGAACATCCTCCCAAGTGGAGGGTCGGACCACTGGCCAATCTCACTAGCTGTCGAGCTTCAGGGTACCCCCAGGAACAAACCCTTCAGGTTCGAAAAGTTCTGGATAGAACACCCCAACTTCCTCACAATGGTGGAAAAATGGTGGTCAGAACCTTTAGATGGAGAAGGATCCAAAATGTTCAATCTTCAAAAGAAACTAAAAAACATCAAAATGAGATTAAAGGACTGGAACAAAACAGTATTCGGAAATATATTTCAGGAGAAAGCTATCATCGAAAACAAGCTGGAACAAATTCACAAGGATGGTGCGGCAGGCTGCAGAAATGAAGAAACCTGTGAACAAGAAAATGAGCTTACTCAACAATGGCACAATAGATGCAAGCAGGAAGAATCATTATGGAAGCAGAAATCAAGAATCCTTTGGTTGAAGGAAGGGGAGCAAAATACTAAGTTCTTCCATAGATCAGCCATGGACTACAGAAGTGCCAACAAAATCCTAGAACTAAAAAACAGTGAGGGAGAACTCCTTAGAAATCACAACGAGATATCAGCCTCCCTATCGGATCACTTCAGCTTCATAGCGCAAGAACCAGGGATCAACAGAGAGGAAGCCATCAAAGAAATTACCAATGTCATACCTAAATCCATCACAGAGGATCAGAACTGGGCCCTAAGAAGAACAATCACTATGGAAGAAGTCGAGGAGGCAGTTAGAAGCATGCCCAGCGACAAAGCTCCTGGACCGGATGGATTTACCATCAACTTCTATAAAGCCTGCTGGAACATTGTAAAGCAAGACATATGGGAGATCGTGGAAGACTCAAGATGATCCAAAACGATCCTAAAATCTCTAAACTCAACTTTCATTGCTCTTATACCCAAAGTGGAGGAAGCTAATACACCAAAAAAATTCAGACCCATAGCCCTTTGCAATGTCATCTACAAGATCATTTCTAAGGTCATAGCCAATAGGCTGAAGGCGATCCTCCCTGGCATCATCTCGCAAGAACAGTCTGGCTACGTGGAAGGTAGGCAAATTCTAGACAATATTTTGCTTGCACAGGAGATGATTCACTCTCTTCATTCGCGGAAAGAAGCCGGAATGCTCATGCAGTTAGATCTTTCCAAAGCTTATGACAAGGTAAGTTGGTCTTACATGGAAGCAGTTTTAGAGGCTTTTGGTTTCAGTAGACAATGGATCAAATGGGTTTTAGCCCTCATAAAATCTCCTAGATACTCTATCCTTGTGAATGGCGCCCCTTCTACTCCCTTCAGCCCCTCCAGAGGCATCAGACAGGGGGACCCCTTATCCCCTTTCTTGTTTGTCATTCTAATGGAGGGCCTAAGCAGATTAATTGCCAAGAAAAAAGAAGAGGGTCAAATTAGAGGTCTGCAACCTATCAGATCCATCCCAGCCACAACTCATCAACAGTTTGTGGATGATACCATGTTACATGGCACTCCAACAGTAAAAGAAGCTTTAGCTTACAGAGACATTCTCAATCTTTTTAGCAAAGCTTCGGGAATGGAGATTAATTTTTCCAAATCTACCATTTTCTTCTTCAACACGCATCAGGCTATCCAATCTCATCTATCTAGGCTTCTGGGGTTTAAAATTGGCTCCTTACCTTCAAGATATCTTGGTGCCCCTCTAACTCTCAAACCTTGGCAAAAGGTTCATTGGGAGAAAGTCCTAGCCAATATGGAAAGGAAGTGCAAACATTGGACTAACAGGGCTCTTAATTTTGCAGGTAGATTAATACTAACAAAAGCGGTCTTGCAGGCTATCCCTCAGTATATGCTATCAATTCTTCCTGCTCCAAAAGGAATCTTAAATCAAATGAGAATCATCCAGCGCTCCTTTTTATGGAGTGGAAACAATGAAAAGAAAAAATGGTCTTTGGTTGCCTGGCAGAAACTGTGTAAACCTAAGGATGGGGGGGTCTAAATTTGGTTGATCCCTCAATGGTAAATAGAATCTGCGGGGCCAAAATATGGTGGAAATGGGTCTCTGACACAAGCCTACCTTGGGCCATTCATTGGAAGGAAAAGTACAGGCCGAATAACACCACTCTAGAACTAATAAGAATGCAGGATGCTTGCAACGGATCGCCAATATGGAACCATGCCAAAGACAATAGAAGTATTGTTCAGGACTATAGCTTCTGGGAGATACGAAATGGAACTCAAGCACTCTTCTGGGAGGATGCCTGGCAGCAGTCCCCGAAACTGGATACCCCTCAACTTCTACCCTTGAAGCAAAACAATCAAAATGAGGGCAAATTCAGAGTCAATCAATACTGGAACCCAACCAGTGAAGACCCGGATTGGCGGGAATGGACAGTTTTCAACTCTACCCACAACGAAGACATTCAGGAAACCATTCAAGCTTTAAATCAACAAATCCTCAAAAGAAAAATCCGAATTGCTGCTGAAAATGATAAGCTTAGATGGGGTCCGAAAGGCAACGGTGATTTCTCCCTGAAAGAAGCCAGGAGTATCATAGAGAGGGAAGAGCAGCCTGATATAGTGCCCTGGACCGATAAAGTATGGGACAGTCTTCAATGGCCGAAGGTTAGAACTTTTCTATGGCTTCTTATGCAGAAGAAAACTCTAACTTGGGAAAACTTATTGAAAAAAGGGTTCAGGGGACCTTCTAGATGTCCTATGTGCATGGAGGAGGCGGAAACAATGAATCATCTTTTTAATTCCTGTGAGTGGGCTTCCCAGCTTTGGCACTGGATGGAAGAAGTTCTTGGAGCTTCTGATCGGAACAGAGACTCCATTCAGGAGACCATCATCAACTGGAGGAGAAACTTTTCTAGAATTCGAAGAGTTGAAAGTATATGGAAGTGCGCCCCAGGCTTTATCGTATGGACAATATGGAAAGAGCGTAATCGGAGGATATTCCAGGAGGAAGTCAGAAACATAGAATTTGCAAAAGAATCAATCACAATTAACATCAAACAGCTCACACATGCAAAATGCAAAGAAGTACCGAATGAAAAACCTTCGGATCAGGACTTACGCATATTAAAGAGTTTTCAATTGGAGGCCTCCAGCAATCAACCGACTTGGGGAAACAGGTCACAACCTTCATCGCAACTCCTCAGATGGCAATGCCCGCTAGAGGGAGGCCTAAAATTGAATTTTGATGGGGCTTCGAGGGGCAACCCAGGCACAGCAGGTATCGGAGGCGCAATTCGCAATCAGGCTGGTGACATTGTTCATATATACTGCAGGGCGCTTGGAGAAAGCACAAACAATGAAGCAGAGTTTGCTGCGCTTGAGCAAGGTTTGAAAATTCTAAGAACAATTCGACGAGGGAATCTCATAGTTGAGGGGGATTCCTCCTTGGCTATCACGGTGGCCAAACACTTACAAGCAGGCACAAGAGCCAGTAAGGCCACCAAACATTGGAGGCTGGCTAAGGCCACTGAGAGTATAGCGGAGCTGATAGCAGAAATGAGAGGCATGGTTTTCCAAACAGTAAGAAGAAAAGCGAATGGGTTGGCAGACTTTTTGGCAAACCATGGTGTTGACAACCCGAACAAAATTGTGGACAGCTGTTGGCAGGAGGTAGACTGCCCAATCCTCAAGGTGACATGTGCACAGCTGGCAGAGACGGATTTAAACCAAGCCGATCCAACCTAGCAGGTGAGGATTTCGGGTTATGTTATCGGAAGTTTGATGAAACCGATAAAAGCAATAATAATAACCAAGGCAACGGAATGACAAGACTTCTCTGGTGGTGGAATTCCTGGCGGCGGCAGGCCAGCCAGACGAGTGATCATTACAGATCGAGCCACAGAGCATATAGCATCAGCAGTATCAAAATTAAGACACATGGAAGGGTTCCGTATGGGAAGGCATCAATAACTTTTATGGTGATCTCAAAAGAGGCGGGTTGGATCGAGGTACCGCATAAGAAGACTAGACATGCAGGCAAACAGGGTATTTCAAACACCACTATCAACCATAGCAACAGATCAAATGTACAGTACACTTGGCATAATTTCAATTGGATTATGAGCAGCCACTTTCATTCCAATTCGACCTGCAATGGCCTTGCTTGTGTGAACCTCAATCAAATTTATTGCAACAGTACTCCCACCTCTAGCGGGATTAAGACTAACCTCAGGAGGGTTCACAAACGAAAACACTATAAAGCAGAGGGCAGACACCCTGTTTTCTCCACAGTTTCTCATCATAGCGTCGAGCACGCATTCGTGAAAGGCAATTGCATTAGCTGGGAGGAGCACAGAGAGATAGATATGGACGCGGGAGGGTGCCGTTGTGCTGCTGCAAATCGGGACCTTCAAGAGGCGAAGAGAGGCTATGAAACTCGAACGGCAACTAAGAACAAACGAAAAGTTGTTGAACTAGAAGCCAAGGCTAAGCAGGAGGAAGAGGGGCGCACGTAGGAGGAGATTGCAGAGGAGGTGGATTGGATGAAGGATCCGGGCACCCCCTCGAAGAGGGCAACTCAGTTTGTTAGAACAAAGGCAGAGAGTTGGCGAACCAAGACTCTCATCGAAAAAGCTCTGGAATCAATCGCGAAGGAGAAGCAGCAAATTGTGACTGAGGTGAACCTCATGGAGGCTCAAATGGCAAAAATAATCGACTACAACAGTTCGCTGGATGGCCGAATCACCACTGTGCATGAGGCTGTTCAGACAGTCAATAGGAAGCTTACTCTACTAATCAGGCTACTGAGAGATACTGTAAACCCGACTCCCGTGACTCTGCAGTCGGCCACAACTGAGGTGCAGGAGAACGAACCAATTGAAGCCATGCAAGCAAGGGTGGACAATCATGTTCGGGAGATGGGTCTGGACACTATCAGTCAAATGGGCAAGTTCATCTAGGGTAGTCCCTTATGTTGTTTCCTTCGTCTTTATCTATGTTTCGGCCTTAGTCTATCTATGTTAATGTCATGAACTGTAATGTCTCGGTAGTCTCGGTTTTTAGGCACAAGCTTAGCTCGGGCCACCCTGCGCGGTGTGCATTTTGCAGTCTCTTTTTTCTAAACTCTCTGAGCAGGTGATAAGTTATGGTCCATTGTACATCCCTGCTTTCGATCTGCTTCTACGGATTTTTTGTACTATACTCTGTGATATAATATAAACTTCTGACTTACACAAAAAAGGAATACATATTTGACCATATATATTAATCATGTTAATTAGTGTTAATATTTAACCACTAAAAATTTATTTAATAATAAATAATTGTACGCAAACATATATTATTATAATAATAAAGAGCCATATTAATTTTAGTTAAATGTGATGATTTATAATTGAGAACACTTGTTTATAGTGAGACATAGTTAGCATTTTTACTATAACTTTACGTTGGATCATCAAAACGCAACATCCCGGCCTGATGGACTATAAGAAACGCAATGCTGGAGTACTAGCGCAGATAATTTAGAATCTATTTGTCGCTGAAGATGGAACCGTTGCTTGAACCCACTATTAGCCTCGTCCAGATACGGATACGGGGCAGGCAAGTGTTTTAAGAATTTTTAGATAAAGATATTTTTTGGAAATTTTAAATGAGTCATTTTATGATTTTTGCTTTAAGTTTTTCTATGAAAATTTCATATCATGAAATTCTCAACATATTCAACATACTAAGGAAACGTAGAAAAATAATTTTTATAAAACTTTGAGCTTTTAAATAACTATATTTTATGATATATATCATATGGAAATTAGGGCTTTGACTTTCCCTAAAATTAAGTCATCTGAAATTTCACTATAAATTATTTTAGTGAAGTTTCAAACTATATTAGAAGTTTCCAACTATATTAGGTGACATATCAAAGTACCTAGGACAAAAAAATTGGTTTCTATGGTGCTCACAGAGTAGGGTCCTTATAGGCTTCAATACTATGTCAAAACATAATATAAATAATGTAAGGAAATACATCATATCTATGTAATATTGTAGAATTTGGACTTCATATTTTTTCTCAATATATTTGCTAAATGAAAAGATTAGGTATTCAAAAAGAATCTCTTTGTGTGACGTATCCAACAATGTCTATTATCACATCAAACCTACTTTAAACTATTGAATATTACTTTATTAAAGTGGATTCTCAATAATGATGTTATAACCATTTGGCAATGTCTACTCTTGAGAAAAAATATTTTTACAAAAACATAAAAATACCATCATTAAAACATATACAATCTTCACCATGCATGAAACCTATAAAAAAATCTTTGTGCTAAAAAATATGGTACAATTTAGAAATGTCAAAGTCATGTACCACCAAGTTGTATGTTTTGGCTATTTCAAGTTGATGAAACATGTAGTATTGGCATTGATTATGATGGTTGGCTAGTATCATAATTTTTCTTTGGGTGGATTGTTGGCGCAAAAGCATTATTGGAAGCGCTTGTGGCTTGGAGGGAGAAATCATCTGTTCTTTTCCTAATATAGGTTTCCAAGTCTAATTTGGAAAGTAAGAATCCAAAAGAATTGTAAGAATACCATAAATATGTTTAACAAATCTAGTTATCATGATTACTATGAAGGAACATTTAACAATAAAAAAGCATATCAACAATAACATTATCATTTTGTTTCTTGTGGTGGATTTTTGTGGTGGTTTTTAATGATGGTTTTCATATGGTGGTTTTTTGTGGTGGTTTTCAATGGTGTTTTTGATTTAAAATTATTCCATTTATTAAGAAATAAAAAAGTTTTCTGCATGCACTTTTCGTTTGCAAGCAGAAAAATTAGAAGCATTCAAGGGCAGAAAACTTACCTTGACCATCATACATTTTGAAGCTCTACAATCTGTGCACTTTTTGTTCAAGTTTTGTGGTCCTTGGTGAAGATCTATTTTTCCATTATGCTCCTCAGTCGAGCTATTTTGGCTGCGGTCTCTGTAGATAATCCATTCACTCACTGCAACAAGGTTTTTTAAGAAATTAAAGGAGCTTGATCCATTTAACTCATTTTTGCATGGATTACCATGCAAAATAGCTCGATTGAGTTATTTTCTTAAGAAATATGCGAGGTTTTGTTTTGGAGGGAATTTTGAAAAAATAGCTCGATCGAGCTCGTAGCTCAATCGAGCCTGTAGCTTAACCAAACACCATCTTAGTAACCATGGGTTACATAGGAGCTTGATTAGGGGTTTTTTTTATAGCTCGCTTGAGCAATATTTAAGGCCTCAAATAAATCAATCGAGGATTAAAATATTACTTAATTGAATGCTTAAAAAGTGCTTGATCGAGCTTCCTTTCTTCACATTCCACCACACATGCTTGCCAAAAATGTAAAAAGCCTCCATGGGTTCGCTCAATTACATACTTTTTTCTAGAAATTTACATAATCTAGTACTTTCTAGACACTTCTCACAGTTGGAAAAAATTAAACACATACAATTATAATAATCGCCCTACATCATCTATCCCTTTGAGATTTTTGTTGCAAACCACCAAACCCTCCTCCTTTAAAATAATGAGGACAATTAGAGAGCTACCTCAAGCACCAAAACCAAATAGCAAAGAATGTCCAACCCAAAATCCACTACTAACATAAAAGATGCCAACCAAATGTCCATAAACTTTCCCACCTTCTCCAATAACTCAACCATCAATCCACCACACACCTAGAATGATCACAATCCATTGTGAGCCATCATCAATCACTAAGAGAAATACACACTTGTATTAACATGTAGAGCACACAGACACTTATGTCCTCCCACTCTTAGCAGCTCTAATCTCCTCACCCCATTTTCATAATAACATTTATGTCCACCTATTTAGAGATTTAAATATTTAACTGTAATTTTAAAATTTATTTAATTTCATATATATATATATATATATATATATAAATAATCAATTAATTTTATTTCAAATTTCATTTAATATATCATAATCCTAAGCTTCATTAAACCCAAATTATAATCCTAAAATCAAAATTTAAACATTATATATATAATTTTGGGAAAAAGCAATCAAAAGATAATTTTATTTTAATCTATTTTTTTAAAATAAAATTAATATATATCTTTTTATTTCATTTAAAATTAATTTTTAGTTTTGATTTATATTTATGTACATATAATTACTTGAAAAAAAAATTATTTAATTTTTTTTAAACCATCATAATTTTTTTTAATTAAAAAGTAAAAAAATAATAATATAATAAAAATTATAAATCAAATATATATAAAAAATACCTAATATATAAAAATAATAAATAAATTTCAGTGATTCTAATACTAAAACTGAATTATCCATACATATTCTCAATTTGAATTTAATTAATTACATATATATTCTTAATCGTTGAATTTTTGAATTTAATTAATTACATATATATTCTTAATCGTTGAATTTTTTTACCAGACTCATGAGCATTTTTTAGCCCTTTAATTATATATATATATATATATATATATATATATATATATATATATATATATTAAAATTTTTATTATAATTTAATTCTTAAATTAATAATGACAATTATTGTTATTAGTTAAAATAAGTTAGTATAATTCAAGAAAAACATATCAATTAGAATTGTTTATTGATAAAGTTTTCACTTTTAATAAATGTGAATAATTTATTTTATTACCTATTAAAAAAATTAACTATTTTTAATAAAAATAATTTTAAGACCTACTCCACACTACCACATATATATAATATTAAGATATTTGAATTTCACATTTTACACTTAATCGAAGTTTATTCGAAACTAATGCACCAGTCGTCATCCCCTCTTCTGGTGGCGCCTGGCAAGTGAAGCTGCTGAACCTTCCCTGTTACAGACATTGACAACTCCCCTCCTTTTGACCTGCCACGCGGTGAGGCTGGCTGAAGGATGAGGCTTCCACTCCTGCCATTCGCAGTACAGTGCACTGATCACAACTGCCTAGCTGGAGAATGGTGCTTCCATTAGCCGTACAGTGCACTCATCATGACGCCTAATAGCAGTATGACATTTACCATGCCGCTGATCACATGCAGGTTTTGGCATCAACGAATCTTTTACGTCTATTCGCCTCTGGATTCCCATTTTTACAGCCTGCGGGATGAGCTATGAAAGCGGAGAAAATCACACATACACACCCACAGTGACGGAAAATCGTATCATATTCTGAAAATCTCTGTATCTTCAATCACAGTAGCTGCACCAATTAATATCCATGAAGATCCAATAATTTCTGGGCATTTGCAATTGACCACTCTGACGATGTAAGCACTCATATGAAATGAAGCAAAACTGTCGGTGGTGCTAGTCCTAATTGTATTACAAAAAAAATGCTCTACATTGTGCAACCAAAAAAAGTCAAACTACTTCCAAGGAAATATATTATATTGCTTATATTGCTTTGTATTGAAAACAGTCGTACCGCAATCTACATGTGGAATGATGATTAGACGATAGAGTCTTTAATACCAATCGATGACCGATAGAGTCTTTAATACCAATCAGTGTGGTAGGATGGTAGGATGGGAAGTTATAAAAATAATGGGGGTAGTGGGGTAGTTTTGTTTGGGATTGGATTACTAGATTTGTGAGACTAAATTTTTCTACCTAGTTGTTGGACTACATCCTCAAGATTGACTAAAATATATAATAAACCCTGTATGGTCAAATTTTGTCACCTATTTAGAGAGATTAAATTTCTTGAAGTGCAAATCTCTTTAAAAATGTATAATTTTAAAAAATGTTGCACCTCAAGAGGTTTGATCCTCTTAGAGCTTCATAGATTGGGGGTTAAAAATGGATTTACAATGTTTCATTATATATATATAGACAACATGCTAACCATGGAAGGAATTAAGCATATCCTTCATTTTGAGCAACACATCTATAAATGTACGTATTTATTTATATATACTATTAATCAACTCCATGTTGAGCATGGAAGGAATTACATATATGTAAGAGCAATGCACCAATAAAATGTTTTAAAAATACATTTTTTTTTTTTCTAAGTAAGAGTAATCTATTAAAAGAAAATAAAATGGTATTTACAAAGGTGTTTTGGCCATGAAGGAATACAGCCTATCTCAGCTTGCCAATTAACTGGATCTGGGACTGCCCCAACAGAGGGGAAACCAGTCTGATAGTGAAAGAGATGCAAAAAAGAAGACAACACTGAAAATTTTCCACAGTTTTCTGAAGAGCCAATAAACCCACATTGTAACCCCAGCTACTCCACCCAAGAACAACCGACCACCCATAAAACCAGCAGTACATCCTCATTGGATCGCCCACGTGGACAAAAAGAGGAAGAAAAAACCAGGAGTTAAGTGAAGTGCCACCTGGCATTCGTGATGCTAGTAATGAAATCCTATGTGGCAGGTTCCTCCACTATCGGGCAACCCCAGTCATCTGGGTTGTCTGGCTCAGTTTGGCCCATGGCCTGCTGCTCGCCTTCTCTGCTACTTGCATCCAGCTGCGGGTCCGACACGTCCATCATGCGCCCTTCCATAGCTTGCGTGTCATTCTGTGGTTCCAAATCCTCATGCAGGCTTCCAACGACGGCCTTCCCATTTCGTTTGGTCCAACCACCATGACCTCCATGCGCTTCTTCCTTATCTCTATTTCGACTTGGTCCAGCTCTGTGCATCTCATCCATGGAGAAGGTCATCGGGATACTCTGCTCTACTTCCTCAGAAAAGGAGATGGAAATAGTGGCGATGATGATCGGTTTATTGAGAGAGCTTCTGAATTGGAATTGCGTGGTATGGGGGGTGTGATGCAAGGGTAGAGGGAAGGGAGCAGAGCGAAGGCCTGCTCTACCATGGCCACTTCTTGTATTAGGATAGTGGGGATTTTCCGCCGAAGAAGACGGAGAGTCCGAGATACTTCGCCGCCTGGCCTGAGGCCGAGAGCTACCACCCCGCGAGCCGCCCCGTCTGCTGAGCATACGTTGGCGAACCATGGTGGAATGAAGAGCAGAGAGAGCGCCAGGGTAATTGGAGGGGGGATTGATAAGGAAATTGGGAGAAGACGGAGGCAACGTCGCAGAATTGGCCAAGCATAACCAAGCAGCATACCAAAACACAACTTTACCAGACCAGCAAAGCACCAGAGGCTTCCAAATGATTCCAGAGCTGAGCCTGTATTTAACATCATCCGCCCTTCCTCGGATGAGCCGAGGCCCAGCTCAGGCCAGAGCATGCGGAAGCGATGGAAAAATCAGAGTACATGCTATGCATATCAGAGCTACATGATGTGAAACCAAATGAAATCTGATGCCTCTGTTTAAACTACGTCCGACAATAAACCAAGTGGTACAGGGTAGGCAAGTGTCGTCCAACCTTGCCTCACCCATGTCCCATCACATTAACCAGCAGTATAAGCACCCACATCCTGGGTTAAAAATACAATTTTTAGTAGTATTGTATTTTTTGATTATTTAAATTTCATTTTTTTTAATACATAAATGAATTTAACCCCTCTTATTGTTAAAACAAAATTTTGATTGTATAAATTAATTCAACACTTGGAAAATTTTCTTGGACACTTAAACTTATATCATTAGACGGCACATAAACTATGTCATCCAAACAATTTTTTACTGAATTTGACAAAATTTTCCTGTGTCAAAACTTAGAGTAGTTATAGGACACCAAATATTTTAATCATTGCATGTAGAGGCGCTCCCCAGTATAGAGTAGATGTGAAGGTGTGATGTAAGTATGTAAACAATTCTAAATGTCACGCTCTACAACCCATCCCAGTAAATTAAAGTGATGGGGATGAGTTCAAACATTTAAATGTTGGTTGGATTAATAATAAAAAAGTAAAAAAAAAAAAAAAAATTCTAAATGTCAGCTTAAGTAAAAAAAAAAAGAAAAATTGAAGTGATGGGGGATGAGTGCAACATTTAAATGTTGGTTAAATTAATAATAAAAAAGTAAAAAAAAAAGAACAATTCTAAATTTCAGCTTAATTAAAAAATAAAAAGAAATAAAGTGATGGGGATGAGTTCAAACATTTAAATGTTGGTTGAATTAATAATAAAAAGTTAAAAAAAAGTAATGTGGGCTTAATTAAAAAATAAAAAAAAATTAAAGTGATGGGGGATGAGTGCAAACATTTAAATGTTCGTTGAATTAACAATAAAAAGTTAAAAAAAGTTGAAAACATTTAAATGTTGGTTCAATTAATAATAAAAAGTTAAAGTAATAAAAATAATAAAATTCAATTTGTTGTATTTTGATTTTGTTACTAACTTGTGAATAGACTTTGTTACAATACTACAATATGACAAGATTGTTAACCATGGATATTGACCTCCACTTTACCATGGATATTATTAAATTTTAAAATTCGGCTTTGTTACAATACCACATGATAAAAAATCATAACTTATTTCACAATTGAAATATTGTATAACAATATGAAAGTATTCTTAACCATGGATAGCCATGCCCACTTTACCGTGAATATTATTAACTTGGAAATAGGCTTTGTTACAATACCATGGACTAATACCATGACTTATGAATGCCACATGGCCAAAAAACATAACTTATTTCACAATCAAAATATTTTAGAACAACTTGACAAGAATATTTATCATGGATATTCACCCCACTTTGCCATTGATATTATGAACTTGTGAATAACATTTGGTACAATAGCATGGACTAATACTATTACTTAACAATACCACATACCAAAAAATCATAACTTCTTTAGCAATCAAAATATTTTATAATAATATGACAAGATTTTTAACCACGAACATCCATCCCCATTTTACCATCGATATTATTAACTTGTAAATAAGTTTTGTTACAATACCATGGGCCAATACCATGGCTTATCCATACCACATGCCCAAAAACCATAAATTATTTCACAATAAAAATATATTATTTTAATTTAATTTTATAACATTTTTCTAATTGAAACTAAAAGGAAAAAGGTTATAATTAGTTTTGAGATATATCTAACCCTCTATCATCTGGACTACTAAAAATATTCCCATAAAAATCAAATTAAGATCTTGATAAAATAAAAAATGAGATTACTTTTATACTTGAAGATGTGAAATTTTTATAATACAAATAGTATTAGTAAGAACCAACATATATCCATCTTAACTAAGGATCCAAGCGATGACAAGAAGCAAAGTGGGAAGACAAGAGAAGGGGTTGGGGGAGAGACGAAGGGATATAGAGACATAATTGGAGGGAAGAGAGTGAGTGATGGGGGAGATGGAGAGAGTGAGGTGGGAGAGAGAGGAAGGAAGAGAGAGGGGAGGGGAGAGAGAGGAGAGAGGGGGAGAGACATGGAGTTGGAGAGGGAGAGATAGGGAGGGAAGAAAAAGACATGGAGAGATAGAGGTGGAGAGAGAGAGGGAGTGACAAGGGAGATATGGAGAGAGAGTGAGGGAGAGAGGAGAGGAGGGAAGGGAGAGAAGAGGAGGGGAGAGAGATAGGGAGAGAAGGGAAAGAGAGAGAGGGAGGCACAAATATGGAGGGGAGAGAGAATGTGTGTGAGAGAGAGAGAGAGATAGAGAGAGAGGGAGAATGTGATGGGGGGGGTGAGGCAAAGGGAGGTACGAGAGGAAGGGAGAGTTAGGAATCAAGAGAGAGAAGGAGAGAGAGATGGAGTTGGAGGGGGGCAGAGAGGGAAGGAATTAGAAAGACATAGAGGGAGAAATGTAGAGAGAGAGAGAGTGATAAGGGAGTGGTGGAGAGAGAGTGAGGGAGAGAGGAGAGTGGGGGTAAGAGAGAGAGAAGGAGAGAAGGGGAAGAGAGAGAGAGGAGGGAAGAGAGAGAGAAGGATAGAAGGGGAAGAGAGAGAGAGAGGAGGGAAGAGAGAGAGGTAGAGAGGAAGAGGGAGGGAGAGAGAGACAAATAGAGAGAGGGAATAAGAAAGAGACAAATAGAAATGAATATAGATATTATATAGTAATATATGACCAAACTAGATCCATCTTAACACGGATCTATGAAGCATTGAGAATCTCTTGAGGTGCAAAACTTCCTCAAGTTTTGCACTCAAAAAAGAGGTTTGCACCTTGTGAGATTAGATTCCTCTTGACGCTTGATAGATATAGGTTAAGATGGATCTAGACTGGTAGATAACTTTATATAATATATAGATACTTGACAAACTTTCCTCAAGTTTTGTACTCAAAAAAGAGGTTTCCACCTGGTGAGATTAGATCCCTCTCGACGCTTGATAGATCCGGGTTAAGATGGATCTAGGCTCATAGATAACTTTATATAATATATAGATACTTGACAATAAAATAGTTTATTCAAACATCAACATTAAAATATTTATTTAATTGTGCAGATATTTTATTTATGTTCCACATTAAGTCTTTTTGTTATTAATATTTTTCAAAATACCACTTATCAACTTTATATTAAGAATTAATAAATTACACACCTCCCTTTTATCAAGAAAGCAATTGGATTTTTTTAAAGATTCAAATATTTTATTTAGAATATATATATATATATATATATATATATATATATATATATATATATATATATATATATATATATATATATATATATATATATATATCAAGCTAGAGGCACTCTACAGCCCAGTATAGAGTAGAAAGCAATTGAATTTTTTTAAACATTCAAATATTTTATTTACAATATATATATATATATATATATATATATATATATATATATATATATATATATAAAGCTAGAGGCGCTCTACAACCTAGTATAGAGTAGATGTGTAGGTGTAATGTAAGTATGTAAACAATTCTAAATGTGGGCTTAGTTAAATGATAATAGTAATAATAATAATAAAAGTCAAAAGTATTGGGATGAGTGCAAAATCTAAATGTTGGCTCAATTAATAATAAAAATAATAAAATTCAATTTGTTATATTTTCATTTTGTTATTAACTTGTGAATAGGTTTTGTTACAATACCATGAACCAATACCATGGATTATCAATACCTCAAGCCCAAAAACCATAACTTATGTCAAAACCAAAATATTTTATAACAATATGTCGAGATTCTTAACCATGGATATTCACCCCCACTTTACAGTGGATGTTATTAACTTGTAAAAAGTTGGTTTTGTTATAATACCATGGGCCAATACTATGGCTTATCAATACCACATGCCCAAAAAACATAACTTATTTCACAATCAAAATAATTTATAACAATATGAAAATATTCTTAACCATGGATATTCGTTCCCACTTTACCATAGATACAATTAACTTGTAAATAAATTTTGTTACAATACTATGGATTATCAATACCACATGCCCAAAAAACATAAAATATTTCAAAATTGAAATATTCTAATGACAAGATTTTTAACCACCATCGATATTCACCCTCACTTTACCATGGATATTATGAACCTGTAAATAGGCTTTGTTACAATACCATGACTTATCAATACCACGTCCCCAAAAACCATAACTTATTTCAAAATAAAAATATTTTAATTTAATTTAATTTTATAGCATTTTTTATTTTAAGCTAATAGGAAAAGGGTTATAATTAGTTTTGAGATAATATAAACCCTCTATCCTCACGACTACTAAAAATATTCCTATATAAATTAAATTAGCATTTGCACCAGATGTTGCAAAGGAAATGCTATAAGGCATAAAGTGCAGAAATCCATTATCCATATAGTGTGTGCATTAGGTCAATGACCTAAATATCAACATATCTATTCACTTTTTTTAAATGTTGTAAACAACCAGAATTATAGAAATATTCTTAAATGTGTACCAATATTTATAGGCACACTCCCTATAGCTTAATATTTTTGGTTGTAGCTTCAGCATTGGAAGTCTTGAGATTTACCAAAGCTTCAATTCTTGCTTCTTCTCACTGATATCTGAAATTTACAGACAACTTGAATGCTCACAGATTTTGTTGTGAAAATTATAGATAACAAATGTTAGCAATCTATTAATTTAGAAAAATCTTGGTTATAGATAAAGGTCTTATCATGCTTATGAATACATAGCATTTTAGGCCAGAGCTCATTTCAACTTTAAAAACTAGAAATTGAAACCAGAAAAAAAAGAAGAGAAAACATAAAGGAAATTTCACATAATTGTAATACGATGTTTTAAATGCATTAACACTGATCTAATGATATGTTCTTTAAAAATGTGACCATGAAAATAGTTCTCTATTAACTAAAGCAAGTGTCCATAGGGGGCTCCAAGGCAGGACTAACAGGACTAATAAGCTCTCTTAAGGCTAGTTTCCGAAGACGCAAGCAAGAAATATTTAATTACCACTGCAAATTGCTTCGACATTTATTGTGGTCTTTAACACTACATCTAACTGGTAAAGTTTATGTTCAAAAATACTTTTTTACATTTTTGGTCTAAGTAGAAAATTGTTTTTTGTTAACCAAACTACAGAGAGAAATCTGCATGTAGAGGTTGTGTTCACAATAGGCAAACACTTGGTGAAGAAAAGGGACAAAAATATCATAGCTTTGGGGGTGGAAAGCTTTGTCATGTTAAGCAAGGAAGAAGTTGACTCAATTCAAGATTTTAATCTCAAGCATGTCACATCCAAGGAGAGTTCCTTTGATCAGGTCCCTACAGAAGGGAAGCCTCTGTGTCAAAAGACTGTAATTGCAGGAATTTCAGTTGATAGAAAAGCCTAGTAACCGAAACAATTGGTTCAACATTTAGTCATTCTATGTTTCTTCAATAACATAAACATGGGAGCATGGCAGATGACTCACAATGCTCACACCTTTTTAGAACATTGATTGAAGGGGATTTGGCTTACTTATTTGTTTTATATTTCATTGTATATTTAGCAAATTAAAACACAAATTATGGACTAAATAGGAACATGCCCAGGGACAAACAATTCTTAGAAAATGGTTGTCGGCATTCTAATCCAAAGAATTGGAAAGAATCCCAAAACTCATCAACTTTAAATGTTGCAAGCATGCCAAATTCATTATCTGTCTTCAATGCTTCAGAAATGTCTCAAATATCAGCTCTAGATCTTCTTCCAGTTACTTATGGTGATTCGATAGATTCTGATGAGAATAATGATGAAGGTCAAGCAACTAAAACGGATGCTCTTTCTGGACTTCCTATTAGTGTCTAGATCTTCTTCCATTTACTTATAGTGATTCGGTAGATTCTGATGAGAATAATGATGAAGGTTAAGCAACTAAAACAAATGCTCTTTCCGGACTTCCTATTAGTGTGAGAACACGTGAAAATTGTCAGGAAATTTATGTCATTCCAGATGCCACTAGAAGTGATGTTTGTGTCCAACACCTGCCAGAAGGTCAAAAAATTTTGTCCACATTAACTGCAAAAATAAAGATAGAAGAAACTCACAATGACCCTATTCAACAAGAACTAAATAAGAATATAGATATGGGGATTTGTTAAATATTTCAATGGGAAAAGACAAATATAACATGGAGGAAATGTCAAATAATAAACCAAACCAATCATCAGAAAGGAATATAACCTGCCACACATCCATTGCTGAGTATCAGAATAGCTGTAATGAACTCAATGTTGATGAAACTCAAATTTCCTTTATAGTAAAAAGCAATCAGCTACAGAGAGGTATTTTGGTTCCTCCATCTTCTGAATTAGTTCTAATACATTTAATAATCCTGACAAAAGCTTGAAAAAAACTTCAATGAGCAGTGCTCTCTATATGTTTCTCCCAATACAAAATTATCTTTCCCTGTTCAACAAAGGTAGTGAAACGATCCCTAAGCCTGTGAATGCATTGGACCGCTGATAAGTACAATTCTTAACTTTAGAGAAGTATGAGTGAAAATTGTGACATGAGTGAGAAAGGATCTTTCTCTTCTGGAATTGTAAACAACAAATCTTACCCAATATACTATATCTTCTTCAAGTTCTTGAAGTTTTTTGGGTTGTCAGTTGTCAGGTCTCTATATGGCACAAGGTTACCACAGCGTCCTCTATGTAACCAAGAATTCCTTTCAATTTTCCCTCAGATTCCTCCCTATAAAATGAAATGTACTATATATAGTTAAAGTGAAATACACAACCTCGAAACTTATTCCTGACAAAGATTTTATATATCCTCATTCCTTCCTCTTCCTAGGGGGTAACTGAGACTACTTACTTAATGGCCACCTTGATCTCCTCATAAGTGGTAGACTTCTCAAGTCTAACAGTCAAATCAACAACTGAAACATTTGGTGGGGGTACTCGGAAGACCATTCCAGTCAACTTTCCGTTGAGAGCTTGTAGAACCTTGCCAACGGCTTTCAAAAATACAATCACAGTTAGTAGCTGTGAGAACATAGAAGGTGATGCTCGTGGGGATTCATATTAACAAAATTAGAAGAAAAATATGAAGAACCCAACTAGATTACAGAGAAGTAACCAATTACACAGTTAATGTTTCTCCAAAGAAATCCAATAAATAAATAAAACCTAATCACCATAGGCATGGGACAATATGCTAAAATGCGAAAATTAGGTAAGAAATAAAAAATATTAAAATCAAATGGGATCCAATGTCAAGCAACTGTGTTGTTGCACCTACTATAAAGAAGTGGTACTTCCCATTTTCTCTCCTAATAGTCACCTAACTATCAAGGGTAACCATAATGATGAACAAACACTAGTGGAAAATAGAAACAGACAAGCTTAACAAAGTGGACTTTACAAAGAGATAATTTGGATGTAAAGATAGGAAAATCGTGAGCCCTAGGTTTCGAACAACAGTGCACTTTCATGACTGCGTGAAAGTAACGATAACAAGCTGTATTTTGTCACTTGACACGGTAAGGTGGTAGTCTCACTGTTTGTTGCTCAGGTAAGACCATGGTATTACTAAGTTTTGTTCAGGTAAGGTCCTGATCATAACTTCCCATGAAGAGAAGACATTTCAGACATTTCAGATTTCTCAGGGCTATCTTGAAGCAGTTGAGGTAATTTTTTAACTTGAAAAGAATGATCGAAAGAATTGACTGAGAAGTAAATCAATAAAACTAACCTTATAAAGTGTTTAATGTAGATGATAATCACCCGAATAAAATATTTACTGATGGTTTTAAATATGTTTAATCATCATTGATAATTTGTTGCTTCCTACCTTAGTTGCTCCTGTACTGCTAGGAATAATGTTAAAACCAACTCCTCTGCCACCTTTCCAGTCCTTGTTTGATGGCCCATAAACTGTGTTCTGTGTTGTTGTTTACATACAGAAACATAAGTCAATGCAGCTTGCACACGCCTTGTATCAATAAAATGAGAGGGCATAATACTAGATCATAGTAAGTGTACCTGTGTGTAGGAATTTACAGGGTAAGTTCCTCAGAAAGAACACCGAAAGGACACCGCTCACAACCAGATCACAGATCAATACACCAGTATTTTTAACGTGGTTAAAACCCTCAAAGAGGGAAACAGTCCACGGCCTGAGCCAACGCGGCCACTTCAGGCAATTTATTAATCAAAGAATGAAAATTTACATAAGCTTCTCTCATGCACGGATTACCCTACAAATGACCCTCCATGCGCTTTAAATAGAATTCATGGACCAATCGGGTGTCAAGCCACGGATCAAGTGTTGGTAATACCGAGGAGAGAATGAACCGTCGGATCACTACATATCGTGACCGTCGGATTGTAAGTTACAAAATGTACAACGGTAAAGAAACACACTTTACCTAACTCTATACCTAACTCTATACTAGACCAAGTTGTACTTAACTATTTCCTATGTGTCGGAATATCCTAACATCCCCCCTTAAGAACAACTTGGGATAGGATTGAAGGATTTACAAATATGACACAATAGGAGAAGGAAGGAGGCACTAGAGCCTATCCCCCCTTAGTGACAACTTCCCGAACTCCAACCATAAATCGAAGTTTAGTGAACTTCGCCTCTGTGAGAGCCTTTGTGAAGATGTCTGCAACTTGATCATCTGTTGAACAATATTGTACTTCAAGAACATGGTCATGAATGAGCTCTCTTATGAAGTGCATGTGCAGTTCAATGTGTTTGCTGCGCTGATGTTGGACTGGATCTTTGCATAGCTGAATGGCACTTTGATTATCACACCAAAGTGTAGTCGGATGCTGCTGCTGAAAGCCAAACTCTGATAGGATCTGACGAAGCCACAAGGCTTCCTTACTAGCTTCTACGGCACCACGATACTCTGCTTCTGTTGATGAAAGAGAAATGGCACCCTGTTTCTTCCAAGCCCATGTAATAGGTCCTGAACCAAGAGTGAACACATAACCGGCAGTAGACTTCCGATCATCAGGGTCATCAGCCCAATCGGAATAAGTGAAACCAACCAATAGAGGAGATGCTTTGGCACTGTAATGAATCCCAAACTGAACTGTACCTCGAACATAACGAAGTATTCTTTTAGCTGCTTTCCAATGACTTTCACGGGGGTTTTGCATGAATCGAGCAACAAGGCCAACAACAAAGGAAAGGTCAGGACGAGTATGGGTTAGATACAAAAGTTTTCCTACAAGTTGACAGTATAAGGTAGCATCAACTTCAGGAGAAGTGACTGAGAGTTTGACTCCAGACTGAAAGGGAGAAGGGGTTGGCTTACAATCTTCCATGTGAAAATGACGTAGAATATCACAAGCATACTTGGACTGGGAAAGGGAAATACCCTCCTTGGATTGCAAGACTTGAAGACTGAGAAAATAGTGTAAGTGTCCTAAGTCTGTCATTTCAAATTTCCTTTTAAGGCTAGACTTCACATGGTTTATAAGGTTTGGATCACTACTAGTAAGGATAAGATCATCAACATAAAGAACAAGGATGATAAGAGAGTTGCCCACTTTCTTGGTGTAGACAGTATTGTCAGAATGACACCTAGAAAAGCCAGATTCTAAAAGAAAGCTATCCATTTTGGCATACCGAGCCCGAGGAGCTTGCTTGAGACCATAAAGGGATTTCTTAAGTCGACATAAAAGGCTGGAGTCTGTTTGTATGAAGCCAATGGGTTGTTCCATATAGATTTCTTCATGCAAGTCCCCATGCAAGAAGGCAGATTTAACATCCATCTGATGGACTTCCCATTTGAAAGAGGCAGCAAGGGAAAGAACAAGGCAGATAGAGTTCATTTTGGAAACAGGGGAGAAGGTTTCAGTGTAGTCGATGCCTTCAATCTGTGAAAAGCCCTTAGCAACAAGACGAGCTTTATGTTTATCAACTTTCCCATCTGGTCCATACTTGGTTTTGTAAACCCATTTGCATCTAACAAGTTTTCGTCCCTTTGGTAAAGGAACAAGATCCCATGTATCATTTTCCAATAATGAATGATATTCTTCATTCATAGCTGCTTCCCAATCTGGATGGCCTGAAGCTTCTGCAAAGGTGTCAGGATCATAATTTACTGGAGCTTGAGCCAGTAAAGAAGAGGCTCTCTCGAACTGAGAACGTGTGCGTCGCTGATCTGTAGGATCACCGGCAAGATCACCTGCTGCATCTCGAGTAGCACGAACCCATTTTGGAAGCTCAGGAGCTGAAGGAGGATCCTAAGATGGTGGGGGAGGATTGTCATCCTCACTTTCATCATCTGAAGAAGAAATGTTTTCAAAGGTAGAAGAGATAGGTAGAGGTGGCACATCCGTCGGACTAGGCTCGCAGGCTGATATATTTTCATCAAATTTTACATCTCTTCTAATGATAACATTTTTGGACTTAAATGGAATAAGTCTATAGGCTTTGACATCTTTAGAATATCCAACAAAAGTACATTTTTCACTCTTAAGTTCTAAAGCTTTATGCTTTTCATCTGGAATATTGGCCCACGCTTCACTTCCAAAAACACAAAAGTGAATTACATCTGGTTTGATTGAGCTCCATGCTTCTTCTGGAGTGATATTCTTTAAAGCCTTAGTAGGAGTGCGATTTATTATGTAATTTGCACAGTTAATTGCTTCTGCCCAAAAACTAAGACCAAGTCCTTTAGATTGTAGCATACAATTAGCCATTTCCTTTAAGGTGCGATTCTTCCTTTCAGCTACACCATTTTGTTGTGGAGTATATGGAACAGTATGTTGCATTTGAATTCCATTCTCAGTGCAATAGTTGATGAATGTGTTTTTAACATATTCTCCGCCATTATCAGATCTTAACTTAAGAATTTGATGTCCAGATTGTTTTTCAACAAAGGCCTTGAAGGCCAAAAAAGTGTTAAATACTTCACTCTTGAGTTTTAAGAAGTATACCCAAGTGCATCTAGAGAAATCATCAATGAAAGTTAAGAAATACTTGCAACCATAGAATGACACAACTGGAAGTGGTCCACATAAATCACTATGCACAAGCTGTAAAGGGGCTGAGGCGTGCCAAGAGGCACGTTTTTCAAAACTGTCCCGATGATGTTTTCTGAGTACACATCCGGAACAAACACCATCTCTGCAAGATACCATAGGAAGACTTGTCACCATATTTTCTTTACATAGATGCTGAAGGGAGCGATAGTTTAAGTGACCAAATCGCTCATGCCAAAGTTTGCTCACTTCATCGTTATGAGCAACAAATACTGAGGGAAGATTTGATGACCCAAAGTTGTGAAACTTATACAACCTTGTAGAATCGTCAGCAATGCCAGTAGCCAAAATCGGTTTAGGATCTTTTAAGTCCTTGATTACAACATCATGAGGTGAAAATTCAACGATTTTACCTTCACCTGAATGAGTTATCTGATATACAGATAGAAGGTTGCAGGATAAGGTTGGAACACATAATACATCATTAAACTGACCATTGTCTAGATGAACAGTTCCAGTCCCTACAACATTAAGAGATCTATCATCACCAACATATATATTTTTGGTGTTACAATCATTTAAAGAAGAGAACATGGCTTTGTTTTTGGCCATGTGATAAGAGGCTCCAGAATCAATGAGCCACTCATGAGAATGAGAAGAAGAAGATACATTTAATGCATAGCTAGACCGAGATGCTTGACAACCACATGCAGAAAGTGCCATTCCTGAAGATGAAGTTGAAGTTGAAGATTTCCCCAAATGGATGTTATGCTTCTTCATTGCTGCTTCCAAGGCTTCCATCTTTTTAAAGCATTTTGATTCTAAGTGGCCATCTCGATTACAAAAATTGCAATGTCTATCAGTCTTCTTCCCTTTGTTTTTATTTGTCTTATCATTTTGTTGAAATGATTTTTCATTTTGGGGCTGAAATTGCTTAGGACCCTTGTTTGGTTTAGGACCATTCTTTTTAGGATATGACTTCTTAGGATTCTTTGAATTTGGTTGCTGCTGAGCGGCTAACGCTTTCTTGGAAGAGTTTCCAAGATTAAGAAGACCAAGATGTAAGAGTTTTTCTTGTTCTCTTATTAAAGAATCACAAAAAGAGTCAAAGGAAGGGGGCTTGTAGTCTTTTCCTTGAGAAATGAAGGCTTCTCTTGTAGAATGGAAGGTGGAAACAAATACAGAGTAGGCTGGTCCCAACTTAGTAAGGATGGAATAAATAAGGTTACTATCTTCTTTCTTAACCTTAACACTTTCCAAGAGATATCTAAGGGTCTTGAACTTGGACAAGAAATCTTCAATGCAAGAAAAATTATTAGGGTCCAATGTAAGCAACTCATTTTCAAGTTGATGGGCTCTAATTTCATTTTTAATCCCAAAAACTTTAGTGATTTGTTCCAATGCTTCATTAGGAGTATCAAGTTCTGCAATATGGAATCTAAGATCAGGAGAGATAGACATCCCTATCAAACCACGTGCTTTATCTTGCCTATTTTCCCATTTAGCAACCTTATCTTCATCCTTCGGTTTCTTCTCTTGGCCTGTGGCTATTTTGTAGAGACCTTTACTTCTAAGTAAATCCTCAATGTAGGACAACCATTGGAAGTAGTTGGTGCTGTTAAGGGTAACTTGGTATTAACTTTCCATTTCAACAGAAACTGAAGTTGAAGATGCTGAAAGTAAGTGTTCCAATGGATAGATCTCTAAAAATTAGGCTGGTTTAAAAAAAACGGCTCTGAAAAATGCTTCCGGATGAAGAAGTTATGGCTTTTTGAAAAAAATTGTTGAAGTTGCTGACGAAGTGCGGGAACATGCGGAAATGAAAAAGTCCGCCCCCACAAAATGGAGACTTGAACCCAAGACCTCTACTCTCTTAAAATAGCTTTGAACCAATTGATCTATACAAAAAATTTGAGAGAGAGAGAGAGAGGGGGGGGCTTTGGGTTGCGTGCTTGCTTTGAGAAAGCTCTTTTTCCATACAAAACAAAAAACACAAAACCCAACACGGACATGCAAAGAAAACGAACCTTACGGCTTGAAGTTAGCTTTATCCAAAAAACTAAATATTTTCAAAAATGAACCTTATGGCTCAAAGATAGCTTTAGCCGAAAAACTAAATATTTTTCTCAATGTTTCTGATTTTCCGAGATCACACTAAGGTGCAGGGAAAAGAGCATACGCATGAGAAAAATCCTTCCTTTCTATTTCTGATTTGCCCAGATCGCACAGAGTTGCAGGGCAAAGAGCATACGCAGAAATGAAAGGTATAGATCCGGTTAAAAAAAGCTAAATAAACTGAAACCGAAATAAACAGAGAGAAAATAACAGTAAACTGCAAATAAACACTGTATACCTCCAGATCTTAAAAATGATGCAGCTAGGGCTACCAGAAACCTTTTCGCGTGAAACGAAAGGGGTACCTCACTGGAACAGATTCTCTGAACACAACAGAGCAGTCCTCTCAGCCTGAAAGCAGTGAGAAACAACAGATCTAGGAAACGGCAGTCGGATGCAATTCTAGCGGCTTCAGATTTGGATCACCAATGGACGCGGCCCTCAAATAGCTCTGATACCATGTAGGAATTTACAGGGTAAGTTCCTCAAAAAGAACACCGAAAGGACACCGCTCACAACCAGATCACAGATCAATACACCAGTATTTTTGACGTGGTTAAAACCCTCAAAGAGGGAAACAGTCCACGGCCTGAGCCAACGCGGCCACTTCAGGCAATTTATTAATCAAAGAATGAAAATTTACATAAGATTCTCTCATGCAAGGATTACCCTACAAATGACCCTCCATGCGCTTTAAATAGAATTCATGGACCAATCGGGTGTCAAGCCACGGATCAAGTGTCGGTAATACCGAGGAGAGAATGAACCGTCGGATCACTACATATCATGACCGTCAGATTGTAAGTTACAAAATGTACAACGATAAAGAAACACACTTTACCTAACTCTATACCTAACTCTATACTAGACCAAGTTGTACTTAACTATTTCCTATGTGTCGGAATATCCTAACACTGTGATGGAATGGACAGTTGTCATGAGACCTTCAACAATGCCAAACTTGTCATTGATTACTTGCCAAATAAAACAGAGTGTTTTTGTTCTCTTTTAACATATAGTTCCTCCCTAGCAATATGTAATTTTCCTCATATAAATACACCTATACAATTAAAACTATGATAATTCAGTAAAAATATCATTGCAAACATTAGCCAAGGGAGCCAAGCAGTTAGTAGTATAGCTTGCATTTGAAACAATGTTCAAATCGGATTTGTATTGGTGATCATTAACCCCGACAAAAAACATAGGCGCATCCTTTCTTGGAGCTGAGATAACAACTTTTTTAGCACCTGCCTGTTAGAAATCAATAAAAAAAAATTATTATATGGAGTTCAAATTGTAATTTCCATTGTTGCACTTTATACCGTTTGAAATTTACAAAATTAGATATGTTAATAGCCTTTCAAATATTTTTGCATGCACCACAAAAAAAATCATAGAATAGATTGTTCTCCAAAGAAACTGAAAACAAACATGTTATTTTTTAATCACCTCGTCAATTTCGAATAGTCACAACTATGGAGCAATTTTAAGGTAACCTTTCATGAGGTGACTGCTCAATTTGAAAGAAGTTTCAACTTAGAATAGGGTTGGTTATGCCGATATCAGTCAACAGTGTCAATTTTATAAATTGAGAAAGAGCCAAAGCGGACATGCTATTGCCAAATCTCCTTGCTCATGTAGGGAGGGAGCGGTATTACATGTGACAACTCCTTAGTTACCTCAAATATCATTTATCAACTTTTAGGTACATTGTATTTTTAATTAGTAGCATGTCGGATAAACTTTGAAGGAAAAAATCAATTATAATTGAATTGTGGAATGGTAATATTCAAACCTTCAAGTGAGCAACTGCTTTCTCTTTGTTGGTGAAGACACCTATGGATTCAACCACATACTCTGCGCTGACCTCATCCCATGGAATTTCCTCAGGATTTCTACAGTTTTCAAACCAAAATGTGAATAGTTAGACAAATGGGAACAAATAGACAATGTCAGCACTCACACTCTATTCATGCCTAAGCTCAAGCAGTAACTGACCTACGAAACTCTCATTGATCTCCATAAACAAGTGTTTTACCTAAAACCGAATACAACAACAGATTTTTATCCAAAGAGTAAAGTTTTCGAGTATTTGACCTTGACTTCATGATGCTTCCACTGTTGGTGGACACTGTCATACTTGAACATATAATTTTGAAAAATAACAAAGGCACAGAAATTACTGCAGATATCTTGAGTGGGCAAAATATGGTAGAAGAAAGCTATCAAACGAGTTAATAATATCTTCCTGTTTCAGTTTGTCCGTAAAACATTAATGTTGTTGGGAATAAGTCGAAGAACAAAAAATGCAAAACGAAGAACAATCTTCAGGTAGACGATCCAAAACTCATTAGGAGAATGATGTGCAAATACGCCTAAATTTCAATGAAGAATTCCTCCTAGATAGATAAATAAGGAAGAAGAGAAAAATTGCTCATTTAAAAGGACTTTGCCAAAGAATAATGTATTCATTATACAAGCGGACTTTGCCAAAGAATAATGTATTCATTATGCAAACGAACTCAAATATTCTTGAAAGATACCATATATAATCGACTAGGATTTGAAGAGAGAAAATCAAGCCTTGATAACATTTCTGGCTTCAGGGTTTCATTCCTAGAATATACTTTATAATGAAAAGAGAATAGAGCTAATCAGAATTTTAAATATGCCAAAGATCTGTATTTTCAGTGATTGATTCTGTGTCAATGATCCGTAAATCGATCAAACTTGTCCGCAAAGAGTATTCTAAAGTGTCTGCAGAAATGCTTTATCAATATCAAGTTCAAAAGAAACACAGATTAGCGGCTATAATATGCATTTGCTGTAAACGAGGGTTTAATCGGCAATCTAAAAGACTAAAACTGCAAATTCATAAGCTGTCGAGAGCCAAAGAAAAGTAACTAGATAAATAGGAGGATCTGCTTTGTTACTAAAATGCTTAAATAATAGCAATTATCTTCCAAATACAGCTTTAAAATCAACCGATTATACAAATAAATCCCTCAATCTCATCCAGTAAGTCATCAAAAGAAAAAAAATCCTCAGACCCGTGCACAAAGCTACAAAATCATGTCGAAATGCTTCAACAGAGTTCAGTTGTTAGGTCTCTATATGGCACAAGGTTACCCCTGGCGTAAAAATTGTAGACGAAAATTCGCAGGCATATTCAACAACACCCAACACGAATCTGAAGAAAAATTTCGACAACGACAATGGATTTCTCGACAGCTTTTCTTCCTCTGGGGTGGATTCACCCTCGACTCCTGCAAATTCAATCGCAAAAACCATTTGGACACAGCAGTCGTCGTCAGATGATTCATATCTGACCTTATTTGATCCGGATCTCATTTCTACATTCAGGAAAGCCATGGATGAAATTTCCCCCATAGATTCGATCAGGGCAGCATGGGAAGCAAGAGCGGAGAAGATGAAAAGGGTACCCTAGGCAAATCTTTCAGGCTCTGATCTAGCAGCATTCAGGCGAGGGTGAATACTTTGCACCAGATAATAGACGAGAGGTCAACCAAATGACCCCCCATGTCCAGAGAACCTTCGGTGTTCAGATGGTGCTGGAAACATGGAGTAGGAACCCGAGTGAGTAGACCACAAATATTTTGCAATTGTTTGAAATATTGTGAACAGTTCCAACCACTCAACTACCTTCTGTTGATCGAATGATTAACAATCCTCTAATCGTCTAACACATAATCTAACGACACATAGGGATGACAAGTAGATTTTAGGGAAGTTCATTTCAGAGGGAAATGCCTTACGGCGTAATTAAGGTTTTAATGAAATTAAAAATGAGAATACTTTTATATTTAAATATTTTAAATTTATATAATACAAATATTAGTAAGAACCAACATAGATTTATCTTCAATAAGGATCCAAGTGATGATAGCAAGCAAAGTGAAGGGAAGAGAGGCAGAGGGAGATAGTGACAAAGATGGAGGGTGGAGAGAGAGAGAAAAAACGAGAGATTGAGAAAGTGATCAGGGAGATAGAGAGAGGGAGGTGGGAGAGACATGTAGTAAGAGAGAGAGGGGATAGATAAGAGGCGAGGGGGGGAGAGAGATATGTTGCTGGAGGGGGAGAAAGAGGGGGAAATAACGAAAGCATAGGGAGATAGTGGTGGAGAGAGATATGGAGTGACGAGGGATAGATGGATAGATAGAGAGGTTGAGAAGAGAGGAGGGAAGAGAGAGAATAGGTGAGGATAAAGATAGGGAGAGAAGGGAAGGAGAGAGGGAGGGAGGCACAAAGATGGAGGGGAGAGAGAGAGAGAGAGTGAGTGACTGGGGGGAAGAAAGAGGGAGGTGGTAGAGAAAGTGTGGGAGAGGACTCAAGAGAGAGGAGAGAGAGATGGAGTTGGAGGGGAGAGAGAGGGAGTGATAAGAGAGAGATGGAGAGAGACCGATGGAGAGAGGAGAGATAGAGGGAAGAGAGAGAGGCTGAGAGGAAGAGCGAGGCAGAGGGAGATAGATATGGAGAGAGATTGTGTATGTTTGGGTGGTGAGATAGAGAGAGGGAATAAGAAAGAGACACATAGATACAAATATAGATATTATATAGTATTATATATCCAGCCTAGATCCATCTTAACCCGTATCTATCAAGCACTGAGAGGCATGAAATCTCTCGAGGTGCAAACGTTTCATTAAATTTTACACTCAAAAAACAGGTTGCACATCGAGAGATTGGATCCTTCTTGATGCTTGATAGATCCGGGTTAAGATGGATCTAGGTTGGTATACACACACAATTACTTTATCTCTTAATCAAAATTGTAAATTTATCTTTATTTTTATTTAGTAAATATTTTATTTTTATTTTAGAAGAGATATGTGTCAAATATCACTTGTATAGTTATCTTTATTATTTATTTAGTAAATATTTTATCTTTATTTTAGAAGAGATATGTGTCGAATCTCATTTAAACACAGAAGAAATTACTTGCTCTGAATATATTTGTCAGTACAATTAATTTCAAAATTAGCTTATCATTAATATTATTTTATGTTACAAATACCAGATTACCATAATAAAATATCATTTAAGATATTTGAATAAATGATTAAATGGTACAAAATTTCAAGCCCATAATCTTTTATTAGAATCCTTATAAAAATAAGGTAAAGAGATATATGGTGGGAAATCTGGACCCCATCACTTTTTGGCTCTAAACTCCTTATCATCTTCAACCCATTATTAACGTGAAGCCCAAAACAATGGATGTAGATGCATGATGAAAAATCCCATCCTCATCATTTTTGTTAGCTCTAAAATCCTTAGTATTGTAGGTTCGGTTCCTTAATGAAATGTAGTTTAGAGATAAACCTAAGAAGATGTAGAGATGACCAACAAGCTTTGGCCTTAAGTAACACAACCTAGTGTAAGTAACCATTGTTTGCAAATCATTTCATAATCGTTTGCAATTCCTTCAGTGATCCACGTAAACATAAACATGTAATTATTCAGAAGAAAGATCAGCATTGAAATATATAAAGAATGGTGGTAGAATCTGAAACAATTTTCACAGAAGATACTTCAATGATGAAAACATGATAATTTACCAACATCCAGAATAGTTCTAATAGCAAGAATTTGGCATGGTTCCCTATTAAAGAGTGCTTAAATCACCAGGGAGTCTTGATCAGGAATTCGAAAAATTTATGGGATGTGGAGATGATGCATACTAATCTGTTTATTATTCCTTGTGTCTCACTGTCAAATTGCATTGGACATCCATTATTTTAATTTTTTTTAGTCATTTTAGCCAAGGTTTTGGGAAAATATGGATTATTTTTATTTTGTATGAATTCAAAACTAATTTTATAATTTCCTGGAAATCTTATTTCTAATTTCTGATTGGAATAACACCTTCCAATTGGACATAATTCCCCTGGTCGAGAGCGTTTTATTTTTGGCATTTGCCAGTACTTGACAATTTATTTAAAAATAAACAAAAAACTGATTTTTTGAGTGGCCATTTGGTCGGTGAGTACTCTAAATTTAACACTGACACAAACATTATTATGGTATTTCTATTCCCCATAATTATAGAAATCACATAGTTGCAGGACCTTTATATAGGTAGGTGGTGGGAGGGGAGGGAAGGGGGAGGGCAGCGGAGGCACGCTACAGAAGTCGTTGTGCAGAGATACTTTTACAAACTTCCAAATTGTATATCATATGAATGTTTATGGAGGATGGGGTATGCGCATGAGAATGAGGAATATTATCATATTTTGTTGTGTGGAGCTTTTACTATGTGGATTACGAAGTTCGTGTGAGAGGGCAGTTGCGTAGAGATTTTGATTTTAGAGCTATGTATCTTTGCGAAATGATTAATATTATTAATTTCAACGTTATAATTTTTCTAGACCATACAACCTTGATCTGCATTATCAGATCAACATTGGACAATGCTTATTGATCTCTTTCTAGTTTGGTTAGGCTAAGTGGCATGATACACAAGTCGTTTTGTGGATATACTTTTATAGATTTTTAGATCGTATATCATATGAATGTTTATGGAGGATGGGGTATGTACAGGAGAGCGGGGAATATTATCATGTTTCATTGTGCATAGCTTTTACTGTGTGGATTACAAGGTTTGTGCAAGAGAGTAGTTGAGTAGAGATTTTGATTTTAGACCTATTTATCCTTGTGGAATGATTAGTATTCTTAATTTCAATGTTCTGATTTTTCCAGGCCATACAACTTTGATATGCATTATCGGATCACCATCAGAAAATGCTTGTTAGTCTCTTTCTAGTTTAGTATGGCTAAAAGTTAATAGGTCAATCTTGTACAAAGGTGTTTGTGTGGGGGAAGTATGTGGTTGTTCGAAGGTGGTTGTGCAAAGGAAGCATGTATGGAAGAAGTGTGTGTGGAGGAAGATATGTGGAGGCTATCGTTAATCAGTTAATTTAGTATTGTGGAGGACGAGGTATGTGTCAGAGATTTCATTGTGTGGAACTTTTACTGTGCTGAGCTTTCATGGAAAATACACAATTAGGATGGGGTATTTTCAGGAGAGCTGTGATTATGTATCATATGAAGGTATGTGCAGGAGAACAAGGAATATTATTATGTTTTGTTGTGCGGAGATGGCATATGTTTGTCGATTTCTCAAACAAATCTAATAATTTTACAAGTTTTCAGATCGTTTATTGAATGCATGATTACCAAAGATGAAATTTACATGACATCACATGTACGAAACACCATATGCATGACATGTACACATCACCACCTGCACACAACACAATATGTAAAACATGTACACAACAACACATGCTGACAACACCACTTGTACAATCATGCACACAACATGTACATAGTGTTGCATATACAACATGTACATAACACCATCTATATCCAACACTACATCTGCAATGTACACACAACACCATACATACAACAAGTACATAACATCATATGTACACAATACTACATATATTACATGTAAACATCACCATAGGTACAATCACTGAATATACAACATGCACAACATATACACAATAGTAGTACTGCACATACTAAAATGCACTATCTCTACCAAGCAACCTTGCTTCTAGTGTCTCTCTATCATCCATGTTTATCCTATCATGCAACGGATCTCATTGTTTTCATTCAGCTCATGTATCCCTCAGAGCTACCTGTCATAACATAAGCATAGTCATAATACAAGCATACAGTATCAATTCATATCCACATGATATTGACCTCAGAGATCTATCAGGCTACTCTTCCCACTTGATTCCTCATGAACTAGGAATCTCTTCATGCCATTCACCCGCATAAGCAGTCATTCCTCGACAAGAATGATCCCCAACAACCCTGTCGGACAATGACATAGATACATAGATAAATAAATACATATACATAAACATTAGCATAAAACAATAATGATCATGTCATACAATGACATACATACACACATACATACATATATAAATATCAGCATAATCATGATCATAACATAGTTACGGGATAACATAAGTCCAAGGTTAAGAGAAATCCATCTATCTTTTCACAACATGAAAAAACATTCAGAACAACCATTCCCAACATAGCCAAGGAATCATATGCCTCACATCCATTCACTTTAACTTTCCTATTAGTTTTCTCATGACTGTCTTGCCATTTTCCATTTACCCAATGGACCCAACCAATCCACTGATTGTCATATTCTTACCTTCAACTTCACTTACTCATGCACCAAGCTTCATTTGAGTCTTACATTACTTGCTAGGTTTCATTCAGCTCTCCTTGAGCTCCATTAAATTTCCTATTTCACAACCAATTCGCAAGTCCCTCAAGATATAAAAGGCAAGAAAAAATGAAAACAAGTAGAAAACCTTGAAAACCAATAACAATACAATGTCACAAACAAAGTGGTATGGCCATACACTATACATAAACAAAGCTGCAAATCAAGTGCAAACAAAGTGCAAAGAACCAAAATCAAAAGACTCTCAATAGACACCATGACTCAATCCCCATGGTTTCGAGTGCTTCCAAAGGAAATCACAACTTGAGCCTTCTTTGGAATTTCATGGCAGTCTCTTTTCCATGCAATCCCCTACATTATACTGCCATAAAAAGACAACTATCAGTGCATAATTAAATCACAATATACCTATCATCTTAACTTGTTGTGCCAAGCATGTTGCCATGTAACTGAACATGTACACCTCTCAAGGAACTCCAATTCCTTGATCAGTCCAGCTATAGCTAGGAAGCATTCGTTATACCTGTCAAATATAGGTTCGTGAATATAACATATATCTACATAATGTCACACAAAGTCAAGGTTAATAAGACATCATGTATGAAAAGCACTCATTTGTTTGGAATTAGGGTTTCCAAACACAGTCAAAGGAATTCTTGCCCAATTCCTTTCTTTTACCTTTTTACTTTGTTGTAATCGATTCTTATTATGTACAGTCACATCACCCAACTACTAGTTGTATAAACACATCAACTATTACCTTGTCAAGCTAGTACCAAAAATGTTGCCCTGCAGTTGCTCACACACGTCAATCTCACCTTCCAAAGATCAATACATCATGTAGATTTAATTTGAAATCAACCTTTACTAAGTCTAATAGCCATGCCATACTTAGCAATCAACTCACATTCATCAGTCATAATACATAATGCTACAATTATCACGTACTTACACTCAAGTACATATCAGGTGTATTAACACATATGTATTAGTACAATCATCTTAAAACAAGATCATTTCGGTAAGAAATATTATAGACACATAATCATATCATTCAAGTAATAAAACATTAAGACAATATCTATGATGACATAATAGACACCCAACACTCAAACACCAAATAAACGACATAGTAAAACATTCAAACACCAAATAGACGACATAATAAAACTCATACCTTAATGTATCCCAGGGGAGGCTATCTTGTTTGCCCAATCAATCTAAATTAGCACGATATAAATTTACAACATATCAACTCAACTTAAATAAGTTCATGATATCCATAACAATATATATCTAACATGTTCACATCATAAGCTCATAAACATTTGTCCTTCATGTATAGAAATCACATATGCACAGTCAATCTAGATTAGTACAACAAACTATCACAAATGAGTCAACTCATACTTGAATACCGTAACCATAATCATCTGCATATATCAATCCAGGTTAGCATGATACATGTAACAATAAGATCATCAATTCAATGAACATAGCCATCATTCATATGACCATAATGCATACAGCACCATGTTACTATCATTCATGACTATATGACACGTGCATATGACTACACTAATCAACTAGAATTTATCACACATGTAACCATAAAAACAATAAAATGATAAGTATATGAGTAACCCTAATGCTTATAATAAACATTAACCAACATACCTGCATGCCCACCATACAAATCTATATGATGGTCTGCACTTACCCTGAAGTCCATTGTTACAACTTCACTTTAATGATTTGCATCTCCTACTCTATCTCATTCAATACTTTGGCATCATAACATACCAATAGCAACATGATGGCCTAAAATGCAGACAATGACCTCACAATGCATGTTTGACCTACTATACATGCATAACTATAACCATGATAATGCATGCATAATAACATATGGACACTGACATGCATAAAAAATGCATATACAACACACATGTATTCATGACTAAAGCATCCCAACGACAACATCATCAACCTTCACATTGCGACATCAATATAACCATGATCAACACCATACACATGCAACAAGCTCATGGAATACAAGCATAAGGAACACATACAATCGATATGAATAGATGACCAACACACTGCGCATCTAGTTCGAGGGGTGAACCATGCTCTGAAACTTCTCTGTAACACCCTCATCCCACATCTACCTAAGTAACCAACCAACCAGGGTAATTATGTGAAGGGAGACCACTATAATGGGATTAAAACTCCTAGGTGACCTTAATAAAGTGGAATCGATGGAAACACACCACACAAACCTTCCACATTAGCAACATAACTCTCGGGAGCTATCCCAGCCACTCAAGTAGCTAACCCCTGAAACAAACTGAAGTTTTAGACCATTAAACCTTAGGACACTCCCATGATATGGACATGCATGCATCCAGGAGGCTCCAGATGCTCCAAGAGCATGGGTATGTTTGCATCTGGGGACTTTTCTCCTGAGACCTGTGCCTAGGACTCCAAGATTTGTGCCACTTTTTTAGTGCCAGATCCCTGGTCACTTCTTAGAACTCAATCACAAGTTCATAAATGAATTTACAAAATAGACAATGATGCATTTACAAAAACATTGATAAGATCTAGACTCGACACCTACTATCCATGAAAGGAATTTCATCAAACATGCCAAAAATATGTAATCTATAGGTTTAAATAAGAACAAAACTGAGCACATGGGTCTCATACTTATCCAAGACATGTTAAGAAGAATTGGTGCCTCAACATATTAGATGAAATTTCATCTATTAGGCCATAGATACATTGTTCATTCATTTACAAATCAAAACATTAGGAGAGCTACATCATCACTGTTATAAAACATGCTTATAACCAACATAATAAAAATAAAAATATCAAGGATACATTAGCCATAGAATCCACATATAAAGCATTACATTTACACATAAAATACCAAGGAAAGAACCTTTTATTAATGAATGCAATGGCCAACCTGGGATGGGACTACCACGTTCCACCCAACCATAGATTGGCTGAGCTAGATATCTCTGCAACCAATAACCCCCATGCCATATTCTAGGCATGAATGTGGGACTCAAACCAAAAGAACCAACTAGCACACCCCGAGGCTATACCACCTCAACCTCATCAATAGAAACCATGATTTACTACAATGCGCACCAGATTACTAGGCCAACAAAATAAAGCTATAATGACAAGCTTTACCATGATCTCCACCAAATCAGTAGGCCAAAACAAGCATGGATGCCAACATATTTCTCCACCTACACCGTGAGGAAATTTCCTATCTCCTAGTCTCTTAGGATTTACCACAATACACACTAGATCACTAGGCCCTAAACCGAGACTCCACCCTCTAGGCTTTACTGTATATCTCGTCATTCACCAACAAGAATTCCTAGGCCTAATCAAGGGAAACCACCTCTAGGCTTTACCATATATCCCACAATTAACTGGTCGAAGATTCCTAGGCCCACCCTGGTACACAATACCAAGCTTTACCACAACCCACAGTTTGGTTCAACATTCACTACACCAGTGGCTTTACCAAAATCCATAGTCTGGTTCAGGGATCACTTGGACATCTGTTCTTTGTTTTGGAGATCCACCACACTCAACTTTGAATCCATCAGGAAATCCAGCTCAACCAAAACATCATAGCCCCATCACACTGTGGCTATCCGGAAATGGCAAGCCTAAGATGAAAATGCTATCACACCTAGAAAAATCCATGCCATAACAATAAAGAACCACATGCAATACCATGCATTCCAAAACTATAAAGGAAATCACACATGAAAATTGATACCTGCATAGAATCCTCTTGTAGCTGCGTAATCCTGCTCTTCCTTGCTTGAGCTTTTCTTACCTTTGCCTTCTTACTCCAAATCCCAATCATGCCACACTCCTCCAACAGTGCTCAAGGAAACTCTAAGTGTCCAAGAGTATGAGAGGGAGAGAGGATATAAGTGAGCTCCACCAAAAACCTATCAAAAGTTGGCCAACTGATCCTCATAAGCTTTTTTATCAATGAAAATTGTAACTAGGTTTGGTCTTCATAATGACATGTAATTGTGATTTTATGTAAAATATTTAAAGAAGAAAAATAAAATTATTGTAATTCCTTCATCATGGGTTTTGTGAGCAAGAGATTTTATTTTTAGTTAAGGATTCCTTTGTGAGCTCTTAGGGATTTTTTCATCTTGTCATGAAGTCTAAAGAGTCATCGTCATGTATTGAAGGAATGTTACACATTGTAAAAGGTCAAAATTGTTTTGTAAGTCACCCTCCAAGATATTGTCACTAGTCATCACTCACTTCGGCTTACAATGAAAGGATGATTCGAGAAATATGAAGTCAGTCTTCCCTTGTGATCATGTCAACCTAACTGTCACAGATAAATGGCTATATATAGCAGTTCTCAGTCTCATTTGGAGGATATCAATTTGATGAAGAAAGTATCTAATATCAAGTGTGCAAATCATCTTAGAAAGAGCCTTAAAGCCAGTGAAGAAATAAGGAATAATAGCGAAGGAGTGTATCATCATTGTGGAATGTTTTTGGGCTACTCTACCCTCACATGAGCGATAATTGCAGGTTCAAAGTAGGCAAAGGAAGATCAAAGATTGCAGTCACAAAAATGTGATCTTGTTTGGGTGAAGAACTTCATTGAAGGAAGACGACTAAGAGAGAAAATATTCTCCCTCAAGGATGAGACTATTCAAGAAGAAAAATTGAATTAAGTATTCTGTTGTGAAGTAAAGGTGTTGCATACCTACAAGAAGAGGCTGAAATTATGAAGGAAGTCGAGAAGAGGAAGAGGAAGAGAAACGTTAATCTAAGGGTGAAGAGGAGGCTTATGACTTGGTATTGGAAGGGATCTAGTGTCAAGGGTCCTTTTCATGGTCTTGGTATTCGTCAATTGAAGGTTCTATACGAAGAATTTGTTTGGATTTTACTCTCAAAGAGTGAGAGGTTTTGGCCATGGCTGATAGCCCATATAATGTGTCTCTTGTCTCTATATTTTTCATGAATTGGTAATTGTCTTGATGAAAGGAACACAATAATAACTCGAGAAGAGAAAATTATAATCAAGAACTAAAAATACTGTCATAAGAAATTATCATAAGTAGACAAATCACCAATCTGTTGATGCTCTAGATTTCTCAACATGATATCAGAGCTAAGGTGAAAAAATTTAGGAGTGGCATATAATCAAAGAGACACACAATGATCAAGTTTGTAGAAAGTGATCAAAGTGAATCAAATAATAGCAAAGCAAAATTTCAAGATCTACATCATACCGAAACCCTAGATGAAAGAATTCTACTTGAGAAAAAGTCTTGGAATTATCATCAAGTAGGAAGCAAAAAGAAAAACCAAACCCTAGAAGCATTTATGAGATCATCACCCAACCATCATGTAAAGAAGTCTAGATTGGAGAACATTATCATCATCCTCCAAAAAAATTTGTGAAGTAAGGTCTCTCTCATTAAAGCAAACCTTTTGAAGAACTCCATCAAAGTGATCTCTCTCTCAAAGATATCAAGGAGTGCTCTTTTATAAAGAATCTATCAAGAAGTAGTATTATACTATCTATATCACTATCAAGTTAAAGGAGGAAGAAAGTGGAGAAAGCAACATCTACTCAAGTGAGTATATGACTTCATCTGAATCTATCAAAATGTCTTTTTGCAAGGAAAACAACAAATTTGTTGGGGCTTCAAATTTCCTTGCATGGAAGAAAAGAACAGAACAAAATATTATTGAGAATTAAGTCATGGAACAAATCAAGGGGTCAATAACCCAACCTACCAAAGAATATTGTCAATCACTTGCTAGATACATGAAAGGGGAAGTGAGGGCCCAGAGGATACTCATAAAATCCATCAAAGACTCCCTGATACGATATGTATCAAAATTAAAAACTTCAAAAAGATATATATGATGAATTCGTAGAGTTGTTTTCCATAACTACTACAAGATAAGTTATATCTCTAAGGAAATAACTCTACAAATTGAATATTTCAAAGGAAGCAAGAATAGCCTTATATTTCATGAGGATTTCAGAAATAAGAGATCAACTTCAAGCCCTGTGTGAAATAATGTATCACAAAAAAATTACCACTATAGTATTAAATGCACTACCAGAGTAATGGGGAAACTTCACTTCAAGTATTAATGGTAAGAAATAAGCCACTCCTTTCCAGGATCTATGGTCATTTTGAAAGATTGAAGAAACTAGGTTGAAGGCAAAAACTGATGTAGGATCAAATGAGAAAAATCGAGCATATGCTTCTATGACAAAAAGAAAAGGAAAGTTTGGTAAAGATGGTCCTTAGAAGAAAGAGAAGAACATGGCTAAGGTTCATTGCTACAGATGTCAATAATATGGGCACTATAGAAGAGATTGTCCTAAACTTAAAAATTATAATAACAAGATAAATAAGGAAGAATCCCATATTACCAAAGAAATGGAAGAACCTGAGACAAATAAGCCTAAGAAGGAGGAAGTGAGAGATCTCTACTATGACTGAGATAAATATCCTTCAGTAAAAGTACTATTCAATCATGTAAATTATAACTATCTAGATAAGAAGCATTGTAAATAATATAGGAAGCATCATATTAGAAAATGGCATCATGGTAGAAGCATTAGAAGTAAGAGCTCGTGACATAGGTAACATGAAATACGTATTGAATAAAACCTATGGAAGAAAACTATGTGGGGTATAGCTCTTGGAAACCTCATTGAAATCTCAAGTGATACTTATGGAAAAAGAAATAAGTCATCTAGGAAAATTCTCATCATACATCAGTCAAAAGGTTGTTTTGGAGGATAGGATATGCAATATCGTCAAGATTATCCGATGGAATCTTCATTGTAAGGTTCACGGATCATGATGGGAAGCAAGTGTTTTATCAAGAATTTTAAACTTGTGGAATTCATGTGATGATGGTATGATGACATAATAGAGAAGAAAATCAAGGGAATGAAGCTCCTTAATTCAAAGGAAGTTGTTGCAGGAAGTCTAGATGACCCAAAGGTGAGGTATGTATGCTTACATTTGATATTATGGAAGTCATGTCATATGGTTACAGATATCATGAACTAATTCTCTATCTTAAGATCATGGTCAAAAGAAAGAATCTCCTCCCTCAAAAAGGATGCAGGAATGCGTGGGTCACATATTCACTAGATGAAATCAACATAATATGATCTCATATGAAAAATGAGGTGGTTGACTACAATTGAGAAACTCTGATTAGAATATCGTGGGAATGAAATGTGTGAAGAAAGGAAGGAAAGTATGAGGGAATATGAAATAATGGTAAAGGAAATCAACATTTGAAACACCAAGAATATTTGACTATGATACCTCCTAGAAAGATATGAAGACTCTGATGGAAGTTTGGAAAAGATGCAGACCCTTGAAAATATATATATCTGTGGGACGTGTGTCAACATATATGTAGGATGTTGATGTCTATAGGAAGATGTGATGATGAAATACCATCACAAAGGTAATTTTGATTTAAGTGTTCATATCTTATTCTTGAACAATATCTAGATGGGCTTATGCAGGACTACCAAGGGAAGAAATGTGGATGTAGAAGGATGTACTATCCCTCTGAAGAAGACAGTATGAAGAAGGAAACATGAAATGAAGTAAGGCCATATGTAGATTGATGGATCACTTTTTGATGAAAGGAATAATGACATGACTGACTCATGGATGAAAGTTATGGATGGTCTGTGCCCTATGAAGAAGTCTCAAAATATGAAAACTCCATAATGAAGAAGAAATTCATGAAATCAAAGGAAGGAGCTCTTCAAGTAGCTGGTTGTTTTTACATCTCCACTTGAGGAGTTGTTGTAGGTCCCTAAATAAGAGGGATCTTGGAAGCAAGTTTCTTAATTGGAAGGAACTTGGAGATTCCTAAGCCAAGAGGTAGCTTAGGTACATTCCTTCCATAGGAATGAGTACATTCCTTTAGTGGAATAGATATGTCCTCCTTAATTAAGAGGGAGAGATAGACACATCATTCTTGTCTTCACTTGGAAAGACCTAATGGAGGATTGGGTAAACATTCGACGTCTGAGGCTCTTTGAGGATGAGATAGGGCATCCAAGATAAGGATAGTCACAGAGGACCAATATTTTTTAGGACTGGGAATCCAAGATAAGAATAGCCCTGATGGAACACACCCTGAGAACCTGAGTGGGGTACGTTCCGGGAGAGATAATGACGAGAGTGTCTATAAATCATTAGTCTTGCCAGTATTGAGCTCAAATCTTGTGGAGAGATAGAGTTGTTATTCAAGGCCTTTATATGTTACAATGATGGTTGATATGATTCTATACAGATGGGTTACCAATATGATTCTTCTTATGAGAAAATCTTCAGATTGAGAATTACCAAGTACCATTATGAATACCTCCCTAATTAAGAGGGAGTGTTGAAAAGTGTGACTAGGTTTGGTCTTCATAATGACATGTAATTGTGATAGAATACGTAAAGAAGAAAAATAAAATTATGGACAATGCTTGCATCATCGATTTCATGAGAAAGAGATTTTATTCTTAGTTAAGGCTCCCATTGTGAGATCTTGGGGATTTTTTCATCTAGTCAGAAAAGCCTAAAGATTCATTGTCATGCATTGAAGGCATGTTACACATTATAAAAAGTAAAATTTGTTTTGTAAGTCACCCTCCAAGACCTTGTCAGTAGTCCCCACTCAAGTTGACCTAAAATGAAAGGATGATTTGAGAAAGATGAATTCATCCTACCCTTGTGATGATGTCGGCCTAAATGTCATAGGAAAATGACTATATATAGCAGTGTTTAGCCTCATATGGAGGATATCAATTCGGTGAAGAAAGTGTGTAATATCAAGGGCACAAATCATCTTAGAAAGATCCTTAAAGCGAGTGAAGAAAGAAGGAAGGATAGCGAATGAGAGTGTCATCATTGTGGATTGCTTTTTAGCCAGTCTACCCTTACACATGCGATAATTGCAAGTTCAAAGCTGGCCAAGGAAGATCAAAGATTGCAGTCACATAAAGGTGATCTTGTTTGCGTGAATAAATTCACTGAAGGAAGCCGAGTAAGAGAGAAAAGAGTCTCCCTCAAGGAGGAGACTATTCAAGAGGAAAAAATGAACTATGATTTTTGTTGTGAAGAAAAGGTATTGCAAACCTACAAGAAGAGGTCAAAATTCTGAAGGAAGCGGAGAAGAGGAAGAGGAAGAGCATCATTGATCTAAGGGTGAAGACGAGACTTGTGACCTAGTCTTGGAAGGGCTCTAGTTTCAAGGGTCTTTGTCATGGTCTTAGTATTCATCAATTGAAGCTTCTATAAGAAGAATTTGTTTGGGTTTTCCTCTCAAAGAGTGAGAGGTTTTGGCCCTAGTTGAAAACATATATATTGTGTCTCTTTACTATTCATGAATTGGTAATTGTCTTGATGAAAGGAACATAATAATAACTCAAGAAGAGAATATTATAATCAAGAATAAAAAGACTATCACAAGCAATTATCATAAGTAGATAAATCACCTATCTATTGATGCCCTAGATTTCTCAACACAATGCACATCAGATCAATAGGCCAACATAATAAACATGTAATAATAGACTTTACCATTATCTCTACTAGATCACTAGGCCAAAAATAGCATGGATGCCACCATATTTCTTCACCTACACGGTGTGGAATTTTCCTGTCTCTTAGTCTCTTAGGCTTTACTGCAATCCACACCGGATCACTAAGCCCTAAACCGAGACTCCACCCTCTAGGATTTACCATATATCATGTCATTCACTGGCAAGGATTTCTAGGCCTAATCAAGGGAAATCACCTCTAGGATTTACCATATATCCTACCATTAACTAGTTGAGGATTCCTAAGCCCACCAAGGCACACAATACCTAGCTTTACTGCAACCAATAGTCTTGTTTAGAGGTCACTACGCCAATGGATTTACCACAATCCACCGTCTGCTTCAAGGATCATTAGGCCATGCGTCCTTTATTTTGGAGATTCACCTCACTCAGTTTCGAATGCATTGGGTAATCTAACTCAGCCAAAAAATGAGAACCCTATCTCACCGTGGCTATCAGGAAATGGAAAGGTTGGGCTGAAAACACTGCCACACCTAGAAAAACCCATGCAATAACAACAAAGAACCACATACAATACCAAGAATGCCAACTCTAGCAAGGAAATCACACATGCAAATTGATACCTACAAAGAATCTTGTTCTAGCTACGTGATCCTACTCTTCCTTGCTTGATCTTTGCTTTTCTTTTCCTTCTTTCTCCAAATCTCAAGCATGCCACGCTCCTCCAATAGTGCTCCAAGAAACTATAACTATCCAAGAGTATGAGAGGGAGAGAGGATAGAGGTGAGCTCCACCAAAAACCTTTCAAACGCTTTCCAACTGATCCTCAGAAACATTTTTATCAATGAGGCTTTTATTTTCTTCAATTTCCATTATTTTCCTCCTCGCATGCAACCTATGACCTTTCACCTTCCTTTTCTCCTAATTTCCATTATTTTCACAAATAAATGTGCCAAAAATTCCATTTTTCCTTTCCAAAGCCTTTTCCATTTCCTTAGCCATAATAAACCAAATGAGCACCCAATAGGATGTTTTTCCCACCATTCAGATTGGAATATGTGTCCCATGACTGTGTTTTTATATTATTTTACATGGATTTTCAACTAGGGTTCTTTGAAACAATCTATTGATTTTTGGGTGACTAATTAAACAAATTGTTTAAACTTTACAGAATATAGAAAATTGTTTCTGGAGATGTAGGGGAGGCCAATACTCGGCCCTGGCCTTCCCAATGTCCTACACTACCTCAAAAATATGTAGAAATAGATTATGAAAATCACTGGAAAACACTCACAAGTACACAAATACTTTCACAAGTAGTAACTAGAACCCTTTGATTATCTTCAATTGAAAGTATTGTACTAGTATTACCAAAAATATTTCTGCAGGTATCAACCCTTTCTTATTCAAAAATAAAGTATATATATGGATTTTTATAAAATATCCTATTTTCTAAGGGATTTACATTAAAAACAATTATTTATCCAAAAAATGGGTAATGTTCAAACAACTTTGACTAAAAATAGAAAAACAACTCCCAAAAAGTCTCCAAGTGTGCTTGATTTACTACATCCAGGTTTAATGATTATGATAAGCTATTGATATTCTCCATTGATAAGTTCAATTCATTCAACTACTTTGACTAATTGTTCCCATTCTTCATCTATAAGGTAACTGAGATCAATCATTTGTTTGTACGATTCATCTACATCAATATACTTCTCAAAAGAAGGTTTTACTATGAACAAGTGCTTTATTTCATAGTAGATGAAAAATTCATCAAATAACATTTGAAGTAGATTATGACCGCTAATCTCTCCCTTGATTCTAGCAAATTTTGTTTTGTCCCTTGCTTCTCTGTTCAACAGTATTTCATATTTCTCTTCTATAATCATTTGGCCATCTGAATTCTTGAAAGATGGAAGACCTCTTTGTTGCAGAATATAAAATTTTCTGTAGAATTTATTGATTTGCACTTGAATATTTTCACATTTCTCTTTGGTTTTTAGCATCAAGGTTTTCTTCATGAGAACTCTTCTAGCCTGAATGACTGATTTTTTTCTGTCTTGAATTCCTATTTCTTCCAGCTCTTCTCTGGACTTTGTGTTTAGATATTTTATTATCTAACTTGGTTGTCTAGGCTTATTTCCCAATTGTATTTTGATGTCTTTAATAACTTATTTTTCCCTTTCAATCAACTCCTTATGTTCTGCGATAATATCCATAGACTCCCAAATATCAAACACATATGACATAATCTCCATCCAAATTTGTTCTTTGGCCTTTGATAAAAACTTTAATATTGTTAGAACTGCACAAATACTATTCTATTTTCTTATGTAAATTTTAAGTCTTCTTTAGTTCCTCCACTAACGCAATATGTGATTTAATTTTGTTCTATTAAGCTCTTCACAACTTTTCTCTTACTTTTCCAATTTCAACACCCTTCAGGTTAAGAGAAGATAATGCCTCTACTAGCCTTTCTATAGTAATATCCTTTATTGAACATGTTTATGTTGTTGGAATATTTACTATACTACCAATCTGGGCTTTCTCTTTTAACAACACTTACATTGTTTCTTGCATTTTTTGAATCTGTAGGTTCTGTTCAATTACAAAGGATAATAGAACTTCCTTCTTCTTCTCTAATTCCGCAATTTCGTGTATTTGGGGATGTGATGTAGTGGGAAGATTCAACTTCCTTCTAAGTGCTTGGATATTCATTCTTCTTCTTAATAATCTCTTGAGCTGCATCCACTTTTTTATGATGCATACTATAACAGCTCGAGCTTAAAAATTCGTGTAATAAAGTTAATAAAGGAAAAATAAGACCAAGGTAATGGGACACATACTACAAGCTGAATGTTGGGAAAAAAATCCTAGTGTGGGTGTTCATTTGGTTATTATGGGTAAGGAAATTGACAAAGGCAAAGGAAAAGGCAAAGGCTTTGAAAAGGAAAAAGGGTATTTTTGACATTTTATTTATGACAATAAACGAAGTTAAGAGAAAAGGAAGGTGAAAGGTCACATGTTGAATGTGAGGAGGAAAATGAAGATAATTAGAGGCATCAATAACAAAAATACATCAAAGCATCAGTTGGTAGCCTTTTTTCAGTTCAATTTTGGAATTAGTCTTAGAGAGGAGAAGAGAACCAAGTGGAGAAGGGAAGAAAGCAAGCAAGTAACGGAAGGACAAGGAAATAAAATTAAAGCAAGGACCAAGCAGGGAAAGATTGTATTAAGTGACTTCAATAGAAATATTTGTAGGTAACAAGTTGCATGTATGATTTCCTAGCTATTTTTGGAATGCAAGGTATATGCATGTGTATACTTGGTTTGTTTGATGTTTGTTGCATGGATTTTTCTAGGTTTTGACAGTGGTTTCAACCCTCTCTTGCCATTTTCAGATAGCCATGGTGTGATGGGATTATTTCTCGGTTGAGCATTAGATTACCAAAAGGTTTTGGATTTGAGTTAGGTGGTCTTGGGAAAATCCTAAGTTTTGGGAGTGGAGATGGTTTTCTCTGGGAATCCCTCAATAGGGGGGTGGAGACATGAAAATTCCTCAATGGATGGTGAAGGAATTTTGAGGAATCCAAGCTCAGTTTCGTTTTGTGACCTTGGAACAGTTTTAGGTCAGATCACATAATGATGAGGGTGGAGGTGGTTTAACCTCTAAATTCCCTTAGTTGTTTATGGATTGGTTTATCCCATGAGATCCAACATTCATGTTTGTAATATAGCATGGGGGTGATTGGGTGAAAGAAATATTTTCTTCAGCTCAATCTATGGTCGGGCGGTACGTGGAAGTCCTTGACTTGGTTGTACTTTTCATATAGCTAATAATATATAAGTTTCTCTTGTCTTTAATGAGTAAATATGCTTGTTATTATGTGCCTTAAATGGTTGTTCTATCATTGTTATCTATCTAGTTATAAGCATGGTTATATGACAAAGGTATATATGGCTCTTATCGCATTTAATTGATGAATTTTTGCTTAATGAATGCATGAACTAATTGGTGTTATGATAGCTATTGTGAGAAGGCATTGGTACTTCTCGTTAAACCTAAGATAATTTTTCAGCTCCTTATATCTAGATATGCATTCATGACCTGTAGGTTGCATATTTACCATGCGTTTAACGGAATGTCAGTCCTCGTTGGGAGGGGTCAGGTCAAGAGCTTGTTCAAGTTTTGGTTTAAAGTATTTGTTTCCATGTTATTCACCATTCGTGGAAGATTCATTGAGTTCTTGGCAATGGCTTGTGTCCTAGCCTGAAAGTGGCTCAGAATCTAGGGTCGCTTGCATAGAACTGGGCACAAATTCCACAGTCACTGGTAAGCAGGCCTATGGGAGCGACTAGAGGCTTATAGTCTCTTGAATGCCTTATTAAGGGAGTGTTTGAGGCTCTAGGTCAATGAAAAATAGATTATTCTCAAGGGATGGACCCCTAGAGGGGTTGGGTTTCTCCTAGAGGACCTGTAGTACCTGAGGGAAGTCAGTAAGGTCTATAAATTGTCAATTCTTTGGCTCCACTTCCTTGACTACAATTATGGAGTTGAGTAATATCATAGTAGCTCTCCACTCATGTTTACCCTAGGAAAGCCAGTGAAGGTGGGTAGATATGAGTGGTGGTCGTTACAGGGTTGTATCAATGGATGGTTCAAATACTTGGACTAGATGGGCTAGATGCATGTTATTATGCATGTATTTTCATCCTTAAGGTTGTCATGCATGAGGTTATTTCATGTAGTTTATGTCATCTTGATGCTATTAGTGTGTTATGATCTTGATGTGTTGGATGAGATGAAGCAAGAGATGCAGATCATCAGAACGAGGTTGCAGCACTGGACTTCATGGAAAGAGTAGATCCTCATATAGGTTTGTATGTTGGGAAACTAGGTATGATGGTTAATGGATTTTTATAAGAATTATGGTTATGTAAATGCCTGTCATTCTATTGTTGCCATGGTTACATGTGTGATAGATGATATTTGTACAATTTCGTCATATGTACATGCATCAGATAGACATGCAAGGTAGTAACTTGTTATTATATGCCTTGCAGTCATATGTATCATAAGTATGGTCATTGAATTTAATATTTTGATGTTATATGTATCGCGCTAATCAAGATTGGCCTATGCAGATGGCTAGGCTCAGGACATTTACGTATGAGTCGATATACTTGTGATGTTGCATTATACTAATCTGGACTCACTTGTGCAAATATGATATCCTCCACTGAGATACATTGAGGTATGCGTTTGATTATGTCATCTATTTATTTTATTTAACATGGTATGTTTACAGGTTGTTTGATTGTTTGATTATGTGCATGATATTATCTTATGTCTATAAGATTGCATGAAGGAATGATATTGTTTTAACGAGGTTTTATTAACTCAATATGTGCTGAGATAGTTGATATGTGCTTGAGTGCAAGTGGGTGATAATTGTAGTATTATGACTAATGATTGTGAGTTGACGGTTAATTATGACATGGTTGTTAGTCTTGGTATGGGCTGATTTCAAGTTAATAGACATGGTGTCTTGGTCTTTGCAACAAGTGACTGACATGTGTGAACAGCTGCAGGGAAACATGCCTAGTATTATCATGAAAATATAACAGATGATTTGTCTATATAAGTAATAATTCAATGATGTGATAATACATAGTAAGACTCGAATACAGTAAGGTAAAATTTAGAAGAAAAGAATTGGGTGAGAATTCCTTTGGTTATGTTTGGAAACTGCAACTCCAAACAAATGAGTCCTTTTTGTGAATACATGAAGTCTTCTTAACCTTGATTTCGTCTGAAATTATGGGGATATGTGCTATATTCATCAACATGTGTTTGACAGGTATATTAGCTAGTTTCTAGTTATAGCTAGATCCATCAAGGGAATTGGAATCCCTTGAGAGATGGAATGGACATGCTCAGTTACAAGGTCCTATGCTTGGCATAACAAAGTAAGGTAACCATTATATTGTTATATTTATTTATGCACTGAAAGTTGTGTGTCTATGGTAGTATGATGCACGAGATTGCATTTCAAAGAGTCTGACATGGAATCTTGAAGAAGGCTCGGGTTAATGTTTCCTTTGGAAGCATTGGGAACCATGGGGTTGAGTCATGATGTTTATTGCTAGTTTTTTTATTTTGGTGCTTGTTATTTGTTTGCACTTGATTTGCAATTTTGTTTGTGTCTGGTGCAGAGTCATGCCACTTTGTTTGTGGTGTCATAATGCTATTAGTTTTCTATCTTTTTATACTTAGTTGTTTCTTGTGCCTTCCTTTTATGTTTTACAGGTCTTGGAAATTGGTTTGGGAAAGAGGAATGTTAATGGAGCTTGAGAAGAGCTGAATGGAACCAAGAAAGTAATGTAAGACTCAGATGAAGCCTAGTGCATGTATAAGGGCAGTTGAAGGCAAGAATATGATAGCCAGATGGATTGTTTGGGTCCATGGGGATGAATGGATGGTGGCAAGATAGTCATGGGAAAGGTAACATGAAAGGTAAATTAAGTGGACTTGAGGCATTACATGCCCTTTCTATGTTGGGAATCATTGTTCTCAATGTTGTGCATGGATAATTGGAGTTCTATTAACGTTTACCTTATGATATCTGGTAGTCGTGTTGTGATTAGAATTATGCTGATGTATATATATGTATACATGTATTTATGTATGTCGTTGTACAACACGGTCGTCGAGGATCATGATTGTCTTATGTTAATGTTTATATGTATGTATGTATGTATGTATGTATGCATGTATGTATGTATGTCATTATCTGACAGGGTTTTCAGGCATCGTTCTTGCGGAGGAATGATTTCTTATGGAAGTGAGTGGCATGAAGAAGTTCCTAGAATCAAGTGGACATGGTATCCCTAACAAATATATGAGGTTAATATCTTGTGGATATGAATTTATATTACGTGTTTATACTATGCCCATGTTTATTTATAGAAGGTAATACTATGGGATACATCAGTGAAATGAAGGAAATGTGATATACGACATGATGGGACAAGCATGGATTGTCGAAAAGACACCACAAGTAAGGTTTCCTAGTAGAGACAGTTTAGTTTCTATATGTGCAATACTATTGTTGTGTATTTTTTCTGCATTATGCACCTATGGTGATGTGTATGTGGCATCTATGTGGTGCTATGTATATATGGTGTTGTGTGCATGTTGCATATGTGGTGTGTTGTGTATATATGGTGTTGTGTGCATGTTGTAAATGTGGTGTTGTGTAGATGTTGTACATGTGGCGTTGTGTGCATGTGGTGTTGTATACATGTTGTGTAGGTGGTGTTGTGTACATGTTGTGCAAGTGGTGTTGTGTACACGTTGCACAAGTCGCATTGTGTACATGTGGTATTATGTACACAATGTACATGTTGTTTTGTATATATTTGGTATGGTGCTATGGGTATTGTGCAGTCGTTGTATCACGACATGTGTATCATGGTATTGTATGCTGTGTACATATATGTATTGTGTTGTATATCGGATGTAGGTGTACGTGTTGTGTTGTACACCAAGTGTAGGTGTATGTGTGGTGTTGTACACTAGGTGTAGGTGTATGTGTTGTGTTGTACACCGGGTGTAGGTGTATGTGTTGTGGTACACCGTGTATTTGTATGTGTCGTATAGTGAGACGGGAGAAATATGTATGGCATTGGCTGGCCCTTGTTGTTTCTATTGAGGGTTGAGGTGGTTTAGTCTCAAGATACCCTTTTTTCTATTAAGGGTTGAGGCGGTTTAGTTTTTAGATGCCCTTGTTGTTGATATTCAGGGTTGAGGCAGTTTAGTCTCGAGATATTCTTATTGTTGATATTGAGGGATGAGGTGATTAGGTTTCTGGATTCCCTTGTTTCTTGAAGAGAAGGCATTGGGTGCTTGGCAGGTTTGGCAACTAATTCAGTGTGTGTACGAAAAGGATAAAGAACAAAGGAAAAAGTAAAGAACAATTTGAAAGATAAGTATCAACATTTTATTTTAGTTTTAATTATGCATGTGATTTATAATTATAATTTATGATGGTTGTGGGTTGAGCTAACCGGATGTGATATGTTCATACATGACGATTTGATCAAAGAGCCAATTTGACTTGTTGTGATAGGAAGTAAATAGAATGGCAAGTGTATATTATTGACAACCCACCAATGAGGTATGATTTTAGTTTATTTGAGTTTATTTCTAACATAATGGTGATTATGTGCTTGGTACAAGAAAGTATGGTTGAAATCCTTGGTTTGGGGTCGTTGAAACTAACTATAAGAATTAGAAACAACAAAAAAAGGAATGGGAACAAATAACAGTATCCTGGTAAAGCATTAAGGAGAACGACCATTATGGTACATTGGTACCCAATAGTGTCAATTGATTTCCATGAGCATGTTGTGATAGTTATGATGGTTTTAAGGTAGGGATATGCCTTGGTTTTTGGACCTTCCGATGCAAGAAAACCTTGCCAAGGTATGGATCAGCTATGAAAGGGGATGCTGGGGAACATGGAAGGTGAGTGACCACACAAAAGGGGGTGACTAAATTTCCCGAGGGACATTGCAGTAGAGAAGGGAAGGCCGAGGGATGGACTTTTTTGGTCATTAGCATTGCTAGATGGAATCAAATGCACATTGGGACTGTGCCCTAGAAAAATGAGCCTATAATTATTCACTAAGGGAACATGTAGCGCAAGGATTGTAGCACAGGACATTAGATTCATGTTTGACTTTCGCAGTGGAATCTGTACTACCTGGGAAGGGGGTGAATCCTAGTATTACTTTGAGGGTGGAGGCGTGAGCCTTTGAATTCCCTCGTTGCTAATGTGGGCATCATATCCTTTTATTTGATGGTGGAGAAAATTTGCATATGTGTATATGTGTATATTATTGCAAATATTGTATCGAGTTGGATTTATAAATCTCCATAAATAGTATGGTTATTTTCTGTTTGGAGCAAATATGCATAATTATATGTGGTTGTTTTTGTAAATATCGTAATGAGATATGTTATAAAGCTCCAGTATATGGTATGATTGTCATGTTTTCAATAGGTTGTTCATTGTAAATATTGCAAATGAGTTGGGTTATAAAGCTCCATGGGCGGTATGTTTTAGTTTTCAACAGTATTTTTGGTTATAGGTGTCAATGAAAACTAAGGATAGTGTTCCCCTAAGGGGAAGGGGTCTATAAAAACTGTCGGTGGAAAGTTCATGTAATAAAGTTAATAAAGGAAAAATAAGACCAAGGTCATGGGACATGTATTCCAAGCTGAATGTTGGGAAAAACATCCTAGTGTGGGCGTTCATTTGGTTATTATGGCTAAGGAAATTTACAAAGGTAAAGGAATAGTCTTTTAAAAGGAAAAATGTATTTTTGGAATTTTATTTATGAAAATAAAGGAAATTAGGAGAAAAGGAAGGTAAAAGTTCATAGGTTGCATGTGAGGAGGAAAATGAAGAAAATTAGAGCCATCAATAATAAAAATACATAAGAGAATCAATAGGTATCCTTTTGTCAGTTCCATTTTGGAATTAGTCTTAGAGAGGAGAAGAACACCAATAGGAGAAGGGAAGCAAGTAAGAAAGAAAATGAAGGACAAGGAAAGAAAATGAAAGCAAGGATCAAGCAAGGAAAGGTTTAATCAAGCTGCTTCATCGGGAATATTTATAGGTAACAGGTTGCGTGTATGATTTCCTAGTTGGTTTTGGCATGCATGGTATATGCATGTGTATACTTGGTTTGTTTGTTATCGGTGGCGTTGATTTTGTCGGGGTTTGACACTGGTTTTAGCCTTTCCTTGCCATTTGCAGATAGTCATGTTCTGATGGGATTCTTTCTTGGTTGACATTTGGACTGTCGTAAGGTTTTCGATTCGAGTGAGGTGGTCTTAGAAAAAACCCAAGGGTTGGGGGTGGAGATGGTTTTCTACAAGAAGCCCTCAATATGTGGGAGAAGACAGGAAAATTCCTCAAGGGATGGTGAAGGAATTCTGAGGCATCCAAATTTGGTTTGGTTTTGTGATCTCAGAATTGTTTTAGGTGATATCAGTGTATGGTGAGGTTGGAGATGGTTTAACCTTTGGATTCCCTTATTTTTTTATGGATTGGTTTATCCCATGAGATTCCACATTCGTTCTTGGAATATGGCATGGGGGTGATTGGATGAAAGAAAAATTTGGTTTAGCTCAATCTATGGTCGAGTGGTACGTGGAAGTCCCTGACTAGGTTTGCTTTTTCATATAGTTAATAAGAGATAAGTTTCTCCTGTCTTTGATGAGTAAATATTCTTGTTATTATGTGGCTTAAATTGTTGTTCTATCATTGCTATCTACCTGGTTATATGCTGGTTATAAGCATGGTTATATGAAATATTTATATATGGATCTTTTCACATTTAATTGATGAATTTTTGGCTAACGAATGCATGATGTAATTGGTTTTATGATAGCTATTGTGAGAATGAATTCATCCTTCTTGTTAAACATCAGATAATTTTTCAAATACTTATGTTCAGATATGAATTCATGACCTGTAGGTTGCATGTTTACCATGTGTTTGACGGAATGTTTATCTTGGTTGTAAGGGGTTAGGTCAATAACTTGTTAAAGTTTTGTTTTAAAGTATTTTTTTCCCTGTTATTCATCATTCCTGGAAGTTTCACTTTGTTTTGGGCAAAGGCTTAAGCCCTATCTTGAAAAAGTGGTTCAAAATCCAGTGTCGCATGCGCAGAACTCAGCAAAAATGTCTACAATTGCTTGTAAGCGAGCATATAGGAGTGAATTTAGGCTTAAAATCACTTGGAGGCCTTGGAGAGGCAGTGACTAGGGCTCTCGGTTAATAAAGAAGAGAGTTGTCTCAGGGGTTGGACCCCTGGAGGGGTTGGGTTGCTCCTAGAGGTCTCGTAGCACCTAAGGGAAGTCAGTAAGGTCTCTAAAGTGTTGGTTTGTCATTTCCACTTCCTTCACTACACTTAGGGATTTGAATCATATCATATTCACCCACCACTCATTTTTATGCCAGGAAAGTCAGTGAAAGTCGGTAGATATGAGTGGTGGTCATTACACAAACCTAATTTAATTACAATATATTCAAGTGATTTTGATCTGGATCTTGGGGGAGGCCCCCAAGATCTAAAAAAAATTACATCCTAGAAGAAAAGAGGAGAACACAATAAAAAAAAACCACAAAGAATTTTTTTTATTAAAATATAGAATAATTTTAAAAGCTACAATGTGGTGGACAATCTCTTCTTTTACAAAATGTGACTTGTTAGTTATTACCTTTTTCGGTTAGAATACCATAGGTAAATTCCATGGGTGAATGAATACCATGGGATAATAGGTATTTACCCACCCATGGAATATAATTGTGGTATTGTAACCAAAGAAGGCTATAAGTAACAAGTCGCATTTTGTAAAAGGAGAGATTTTCCACCACAATGTAGCTTTTACAATTGTTCTTTATTTTAATAAAAAAATCTCTGTGGTTTTTTTTTTATTGTGTGTTCTCATCTTTTCTTCTAGAATGTCATTTTTTTAGATCTTGGGGGACTCCCCACAAGATCCAGATAATATTTGATTGTAGTATCCTTTGCCAGAGAAGAAGTAGTTTCCATCTTAAGCTCTGCAAGAGTATTATTCAATGAATTTTGTAATTTTGATACATTTGAAGTAGAACTAGTGAGAGAAGAATAGATCTAACTAGTTTGTCGATGTAGATCAATATGATCTATAGGATGAATTTTTTTAGTATTTAAAGAAAGAAAAAATGTTTTATAATCTCCAACAACTTTAGCTGCAAAAACTTTAGGTTCAAGAAATGCTAACTTAAATTCACCTTTTTCAATATCAAGAGCTGAGAGAAACCTGTTTTTGGTAGAAGAGGTTTGCTTCTAGAACTGGGAATAAGTTATTGCCTTCAAAGCCTCATTCTTTTTCTTCATTTCCAAAAACTCAAAAAATATGTTTTGGTTAGAAGAAGAAGGAGGAGAAGATTGTTTTGTTCCTAGATCCAATTCTTGCATTATGAAAACACGCTCACCTGATATAACCATGGTGGATGGTGAAGAAATGTTGGATGAGACAGTTTCTGATAATTTTCCCTCGATATTATTTATCTTTTTTCTCTTTTATACTATGAACTATTCCATTTCTAATTCTGATAAGCTTTAAGATGTCCTCTTAAGTTATGTTTCTTTCATTTGAGGTGTAACCAAAATTTTCTATCCCATTTATTGCTCCACTGTTTTTTCTTCTGTCATTTCATGTAAAAAATTATCTTCCTAGATGTCCTTATTAACAAACTTCTCTATCTCTAGTTTAGGCACATGAAAATAAGGTGGGAATTTATGCTGAACTCTGATAGCTAAAATTCTCCCAATGGGTTCATATGGAAAAATAACCCCCAATCTAAACTTCATTTGTGTCAACAATTGTTCCACCTCTTTTTTGGTTGACCTTTGATTCACCACAAATGGCCTTATTTGTGCCTTTAGTTTAAACAAAGTTTCTTCCTTTTAGGTAGAAAATGGACTTGATCTACATTAAGGCTTTGTCTGATGAACTCAAGAGAAAAAATATGTATAAGAAGAAAAACTGGAAACTGATAGGGTGGATGTTCACACCCATACAACCTAATTATTGTAAAATATTGGCATAAGTACTAATCACCAAGCTTTGTTTGTTCACTCAAATGCATTATCATTTTAATTTCTAGTGAAATTATGGGAGGACTATCACACATCAATATACTGTAACATATATGAAGAAATTTGTTTACAAAATTAGGGAAGAAAAATTCCTTAGAATTCCTTCTGACCAAGGAAGTCCAATGAATCACACACCACTGATGCCCTTGAAGATTGTGCTTCTGTAATTTTATTGGGAATCTATGTCACTGATAATATAAAAACAAGTATACCAGGACTGACTGATATTTAAAATCTTTTTAAACCCTAAATTTGAGGAATTGAACATGAATGACACGAGATAAAAATTGGCTGAAATTGAACAAAGTTTGTTGTTTCTTATCTCAACAAAAAGTTGACAAAAAACCTTGAACTAATTCATCCACTTTCTCATCACTTTGATATCCTAAAATGAAACACAAAATTGATATGATTTGTCTTGAAAACTCTGGAAACATTGATGAAGGGTATGGTGGATTATGAGTGGGAATACCAGTTCCTTCAAGCATGAATAATTCAAAAATAACAACTCTTTTTTCAAAGGTTAACTTCTGATAGATTTCCAAGAGGATGTAACTAGAGAATGGGGGAAAGTGTTGGGAGAAGATATGCACAAAGCCTTTAAAATGGACTTCGAAATTACAAAAAATAGGGTTTCATTGTTTTGAGCAATTATAGCTTTCTCACTTGGCAAGTACCTATCTGCACACCATACCACAAATTCTAGAAAGGGATAAGTTTGAGGATATATGAACTATTGTAAAAAATACACCCACAGAGAAAGCTCATCACTACTTTTTTTCCACTGGAAAAATCCGTAATTTTCATTAAGTGGAGAAAATTACATATTGTAAATGCAGTAGCATATGCTGTACAATGCTGTCCATCATGATCCACCATGCAGGGTGATATGGCTGGTATAACAAAAGCTGTTGTATAGCCTATTTAGCAGTCTAGCTGATAATTGCCTGTACATGGCCACACAGGGTCCATTTTCAAAATGACTTTATATATATATATATCAAGAGTTTGACAAAAAATATTTATCAGGTTTTGAACATTATCTCATTACTATGATCAGGGACTGTTGTCCCTCTGATATCATTGATCTATGTATGGCCTATGATAATAGTTGTATTCCTCAGTTCCTTGCTGCTCCAATATTAACCATTCACCTCTGACAAGTAGCGCGACCTCCTTGGATAATTGATCAGTGCTGCAGTTATGTTCCCTGTATATGTGGATATAAGAGATATGGTTAAATGCTGTCTTGAAAGTTTGAGTTTCATAAAATATGTTGCTGAGTGTGTGAATGTGACATATTGTAGAAAGATTGAACCAATTTACAACAATCTTTGAATTCCCAAATATATTCAGATTTATGCACTGATGTCCCAAAGAAAAGTGTAATAAGTGGCGAAGTGTCATGAGTTCCGCAAAATTGTTTGAGCCCGCACCGAGCCCCAACTTTACTTTAAATCTGTGGTGTTCATTGATATGTAGGACGAAGCCACCCCCACATCCATTTTGATTCGCGGCCCCATCGAAGAAGGCCCAAGGGATAGTTTTTTCTATAATGGGGGGTGGTTGTATACGCCTCGCCCTAGGGGGAGTAGGGTCGGGCAGTTCAAGGTATGAGGAAATAATGCTGGCTTCCGTGCGTGGCCAACACACAACCATGTTCTCAAAGATATATCTGTTGCGGACCTTCCATAAATGCCAAATGACCACTAAGGGGAGGTTCAGTAGTTTTGATCCCGGATGTCTGTGGTTCCAATCTTCCCATGTACTTAGTAAATCATCCCCGGTCCAAGACCCAGCAAATCCAATAGATGTAGAAATGTTTTGCCAAAGAGCTCGGGTTGTTGTGCAATGTAGGAAGAGGTGTACAGTTGATTCCCATGCCTCTTTGCATAGAATACACCAAGATGGCCCGTATATCGCTCTATGGGTTAGATGCTCACCCGTGGGAACAATATCTTTAAGGACTGTTATGAAACCAGCTCACAAAAAGATAGAAAAGAGAGATCCACGCCTTAGAATTCAGCCTCTTCGAGGGGGCAACCTCCTTTACATTACATAAATGAACAATTCTTGGATGATACCTCCTTTCTATATATAGGAGTCTAAGGAGTCACAATATAATCCAGCCGACCTAACAATAATAATATAAAGCCACAAAAATAACAATAGAGGGATTCTATGGGGCACAGAAATAACAATATGGGGGTAATAGGGGCACAACAATATAAATAAGGGGTATAACTACAATAGTAATGGGGTAATCACTAGTATTATAGGGACCCAACATGCCCCTCTCCTTCAAAAAAGTGTTGTCCTCAACGCTTGAGTAGTTCTGGATACTTCTGCATAAAATTCTCATCCTCCCATGTGGAATCTTCAGCGGATAAGTTCTTCCACTTGATAAGATACTCTGAAATTGATCGATTTCGTAGCTGTCGAGTTCTTGTTTCTGTGACTGCTTCCGGTTCCAATATAATTTTTCCTTCCTCGTCAAGTTCTGGCAATATTGTTTGAACTGGGAGCTTGTCGCCTATAACCTTCTTTAAACATGAAACATGGAAAACTGGGTGCAATCGAGAAGCTGCAGGAAGCTCCAATTTGTATGCCATAGTACCAATCTTTTGCAACACCTTGTACGGACCATAATACTTTGGTGATAATTTATTATCCTTCTTAGCTTGCTTTAGGGACATTTGCTTATATGGTTGTAGCCGTAGGAATACCCAATCACCTACATCAAAACTTCTTTCACTGCGATGTTGATCTGCCTGTTGTTTCATTCTATTTTGTGCCAACACGAGGTTATCCTTTAAGAGTTGGAGGACTTGTTGTTGATGTTCGATGTGATGTTCCACTGCCTGAACCTTAGAATTTTCTCTTAAATATGATGTGATGGATGGTGGTTGATACCCATAAAGTGCCATAAATGGGGTCATTTTTGTTGCTGTATGGAAGGAAGTGTTATACCACCATTCAGCCAGAGGCAACCATTTGACCCATTGTGTCTGTTTATCAGATACAAAGCAACGAAGATATCCTTCCAAACATTTGTTTACTATCTCAGTTTGCCCATCAGATTGAGGATGATAAGATGAGCTATGAGCTAACTGAGTACCAAGACAAGAAAATAATTCTGTCCAAAAATTTCCAGTGAAAATGGGATCTCTGTCACTTACAATAATCTTTGGGTTTCCATGTAGCTTTTGAACTGTTTCCATAAATGCAGTAGAAACTGTACTGGCTTTAAATGGATGTGATAATGCACAAAAGTGTGCATACTTGGTAAGTCTGTCAACTACCACCATGATGACACTCTTTCCCTCAGACTTGGGTAAACCTGTGATAAAATCCATTGAAACCTCCTCCCAACGTTGGCTTGGAATGGATAAAGGTTGTAATAGACCCGGTGTCTTAATTGTTTCAACTTTATTTTGTTGGCAAACCAAACATTCCGCCACAAACTTTTGAATATCTGATTTAAGGCCATCCCAAAAAAATTCCTTCTTAACCCTGTGGTAAGTTTTTAAAAATCCTGAGTGCCCTCCTAAGGGAGAAGTGTGCAATTCCATAAGAATCTTTTGTTTTAGCTGGGAATTCTTACAGAGGTATAAGCGATCTTTGTACCATAACGAATCATTTTTCCAGCTAAATGTATCAGAAGTACTGGAATCTTGTTGTAGCTTTCGAATAAGTGCCCACACTTCTTCGTCATTCTTCCATTCCTCCCTTGCTTCGTTTATCCAATCTGGTTGGATAATAGAAATGGCACACAACAATGCTTCCACATCCTCATCCTTTCTTGAGAGTGCATCTGCCACCACATTTTGCTTCCCTTTTTTGTAGATGATTTCAAAGTCATAACCCAACATCTTTGTGACCCACTTTTGTTGCTCTTCAGAGGATAATCTTTGTTCTAAAAAGTATTTAAGGCTATCATGATCCGTTTTTACCTTGAAGTGTCTTCCCATTAGGTAGGGTCGCCATTTCTTAAGTGCATGGAGTATTGCCAACATTTCCTTCTCATAAATAGCTTTGCTTAAAAACTTTCCCTTGATTGGACGACTTTCAAAAGCAATGGGTCTTTCATCTTGCATTAGAACAGCACCAATTCCATTTCCTGAAGCATCACATTCCACAATAAAGGTTTTTGTGAAGTCCGGTGTAGCTAAGACCGGTGCTTGGCACATTGCCTCTTTAAGATGTTCAAAGGCCTTTGTTGCTTCCGGAGTCCATGAAAATGAATCTTTCTTCAATAATGTTGTTAGAGGTGCTGCTATTCTCCCATAATTCTTAACAAACTTGCGATAATACCCTGTCAACCCAAGAAATCCTCGCAGATGCTTTATGGATGTGGGGATTTTCCATTCCTTAATGGCTTTAATTTTGCTAGGGTCTACCTTAACTCCTTCATGAGATACAATATGACCCAAATATTCCACCTCCTGGACTCCAAAGAAACATTTGGATCTTTTTGCATATAATTGTTTCTCCTCCAATAGTTGTAGCACCCTGTCAACATGTTCAACATGATCCTTCCAAGACTTGCTGTAGATTAGTATATCATCAAAAAATACTAACACAAATTTTCTAAGGAATGGTTTGAAAATTGAATTCATCAAACCTTGAAATGTTGAAGGTGCATTGGTAAGGCCAAAAGGCATGACCAAAAATTCATAATGACCCTCATGAGTTCTAAATGCCGTTTTCGGAATGTCTTCAATCTTCATTCTGATTTGATGATATCCCGAACGAAGATCCAACTTGGTGAAGTAAATTGATCCATGCAATTCATCCAGTAATTCATCAATGACAGGAATGGGGAACTTATCTTTAATAGTGAGCTTGTTGAGCTCCCTATAATCTGGACACATGCGCCATGATCCATCCTTCTTGTGCACCAATACTACTGGAGCTGAGAAAGAACTTTGACTCGGTTGAATTATACCAGCCTCTAGCATTTCTGCAACCATACGTTCAATTTCACTTTTTTGGACATAGGGATATCTGTACGGCCTGATGTTTGGAGGAACACTTCCTGGAATCAGATGAATAGCATGATCATGATCACGCATAGGTGGGAGACCTTTGGGAGTCTCAAATACCTTGGAATGATTGTCCAGGACTTTTTGGAGATCTGGAGAAATAGATGATTCCAATGTGGAAACATCTAGCGAACATAATTGTGCAATTACACCTCTTTGCTCCTTTTTTAGAAGCTTTGTCATGCCATTAGAGCTGATTATCTTTCCTGGTTTCCCTGCAATACCCCTTAATTCAACTTCCTTTCCTTCCACAGAAAATTTCATGAAAAGTTCTTGAAAATTAAAAGCTATTGTACCCAAGGATTGTAGCCATTGGACTCCTAGTACAACATCAGCACCTCCCATTGGAATGGAAAGCATTGGGCTAGTCAATACATATTCTCCCATGGATAGCTTGATATTATGGCACTTTCCAGACAATTTATTGTTCCTCCATTTGCAATCATCACTTGACACTCTGGTGCTGGATATAGGAAGCAATTCAATTCTTTTGCTACCCTACAATGAATAAAATTGTGGGTGCTTCCTGAATCAATCAACACTATTACCTTTTTCTTCTTGATTTGTCCTTCTATCTTGATGGTTTGAGGAGTGGTAATTCCCGCCAATGCATTACAAGATATGGTCGGATTTATTTGTTCTTCATCTAGGCTTTGTTCCTGGAATATATCCTCTTCTTTTGACCTTTCTTGCTCCTTTTCTTCTTCCTCTTCACAATCTATGTAGAATAATTTCTTCTCAGCACACTTATGACCTTTGTGTATTTGCTATCACAATTGTAACAAAGCCCTTTTGCTCTTTTTTCTTCCAATTGTTGTGGTGTCAACCTTGTAGGTTGTGGAAGACTATGGGCAACAACACTTCCGTCTTTATAGTTGTGAATGGTATGCTTCCTAGTTGCCATAATTTTGCTTTCCATTTTTCTTGCTAACCTGAATGCCTTCTCTAATGAATCAGGTTCCCAAAGGCGCACATCATGTTGGATATTATCCTTTAAAGACCCTATGAACACATCAATCCTATGCTCCTCTGGAATATCTTTTACCCTTATGTTCAATTTTTGGAACTCCTCAATGTGCTCCATTATTGAACCCTTTTGTTTGAGACTTATCAATTGGCTAAAAAAAGTGTTGCTTTTTGTATCCTCATAATGTGCTATCAATTCTTCCGTAAAAATTGCCCAAGTGATAAATTGTTTACGAGAACAAAGCCATTGATACCATACAAACTGATTTGGTTCCAAATATAAAGTTGCCATACGTACCTTTTGTGTGTTTTGCACATTATTGAGATCGAAGAATTGCTCCATCTGTAATATCCATGTGGCGGGATCCTTGCCATCAAACTTCCTCATATCGATTTTTGGAATATGGTGAGTCTTCGATCCAACATTAGAGTCTATGGAATCATGATTAACATTTCTTTTGTTCTCATCATGAGTTTCCTTTACTACCTTTTCACCATTAGTGACCCTTTCTTGCAGCAACTTCTTCAATTCTTCCATCGATTCCTCCATCTTAGCTTCCATGCCCTTTATCTTAGATTCCACGCCATTTATCTTAGATTCCACGCCACTTATCTTAGCTTCTGTTAGCTTTTGTGAGCGTGACATTTGTTGCACTTGTTCTTGTAATTTTGATATATCATGTAGCATTTCTTCCTCTTCTTCATGAGTCATGCTAGAGCTTTCAGGTTCCTTACTAGGTGTTTGCATTTTCTTTCCTCGGGGCATCAGTTACCGATAATAATGCTTTACTATGCCCTTTGAATTCCTTCAAACCAAGCTTATGCAAAAATTTAAAAAAAAACTACACACCTTTTTTCACTTTGTAGAAGCCTGATATTGAATCTGATGTATCTCTGTACTTTCGAATCATCCAGTTCTGAAATTGTGACCTGTAGTAGCCTTCTGTGTCCTCTTTCCAATGCCACAAGTCTGATCCAAATTGGATTCTCCAAGAAGAGTTATGCAAATCTCCCACAGTGACTTGATTATAGACTAGTTCAGTAGAGCGAACTTGTACGAGTGCCACGAGTCACTGTTTCAACCTTTGAATCTGAAAAATATATAAAAGAAACTACAGTCCGTCCTCTTTCTGTACCTTCTTACGAAATTTCAATCCGATCCTCAGAGAGAAAGTTATGACGATTTTCCCCAGGTCACCTGTTTTGAATGTAATTCAGGAGTCTGCAAAAAGACCAACTTCCTCAGATCATATCTCCGAAAATATCACGCGAAAAGCTCTGAAATTCGGACCCAAGGTTCAGCGCGATTTCTTCTCAAATGGGTTTTTTTTGCGACTTCTGAAACGTCACAGAAAAAAAGTTATAGCGAAAATTCCACGATGACCTGTTTGGAGCAGCGAAACCCTAGAATCCAAAGCTCTGATACCAAATGTTATGAAACCAGCTCAAAAAAGATAGAAAAGATAGATCAACGCCTTAGAATTCAGCCTCTTCGAGGGGGAAACCTCCTTTACATTACATAAATGAACAATTCTTGGATGATACAAATGACAAAACCTCCTTTCTATATATAGGAGTCTAAGGAGTCACAATATAATCCAGCCGACCTAACAATAATAATATAAAGCCACAAAAATAACAATAGAGGGATTCTATGGGGCACAGAAATAACAATATGGGGGTAATAGGGGCACAACAATATAAATAAGGGGTATAACTACAATAGTAATGGGGTAATTACTAGTATTATAGGGACCCAACAAGGACACACCAGAAGAATAGTCTGGTACGTGAAGGAGCATTAAGCTTCCAAATATCTCGCCACCAGTTCAAAGTTAACTCGGGTTTTTTATGTTGTATGAGGGAACAGTAGCCCGGCTTTGGTGAGTATATACCATTATCTGCCATACTCCAAACTAATTCGTTAGGCCCCTGTTTGATTCGGATATGCGAATCGGATAATGCTGAAGTATATTCGAGCCACTCCTGATGCCATTGTGGAGGAAGATCGTGTTGTAGGGCCAACTTCCATGCCTGTGTGAAAATATCTGAGCGCTGTTGATCAGCGATGTGTGCAAATACCCTAATCTCTCATTGATGGAGGTGTCTGATGAGTTCTCTACTAAGGATGTGTCTTCCCCCACTTCCTATCCACAGGTCTTGTCCAATCCTACCCAGGGATCCATCATTGATTCTCCAGACCAAATTATCACGAATGAGGGGGAGGGAATGTATCAAAGCCTTCCATATCGATGAGCACCCAGTCATCTGTCATGATGGTAGTCTGATCCAATCCAATAAACTCTGAGGCCAAATGTATTTATGGTAAGATACTTGAGCCCAAAGGTTCTGACTTGTCATCAGTGACCAGCCCATTTTTGCAGAAAGTGCTCGAGCGAAAAGGGGAAGGTCCTTGAGCCCCCATCCACCCCATTTCTTTGGTAGGGTTATCTTTTGCCAGCTTATCCAGGCGAATAATCTTTTGTCCTGATTGCCATTCCAGAGATATCGATTACAGAGTTGTTTTAAACACCCTAGAATGTTCCGCGGGATCCATGCAAGTGCCATCCAAAAAACTGGAGTGGCCTCCAAGATAGATTTGATGAGCACCAGTCTGCTTGCCCTTGATAAGTATCTGAAGCTCCATACAGTGAGTCTCTTCTCCAAATTTGAAACCAGCCAAACCTAATCAACAATTCTTTGACAAGTTGGTTTTAGCCAGTACCCCAAATATTTGAGGCCCCTATCCAAGGGGTGAATGCTGTAGGGAAAAGCCTGCTGAGCAAAATGTGATTCCTGAACCGATGTGCGAGTATAAGTGATAGTAGATTTAGTATGATTTGCAAGCATACCTGTAGCAGAGGAAAAGAGAAGAAGAATCTTGGAAAAGGATCTGGAATCGCGAATGCTGCCATCCAGCAGAATGAGTACATCGTCCACAAAGAGTAGATGAGTGAGGGAGAAAATATCAGAGATCCGGAGACCACAGATATCAACATTCCTTTTTGTAGAGGATATGAGCTGACTAAGACCTTCCATGACAATCAGAAACAGCAGGGGAGACAGTGGGCAGCCTTGCCTCAGTCCCCTTTCAGAGTGAAAAAAGGGTGAGGTTGAGCCATTAATGAGAATGCTGAAGGAAGGGGAAGTAATACAGGCCATTATCCAAGTGATGTAAGAGTGGGGGAATCCTAGATGAATAAGAAGCATTTTTATATAGAGCCAGCTGACACGGTCAAAAGATTTGGAAAGGTTAATCTTGAGAATGATGCCCTTAAGATGCTTGGACCAGATAGAATGGATGGATTCTTGAGCCGAACCGATGGCTTCATGAATCCGTCTGGATTCGAGGAAGGCAAATTGTTGAGGGGCGATGTGTCTGGAGAGAATCGGTCTGAGACGGTTGGCAATGGTCTTGGAAATGATCTTGTATAGGCAGTTGCATAAAGAGATAGGCCTGTAATCATCAAATGAAGATGGGGAGTCAGATTTAGGTATGAGAGCAATGAAAGTCGAATTGATGGCGTGGTAGATGGATCCCGATGTTTTTCTCTCCTCCACAACATTCAGTAGATCCTGCCCCAGGATTTCATAAAATGCCAGATAGAATTCAATGGTCCATCCATCTGGGCCTAGACCCTTATCTTTTTTGAACCATTTTAATATACCTTCTAACTCCCCAGAAGTTATCGGAGCATTAAGCTCTTCCACATCATCCTCATCAACAAATCTCGGAAAATGACTCGCAACATTGATAATATCAGGAAGATTTGCGTCACGGGGGAATTTGTAGAGATCTCTGAAGTGTGTGATGCGAAGGTGAGCAAGCTTATTGAAGGAGTCAGCCATGTCTCCCTCAGGAGTTGGGAGTTTCCAAATGGTGTTGGACACCTTTCGACCCTTTGCATAGCTATGAAAAAACTTCGAATTATCATCCCCTGCTTGTAACCAAATAGCTCTACTCCTCAATCTCTGGGATTACTTTTAGAATGTGTTGATGCCTCGAAAATCGTTGTATCAACATTGGGGGATAACCACCCGGTCCGGACCTTAGTATAGCTCCTTTTCTGTTTGGAATGGTGGCTCCGACTGGGGATAATGGGACCAGTTTCCCAGTAATGGATAAATGGAATGAATGAATGATTGGTTTACTAATCTAATGATAGGCGAATAACTTGATCTATTGGCGAAATAAAAGAACTACTACTAATCCCAGGAAATATTGTACTTTTAAAGTGTAGCGCTTGATGATCTACGTTTATAAACAGGCATATAGATGATTCTATTCAATAAACATGGACTTTTATTCATTCAAGAATTACTCTGCTTAAATCGTTAAACAAAGGGATTAATGAAATATTGCTACACTTTATATATCATCGATACATATATGATCAAACGAAAGGCATCCGATAAACATCCAATAGTGGAAGGAATAAAGAAATGTTGTTAAAACACACACATATATTCGATAATAGCAAAGGTAATCAAATAACAATTCATATGAAAAGAATGAATTCAGACATAGATAATAGTACCATATGAGCTGCTAGACACTCCCAATATCAATCGCTATCTGAGATTCTTCCTTCAACACAGAAATACTTTCAAACAAAGACAGTAGTGCACATTTGCATAAAAGCTTCCTTGTCAAAATTAGAATAACTGGTCCAATTTCATAAAAGAATATGGCTGAAGCACAATAGTGCAACTTCAGTCTTTAAGTCAAGTACAAAACTTTACCACCCCTTCCAAAACAATGAAAGGGTCTATAAATACTTAATTAATCTAACTATCTACGAAACTGAAATCGTACTTAATTGGTATCAATTGATTTTGATCATATTTTTCTCAGCAATCTGGCAGTCGGCGGCATGAATCATCAAGTAGGATGTTTGCCTTTAAATCTGAGCTGACCTATCGCAAGCATCGACTCCACTTCGGGTGGTCTGTTGAGGCGAGAGCTGAGCTGGGCGGCAAAGGTGGCATCCTGAATATTGGGGATAATATACCCGATTGCATCTGTAAGGCGCTTGAGGGCGGCTCTTTGAGTGTGTGGTTTTACCAAGAAGAACCAATAGGTGTCCCACGTTAAACTGTTAATTCCAGCAATTAATCTTCCCTTTTCCTCTAGATCTGGATAACATGACTGCTCCAATGTTTTCATCGCTGTCAATTTTCCTGGTGTGCATTGGGAAATCATGTTTGACAAGTAGAGAGTGTTATTAACTAATTCAACCAAATTGCTTGAAGTTGATTTGCATCTTGAAACTGCCCTCTCTACTTTCATTAACTGGGACTGCCATTCTGTAAATAGTATATCTCTATGTGACTCTAAAATTCTTGGTAAATTCGCCGCTTGTCCTTGATCAGTATCTTGCTAGTCAAGAAATGCAGCTATTGTTTCTTCAACTTGATCCAATTCTGTCCTAGCCCTTTCTACTTTGTCACTTATGGATGCCGTTAATTCACATAGTGGTTCTGCCTGGGCGATTTGTTGACATAGAAGCTTAATTTGGGCTATCAATGCAGTATTTATCTGTAGTGCTTCTACTCTGAATTCATTTACTTGTGGAATGCCCTTTGTCTTTTCAAGCTGTGCTGATAGTTGAGCAATTTGCTCATCTTTTGTTTTCAGCATTTTCTCATTTGCTGCCTTCAATTGTGCCAAGGCCTCTGATAATTCTTTCTGTTTTTGGATTGCACTGTGGTCAATCCTTTGCTTTTCTGCCTGCAATTGTTGAGTTAGTTGATTGTTTACTTGCTGTTGTGTCAACAATTGCTGTTCTGCCTGCTCCGCTTTCTGCTTTGCTTTAGTTAGCTGTGCCTGTAATAAGAAGATTTCCTGGTCTTTTGTTTTCAGTAAAAGACTCACCTCCGATGCCTTATCTATTGTTGCTGCCGAATAGGCTCCAGAATATTGTGACAGTTTTGTCAGGTCATCAGAGGGGTCAAATTCCTCCTTCCAAACCACATTGCCTGTGACCGTCTGTTCTGGGAAAAGGGAAGGTTGATCAGTCCTTCTTCTCTTCCTCTGTTGTTTTACTATAGCTTTATGCCCTGGGCTGTAGAAGACATCCAAGGGAGGAATCTCTTCTACCTGCAAAATGATTTGATCGGAGGGGTCCTTTGGTATTATTTCTACTTCTTTTGAAATGGGTGGGCCACTGGTTCCACTTAGAACCTATTGTGAAGTGGTTTCATGTGTGTCTGCTTCCTTCGAAGTTTTGGTGTCCTTTGAACATTCCAGACCACTGATAATAGAATCAAATTGTTGCCATTCCTGGAGCAATTTTGGGTCAATATGAGTATCCACATTTACTTCAATGTTGGTCTGTTTCTGCTCTTTAATCTGGGTTTCCTCCCACACTTTCTCCTGCTCTTTAGTCTGAGTTTCCTCCTGTGGCTTTTCTGGTTCTATTGTTGTAACCGGAGGTTCCTTTGACTGCTGCCGTTCAGGCTCGCTTGACGATGTTGTTGGGGTTGTTGCTAGTAGATCTAGAGGCAGAGTTTTCAACCTCTGTTCTCTAAGTTTGTTAAATTCAACCAACCCTTCATCTTGATATTTCATTCTGGAAAATGACTTAACCTGCATTATTGACTCAGCAGAGGAGAATAGGTCATCAAACATATCTTCTTTATGATCAAACTTTGACAATTTGGCCTGTTCGAGTGCATTATAGGCGACTTTGTTGGGATCAAATTGCCTATTAGGGAGAGTTTCTAGAGTTAATGATTTCATCTTTGTAGCTTCATTCTCTGCATGTTTGAGATCATGCAAGGTGTAGACACCGCATCTCAAAGGAAAAGAGGGCCAGCCCTGCTTCTTACTTTTCTTGAGAGTCTGTGTAACACTCTCAACAATGATCTGGTAAGCTATTTCCCTCGCCAGCAGTTTATCAGGTATGTACAAAGGAAGGACGTGAGGTTCAACTTGGCTACCGAAAACTCTTATATAAGTGAACTTTTCCTCCCCGAACCATCTTCCTACTGATGTTAAGTCAGTCCCGGCTTGGTAGGAAATCTTGGGAGTAGGTTTATCAAAAATAGAGTAATAAATAGGTAACATAAAGCCATTGCAGACTTGATATAAATGGTGCTTATAAGAGGATTTCCATAATTTCTGATGGTATATGTGAATAGGAATGGGGTCTTGTGGCGTCCACCTCCAGCCGAGCATAGGAAATTCAGAATTAAAACACAAGGTATCTAAAATATAGGCACTATAATAGAATGGGGGAATTAGCCTTTCAGTAACGCAGGTCTTATTTCTAAACTCAAGAACAGTTGTTGCTAGTTTATCTGAGAGAATAGTGGCCCAATCCATTATTTCACTGTTACACGCCGCTTCCATCAAGGGAACCATTTCTATAGTGAAATTAGAAGAGTCGTGCAACCCCCACAATCTACACATCATTATTCCAACATAACAATAAGGAGAACATAGGGAATCAACCGAGTACTTACCGGAAGATTCATGTTTGTGTTTCGCTGGATTTTGTCTCCAATCCCGGATGGGTTCGGATTCCACTTCATTCTCTTTTTGGAATTTCTAGAAAAATGCCTTGTTGTACTTCTTCTTTGGCTCAGGCAAATGATACATTTTCCTTAAATCATCAGCCTTGAATGAACCGAAAATTCTCCCGTCTCTGGTGCAGAAGGTTCTGTCCATGATCGGGATTTCCTCAATTACCCATCGCACTACATCTGTATATGGGAGAATTTGCTCCCGAGTTGCTATCCGATGAAGGAAGGAGTCAGCCAGGTCTTTTAAAGTACCATCAGATTTCCGAGTTGAATCTGCAGAAGCTTGTACTGTTGTCACTTTAGGTTCTTCGACTTCAATCAGATTGTAGGTACTTTGCCAAGTAGTTTTGCCGAGACCAGAACATGTAGTATCAGATATCAATCCTTTCTTTTTGTTTGTTGGATCAACGACGGCTTGTCCTGTGGCTGGTGCAACGGAAGGGACTGTGGTTTTCTTAGATTTCTTCCCCATTCTGCTTGAGTTTTCTTCTTTGGATGAATTCTGCACAGAAGTGAAAATAAACGTAACACAGAGAATTGGCAATGAAAACCCAATATGAGAAAGATAAATTGATCAATGCGTGATGAGGGATTAGCTTTTAAAATGGCCGCGAATACAATCTATGGGAAGATTTCAGGGCTTATTATTACATTAAATGGTCGTTTAAACCTGCCAATCCTTTAAATGCCCATCATATCATTAATTAGCCAAATGATTCGTTTAAGCGTGCCTTGGATGTTTTGGCGGTTGAACGCAGGTAAATCATTGTTCGACAGATCAAGCTTTTAATATGAATTTATCATAATATCCCTCTGTCTTAACGGCTTTTTTTGAAATCTACGCTTTTGGCTTTATCGCAATCGGGTGTCGGGGAAAACTTAACTCCTTATGTTGACACCTTTTGAAATCCCCGATCGCTGATAGCGATATCGCATCGCATCGGGAGTATGGGCGCTCTATGAAAACATGGATAGCATACCGCCGATCGCCGATAGCGAAATCGCATCGCATCGGGGTGAATGGCCTGGGGCGCTTTAAGAACATGCATAGAATATTGCCGATAGCCGATAGCGATATCGCATCGGCGAAAACCAATGGGCCATTAACTTATGCTCCCTATGTCATTGCGATATGCGATCTTGCGATCGCTTTATCGCAATGATAAAAGATTGATTATTTGTATTATTATGATCAAAATGGGTTTATCGAAAAGGTTTTCATAATGTTTTTCATTTTGTTTTCGGACCTTTTTGAACAATACAATATTGATACCAATCAAAACTAAAAGGGACCCATTTCATATGATAGTTTTTCTAAATAAATAATGATATGAAATGGGGGGTTGTTGTAGAGCACAACAATTGGCGATTCGCTGGAAGAAACAGTTATCTCTGAAAAGTATGGAAATACTTAAACTTTTTCAAAATAGAGTTCTCATTAAAGGAAAAATTCTAATATAACTAGGTATATTTGCATTCTAAATAAAATAAAACTATCTTTGTTAATTTCCTCTCTTGTTTAAAATTAGATACATTCTAAGTTTTAAATTGGCGTTTATTGGTTTATAATGATAAAACAGAGAACCTTTCCAAATTAGCTTTTAGAATTGACCCCTTTGTCATAGGTAGAGCCTTTGCTACCAACAAACGTTCATAGTTTCGACAGGGATACCTTTAAACCATATTATTGTCCATGGTCCCATTCACTTAAGAGTGTGATTAACATAATGAATTCAAAACATGTTTTCATATTTTGTATTTCCTTTCATTTTCTGTTATTGCTAAGATAAAAAGCCATTGTCCTGGTTTAGTGGCCAACTATTGACAATGCCATTCACTGGTAGTAATTTAACCGAACAAGCTGGCTCATGATGATACCCCTTGTCTTATAATTCTAAGCCATTACCCTATTTTGGTATGCAGTATTGGTAATGTCAGTTAAACTATTTCCCTATGAACATGGTAAGCAGGCTTGTAATAAGACCTCTTATCTTTAATATCAGATATTTTAGAATTACACTCTGAGTAACCATAATCTTTGGTGAATGGGATGGACAATTTTCTCCTTAAGAGTAAATGGATGACAAGGTAAGAGTTAAAGATGCTGAAGTTGGATTAGTTTCTGTTTTGATATTGATAACCCTTTTGTGGCCAATCTGAAAACATAAAATGATTTACAATACTTCTAAACTTCGAGAAGGGTTCACAAAAATTGAATTGTGATTTTGGAATGCAACTATACCTAGTTTCCTAGAAATTATCTCTCTTATGTAAGACTTCTATTATTTAAAAGTAAATATCCACACTACCTCTGTTGAGCAACTTTTAAATACAGCAAAGGTCAATGGAAGATACCTTACAACTTTATTTTCTAATGGTCCTACAAATTACAAAACTCTATTAAACTAAAAAGGAGAAGGGGTTACCTCCTCAATTAAAGAATTTCTTTAAGATAAGGCCATTAATAGGGAGAGAATCTCTCAAACCTGATAAATCTTGTAATATGAAGGTCGAATGGCCTATCTTCTCACATATTTGAAATGGCCCAAGCCACATCTTCTGGAACTTGGTGTGTTTTCCCTTGTCCTCATGGGCTTTGTCCCATTTCAGAACTAAATCACCGACTTGAAATTGTTTTGAACCGGATGAAACTGAATCAAAGGATGACTTGATGATTTGCTGATGTTTCGCATGAATAACCTTGGCTTTTTCCCTTTCTTCTTCTAATTTTAGAATTTGGTCATGTCTACGTTGAATAGAAGAAGAAGGGATTTCCTCAATAAACTGAACTAAGGCTAGAGAAGGAAGAACAAGATTTGTTGGTATCATTGCTTCTTCTTCGTACACAAGGTTAAATGGAGAAGATCCTATAGAAGCCTTCTGTGTTATCCTATCAGCCCATAGTGCGAATATTAAGGATTTGTGCCATGTTTTATGGTTTTGTTCGATAGTTCGCTTAATAATTTTAATCAGATTTTTATTTGTAGACTCTGCTAAACCATTACCCTGAGGATAGTAATTAGCAGAATATTTTAATTTAAATCCTCTTTTAATAGCAAAATCAAACATGGCATTGCCTGAGAAGTAAGATGCGTTATAAAAAACAAGAGCATTTGGGACACCAAACCTGGTAATGATGAATTGATCTACGAATTCAATGATTGCCTCAGAATTTTTTGTCTTCAAAGGAATTACTTCAACCCACTTAGTAAAATAATCGGTAGCAGTAAGGATATACTTATGCTGTTTGGAAGAATGCGGAGTAATTTCCCCAATGATATCCAATCCCCATTGCTCAAATGGCTGTTCAATGTTGACCGGCTATAAAGGAAAAGTTGATTTTCTTTGTCTTCCACTAGAAGTTTGACAATTTTGGCATATTCATGAGCATCTCTAAACAGAGTGGGCCAATAATAGCCAGCATGAATGATTTTATGGGTTGTTGTGTCAGCTCCATAATGTCCTCCTGCTGGTCCATAATGTAATTCCTGCAAAACCTTTTGTGCTTCAGGTTTTTCTAGGCATCTTAATAAGATTGAATCATAATTTTGCCTAAAAAGCACATCATTAATAATTGTAAATTTTTTTGCTTTCAATCTAATGGCCCTTTTGTTTTTGTAAGACAGGTTAGGAGGTGCATATCTGTTTTTCAAATAAAAGATTAAGTCAGCATATTGTGACTCAGAATCAGTAATACTTATCTGGTTAATTTCTTCGGTTTGATCTGTATCACTTGATTCTGGAATGTTGGATGCTCCTGCCAATAACCTGCAAAAACCTTGACCTCTAACAATCTTTGCTGATTTAATTTCGAAGTCATATTCTTGAAGTGTTGTAACACAATTTTCCCTTTTTTCACCTAGTTCCTTTTGGATCAATAGTTGCCTTACTGCAGGAAAAGGAACTATAACTTTTGTGTGGGTCTTTAAAAGGAAGGGTCTGTAATGTTTGACAGCTTTATATACAACAAAGGCTTGTTTTTCTACTTCGGAGTAATTCAATTCAACACCCTGAAGATTTGAACTATAAAATGAAATGGGTGCTTCCAAATTATGATCATTGAGTTGTGTGAGTACTGCTGCGTAAGACAAGGTGGATGCGATAGTATACAATGTAAAATGATTAGAAAAATTAGGAGTACTTAAGGCTAGGGCATTGATTATTGATTGCTTGATTAAACCAAATGCTTCCTTTTCTGCTGATCCCCACTTAAAGACTGAATTTTTCTTAATCATAGTTTGAAGTGGAAAAATAATTTGAGAAAAATCTGGAACAAATCTTTTGACAAAATTGATTTGGCCTAAAAATGACTGCATGGATTTTTTATTATGAGGGAAAGGGATTTCATAGATTTCTTTGATCCGGTCAGGATCAATATAAATGCCATCTTTAGACACAATAAAGCCTAAGAGCTTTCCTTGGTCAAGAGCGAAGAAAGATTTTTTAGGGTTAAGAGAAATACCATATCTTTTGTAGCAGTGAAAGATTTGATTTAGATCATGCAAATGATTTGACCTCTCTTTGGAAAATACAGTAATATCATCTAGATAGACGACTACTGTTCTATTAATCAACCCTTTAAAAGCTATATCCATCGCTCTTTGGAACGTCGCTCCTGCATTAATAAGTCCGAAAGGCATTTTCTGATACGCATATGTTCCCCATTTTGTTCTGAATGTGGTTTTAAGCTGGTCATCAGGATGGACCAAAACTTGGTTATATCCTGAGAAACCGTCTAGAAAGGACATTAAATCAGAGCCTGATACTAATTGGAGTATCTGCTCCATAGTAGGTAATGGGAAATTGTCTTTTAAGCTTGCCTTGTTCAAATTTCTGAAATCAATACAAATCCTAATGTCACCATTTTTCTTTCTAACTGGCACCATATTGGAGACCCAGTTTGAGTGCCGAACGGGAAAAATAATCTTAGCTTTCAAGAGTTTGTTAAGTTGAGATTTTATTTGACTCTCTAAGTTCGGATGTATTTTCCTTAGCTTCTGCTGAATTGGTTTCTGATCGGGAAGCATTGGAATGGTATGCTGGATGATGGATGTATCATATGTCTTTAAATCATCATATTTCTAAGCAAAAACCTGTTTATTTTTCCTTAACAGTCTAATGAATGCCTCCATCTCTTCCAAGGAAAGTCCTAATCCTAAATTAATGTTCTGAGGAGTTTGTTAAGTGCCAAGGTTTATCAACTCAAACCTTAGGGTAGAACTTTGGAGCTTTGCATTAATCATAGGTTTAAACCTGTCTTTAATATCATAAAAATCTTCAAGCTTTACCACAGGCTTAGGGATTGAATTTTCCTCAGGTTTACCTCTCATTAGAAGGTCATGCTCATTTTCCTCGATGATTTGATCATCATAGGACTTTTCGGAAGTTAAAAACTGTAAAATGTCTTCATCATGGTTGAATACTCTCCAATTTGTGACATTGTCAGGAATTGATGGCCTAAAAAGCAACTCTACTGAAAATCTATCTGGGTTGTAGTCTTCGGAAGGTAGGAGCTTGGAGGCAACATTGGCTAGCAAGTCAGCTGCCGAATTTTGAGATCTAGGAATAGGAGAAATATTGAATGCCAAAAAGTGGGAGGTAAGTTCTTGTGTCAGCGATTGATAATGCTTGAGATGGGTGGAAAGACAATGGATTGTATTCCTTACCTATTTGATAATAATTTCAGAATCTCCGAACACTTTCAAATATTAGACCTTGAGGCCAATGGCTTTATATAGTCCTTGGACTAAGGCTTCATATTCTGCTGTGTTATTTGTGCATTCAAATTCTAACCTACAGGACAACATTGTTTTTCCCCTTGTGGGCTAATCAAAATGCATCCTGCTCCTGAGCCCTCACTAGATTTGGACCCATCAAAATATAATGACCAAAATAAAGAAGTATTAACAATTTTATTTACAGTTTTCTCAGTATCATTGAAACATCTAGACCTATCCGTTTGTGAAAATTTTTCAATCTGAGATGAAAAATGGTTTACTGGGAAAGGGGATGGCTGGGCAGCGAAGTTGCCAAAGAATGAATCTGATGAATAATTTCCAAAAATGTTGTTATTAAATGCTATTGGTTGGTTTTTTTGCTCAAACTCTGTAACTGTATGGGTCATATGTTTCTCTCGATCAATCCTTATTTGATTTGGCTTACCCTTATAGGGAAGCCACATATGTGACCAATCAGTAGAAATATACCCATGTAGTTTTTCAGACCAATCCCTGCTCAAGATCAAACCGTAAAATTCAGGTATATCGGCTATTAGGATATCAATCCTTTGTACTATTCTGGGATCAGCAGATAACCTGATAGTTCCGGAATTAATCTCTCCCAAAACCTGTACTTTAGTCCTGTCCAACTGTACAATATGAATAGCAGACTTCTGGGGTTCAATGTTCAGTTTGGAACAAACTGAAGCTGGCATTATGTTAGAAGATGCCCCTGAGTCAATCAAACAGTTGTGCAGGTTTCTATTGTAGATTTCATAGGTTAGAAGGAAAGGTGGAGTATGAGAGTTTGATCTATCTCCAATTAGGACTGCATCAGTAGCTTCAACCATACCAGAAGGTGGTTGACCTGTATCGTTAGCAGCTTTAGCACTGGGAAGAGGTGAAGTGGGAACAACATTTAATTCTTTGAGAAGCAATTTTTGCTGATGTTTTAATTTGCTAAGTTCAAACATGGTAATGTTTGCCTTAGTTTTCTTCATATCATCAACAATATTGTAATCCATTGAATCAGATACTACCAAAGTTTTAGATGTTGAAGGAGTGTTAAAGGTTGAAGGTTGGTTTTGGGGAACTGCTGCAGGTGGTTTCTTTGTAGATACTTTTTCCTTTGTTGTAGCAGCACCTGCACTCCTTTTCTTTGAAGTTGCTTGAACAGGTTCGGAGGTACTTTTACTCCTAGTAGTGACAGGGAACGCTTCTTCTTCATTATCGGTATCGGAGTTAGGCAGTATGAAATCCCACATTCCATGACATTCAACACTCTCCTCTTCTTCATTAGTAGGTGTAGCTATTTCTTCCTCTCCTTCTTCAAGATCTGAATCTGCATTCGATATAACATTTGGTGGTTTTGATTCAGTTTTCTTATAATTTCTAAAGTGTCTTTTGGTTGAGGTTTCGGCTACCTGTTTCTTGATTTCAACCATTTCGTTTGACAAAGTCTTGAGGACCTTTTGCAGACCCTCCATGTCATATGGATATTTTGGGGTTTTCTTCCTTGAATCATCTTTAAAAGAAAATTTTTTGGCTTTTCTGTCTTCGAGAGCAGCTTTCTTTTCTAGAGCATTAATGCGTTTCTACACAGCAAGTGCTTCTTTCATGTTTTCAGCTAAAGTAGGTTTGCCAGCCCTGTCTACAAAAATAGCTATATCGGTAGGTAGGGCGGTTATGTACCATTTGCTTCGGATTTGCTCACTTGGTTTGGAGGCCGTTGGGATTTTATTCAAGAGTTTATTGAATCGGGCATTAAATTCCTTAATTGGTTCCCTATGCTCTATCCTAAGATTGGAGAGATCGTTTATTAGTGTAGCCAAAGACCTATCATCTCCATACTTAGTAAGAAATTGTTCTTGGCAAGTGTTCCAACTGGTAATGGAACCAGAGGGTAAAGAAAAATACCAGGATCCTGCTGATCCTTGCAAAGTATAAGGGAAAAGTCTAACAACAACATCTTGTTCTGTTACTCCTTTCAAGTTGACTGCCAACATGAAGTTATTAATATGTTCCTCAGCTTGGGTCCCATCATCTGGGGTAAACTTGGGTAGCCATTTTTCAGGAGCATCAGGTAATGCATGCAATGGTGCAGGCATGTTGACTGCACCAGGCCTGGTCCACGGATCTTCCATTATAACAGCAGTAGCAGATGATGCTACTGTTGAAATTCCAAATGTCTGGGAAGGAAATAATGTTGCGTAGTGAGCAGATGGGGATGTTAAAGATCCTAATCCCTGATGGACAACAATATGTAATGGGGGAGTGGATGGTTGACTTCGCACAAGGGAAGGTGAGATGGAGGATGTGGATGAAAGCTCTTCACTGTCAGATCCTTCGGTATATTTCTTTGCCTTTTTCCTTTTGGGTAAAGGGAACTCAGTAGGTTCAATACCGAGCTTTTCGCTCTGAAGTCTGGTGAGAGGGTGAGGTAGATTAAACTGTGAAGTCACACTACTTTGTGATACCTCAAATTTCTGTGGTGAAATCGAGAAGCTCTGAAGTTTGTGGATAAGAGACTGAACTTCAGGGGATTCAAGGCTTAATTGTTCTGGAGTATGATAGATTTGAGCAGTGGTAGTTGATTCCTCTTCTTCTTGTTTGGATATTGGAGAACCATCATGCAATTGGGAAGTACGAGGAGATACAGAGGGAGAATTACTCTTAGAATGGCCTGCAGATTTAGGTTTTCTTGCCATTCACAATTGAGGCCCTCCTTCTAGCGCCAAAAATGTTGATGCCCCGAAAATCATTGTATCAACATTGGGGGATAACCACCTGGTCCGGACCTTAGTACAGCTCCTTTTCCGCTTGGAATGGTGGCTCCGACTGGGGATAATGGGACCAGTTTCCCAGTAATGGATAAACGGAATGAATGAATGATTGGTTGACTAATCTAATGATAGGCGAATAACTTGATCTATTGGTGAAATAAAAGAACTACTACTAATCCCGGGAAATATTGTACTTTTAAAGTATACTGCTTGATGATCTACGTTTATAAACAGGCATATAGATGACTCTATTCAATAAACATGGGCTTTTATTCATTCAAGAATTACTCTGCTTAAATCGTTAAACAAAGGGATTAACGCAATATGGCTACAATTTATATATCATCAATACATATATGATCAAAGGAAAGGCATCCCATAAACATCCAATAGTGGAAGGAATAAAGAAATGTTGTTAAAACACACACATATATTCGATAATAGCAAAGGTAATCAAATAACAATTCATATGAAAAGAATGAATTCAGACATAGATAATAGTACCATATGAGCTGCTAGACACTACCAATATCAATCGCTATTTGAGATTCTTCCTTCAACGCAGAAATACTTTCAAACAAAGACAGTAGTGCACATTTGCATAAAATCTTGATTGTCAAAATTAGAATAACTGGTCCAGTTTCATAAAAGAATATGGCTGAAGCACAATAGTGCAACTTCAGTCTTTAAGTCAAGTAGAAAACTTTACCACCCCTTCCAAAACAATGAAAGGGTCTATAAATACTTAATTAATCTAACTATCTACGAAACTGAAATCCTACTTAATTGGTATCAATTGATTTTGATCATATTTTTCTCAGCAATCTGGCAGTCGGCGGCATGAATCGCCAAGTAGGTTGTTTGCCTTTAAATCTGAGCTGACTTATCGCAAGCATCGGCTCCACTTCGGGTGGTCTGTTGAGGCGAGAGCTGAGCTGGGCGGCATAGGTGGCATCCTGAATATCGGGGATAATATACCCGATTACATCAATAAGGCACTTGAGGGCAGCTCTTTGAGTGTGTGGTTTTACCAAGAAGAACCAATAGGTGTCCCACGTTAAATTGTTAATTCCAGCAATTAATCTTCCCTTTTCCTCTAGATCTGGATAACATGACTGCTCCAATGTTTTCATCGCTGTCAATTTTCCTGGTGTGCATTGGGAAATCATGTTTGACAAGTAGAGAGTGTTATTAACTAATTCAACCAAATTGCTTGAAGTTGATTTGCATCTTGAAACTGCCCTCTCTGCTTTCATTAACTGGGACTGCCATTCTGTAAATAGTATATCTTTATGTGACTCTAAAATTCTTGGTAAATTCGCCGCTTGTCCTTGATCAGTATCTTGCCAGTCAAGAAATGCAGCTATCGTTTCTTCAGCTTGATCCAATTCCGTCCTAGCCTTTTCTACTTTGTCACTTATGGATGCCGTTAATTCACATAGTGGTTCTACCTCGGCGATTTGTTGACATAGAAGCTTAATTTGGGCTATCAATGCAGTATTTATCTGTAGTGCTTCTACTCTGAATTTAGTTACTTGTGGAACGCCCTTTGCCTTTTCAAGCTGTGCTGATAGTTGAGCAATTTGCTCATCTTTTGTTTTCAGCATTTTCTCATTCGCTGCCTTCAATTGTGCCAAGGCCTATGATAATTCTTTCTGTTTTTGGATTGCACTGTGGTCAATCCTTTGCTTTTTTGCCTGCAATTGTTGATTTAGTTGATTGTTTACTTGCTGTTGTGTCAAAAATTGATGTTCTTCCTACTCCGCTTTCTGCTTTGCTTCAGTTAGCTGTGCCTGTAATAAGAAGATTTCCTGGTCTTTTGTTTTCAGTAAAAGACTCACCTCTGATGCCTTATCTATTGTTGCTGTCGAATAGGCTCCAGCATATTGTGACAGTTTTGTCAGGTCATCAGAGGGGTCAAATTCCTCCTTCCAAACCACATTGCCTGTGACCGTCTGTTCTGGGAAAAGGGAAGGATGATCAATCCTTCTTCTCTTCCTCTGTCATTTTACTATAGCTTTATGCCTTGGGCTGTAGAAGACATCCAAGGGAGGAATCCCTTCTACCTACAAAATGATTTGATCGGAGGGGTCCTTTGGTATTATTTCTACTTCTTTTGAAATGGGTGGGCCGCTTGTTCCACTTAGAACCTGTTGTGAAGTGGTTTCATGTGTGTCTGCTACCTTCGAAGTTTCGGTGTCCTTTGAACATTCCAGACCACTGATAATAGAATCAAATTGCTGCCATTACTGGAGAAATTTTGGGTCAATATGAGTATCCACATTTACTTCAATGTTGGTCTGTTTCTGCTCTTTAATCTGGGTTTCCTCCCGCACTTTCTCCTGCTCTTTAGTCTGAGTTTCCTCCTGTGGCTTTTCTAGTTCTATTGTTGTAACCGGAGGTTCCTTTGACTATTGTCGTTCAGGCTCGCTTGACGATGTTGTTGGGGTTGTTGCTAATAGATCTAGAGGCAGAGTTTGCAACCTCTGTTCTCTAAGTCTGTTAAATTCAACCAACCCTTCATCTTGATATTTCATTCTCGAAAATGCCTTAACCTGCATTATTGACTCAGCAGAGGAGAACAGGTCATCAAACATATCTTCTTTATGATCAAACTTTGACAATTTGGCCTGTTCGAGTGCATTATAGGCGACTTTGTTGGGATCAAATTGCCTATTAGGGAGAGTTGCTAGAGTTAATGATTTCATCTTTGTAGCTTCTTTCTCTGCATGTTTGAGATCATGCAAGGTGTAGACACTGCATCTCAAAGGAAAAGAGGGCCAGCCCTGCTTCTTATTTTTCTTGAGAGTCTGTGTAACACTCTCAGCAATGATCTGGTAAGCTATTTCCCTCGCCAGCAGTTTATCAGGTATGTACAAAGGAAGGATGTGAGGTTCGGCTTGGCTACCGAAAACTCTTATATAAGTGAACTTTTCCTCCCCGAACCATCTTCCTACTGATGTTAAGTCAATCCCGGCTTGGTAGGAAATCTTGGGAGCAGGTTTATCAAAAATAGAGTAATGAATAGGTAACATAAAGCCATTGCAGACTTGGTATAAATGGTGCTTATAAGAGGATTTCCATAATTTCTGATGGTATATGTGAATAGGCATGGGGTCTTGTGGCGTCCACCTCCAGCCGAGCACAGGAAATTCAGAATTAAAACACAAGGTATCTAAAATATAGGCACTGTAATAGAATGGGGGAATTAGCCTTTCAGTAACGCGGGTCTTATTTCTAAACTCAAGAACAGCTATTGCTAGTTTATCTGAGAGAATAGTGGCCCAATCCATTATTTCACTGTTACATGCCGCTTCCATCAAGGGAACCATTTCTATAGTGAAATTAGAAGAGTCGTGCAACCCCCACAATCTACACATCATTATTCCAACATAACAATAAGGAGAACATAGGGAATCAACCGAGTACTTACTGGAAGATTCATGTTTGTGTTTCGCTGGATTTTGTCTCCAATCCCGGATGGGTTCGGATTCCACTTCATTCTCTTTTCAAAATTTCTCCAAAAATGCCTTCTTGTACTTCTTCTCTAGCTCAGGCAAATGATACATTTGCCTTAAATCATCAGCCTTGAATGACCCGAAAATTCTCCCGTCTCTGGTGCAGAAGGTTCTGTCCATGATCGGGATTTCCTCAATTGCCCATCGCACTACATCTGTATATGGGAGAATTTTCTCCCGAGCTACTATCCGATGAAGGAAGGAGTCAACCAGGTCTTTTAAAGTACCATCAGATTTCCAAGTTGAATCTGCAGAAGCTTGTACTGTTGTCACTTTAGGTTCTTCGACTTCAATCAGATTGTAGGTACTTTGCCAAGTATTTCTGCCGAGACCAGAACGTGTAGTATCAGATATCAATCCTTTCTTTTTGTTTGTTGGATCAGCGACGGCTTGTCCTGTGGCTGGTGCAACGGAAGCGACTGTGGTTTTCTTAGATTTCTTCCCCATTCTGCTTGAGTTTTCTTCTTTGGATGAATTCTGCACAGAAGTGAAAATGAACGTAACACAGAGAATTGGCAATGAAAACCCAATATGAGAAAGATAAATTGATCAATGCGTGATGAGGGATTAGCTTTTAAAATGGCTACGAATACAATTTATGGGAAGATTTCAGGGCTTATTATTACATTAAATGGCCATTTAAACCTGCCAATCCTTTAAATGCCCATCATATCATTAATCGGCCGAATGATTCGTTTAAGCGTGCCTTGGATGTTTTGTCAGTTGAACGCAGGTAAATCATTGTTCGACAGATCAAGATTTTAATATGAATTGATCGTAATATCCCTCTGTCTTAACGGCTTTTTTTGAAATCTGCGCTTTTGGCTTTATCACAATCGGGCGTCGGGGAAAACTTAACTCCTTATGTTGACACCTTTTGAAATCCCCGATCGCCGATAGCGATATCGCATTGCATCGGGAGTATGGGCGCTTTATGAAAACATGGATAGCATACCGCCGATCGCCGATAGCAAAATCGCATCGCATCGGGGTGAATGGCCTGGGGCGCTTTAAGAACATGCATAGAATATTGCCGATAGCCGATAGCGATATCGCATCGGTGAAAACCAATGGGCCATTAACTTATGCTCCCTATGTCATTGCGATATGCGATCTTGCGATCGCTTTATCGCAATGATAAAAGATTGATTATTTGTATTATTATGATCAAAATGGGTTTATCGAAAAGGTTTTCATAATGTTTTTCATTTTGTTTTCGGACCTTTTTTAACAATACAATATTGATACCAATCAAAACTAAAAGGGACCCATTTCATATGATAGTTTTTCTAAATAAATAATGATATGAAATGGGGGGTTGTTGTAGAGCACAACAGAATGATAGCCTTCTAGTTTTCCAATTCTATCAGTCGACCCTTGTCTTTTGCTGTGATAAAGCCCAGTCCCCTATCATCTAGTAGAGTGCTCAGCTGTGATTCAATATGGGTGAGTTGAGAGGTTTCCCGAACATGCTTATCCTTTGCCCAATTAATGGAGAAGTGCTTGATCTCAGAGAGATTCTACATAACCCTTTTGCAAGTGATTCTGCTCCATTAATGGGATGAGTATTCCAATATTCAGAGATCATCTTAATATATGACGGGTCCTTCAGCCAGGTGCGATTGAATTTGAAAGGCGCTTTTGGCTTCTTAAAAGGCCCCTGAATTTCCAGATATATAGGCGCGTGATCCGAAATTCCTCCTGTGCCCACCCATTGCTTGTAATGATGTAACCGATGAAGGAGTGCATCCTTCATGATGAATCTGTCAAGTCTGCGAGCCAATGCAGCATCGCCCACCCTCCTGTTCCTCCAGGTAGGAAAAAGTCTATGCATGGGGATATCCATAAAATTTGTCTGCTCTAACAGATTAGTCATGTAATTTGTGATAGAGTCGATTTGTTCGATCCCCATGACTCCCTGAAACCTAAAGAAAAATTGAGATCTCCACTGATTATAGTCTGCTTCTCATCCATGAGGGAGAGATGTAAGAGTCGCTGCCAAAATTGTTCTCTTTGATTACAAGGGGCATAAATGTTCACAATCCGGAGATTCATGCCCAGATCAGCAGTGAATATATCCAGACCCAGGTAACCGGGTCCCCCCCAAGTTGCATCAACCTTAATGGTACGAGGGTTAACTCCAATGGCCAGACCACCGGATCGACCAGCAGCATCGAGGGCAATATAAGACCATCCCAGGGTCAATGATTGCAGGGTATGGGAGATTTGATCAGCCGAGCAAAGAGTCTCTTGTAGCATAATGATATCGATAGGTTCAGTCTCAATGAGACGCCTCATGGCTAGTTTCTTGGAGGAACTAGCCAACCCTCTACAGTTATAAGATAAACACTTCATGGGGGAACACTACGCAGGGTATATCCTGCTCTAAGGACCCCATCAATGGTGGATTGATGACCAGAGACTATCTCCACCCCTGCTTTCTTAATAGCATTAGAAAGATCAGATTTCCTGCCTCTGATAGGCAGGCGGCTGGCACCCGACTCAGAGATACCAAGACCGAACTGGGCTGACAAAACTTTGGATTGAGATCTCGATCGAAGGAAGTAAGGATGAGGAGGGGAGGCCTCAGAGGATGGCCAGGGAGACAATGATGAGGAGGGAGAGAGCAGAGAGGTACCAATGGTGGCAAATGAGGGGAGGGGATGACATAGAACAATGAGCCATAGATGTCTGTAATGATGCACCAAAATCATTAATAATATGATCAATAGAAGAGAGAGGAGGGTGCAGGGGAGTACTTGAGGCTGTACCAGCTTCAGCTGCTGAGCGAGCCCTGGTCGTCGGCAGTGAGGAGTGCATGTGTCCAGGTTCGACCGCTAGTGAGAATGCCACCGGAGACTGGCCAGTAAGAATGGGGCGCGAGGAAATCAGTGAAGCAACCCTGGAAGGTGCAAGAGTGCTCTTCGGGGAGTCCTCAGCTTTTCAGTTGAGTGGACAGTCTTTGAAGAGATGCCCGACCTTGTGGCATCGCCTGCAACGGAACGGTACTCCCTCGTAGTCCAGTATCTATACTCTGATGTATCTCCCCCACTGAAGAGTGATCTTTTCCTCCAGCCCTTCACGAGTATCCAAGTGAACCAATATACGCGCGAGGGTCCTGCTTCTTGATTCCACGAATGTGCGGTCATGATCAAGATAAGTGCCCAGTGCATTGCCAATCCTGATGAAGACTTCTTCACCCCAGAACTGTAGTGGAAGTCCCGGCAAGCGCACCCAAATCGGTCCAGCTCCAATTTGTTCATGTTCGGGGTCAAACAGGGGGCTCCACCTTTTGAGGAGAACCGGAGCCATCTCAATGTGCCAGTACCTGGCCAGTACCAGGTTCGTGTAACTCTCCTTTGAGAAATGTAAAGAGAACCAGCCTCTTGGCAAGACATGTACTTCAGGTAGATCAATGAGCAAACCCCCCCAGATCTCCTTTACCCATTGAGTCAGCCTTTTTGCCGAATATGCCCTACCCCGTACATGCCCTACCAGCACGGTGTTTGCCATGATTGCAAACTCTCCTATTGCCGAAGTCTCTCCAAACCTGATGGTGATATCCTTTGAGGTAGCCTTGATGCACTTCGACTTCCTTTTGCTGGTACGGGGTGCAGATGGGTGGTCCACCAGGGGATTAGGTACGCCTTCCTGTGGGAAGGGTTTAGCAGGTTTAACCTTTACAGCAGGTGTCTCGAAACACCCAGATGGACGGGTACCAGCAGAAGAGGTATGCGCTGCGGCGGAGACCGGAGGGTTGACAGAAGGAGCAGCAAAAAAGGCAGATGAAAGCGGGTCAAAGGAGGGCGAGGGGGGGGTGTGGGAAGATAGAATATGGAGAGTGCCCGGGGAGAGAGGGGGAACATCAAAGTTAGGGGATTCGATAGGAGGCGACCCGATGAGGGGAGGGGCAGAGCTGAGCCGCGGAAGGGGAATAATGGGAGGTCGATGAGACGATTCCGGGCCAGCAAACGGCGAAGACGAAACAATCGGAGGGGCTGAAGAGAAATTAGGGTTATCAAAGATGACTCTGTCCGGGAAAGGCTCCTCCGAATAATCAACTACCTCCAACTCCATGTTGTCATCCATCCTGTCCACAGGTCGAAATCCGAAAGCGACGGGTGTTGACTGCTACGGTGAAGGGTGTACAGTGCGCCTAGCTGAGACCGTGACGGTATTCTGCAGAGATCTGGTAGAAACCCTAGGTTAACCTAGGCCTTCACGAGCGCGTACCATTTTCACTCTCCTTGGACATATCATTATATCCCTCGAAAGCTCATCACTACTATCCTAAAATCTTTGGAAATCCCAGTTCTACAATTCATATAGGTCGAACTCTATATTTTATCTTCTATTACGCTTTCCCTATTAACTAAGTGAAATTCATCAATATTTTGTGTCACTAAAGCAGGGATGGTTTCAAGCTAAACCTAAGACTCCTTTCCTTTAGTTGAACTCATTTCAAAATATCAATTTGTAGCAAGGAACAAAATTTCCTGTAAAATGGATTTGTGTATTTCGAATTGTAGTTGAGGGTTGAGTATAATTCTGCACTTCAATCTCTGCATCTGGTAGCTGAAGAAAATGTTAGAGTAACAAGTAATGACGAGAGCAAGTAAATTATGGCCAGGGGTGAAAATGAAATGAAATTGACGTTTGGATAACAAGCATATGCAGAATTAAATGGCAAACAATATAAAAAAATATTGCGGGAAATGTTTATTACCAAAAACTGGGAATGGTTTTTTGGGGTGGGGGGGGGGGGGGGGGGCGCGGCGGGGTGGGGTTAGGCAGTAAGTGGTAATAGGTGAGGGGGGGCATGAAATTCATATGATGTTACCACATTGCAAATTTGTTTTTTAAAAATTTATTTTTTCGCGCCCCCTGTTAAATGTCGAGCAAGTGGGGTGGTCATGCAATGAAACAAGAATTGTTGATCACCAAGAGTTAATCGCCAATAATGAGAGATGAACGATATTTAATGGGGGTCTGGTTGGACAACTTTATTTACAAATAAAATAAAATAACAAAATTAATATGTCACATTATATCATTGCACATAATTTTATTACAAATTGCATAAAATTTGTTTTGTTTTTATAAATTTCATCGTAACAAGAACATGTTACAACAACAACATCATGTGTTATAATATTTTCAACATATTTAACATTGATAGATTATTATGGAATCTATTGTTAAAGAATTTGTTGTTACAACATACACTATTACAACATATGCTTCTCAATCCATTGTTACCTATGATTGTGCATCTCAACTTGTTTTACTTATCCCCCAAGTGTTGGAGTAGTTTTGGGTGCTAAAAACACCTCATTGGGTGCCCACTTTCAAGCTTGGACAATTAAGATGAATTGGATTATTGATACAACATCCATTGTTAGAACATCTATTATGACATTTGTTGTTACAACATGTGTTGTTACATCATCTGTTGTTACAACATCTACTTCTCAATGTGATGTTACCTTATATGTTTGTGATTCTCAATTTCTTTTCTTGATCCCCCAAGTGTTGGTGTAGTGTTCGGTGGAAGAAATGCCTCTTTGGTTGCCCACTTTCAATATTTGACAAGCAAGATCAATTGGATTTATACCCCCTATATTTCTACATCATCTGATGTTACAACATATGTTGTTATGTCATACACTGTAATGGTCATTGTTTCAGTGGTTTCAATAGTAGAAATTGTTATAACATCAAACTTTACAATAGTTTCAACATTTTAGACAATAATGGATGTTACAACATCAGTTTCTACAACATTTTAACATATTTAACATTCACATTTTGTTATGGAATCTGTTGTTACATTGTCTGCTATTACAACATCCATTGTTACATCATCTACTTATCAATCTATTGTTACCTATGTTTATCCCTCTGAATTTGTTTTCTTAATCCCGCAAGTGTTGGAGTAGTCTTGGGTGGGAGAAACACCTCTTTGGCTTCCCACTTTCAAGATTTAACAAGCAAGATGAAATGGGTTGCTATTACACATCCATTATTACAACATCTGCTATTACAACATATGCTTCTCAATGTGTTTTTACCAATGTTTATGCTTCTCAATTTGTTTTCTTAATCCCCCCAAGCGATGGTGTAGTGTTGGGTGGTAGAAACACCTCTTTGGCTACCCACATTCAATATTTTACAAGCAAGATGAAATCGCTTTCTACCCCCTCAAGTTTCTCCTGAAGGTGCTACATCTCCTTCAAGGCCACAAATTTAGTTGCTTTGATAACATATGATCCATAAAAAGTAGGCCTATGGCCTGTTTATCTCATCAACATGGATCATTGTGAAAAAAAGTATAAGAGAAAAAAATGATGTCTCTAAAACTCAATGATTTTTTCTAATGCAATTCATTAAATATTTGCCAATGAAATTCATTTACGAAACTCAAACTTTGTCAAGTCAAGTTCAAGGATCCTTTGTTAGTCTAAGAAAGTTAAAATATCCTACCCATGATGCATGGCTGTAATTCATGTAACCAATGCTAAAATTTCAACTTGTATATGTTTCACCAAAAGAAACATTTGTTGGGATCAATTCTCTTGATCAAGAAAGGGAATAATAACCTATGTTTGCATTAGGTTTCAAGCCTAATTCCAAATGGATTCCACCACCATTCTAATTCATCAATAAGAGGGTATTTCATAAGGAATTTTGATTATTTAGTTGAAAATTATTGCAACATCTAAAATCCATAGGTTCACCGATGAATAGAGGTACGTCATGCCCAATATGTGAAGTGACCAATGCCAATTCACAGATTCTTGGGATTATCTTGATTTTGAATTTGACCCCTAATTACTATCCCTCAAAAACTCTACCTTGAATATGTTCTCAAACTATTAGGCAATCACAAATAATTTGCAACAATCATCTATATGGAAAGTGTTCACCTTGTAGAAATTTCAATGAAAAATCATCTTACAGTTTTAATGCAGACCTGTAACAACCCTTTAGGACAGCCCTAGGTCACTTATAAGTCACATTCCTTGCCTTCTTTTTTATACTAACGTCAATTTCTTTCGTCTTCCCACAATTCGTGGACTTGTTTTGACCTCCAAGCCTAAGCCTAGGGTGGAACGATCCCTCTATCTCCTAGTTATTCTACAAGTGAGCTTCAAACATAACCATTTCTCCAAGAAGTGACATAGATAAAGGGAAGCTCCCTTTCACCACTTCTTACAACTAGAGAGTCAGCACTACCAGTTTCAACTATGCTTGTACCATTCCTATTGATCCTTCTTATCCACTTGGAGTAGACTCTAGTCTCATTCACCATAACCATTTAATATTCAACACCTTTACTACATCTAGATACTCAATATTGAAAGGAAAGATTAACCATGGACCTTCACTTGATCTTGGAGATCTAGTGTATATATTGTACAAAATGGATAGGGTTTGTACTTAAGCTTATGTAACAGAAATTACAATGGATAGTTAAATCGTATAATAATTTTTTTATGATATTTACTAACGTTTATAAGAATTGTTGAATGTTTTACATCATTGGAATGGAATTTTAGGTGTAACTTATTTGAAATTTTATTATTGTATGTGCACTTTGATATGATGTAATATGATTATAGTTTCATTTCATATGTTTTAATATTAGATATATAACATAGAAATTAATTATTGCATGAAATAAATAATAGCTTTTCATTCTAAATATTTTTTTTTACAGAACAAGGATCTTTCAGGAGATATGAATGATCCTCATCACATATATCTAGATCGTGATGGGTCTTATGCTAATATGGAAGATAATGCTCATGAAGACACATATAAAAATGACAATGAAGTTAGTTCCAATACAGATGATGATGATGATAATCATGATCATGATGGTGATGATGATCATCACGCAGTCGTTGATAACAACCAGTGACATTCATGATCATATAGATTGCATCATGGATCATCTGTGATATATTTTTATGATGTTGATTTTCATGGTTAATCTCATATGTATCATTTTCATGACCTCTAGTACCATATTGTTGAGTTGTATCATTTTGACATGTATCATTTTGACTTATATCATTTGGACATGACATATAGTATTGATTTGTATCATTTTTTCTTAAAAAAATTATCATTTTTATTTATATCATTTTTACATGATGTATCAATTTGACTTATGTCAATTGTTGGACATGTATCATTTTCAGATGCTATTGAACTACTAGTAAAGGTGAATTTCACCTGTTTTAGTTATATATGATGATGATCTTATCTGTATTGACTCATCGAATTTAATATATTGAAAGTGGTTGAGGATTTGGATGCATATTTATTACATATAATGGTTTTGATATACTGCTCATGATGGACATTGTCAAATTCATCGAAAATATAGATATTTGACTTACTTATTTTAATATAGATGATTATCAAGTTACAATAATTATCTTGTTATTTTATATATACTCGATATTGTCGATTCTATTTTGATATAAATTTAATAAGTATAGTGATGTTGTTAATTTGTATGGACGTTTGTTCCCTAAAAATTCTTTATAAATGTTACCATATAAAATATTTCAAATGCATTCATATGACTTACTATATAATCTTAGAAGTTATTTAAGAGACATGATATATTTAACTAATTAAATTGAAATAAAAGATATTAATTTAACTTCATTCTAAACAATAATAATTTGTGGAAGAAATAAAAGAAGCAACAATGGAATCTAAATTGGCAGAAAAATTGGAAGCCACACTAGAAGCAAAATAGGAAGAAAAACTAGACGCCAAACTGGACACAAATCCTGGCGCTATTACCAATGCTTGGAAGAAGAAAAAAAAGCAACAATGGAAAAAAAATTGGAATCCACACTAGAAGAACAATTGGAAGCCACACTACAAGAAACACATGAAGCAAAATGAGAAGCAAAAATAGATGCAAAACTAGAAACCAAACCAGAAGCCAAATTGGAAGAAAATCCTAGCATTAATTCTAGTGCTAAAAGTGACACTATTCAGGTCTCTATTCCTCACAATATTTTTGATGCTATGCTAGGCGCTATTTCTGGTATTATGCCTGGCACTATCTATGACATAATTTCTTACACAACTTCTAGTGAGGTTTTTGGCGTTCTTTCTAGGGTTATTTTTCCAGTGCTATTCTAGGTTCTATTTATGACATAATTTCTAGCATTAAAATCTGGCACTATGATAAACATTCCTTATTGTCCCCATTTTTTCACTCGGAAAGGTGTCTAATTCATGTACTGAAATACAATAAATTTGAATGCTATTTTCATGTTCTATTGTAGTTATGGTATGCTAAATGTTAACACTGTTACTCTTCTTAGACCGTGGTGATCTTATGTTGATTTTCAGTTTGTTGTTTCTCAACATGTAGTTATGAAATACATTGCAAAATATGCTTCAAAGGTAGAAAATAGGTTATAAAGTTTTCAAGATATGATGAAAAGAATTGAAAACATAAAATACATTGGATATCCTTCTTTTTGTGCATAAAAAATGTTCCTTGTAGAAACACTTGTATACCATGACATTACAGCATAGGAAATATACCTCTTGTTTCGTGTAGCTGAAATTCTTTTTCTCTTGAAGGCTGGAAAAAAAGTATTAATGAAACTATCAAGGGATGCTTTACAATTATCATGCCAAAATAGTGTGGTTCAAATATATATAACTCTTCATAATTTTATAGAAATTCTTTTATAATAGAAAATTATTTTTTTTGATGTTTCATGTCTAGTGTAAGAAAGAGCCATGGAAGCATATATGTTTCATTCCATTGAACTAACTTTGAGTCATTCTTTTATTATATTCCCAATAAGGGTTCAAAAGAACTTGAGACTCTTTTTGGACAAAGTTTTTTTTTCTGCAAACCATTGCATAACATTACATTAGATATAGACTTTTCAAGTGAAATAGTGATTGGAAAATTGTGGAATTTTGGATATAAAAAATGACATGTTGAAATTTATGTCCCATTTTCATATTAAAATGCTAAATAAGATGATGAGCTTGTCAAACAAGCAGTTGATGTTGATCAATATTATGAAGACTGATGACTTGTCTCCAATAATTTCTCCAAATCAAGTCAATGCTTCATACCTTCACAATCATTTCTGAATTGAATTTTTATTTATATATTAATTGGGAACAAACTATGTTGATAGATGGTGTTTAAAAGAAATTTTCTAATTTTATAAGAAATTTCAATATAAATGTGTTGTTTCTAATAATTTTCATGGGAACAATTTTTTGTCAGCATCTTCATTGTTAGAAAAGGAATTACTTTCTTTTGAGATGATTTTACCATCCAATTGAAAATTATGAAAATTACAATCCTCTTAAAGTGATTATTCAAGGAATAGTTGGCATTGGAAAGTCTCACTTATTATTTATATTTATCATCTCTTTCTAATTTGGTAGTTACTGGTATTAGGATTTTATTTTTTCTCACTTCAATTGGTATTGATTTGTTTAATATACATGCAAAAAAATACACTATAATCTCAAGATTCCTCTTAAATATATGAAACAAATGCATGGCGAGTCTCCAGAAATATTTCAATAAGAAATTCAACACATATTGGATATATTTTCTTTGAAAAAATGAGCTTCATAGGTCCAATGTTATTCATAAAGATAGATTCTCATCTAAAAATATAATCCTTTTAGTGGTATGTTCATCATTATTTTGGGTCTCAATTACATCACGTAAGAGATAAAAATTTGGATGAAAGTAAAACAATGGGGAGTGTCTTGTGGAAAAATTTCAACATTTCTTTCTATTTTGATACAACATTCCACTAACAAGGAAATGATCTAAAATAATCCTTTTTATGAGAAATGTTAACTAATGTGAAAAATGTAGATTTGTTTATTGATGATTAGGATATTCCCATGTTACATATTGATATGAGATTTCCTCCTACATAAAAGGATTTCTTTCATTCAACAATACGCTTGCTTCCAACAAATGATTTGGTCAACTTACATAATGGGAATATGCTAATATCATTGAACTCTCTAATCGTAAGACATGTTGTAGAGAATATTTGTTTATTATTAATTGTTAGCATTGATTATGATAAACTGGAATATGAAATCCTATTATTATCTTAGCCATGACTAGGGAGCTTAAAAAATCCTTCATCACCAAACATAAAAGAATTTGTAGGAGAAGTGATGTTGTCTCTCAATGAGGTAAAACTCGTGGTATGCTAGTTAGAGCATTCACTTGGTGGCTAACCACCACTTTGGTTATGAGTTAATCACATACTATTCGAGGGCTAATTAAATCTCCCTCATCTGGTGAAGGTATCATAGTCAATAGTCTTAGGTAAATTATCCTACACTATATGTGACCGTTGTGGGAAGCAATGATATCTAGATTGGATTTTAGTGGTTGCTAGTACCCTCCCCATTCTCCATCATTATAACTGGTTTTCACTATGTACGTGAGTGCCATCCATATAATAAACTTGGGACCCCTATCAGTGGTGGCTTATAGAAAGGTTCTAGTGACTTTCTTTGAGTGGACCTGATGCTTAGGTCTCTAAGAACATTTTATTTTCCTATTGTGTGGATGTGTGCATTTCAAAGTACTCAACTCTTTTTTATAACATCTTTATTGCATTTATTGCATAAGTTTTGCTTGTCATTTTAAATAAACACATGTATTTAAATGGAAAAACGAAATGAATATTCCTGACATCTCCTCACACTAAATTTAGTAGTCATCATTATGGACCTTGGGCCAAAACATCAGTCCCAAAGACTTCAAAGTATTCCTCCCATTGAAGGGGGGTTTTCTACCCTTACAACTCATAAAAAGGTAACCACACACATTTCCTTTGAAGCATTGGTGGTCAAATATTATTTACACACAACATCGCAGCTTTGATTCATTCAAGGGACTCCCCGTTAGTCACCTTCTACTATTAAATACTTATGATTCACACTCTTATATTTTGTATTCCACTATACAAGGATGGAAATTGATCAACCACATGAAGAACACGATATTCCTTATCAAGTTGGTCAACAACTAGAAGAACAAGATGTGGCTTATCAAGTTGGTCAACCACCAAAAGAATGGGTTGTTCCCACTCAAGTTGATAGGATAAAATGGAGCTACAGTGGTTTGGTAACAGGTGGAAGTTTTGCGGAAAATTTGGATGTAAGCACAAGAGAGGACCTTGAGTAGAGAGCATGTCAGTAACATCATTCAATAGTATTTTGAGAAACATTCATTTGTTACACAAACTTAGATAGTACATGGATTGATAAAAAATAAGAAACAAAAACATTCCACAAATCTCTTAGGTATCCAAGATGCTAAAAGTAGGAACACATGTGCGAATGCCACTTAAAATATATCAAAGGCACTCTCTATGGCTAGAAAATCAAGAAAACCTAAGGTTGAAGCTGCTTCTAGGGAAATTACAACTACTATTGTTGTACCAAGTAGAAAATGTTGGAAACAATGTCGAAATTTCTCCATGTCTCGAGACCAACATTGCACAAGCATGCCAAATTCAGGGTTTGCGTAAATGAAAGTGATGAAACTCCTTGTTGGGATCCTATCACTAGGAAACCCTAATATGATAGGATTACAACAAGAATTAGAGCACTTGTCGTAAAGTTTTTGGAGATCCATTCTCATGATATACCGAATAGAAAGCATGTCATATGACATCACCTATCTGAAGGTGAGTATGTAGATAACACTAATCACATTTTAGAAATGACAGAAATTGCATTGTTTGAGGAAGTTCAGGAGAACAATCCCCATGTCAAGATATAAATAAGAATGTTTTAGAAATTAAAACCATGGTTTATAGGCTTAATACAAACCATGACATGTGTTGTTGTCAATATGATATTGGTTTCCAACTTCATTGGACACATTTTAGGAATTTTGCAAGAAGAACTGGAACAACATCCCTCCTCCTCCCACAATGCACAATTTTGTTTCATTAATATTGTGTAGAAGGAAGGCAAAATATAGTTTTCACAAGAAAATAGGTATATATGGGAGAAGATGCACTAAATGTGGTGATTTGGCATTGTCCCATAGGAATTTTTGTTTTGATCCAAGTTGGCTTGGAATGTCAGATGTCATGGTCACATGGAAGTGATATGAGTACACCATGGTAGATAATCCATCTCATTCAACTATGGCACCTAAGAGTATAAAATATGTTGAGGATGATATTGCTATTTAATCATTTCAGAGCCAGATCTATAAATATGTAAAACACTCGCATAGATCCAGGTGGAAAGCTTCTAAATTTAAGCATTCTTGCGAGGTATTCCACCGAGGCACAATCTTATCAGCGGTAGAATTTTTTGAGAATTAGACATTCGCTCCTAAAATAGATATACAAGGTGAATAATATCACTTGGACCAAGTGTCCATATTTTTACATGTTCTTTAGAGACATGTACAATAAATTAATGTTGATGGTAGGGATGCAGTAACGAGTCACATGATGTCACTAAGGAGTATCACTTCTACATCAGTGATGATCATGAGCATGATACATTGTTTGTGAAACATTAATTTGTTCTGATTTATTAATAATTCAAAACTAATGACATATCATTGAAAAAACATTGGATTTGGTTAGATGGTTGCGCACGACAGTCCAAGTTAACGCACAAATTTTATTGGTTAAGTTGGCTACATAAGGAGACAAAGATTCAACATACTTGGAGCTTTCTTGAAATGAGATATGGAAAGGGTGAGCATGATGGTGGAGGTTCTTCTATGAAATAAGCACTTAGGAGGTACCAAATGAGCCATGATGCAAATCAACTCAAGTCATCACTAGAGGTGGTTAACTGGTGCAGATCCCATTTATGACATGAAGGTCATAGACAAATTAGACCCATGTATAGTTTCTTTTGGAATGTTGAGCTTGGTGATGTGAATAGATCCCTTAATTGGTATTGTAATACTGTAGACAGAAAAAATGAATTACAGTCAGTGGAGAGTAAAGAAATGGGGGGAACAATTTTCATCAAGACAAGAAAATTTTCATGTTTTTGTGAATTTTTCATTGGAGTAGATGGATGTAGAATTGAACAATATCAACAACATGGTTATGTGAAAGGATAAAAATATGTCCCTCTTAATCCAAATGGACCTCATCCAATTCTAACATCACAAGAGATGCATGCTAAAGAGTCCATTATTTCACTTAATGATGATCAAGTCACTGATGTTGTAAGGGAAGGTATGTGGTGTCCATCTTTAATGGTTCCATCTATAAATTGAAATATTAAACATATAACTAGTACATATTTTGTATTTTGGTTGCAGGTGATATCTTTGTTGTCACTGACCCCTCAGGAAATGAGGAGAATGTAGCTTACTATTTGATGTGATGCACATAGATAAAAAGTAGATTGGTGTGATCATGTGAAGGTGGACAATTCACATACAAAATTGGTGACATGGTTGTGATGGGTCATTTTTTTGAAAACGTCAAAAAACAAGGTGGTCACATTATATATAGAGATTTTATGCCTGAATATATATATTTCCAATGCAGACATCTAGTCATACAATATGGATTAGTCTCATAGAAATCAAAGTGAAGGTAGGTGAACCAAGGAGATGAAAGATAAGAGAATCTGACCATGAATGTATTATGGATACTTACATTCCTATCACCCATTGTCTAGATGCATAAATGATGCAAATTGCAAGCCCTAAATCTGAGTCTATAATAGTTAAGTGTAATATAATCTAGAACAAGAGATCCACATATGAATTTTTGTAATTTAGAAATGTGACAATTGAACAGTTTTGTAATTTTGTAATTTTGAATGTGAATAAAAATAATAAAGAAATGTTTCCCTCTCATATATTTAGGACTTAATATCACTCTAAGGATTATGGAAAATGAATAAACTCATCTAACTTTCATAATAACATTATCATATATATCTAATAGTTTAAAATTGGATCACCCTTTTATAATTCATACCATCATTACAATATTAAACACTACTAAAAGTAAAAAACTATAGATAACGGAAAAGTAATGAATTTAATTCTAATGTATAACCTATTCATTTTTGTTGGTTGAATGAATTCACTACATACATCTATCAATTGTTTAATTATGTGTGTTTGCAATGCTTAGCTGGATATAGAATCGTTCCTTCCTCATCACGCATTTTAGTTTATTAAATTATCATGTCGCCCAAAGATATAACTATGTTGGGCTTCAAAATGATGAGTCAAGTAGTCATTGTTACCACATGTTTAACAATGATAACTCACATAGAGATAATGACTGAGCTACATAATATAAAATAATGTTTTATATTGACATGCATAATGTTTTTTCTTGAATTTTATTTCCAACTTGACCATATAGCATTTAGGTGCTTCTTGTACCTATCCCTTCTAGTACACCTACACATTGTAATGTTGTTTCCATTTCACTGCCACTATACCCACCATCAATTTGAGTGATCATAATGCTAAATATTTAATTTTGGTGTATCTTTTATGGGACTATGTTTTGGAAGTGAATCTACCTATTTCACATCCATCATTGTTGACTCATAGTGTTAATTTTTTAGATTGTTATGTGTTGTATCAATTAGTTTAGCCCAATTCCATAATTCAATTAACAATATTTCCAATTACAATTAGTATTTACATTCATCAACGGTAATTGCAAATAGATAAATTAATGTAACGACAAAAAAGATAATCGACACATCAATAAGAGACACTAGATTTGGTCAAAGAATAGGGAAAAACCCCACAAGGGGGAAAACCCTTTGAAGTTCATCTTTTATTAGATTGTCATAAAATGGTCATTAGAGAGTAAAATGATCCCAATACAATATGATCAATAATACAACCCAAAAAATTTAGAAACCAATTTAGAGTGGCGAAATATTTTAGAGACAACTTGATTTAGACTTCAAACAATTCCAAAAAACTTCAAATGATGGTAAACTATAGTCAAACCCTTGGACGCTCCCTTTAAGTTAGCATGTGTGCGTCTGGAGCTTCCTAGATGTTGTCTTTCTCATAGCATGCGTGCGTCCATGGATGAAATTTTCTATTTCTGTGCTAGTGTCTAGAGCACAAACCCTAATTTTGTGCGAGGTTCAGATCTAAGACTTTGGTCCTTTGTATGACCTTTTCTTTTGCCAATGTGTTGAACCAAATCAGATAGAAGAGAAGAAGGAGCTTGATGTTGTGATGTCCAAATGAGCTTCTAGGTCACTTACATTTATAGGCTTCCAGGGGTGTCCAACAATTTCCATTTGATGTTGAGGTCGACCTATCCAATTTTGCATAAGGGTGAAGCCGACCTGATCCAATATCCATGAGTGGGTGCACAAAATCAAAAACTAACTTTTGCTTATCTGGACAAGGTGATTTTTAGGTCAATTTTCATCCTCTCGAAAAGAGGAACTCAATTACATCATCATCTCCATAAAATGAGTAGTCAAAAGTGGATTTTGACTGAAGTTTCATATTTTTAACACTCCCTCTCAACCAGGGAGAATTCGACCTGTAAAACTTGTCCATCGATCAATATTTCATCCTGTCATCATGTGTACAAATATACTCAACACTGTCTGTTGAAACATTCTAGAATCTAAAGAAGAATAATCATGGGGAGAAAAATCTACCACCCCCTGTCCATCAGGCTATAACCCAAAACCTCTATTAGTGGGCTACTACTCAGAATATCTATTAGTGGGCTACTACCTGGAAATATCTGTCAGTGGGTTACTACCCAGAAATATCTGTCATTGGGCTACTACCTAAATATATGTGATCAAGATACTACCTGGAAATATCTGTCATCTGACTAATACCCAGAATATCGTGGGGGAGCTACAACTCAACCTATATCGAGCAATAGGTGATGTATGAGAGCTACTACTCAACCCATCCTATTTCTCACTGATATTCCCAACAATGACCCTGAAGATTCATGTGGTAGAACACCTGAATCATAATCCTAGCTTGGACGAGGTACCTGACTTACCAAAGGTAAGGATCTCATGCTCTCAAGCCTCCTGACCCATTAGCAAGATGGGGAGGGATAATCCCAACAATCCGAGCTTGTGGGTATGATCAAACTGGGGTATACTCTACAAAGACCAAGATAGGGTGAGCTACTATTTCAACCCTATGAGTAATAGATAGGGTTGATACCTTATTGTCGTAAGTTCCCTCAACTCCAGGAGCCCTTTATCTCAATTCCTCATGCTAGGAGCTCACACAGGGGGGACTGTATTGCTCAATTTCCTCGATCAGTGGTGCCCCTTATTAGGAGGGGTCATATCCATCAGTCCAAGTTGCTCTATGAAGACCAAGAAATTCCCTTTTGGTAAATCCTTGGTGATAATATTTGCAATCTTCTCATCTATCGATATGTGATGGAGTCGAATGACTCCTCTCTATACCATATCATGAATGAAGTGATATTGGATCTCTATGTGCTTGGACTTGTCATGAAACATGGGATTCTCTGCCAAATGGATCCCACTCTTTTTGTCGCAATATATTACTGTAGTGGCTAGGACCTACTCAAATAGCTCTCCAAAGAGCTTCCTCAACCAAACTTCTTCATAGCTAGCCATGCTTGTGGCAATATACTTTGCCACGATGATAATCAATGCTATAGACTTTTGTTTCCTTCTCATCCAAGATATCATGGCCGATCTAAGAGTAAAACAACTTCCTAACATACTGTTTATGATGATGACATTTCCCACCCAGTCCGCATCAGTGTATTCATGAAGTCAAACATCTCCGGCAGAGTATCTTAGACCAAGTCTAATCATCCCCTGTAAATATCTCAAAATGTATTTGGCAATGGTCTAATGTGCATGGAGAGGCTTGGTCATGAATTGAATTAATGTTTTCACTGCATAACATATGTACGGATGGGTGTTTACAAGAAACATTAGAGCCCCAATCAACTATTTATATTCGGATGGCTTTGGCAAATCAGGTCCTGCGGCTTCTCCACATGACTTCTTGAAGTTCATTTCCATCAGTGTGGGTAGGGACTTACATTCTATCATTCCAAGTATTTCCAACAACTTCAAAATATATTTTCCTTGTCAAAGGAAAATATCATTGGTCCTTTCCCACGCCTCGAGGCCTAGAAAATAATGAATTAGTTCAAGGTCCTTCATCTCCAATTTAGAGGATAGGTCCCTCTTACACTTGATCATCACAAGCTTAATACCTGTAAGGAATAGATTGTCAACATATAAAACAAAAATTAGCAACATACCTTGGACTACATTGAAGTTCATTGCTTCCTATGAATCCAAGCTTCACCAAATAACTATTTATGTGGTGGTACCATGCTCTTGGGGCTTGCTTCAAACCATACAATGCCTTCTTTAATCTAAAAACGTGTTTCTTTCCATCTCCTACTTCAAATCCCTATGGTTTTTCAACATATAATTCTTCTTGTAGCATGCCATGGAGGAATGTGATCTTTACGTCCATCTGATGAAGGGTCCATCCTTGACTTGTGGCAAGGGAAAATATCAAACGAATGGTTATGTATCGAGCCACAGGTGCAAATATATCATCATAATCTTCTCCCTCTTTCTGGGAGAATCATCGAACCATGAACATTACTGTTGGTACCACTCCATTACCATCTTTTTCTTCTAGAAACACCATCATTTGTCTACCTTTTTCCTCCATAGATCCCTTATATTCCTTGAAATTGATTAATTAATAGCATTATAGTTGTTAGTTTGCATTAAAGTTAATTTATGAATATTTATGTTAGAAATTAGGAATTTTCAATAAAAAGACTATAGGAAGTCATAACATCCTGTAAATGGTTTATCATCTGACACGTGGCATGACAGGAAAGCCAAAGCAATGGATAGGAATGAAAACTGGAATGTACAAGCATGGTGAAAAATCGATTCTACAGCAAATCAAAAGCTCCTAGTTATGCAGTCCATGTTGGTCAAACCCCAGTGTTTTGGTTACAAAGGCAGTAAAAGCCATGGTTTCCCAAACCGGTTTCGTTTTGTTTTCTTCTTGGAAATCAGTTTAGATTAGAAATGACCAAAAATCATTCCTTTGTAAAAGTAGAAACATCTGCTTAATGAATGTACATTCGATTTAGATAGGGACAGGCAGATAAAGACTGCGTATTATTTTGTTTTCAAGAACAATTACAGTTACGATTATTATTATCTCTGTACATCATTTGAGAACAGTCTTGTATGTGATTGCAATCTTCAGCACTTGAATATAGTCACGGTTTTACTCCAGCAGTGTTTATGTGTTAATACCCTCGTTGCTTGAGTTTATTTCAGTGTACCATTGAAATTTGGACAGGCCCTGCGTGGATTGGTATACTGTTAATTTCATTTCCTTAGCAGTTTTTGAATTTCAATAGAACGCATAGTGTTTAATGTTATTTCCATGCTTATGATTTTGTCGATTTGATTGGAATTCTCACAAATGGTATTTATGGTGATAGCTTGAAGATTTCATCGTTAAGATCATTGAACCATATCTTGTAAGAGATTTGATCCATCGTATATTTTGAAGCATCTCCATAGACTCTGTTTTTCATGCATTTAAATTTTAGTGTGATTTTGATTGCTTTTGATTTTACGTGAATGCTCAAGTGTTAACTGGACAGAGCTTTTGTGCATAGCATCCTTATAAGGGGATTAAAATCTCAGTCTAGTATCCTTAGGACAGTTAGATAAGTTAGGTGATCTGAGTGTTAAGGTGAAGGGAAGCATATCTTAACCTTCTGTAAAGAAGTACTGCAACCTATCACAATAAACACTTAGTTAGGAATCCTTTATGTCTATAGACTGTAGACACGTGCCTCGAAGTTTACTGACCCTAGTTGATAATAAATCTAGTTTAATATAGCACCCTAGATTGGCCACTACATTTTCGCGCCGTTGCCGGGGAGGCGTAGTTAGAGGGTTTCGAAAAAAAATCAAAATATAAAAAAAAATTAAATAAACAGAAACAAGCAAAAACATAAATTTAATTTTAGAAGTCATGTTTACTTATGCCTAGATCTAGAGATAATAAAGGTAGATTCATAAAAACCCCCCATCCAAAAAACTAACCTACCATTAGGAGCAGACCCTTTACGAAACGTTGAACATACAACATCAGCTGAGGAAGTCACCATACATAAATTAGAGGATAAACAGAAATTAGGGCAAAGACTCACACTCATCGAGAGGCAAATTCTATTAGCACACAAATCACAGAAGAAACATTTCCCTTAATCCTCTATAAAAGGAGCATGTAGCACAGTAACTCAATAATCTTTCCTTGAACTTATTTTTGAAACAAGTGACACTGAACAAGAAATTAAATCAACAGAGGAACCTATCAAAATGGCTGAAGAAGGACGTGGATCAGAAATAGGACTACCAAATCAAGGTCAAGAGGAAGAGTCAACCTTTAAATTTCCTATCCAAGAACCAGAACAGGATGACGAAATAAAAATGAAAAACATACCACCATCCGTGCTACCAAACTTTTATGGCATGGCTTCAGAAGACCCAGATTCATCCTTGTTTGAGTTTGACATTGTATGTCGAACATATGGTTACATAGATGATGCCCATAGGCTTAGACTCTTCCCAGCAACATTAAAAGCATCAACATTAAGATGGTTCATGGGGCTTGGTGAACATGCGATAACTAATTGGGATGGCATGAGGAGAATATTCCTAAAGAAATACCAACCTTATTGTAGATCGAAAGATTCCAAAGATGATATCTTTAGCATGAACCAACAAGAGGATGAAAATTTAGAGGAGTAATTAGAGCGGTTTGTTTACAATTTGCAAAAATCAAAACACAGAACCATGCCTCTTGATCTGATTCGAACAATATTTTTGAAAGGCATTCAAGAGGAATGCTTAGATGATCTTAATTTGATGGGCAAAGGTGATATTTCCACTTTACCTTTTGAAGAAATTGTTGATTTATGTGAAAAGTATTCTAGGAGCAAAGCCAAAATTGGAAAGAGAACCATATCATCCAAAGCCACAAAATCTGCTTCGGCAAGTGTTACAAGAGCTGAAATAGGGAACCTGTTAGAGGAATTCAAAACAGATCTATTAAGTACCTTAGGAACTCAAATTGACACTCTAAAAGCTAAGAAAAGACAAGAAGAGGAAGATCAAATGATGGCTATCTTTTGCCCAAAATGCCGGAAGAAACATGCCTTAAAAGACTGCCCATTAGAAAACATTCAAGTTTGTGCCTTTTGTACTAAAAATCATGATATATTTCATTGCTCTAAAGTCAAAGTTTTGCAGAATTGTAATGTGGCACCAGACACAGATACGAAAAATGTGTATTACATGGGCACAAAGAGACCATGGCAGCCAAAACCAGCACCCCAAGTTATGTTCCCAAACCAAAATTTGTAATTTCCTGTACATGATCAGATGTATGCTCAGAATTCGTGGAATGTACCCATGCCATGGCAGCACCAAAGTTACCCACAACAACAATGGAGACCATCTCAGCAATACTCTCAACAATATCACTCATATCCTCAACCATACCAACCATATTCGCAGCCATGTCAACAATATCATCAGCCATACTCGCCATATCCTTAATAATATCAGCAATATCCTCAGCAGCAAGTTGTTTACCCACATCAACCTCAACCCACTCAACAAGCACTGCCTGCTCCTCCACCAATAAATCCATCACAATTACAACTTCCATCTAACTCACAACCTCCCAGACCTACTCAAATCCCTGCTAAACCTGTACCAAATCCAAATGATAGAGCAAAGAGACTAGCCTACAATGTAGATGAGGGAACCTCATATCCCACATTACCCTTGCAAAATATCAATTTGAGGTATGGTAAGGTACTTCACAAAGAATCTCCAACAACTGATAAAAAAGAAGAGAATGAAGAAAATGAAAATGAAACTTCAATTCAAAGGAAACAAAACGATGATATCAAAAATAAAAAAATGCAACTGTTGCATCCACCACCTTTTCCAGACCGATTGGTCCAAACAAAACTTCTCATGTCTACACCACAGTTTGATGTTTTAGATGAGCTAAAGAATGTCTATATAAAAATTCGACTACTACAAGCCATAAAATACATTCCCATATATACTAAAGCCATCAAGGAACTATGCCTTAAAAAGCCTACTAGGAAAAGAGTTGATCCACAAACCATTCATGTTATTGGACATTTAGCTGGCCTTATGACAAACACCATCTCAATGGAAAAGTATGTTGATCCTGGTATTCCAAGAGTCACTATAATCATTAACAACTTACATATTCCAAACACTTTAATTGAACTTGGGGCTGCAATAAATGTGATGACTCTTGAAACCATGAAAACACTCCAGCTCACAAATTTACAGCACACAACAATTGTTCTAGAACTCGCTGATAGGTCTAAAGTGATTCCTGAAGGGATTTTGGAGGACATAATTGTTTCACTGGACTCTTAGGAGTATCCAGTTGACTTTTTAGTTCTTCAGCCAAAATCCAATTTAGGAGGACACCCTATCATCCTTGGTAGACCATGGTTAGCAACTGCTGATGCATTCATAGGATGTCGATCGGGCAATATGATTATTTCATGAGGAACTGAAAGAAAACAACTCACTCTTTACCCATCAGCGCAATCACCTGCAGTAGCACACAATTTATGGCTTGACGATAAATACAATGACAAATAATAAGTTCAATATGTTTTTAGCATCAACCAAATCTATGATTTTCAAGAACATAATAATGATGATTTGGTAGAATTGTTCCTTTCTCAACCTGATGTTTCCGAAGATTTGAGAAATGACCAATACCATGCTGCAGATGAACTTTTGGCACAAAATTTTCAGGAAACATGCACCATTCAATCTTTGAAAACAACATTTCAGAACATTTTTCCCGTTCAATCTATCACAAACACACAGAGCAAGACCATAGAGATTAGTCCAGGAAAAACTTTTAATATTGGCACTCACCTAGACTCATCTCAGGAGCAAAAATTGATTCAATTATTGAGAAAATACCAGAAAGCATTTTCTTGGGACTACACCGATATGCACGGGATTCACCCTGAAACATGCACTCACCATATTTATACCGATAGTAATATCAAACCAATGAGGCAACCACAGAGACGAATGAACCCCATTCTTCATGATATTGTTAGAGAGGAATTACAAAAACTGTTGAAAGTCAATTTTATCTATCCTATCTCTGACAGTCAGTGGGTATCCCCATTGGTAGTAGTGCCCAAGAAAAGTGGTAAGTGGCGGATTTGTGTTGATTACCGACAATTGAACAAAGCAACGCTCAAAGATTGTTTCCCACTGCCATTTATTGACCAAGTGCTACACACATTAGCTGGGAAATCATCATTCTCTTTTCTTGATGGTTTCAGTGGCTACAACTAGATCAGGATAGCCTTAGAGGACCAGGACAAAACCACTTTTACTTGTCCCTGGGGCACTTATTCTTATAATGTTTTGCCATTTGGACTTTGCAATGCTCCAGCTACATTTCAGAGAGCTGTATTACCTATTTTTGCTGATTTAGTTCATGATTGTGTTGAAGTTTACATGGACGATTTTTCAGTGTATGGTGATTCATTTGAGCATGCATTAACAAATCTTGAAAAAGTTTTGAAGAGATGTATTGAAGCTAATCTGTCCCTGAGCAATGAAAATTGTTTTATGATGTTAAATGAGGGGATAGTATTAGGCCACTATATTTCTTTTCAAGGCATTGAAGTTGATCCATCAAAAATCCAGATCATTGTCAATTTGCCAATTCCGAAGACTCAAAAAGAGGTAAGAAGTTTCCTTGGGTATGCAAGCTATTACAAAAGGTTTATTGAACATTTTAGTAAAACAGCTTCACCTCTGTTTAAACTTCTAGCAAAAGATACACCTTTCAACTAGAATGAGAATTGTCAGCAAGCATTTGAAACACTCAAAGAAAAGTTATCAACCACACCAGTCTTAAAAGGACCTAACTGGAACCTACCATTTCACATCTTTACAGATGCATCTGATACTGCAGTAGGTGCCTCATTAGGCCAAAAAGAGGAGTCTTGTCATTATGCCATATATTTCATTAGCAAAATTCTAACACCTGCAGAATTAAACTACACAGTCATAGAAAAAGAAATGCTTGCCATCATACATGTTGTGAATAAATTCCGACATTATATAACTGGTTATGAGGTTTTTGTACATACTGACCATTCTGCCATTAAGAATTTAATGAATAAACCAGTAACTAGTGGCAGAGTTACCAGATGGTTGTTATTATTATAGGAATTTAACATCACAATGTTAGATAGACTAGGTAAGGAGAATCAGGTGGCAGATTTTCTTTCTAGACTGCAAAATCAAGGTGAGGTTATTCCGGTTGAAGATTCTTTTCCAGATGAAAATCTATTTGCAATTTCAATAGTGAATCCCTGGTATGCTGACTTGGCCAATTATTTGTCCACAGGAAGAACACCTCCATACTTTACTCCAAAGGAAAAGAAGAGGCTAGTCAAACAAAGTGCTCGATACTCATGGATTAATGGCAATTTATTTTACACTGGTTATGATATGATTATTAGACAATGTGTAAGAAATGATGAGATAATTGATATTTTAAAATCTTGCCATGATGAATTGTGTGGTGGGCATTTTGCAGCTAAACGAACAACATTCAAGATTCTTAGTCTTGGATACTACTGGCCATCTATTTTTAAGGATTCCAAGAAGTACATGAAGAGTTGTGATAGTTATCAAAGAATGGGTAGGCCAACAACTACAGATGAGATGCCACTTCAGCCTCAAGTACACCTAGAGCCATTTGAAAAATGGGCTCTAGATTTCATAGGACCCATTAATCCAACTTCCAATGGTAAGAATTACATCTTAGTATGTACTGATTACGTAACAAAATGGGCTGAAGCCAAAGCACTAGTTTGGGCAACTGAACAAACAGTGGTAAACTTCCTTTTTGAAGAGATTTTTGTAAGGTATGGAGTACCAAGGGAAATAGTGACTGATCAAGGTACTCAGTTTACTTCAAAGTTAGTTAAGGACATCACAGAAAAATATCAAATCAAGCACAAAAAAATTACACCTTACCATCCATAGGCCAATGGCCAGGTGGAATCCAAAAATAAAACTTTGGAAGGAATTATCACTAAGATCGTAGCAATGAATAGAAAGAATTGGGAAGAGAAACTCAAATATGCACTCTGGGTTTATAGAATCACGTGGAAGAATACTACAGGATTTACACCATATCAGTTGGTGTATGGAAAAGAGGTATTGCTTCCTATTGAGTTTCAAATACATACTTTTAAAATGGCTGCAGATTTGGGAATTGATCTTAATGAAGCACAACAAGAAAGAATTCAGCAGTTGAACCAGCTGGACGAAATGAGGGAGCAAGCAGAGGAGACAACACTCCTCATGTAAAAACAAAGGAAGCAGTGGCATGATGCACATATCAAGAAGAAATAGTTTAAAGAAGGAGACTGGGCTTTACTCTTTGATTCTAAATTCAGAGATCATAAAGCCAAATTTACCACACATTGGATGGGCCCATACAAAATCATTCAAGTTTATGAAAATGGATCAGTCAAGCTCATTACCATTGATAGATAAGGCCACCGCTTTATTGTCAATGGCCATCGCTTGAAACTTTGCAATAGGCCCATTAGCAAGCAAAATTTTCTTCAAATTGTATCTCAGAAAAGGGAGGTTGAGATATTGCAGCCTTCAGCTGTAGTATCTCTACCTTAGTTCATTTCATTTCAATTTAGAAATTTAAAATAAATTAAAAAAAAAACTTAAAAATAAATAAATAAATAAAATAATGGTTTAGACATGAAAATCAGACTCTGGCACACTCTAACCCAGAATTCTTACTTGAAAACCAATTCTTTGGCTGGTAAGAATTCCTTTTCTTTTTGTTTCCTGTTTGGTTCATTGATTGAATAATGACTTGAGGACAAGTCAAAGCTTTAGTGGGGGAGAAGCATCAGCATTTTTGTTCTTATCTCATCTCCTCATTGTAAATACTTATAGAGTTTGTTTCAACACTTCAGATTTCAATAAAGAAGTTGTTTTTGTCTTTGTTCTAATCAGAGGGACCTGTTTAAAAGCACTATGCAGTGGGACCTGTTCTGTTCAGAAGACCATGTTACCAGCACCAACATTAGAGGGACCTGTTCAACAAACATAAAAGGGACCTGTTAGAGACTGCTATCTCAAGTTACTTCAGCAAAGCTTCAACAAAGTTTCAACAGAGATTCAAAGGTTGCTTGTCATCGAGGCTCCATCAAACACCAAAGATCAAGGAACCTGCACACATATAGTTCTTTTCCAGATTTAAAAGAAGCTGCACACATATTCTCCAGATCTCAGAGGGACCTGTTGCATCCAAATTCATCTCAGAGGGACCTGTTATGGACAACAAAGATTAGTCATATCTGAACAAGAAAGACCAGTCCTACCTATGCATGCCAACTCAAATCTTGATCAACCAATAAAAGTGTAATGTATTATTGTAATTTTTATTTTTAACATTTAAATTCTTAGATTACTTTAGTGTTAAATGTGATGACTATGACTTCTTATGATCAATTTCAAAAACACCCACCTATCCATCACCCTCGTCATATTCCTAATTCCTATCTTTTCCCAATCTAGCCTATCCCCATACTCCTCCTCCTATGACTTTTAAATCCTCTATTATACCACCCTCCCAGCCTTGTTATTAACCCCTTATCGGCCATCAAAATTTACTATCGGTTCAACATCTCCTTATTCGGCCAAACAACAATAGGCAAGGAAAAGAGTCACCACCTGCAATTAAGAAACAAAGGACGCTAGAAAAGCAAATTGAAAAGTTAAAAGAAGAACTGATGGAGCCCAACATGCTGGAGAAAGTCATCAAGAAAGAGAATGAAATGCTGAGAGCACAGAGTCAGGAGACTCAACAGAAAAATGAGAAGTTGAAGGAGCAAATCAAAGAACTCGAGGCTGAACAAACTGACATTTGCAAGTGGGCAACCAAATGGTATACCCAAAATAAAACCCTCAAGGAGAAATACAAGAGTTTGAAACATGAGCTCCGCATTCAGAAAGATGCCCAAGCTAAGAAGAACATAGATGCATTGTTAAAAGCAGCAGAGGTACAGGCAGGAACATAGTTTAGAGGCAGCACATCAGGATTAACATGAGGATATGCTAAGTCATTAAGCTTGGGGGAGATGTTGGTACCATTCCATTACCATCTTTTTCTTCTAGAAACACCATCATTTGTCTACCTTTTTCCTCCATAGATCCCTTATATTCCTTGAAATTGATTAATTGATAGCATTATAGTTGTTAGTTTGCATTAAAGTTAATTTATGAATTTTTATGTTAGAAATTAGGAATTTTCAATAAAAAGACTATAGGAAGTCATAACATCCTGTAAATGGTTTATCATCTGACACGTGGCATGACAAGCAAGCCAAAGCAATGGATAGGAATGAAAACTGGAATGTACAAGCATGGTGAAAAATCGATTCTACAACAAATCAAAAGCTCCTAGTTATGTGGTCCACGCTGGTCAAACCCCAGCGTTTTGGTTACAAAGGTAGTAAAAGCCATGGTTTCCTAAACCGGTTTCGTTTTGTTTTCTTTTTGGAAATCGGTTTAGATTAGAAATGACCAAAAATCATTCCTTTGTAAAAGCAGAAACATCTGCTTAATGAATGTACATTCGATTCAGATAGTGACAGGTAGATAAAGACTGTGTATTATTTTGTTTTCAAGAACAGTTAGAGTTACGATTATTATTATCTTTGTACATCGTTTGAGAACAATCTTGTATGTGATTGCAATCTTCAGCACTTGAATATACTCACGGTTTTACTCCAGTTGTGTTTATGCGTTAATACCCTCATTGCTTGACTTTACTTCAGTGCACCATTGAAACGTGGATGGGCCCTGCGTGGATTGGTATACTGTTAATTTCATTTCCTTAGCAATTTTTGAATTTGAATAGAACGCATAGTGTTTAATGTTATTTCCATGCTTATGATTTTGTCGATTTGATTGGAAATTCTCACAAATGGCATTTATGGTGATAGCTTGAAGATTTCATCGTTAAGATCATTGAACCATATCCTGTAAGAGATTTGATCCATCGTTATATTTTGAAGCATCTCCATAGTCTCTATTTTTCATGCATTTAAATTTTAGTGTGCTTTTGATTGCTTTTGATTTTACATGAATGCTCAAGTTTTAACTAGACAGAGCTTTTGTGCATAGCATCCTTGTAAGGGGATTAAAATATTAGTCTAGTATCCTTAGGACAGTTAGATAAGTTAGGTGATCTGAGTGTTAAGGTGAGGGGAAACATATCTTAACCTTCTGTAAAGAAGTACTGCAACCTATCACAATAAACACTTAGTTAGGAATCCTTTATGTCTATAGACTGTAGACACATGCCTCAAAGTTTACTGACCGTGGTTGATAATAAATCTAGTCTAATCTAGCACCCTAGATTGGCCACTATAATTGCCTTGTATTTTTCAATGCTTCCATCAATTCCATGCTTGACCTTGAATATCCACTTCGAAGTTACCATAGATTCATCCTTCGGTCTAGTCACAACATCCCATACATAATTCTTCATAATAGATTCATATTCCTCTGCCATAACATCTTTCCAATCTTTTTATTTTACAGTTTCTTCGAATGTTGAAGGTTCAATTTAAATCATGGTGCTCATTCTACAACATATCCTTGGTACTTGCATGGCTTCTTCCTTTCTCTAAATAATCTTCGAATGGGCACATGACTATCAGCATCCTGAAGAGTGTCACAAAGCTAAAGTGGTCCCTTGCTTATAGGAGGATTACTAGGAGGAGAATATAAGGGATCCATGGGCTACATGGGATCATCAACAATATCAGTCTTGGATTCGGGCATAGATAGGCCATCCAAGATATCTGTATCAGCACTATTCTCAGGAGGAGGAGGTAGAGGAAGGTCTCTTTCTTTTCAAAGAGTGAAATCTTCATCAAATGTAAAATCCCTGCTAATCTCAACCTTCCTTTGACCAGGATTATATATTTAAAATGACTTAGAATTTTCACAATACCCAACAAACGTACCTTTTCTTCCTGTAGCTTCCAATTTGTTCCTTTTGTCATTTGGCACATGGAAATATAAGATACATCCAAATATGCAGAGATGACTAATGTTGAGCTTCACACCTGCAAATAATTCTTCAGGAGTTTTTTTTCCAAATCTTGATGAGGCACCCCCTTTTGGACATATTTGGCAGCATTTGAAGCTTCGACACAATCAAATTTAGGCAACTTTTGATCATGGAGCATCACTCGAGTGGCTTCTACTATAGACCTGATCTTCCTTTCAACTAGACCATTTTGTCAGGAGTATATGCCACAATTGTTTCCTTCATGACACCTTCTTCTTTTTTTAAAGTCAATGAATTCATTTGACATGTATTCTCCACCATTATTGGACCTGGATATTTTGATCTTCCTCCCTATTTAATTTTCAACCAATGCTTTTAACTCCTTAAATGTTTCAAAGGCATCACCCTTATGTTTCAAAAATTATACGCTTGTCTTCCTTGAAAAGTCATCAATGAATGTGATGCCGTAGAGATATCCACTAATAGAGTTCATGGGCATTGATCCACATATGTTGGAATGAATGAGATGGAGGATGTTAGTGGTCCTGTTTTCACTAGGGGGAATGGTCCCCTTGTCAGCTTTCCACTAGCACATACCAGACATACTCCATCATGTTGAGCTTGAACCTTTGGAATCCCTAAGACCAAGTTCTCCAATTTTGGAAGAGCATCATAATGAAGATGAGCCAACCTTCGGTGCCATAATTGGCTTAGATGCTTTGTTATGAACCAATGCTACTAGTGGTGTTCCAGTGACCCAGTAGAGTCCTTCATATATTATTCTCAAAGTGAATGCATCTTTCATAAGTGATCGAATGGGAAAAGTAAGAATCTTTCCCTTGTTGAAGGCAACCCTCATCCCTTTGTATTCCAAAGCGGAGATTGATACGAAATTCTTCTTTAACCCAGACACATACATTACATCATGTAGTACAATAGATTTGTTAAAATTCAAATGAAATTTGACAGATCCAAATCCTTTAATAGAATGATTAGAGTTGTCTCCAAAAACAATTTTCAAATTTGACTCCCTCTCTACCAAGTTAGATAGAAATTATTTGTAACCAGAGAAGTGATGAGTGGCCTTACTATCAACCAACCAACTATCCCACAAATCTAGAGGAGATGAACTAGTAAGAGAGGAAATAAGAATATATTCAGATTGATTCGCAACATTACTTTCATACCTGGATAATTTTTACTTCTTTTGTGGACAACTATGTTCTTCATACTCACTCGAAGCATCTCTTCCTCTTCTATCATTCCTCCCATTGCGGTCATTCCTTTGGTCAGCTCTCCTTCTTTGATAATTGAACATGTTGTTGTTGCTTCTAGTATTATATCGTGGTCGATTATTCTTCTTAGGGAAATCTCGAGCATAGTGTCCTTTCATATGACAATTGCAGCATTAAATGTTCACATATTACTTTCTTCCACCAGAATTTTGAGGAGGAGGCTTTCTTGAATTTGATGAACCTACCTTTCCTTTCTTCTTATTCTTACTATGAGTGATGTATGCAGTGGGTTATCCTTCTTTGTTCTTTTGAATCCTTCCTCTTCCTATCATCCTTGACTCTTCTTGAGTGATATTTCCAACAATTTCATCAAATGAAGGGAGGAAATTTGTGTTTCTTATAGTAGCGATGAATGTTTCCCAAATAAAGGGGAGACCTCTTCGAGTTACGACCACTAGTTCCTTGTCTAGTACAACTTCTCCAACTTTTAGCAATTAATCTCTAAAACGAGAGATCCTCGTTATATACGATTTTATGGACTCTCCTTTATTCATGTTGGCGTCTTTGAGTTGATCTTTCAACGTAAGTATTTCATTCAAATTTTTGATCTCAAACATGTCAACTACCTTATCATACATGTCTTTAGACCTACTCAAGTTTCCAACATATGTAAGTAGATTATCTTGTAAACCATCAAATAATTTGTTTTTCTTTCAAATCACCTTTATTGTGCTTGTTCATGGAAGAAAATAATGCATTATCTAGAGGCTCAGGTACCTTTCTTTGAATGTAGTATAAAACATCATTATAATCAGCTATGATCTCCAACCTAACTTTCCATGCAGCAAAATTAGATGAGTCACCCAGCTTCTCATCACTCTTGAAGAAGGAAGTCATCTTAACTTTGACTAGACCAGTTCTTTCAACTTTCCAAAAATGAGTGCTTCAAGGCTTATCTCCCCTTTTGCTTATCCTTCACCTTAACTCTGATATGATGTTAATTTTTTAGATTGTTCTATGTTGTATCAACTACTTTCCCAATTCCAAACTTCAATTAGCAATATTTCCAATTACAACTAGTCTTTCCATTCATCAACAGTAATTGAAGATAGAAAAATGTATGCAAGGAAAAAGAATACAATCAACACATCAACAAGAGACACCAAATTTGGTCAAAGAAAAGGGAAAACCCCACAAGGGGGGAAACCATTTGAAATTGTTTTTTTATTGGATTTCCATAAAATGTTTAGCAGACAGTATAATTAGCCCAATACAATATGACCAGGAATAAAACCCAATAACTCTAGAAACTAGTCTACAATGGCATAATATATCACAGACAAATTGATTTAGACTTCAGACGACTTCAAAAAAAATCGGATGATGGTCAATTGTAGTCAAACCCTTGGATGCTCCCTTCAAGTTAGCATGCATGTGTCTGGAGCTTCCTGGACGTTCTCTTTCTAATACAATGTGTGTGCCCAGGGACAAAAATTCCCAGTTCAGTGCCAATGTCCGAAGAAAAAACCCTAATTTTGTGCGAGCTTTGGATCTGAGACTTCATACCTCCATACGACCTTTTCCTTCACCAATGTGGTGAACCAAATCAGATAGAAGAGAAGAAGATGCTTCATTTTGTGATGTCAAAATAAGCTTCTAGGTCACTTGTATTTACAGGCTTCTAGGGGTGTCTACAAATTTCCATTTGATTTTGAGCCTAACCTGTCCAAGTGTACACGAGGGTGAAGCCGACTTGATCCAAAATCCATGAGTGGGTGCACAAAATAAAAAACCAACTTCTGGTTATCCGAACGAGGTGATATTTATGTCGATTTTGGTCCTCTCGAAAAGAGGAACTGAGTTACATCATCATATCCATCGAATGAGTAGTCCAAAGTGGAATTTTACCACAGTTTCATATTTTTAACACAGGTTTTTTTACAAGTTACACGTATGTTATTCATGTTAGATAATTAAACTGTGTATCTAATTAGTTAAACACTTGGTGATATTATACATTGGAAAGAGTATACCCTTCATATGATACTATTCCCAATGTAATCACATACACTATTATTACATCTAAGAATAATGGTTGACCAATGGATTTGTTTCCTAGTGAAGGATGATAATCTCTTAATTTCATAGTAATTTTTGTGGTGTGAATAATACTGAGATGAAATTGTTAATGATCAAACATTAAATTTTATATGTGTTAATAATTCATTGAATTAAATGATTATTTGTAAATTTTTTAAAGCGAGATTGTAGAGAGGAGTTCTATGAGGAGTACACGATGCACCCATGCCCCTCTTGGTTGCAATGAAGTTTTATTAGAAATTATTGAATATAAAATATATTTTTAAAGTTCGTTAATTTATACTTTAAGGAAAAAACTTATAAACATTGATTTTTGCTATTGAAAGTCATGGAGATGTACTTTGATCCTTGACATAGTTAGGCTTAATCTTTATTGGTGGAAAAACAAGAGAAATATTAACTTTTGAGAAGAACATGTCATGGGCGAGGGTGGAAAGAGTTATTGAATTCCTCGATTATCCATTCTAATATTTGGGCATGCCATCCCAATTTTAATTTGTGCAATGATATGAAAAATGTAGTATACACGTGTAAATATATCAAAATAAGTATAATAGGAGACATGTACATTCAAGCCAATTTGGATTATGTACTTTAAACATATACATTTTTTAATGAAATATTTATAACTCATTTGTTTTCAAGTTTAAATTCATTTGTATTATTTAAATTCATTTATATTATCATTTCAACTCATTTGTATTCTAATCAATCCATTTTAGTTCATTTTAAGTATCAAAGTGACTTGTATGGTAAGATTGTACTTATTTTATTAGACCATAAAACTAGAAATCAAAATGAATATTTTATAGAATTTTACTTCTCGAATATTGTGGATTCCATATTCTCATCTTGATGGTGACTGCGTAATTCTTTTACTTCTTGAATCATGTAGTCCCATATTCATCACTTGATGGCAACCACATAACACTTTTATTATACCATGGAGTTTTGAGTTTATTACATATTGATTTGTTATAACATTTTATTTTTGAATACCATGGAGAGATCATTTCAATCAAGCATATAATTGAAAAATATTTACAAAATATGCATGATAAAATTCATTAAATACAAAGTAAATTTATATTTTAGAATATAAATAGGAATTCTCATAATGTAAAAGACAATTTTCATATAAAAAAGTAGTATCAATATTTGGAAATCTTTTCACTCATTACGTCAAATAAAATGAGCATGGAAATACTTACACACTTAAAACACCTCTACCGATTGAATGAATATATAGGATTAATCCCTGTTGGGGAAAAATAAGAGAAAGATTAACTTTTGAGAACAACATGTCATTGGTGAGGGTGGAAAGAGTTATTGAATTCCTCAATTATCCATTCTAGTATTTGGGCGTGCCATCCCAATTTTAATTTTTGCAATGATATGCCAAATGTAGTATACACATGTAAATATATCAAAATAAATATAATTGGAGATATGTACATTCAAGCCAATTCGGAATATGTACTTTAAACATACACATTTTCTAATGAAATATTTATAACTCATGTTTTTCAAGTTCAAAATCATTTGTCTTATTTAAATCCATTTATATTATCATTTCAATTCATTTGTATTCTAATCAATAGACTTTAGTTCATTTTAAGTATCAATGTGACTTCCATGGTAATATTGTACTTATTTACTTAGTCCATGAAACTATAAATCAGAATGAATCTTTTATAAATTCTACTTCTTGAATATTGTAGATTCCATATTCTTGGCTTGATGGTGACTATATAATGCTTTTACTTCTTGAATCTTGTAAATTCCATTTTCATGGCTTGATGATGACTACATAATGCTATTTTTATACCATGGAGTTTCGAGTTTATTACATATGCATTTGTTATAACATTTTATTTTTCTATACCATGGAGAGATCATTTTAGTCTAGCATATAATTGAAAAATATTCACAAAATATGGATGATAAAAGTAGTTAAATACAAAGTTAAATTAGATTTTAAAATATAAACAAGTATTCTCATATGTTAAAACAAAATTTTCATATCAAAATGTGGTATCAATATTTGCAAATATTTTCCCTCATTGCACCAAAGAAAATAAGCATGGAAATAGTTACACACTTAAAGCACCTATACCCATTGAATGAATAATCGTTGAATAATTAACATCCATAAACTGAAATTTAATGAACATGCATAAACAACAATTAATAAACATCCATAAAAGAGAATAATGATTGTATCCACAAACTATCCATATGAAAAGATATACAAAGTATACTACATGAACATCCATAAACTGAAATAATGTTAATGTATCCATAAATAGTCCATATGAAAATATACAAAGTATAGTACAAATGTGAATGTTCCCTATGAAATGGCCTTGAAAATATACAAGGTATGTGGTCTAAGTACAACTACTCCTATGTGATTGTTGGTCGTAATTGGCATCTAGATCATAGTACTGCATTATAACATATTCAAATTCAAATTATTTATCATTATTTACAAAATAAACAATATAGAGATAAATGATATTTCCACATTTAACTACATATGAATCTACTAACTTGACTCAAGTCCAAATGAAAGGTGTGTGGGATGGGGGTATGATCAATGTCAGTTTGGTGCTCTTAGGCTTGTGGCTCAGCGATTGGGGCCTGCATCAATGGGCCCTCATCAGGATTGCCTTTGTACCCAACATTCCACTCATCGAACCACATTGTTGTCACCTAGACACCACCATGCATCTAGTCTTGTGTACACAATTACAAAGACAAATTATAAGTAGTCTATGAATTAATTAGTGTGCATGTAACTTAAAAAAATGATAATGTTGAAACCTTAGGAATAAAAAAAGTTTCCCTTGAGTGTTGGTCCATGTGGCTCTACATAGTGACTCTCCTTTATGTGAGTAGGCCATATGTGGAGGTGGAGGTGTCAGAGACTCCATGGCCTCATGCATTGATGGATTATTTTATGGATGATCAAATGAAACCTCAGAAGACCTCATAATCTCATCCATATAACTTTATTTCTACATGTTATAATTAACTTATTAATATAAAGTATGATATGAACTTATTAATATAAATAATGTATAATTTGGTGCCAAGATTCAAAAGTTCCATATATATGTACCTCGCATGTGTCATGCTAGTCATACATCCTCCAAGTGTCATGGATGGCATCAAGAAATCTATTTGAATACCCCAAAATCTGGTCACAAGGTAGAACCTTAAGCACTTCATCAACAACAAATTGAATCTTAGGGAATAAGGCAATGGCAGTGGTTTGCTCCTCTCTCCATGTAATGTGATATGTACACAAGTCATTGTGGTTTGCATGGTATCCATAATGGTATCCCTCGTCTAGTATCCCTAGTCTCAATATTGATTCTTGGTGGATCCTCTAGCTTGATCGAGAACACCATGCTCTGAGGTGGTGTTGACACCAAATTTAGAGGTGGTGGTACACAAGAAGGGTCCCTACAACCCTCAAGATGATCAAACTTATGTCCTTTACTAGATCCATAAAACCGTGATGGGGAGCTAGTGTAATTTGGCCTCATATGCAGGACAAACTCTGGATATAAATGTTAGGAAAACTAAAGTGGGACCTCATCATGGTGGAGGAATTGGCTCCAATCTCTAATGAATCAATCATAAAAAAAGGAGTTGCGTCAAAATTCCTAATACATTTGAGTTTAATTATACCATGATGTCTAACATGGCCCACATGGATGTCAAACAACTCACCACACACATCAATGTCCTTGGTGGAAAATTTCACCTCCTCCAAATCATCTGTGCCTCTAGGACCCTACATCTAAGTCCTATTTATGGCATGTAGGCAGTCGCTTTATGGGCCCGCCCTCTGGTAAGGCTATATCAAATGATTGATGCTCTCGAGCATGAAAGTAAAGCTACATCTAGTTGATGAGCCAATAGGGAGTGTACCTAACTCTTATGTAATCCAGCCATGCTAGGCCCTAACATCCTCAAGCATGGTAGTGGTTGTGGCATTATCCCACCGAGGGATCAAATTTTCACTATCACGCTCAACTTCACCCTACTCAGACTCTAGAAGTCATAAACATAATTTAAGATATATAACACACTAAACATAATAACATATACATAATATTCAAGCACATAAATTAAAGACGATTTAAAGATGAAATATAATTTAAAGATATAAACACATAAAGTAAAGAGGATTTAAAAATTCAGGAGATGTACCTGGGACAAGTGAAGTTGTATTATGTGCAACATCATTGAAAAAGACAAATACACTGCCTCTCACACTCCCACTGGCGTCAGAGCTACAATATACTAGCGAAATGCAATGTTTGGCTAGGCTACATGAACTCTTGCGAACTTTACCATGTGTCATTGATCTCCCCACACTTCGATGACCTGCTAATGGGGGCGGCATGGGAGAAGTCTCTTAATAAATTGAGCTGGAAGGGGATTGATTTTTAGATGGATAAAGTAGAAAAATTAAGAGTTGATTCAAATGATATAAATAAACATATAATCATGCAATAATAAGGATGTTAGGTTTTTGCAATCTAATACTAAGTATAATATAGTAATTTTATAAATAGAAATGGAAACATAGAATGTTAGGTTGAGTGAAACCATATATGAAAATGTCAACACCTAAAATTACATTCAGTGGGAAAGGTTAATTACTTAGTACATAAAGGTATAGCTTTAACTATAATGCACAAACATTAGAAATGCAGCATTTGAGAAAATATAATGCTAAGTTGATAAAGGGTTATAATAAAGAATTGACACTTCAAACTAAATTAAGTAGATTAGGTAGGTTTTCTAGGACATCATGATTTAAAATTAAGACTAGTATAGGGATATGTATAGAGGAATAAAGTTAAAGAGTATAAGGCCAGACTACTATAGAGGAATAGAAGCAACATAATTTTACTTCAGCTATGTAAGAGTCATCTAAGTCATATAAGTCTCCATCATAGACCTTTAGAACTAGAAAAATAATACACATAATACATACAAACTAATCCAAGAACAAAATGGCATATAAATAGAAAATTTAGATTGACTAAAGAATGTTGACAAGAAAACCATTAATAAACTCAAGGAGAATCATCTAGCCTTCCTAAACTTTAGAGAGTCCTTTTTGATAATTTATCAACCAAAGTATTAATTTTTGTATAATCACAATCGAAAGAAGTAATCAAATCTAGCTTGACACTTTTCCCATTTTTAAATAATGAATTTTATTCATACAACATAAGCATGTAAATATGTGTAAAAAATTGAAATAAATCTATTTTCAATATTAATAAAATTCCATACCGACAAAATACTCCATAAGACAACTTGTAATTTTTTACTTTGAGATATGACATACTAGGTGCAAGCACATGGGCACATGGAGACAATGTTTATACCACACACTACATATCTTGTTGTTATGCAAGGGGAAATAAACAATACATATTTTCTTAGTGGGGCATGTCTCTGATGGTCCCATGAAACCATATTTATTGCCATTAACTTTCTCACCAGTATTAGCACTAATTAAGTCATTATCATCTTAGGTTTTACATGCATTAGGATAGCTATAATTTTGGACCGAGGATGGATTTACATCACATTGTCAACCTCATCTCTAAAACACATTTCAAGCATTGTCATTTCTAGTTATAGCTAAATTGTGCATGTTTTTATTTGTTCAAAACACACATGCACATTATGGTTGAACTACTTTTATCATGTTATCCATAATGCATTGCCCTTTTCGTCTATGGTTGGCGAAAAAGAGGGTTTTAGATATGATAGGTAATAATACTAGATGGACGTTGGATATCATTAGTTGATGGAACATGTCAAAGTTCATTTTAGGTGTTCCATATGCCATATGTATGGTCACCTTAGGATAATGTGCCACAAGGAGTTACTTGCATCGTGGAAGAGAGGATAATAGCTAACAAACATGAGGACCTTTTGGAAAAGGTGGTAAAAGGAAAAATGGATAATAAGACTTTTTTTTAAAGTTAAGCTAATTTCTAAGAAGCCTACTTCCAATATTGTTGATAAGATTTTACAAGACACATTTAAAGTTAAGGGTGTTCTTGATAGTGCAAAATAAAGAATAAATGGAGAAATGACGTTAGATATATTAAGAAACAATATATATATATATATATATATATATATATATATATATATATATATATATATATATATATATATATATTATTTTTTTGCATATTTTTTTCGGCAGGGAAATCGATAACGAGAGCTATACAATCATAGCTACCACCCATAATCACATCATGTTGTTTCCTAGAAAACCTCTAGGGCTAGCATAATAGCCCGTAAATGATATCAGACATGGTATGCTAGAGTTACCTTTGATATACTCACCCATGGGGTTTGAACACTAAATCACCAACAAGCCCTCACCCGTGGGCTATTTATTTACATTACTAAATGAATAAAACAATTTCAATATTTTTAGTTTTATGGTACATTTTCGTGAAAGAATTGATTAAATACAATATTTTTATATAAAGGAGATTAAAACATATTAACAATTTCGAATTATGATATTGGAAAAACTAAAGAAATAAATTTAAAATGAATTATTTAAAAAAAAATCAATATTGTATTTTAATAACCTTTTATCTAAATATCTAACTACACATTAGAAATAGATAATACATATTTCAAATGACAATTTCTAAACACTTGAATTCTAATATATTATAAAAATTTATATATAAATTAATTAATTTATTTGGACTAAAATATTAACGTATTCATATTTAATATAAAAGATAAATTTAATTTTAATAAGAAATATTACTTAATAAAAAAATATACATAGAAAAAAATACATAATTTACTAAATCTTATTTTTAATGACACTTGTCATCAATATCATTTGGACACTCTATGTATGGAACTAGAAATGTTTTTTTTCTTCTTATTAATCTTTCATAATTTTTTATGATCTTATCCATTCATCTTCCCATTTGAGAAAGCATTTGGCCATGCATTATATGCTTGTTGTCGTCTTGGTATTATTAAAAGAAAAAACTTGGAGAAAATTGGGTTTTCACACTTATTAATTCATTCTTATATGTTTGGTATAATGGGATAAGCATGTCATCTTTCTCACATCATATTGTTTGAGTAAATGCAAAGTTGTCTACTTAATCGTAGACATGCTCCTATAACACTTTTGAATTATCATTATCCTTGTTACTGTGTGTAGCCTTGAATATCAAAATTTATTCTCTATTTTCTCTATCCAATACCCTCAACATTTATGCTAATGTTTACATTTTGGTCATTGTAAAATAGATATTTTTCATAATTAATCTAATTCTGAATATCCTATTATTGAAAAATTACAAATATCTAAATAAAATATTTTTGGTTATGAAAATGAATCTAAATTTTTACTTTATAAAAATGTCATTTTTAATAAAGTTAATATTAAATCTATACCATAAAAATATTTAAAATTTAAATTATTGTTTGTTTATATTAATATATTTATAGTATTATAATAAATTATAAAGAATATCTAATTAAATATAAAATTAATAATTAAAAAATATATATATTTCATCTAATAATTTAATGGATTTATAATATGAAACTATTTCCAAGTTGAGTTGTGGTTATATTTATATCAATATATTTATATTAATGTATTAAAATATTTATTTAAGTGACAATTAGAATTAATATATTTTCTCTAATAAATATTATCTCCATAAATTTATGAGTTATATTATATATAAATATTTTTAAATATAATATTTATAATTGAAATTTATCTTTGTATATCATTTAACAATCAATATATAGATATTAATATGTTTCGTATATGTTAAAAAGTTGTATTATGCACATTAATAAAAATAAAACAAAAAAATTACAATATTAAGGATATATATTAGCCAATATATATTAAACACATTAACATGTTGATGTTAGTATTTAACTATAGTAAAAACTTATTAATAATAAATAATTATAGGTAAATATATATGATGATAATCATAAGGAGCCATATTAATTTTAGTTAAATATGATCTTCTATAATTGATAATAGTTTATTTTAGTGAGATATAGTTAGTATTTTTACTATAATTTGTTTTTGGAGAACTTTTAGATAGAAATTTTTTTGGAAGAATAAGAATAAATATCACGGTATAGCCCATTAGGCTTTGTAAGATATAGTCTATTGAATTTATGGTTTGTGACTAATCTGGAAATTAGTTTCAAATGAGTCATCTTAAGATTTTGGCTTTATGTTTTTCAAGAAAAAAATAAAAATCATAAAATTCTCAACATACTAAGGAAACATAGAAAGATATTTTATTATAAAATTTTCAGCTTTTAAATAACTATATTTTATGATATATATCATATGGAAGTTAGGGTTTTGACTTGCCCTAAAATTAAGTCATGTGGGATTTTGCTATAAATTATTTTATGAGACATATCAAAGTACCTAGGACAAATTTTTTGAGTTCTATCATGCTCACAAGGGGTAGGGTCCTTATAGACTTCAATACTATGTCAAAACACAATATAAATAATGTAAGACAATACATCATATTTATAGAATCTTGTAGAATGTGGACTTCAAATTTTCTCTCAAAGTATTTTCTAAATGATAATATTAGGTCTTCAAAAGGAATCTCTTTCTATGTCACATCCAGCAATATCTATTATCACATCAAAACTACTTTAAACTATTCAATATTACTTTATTAAAGTGGATTACGAATGAGGATTCTCTAACCATTTGGCAATGTCTACTCTTCAGAAAAAAGTACTTATAAAAAAACATAAAAATATCGTCATTAAAACATATACAATCTTCACCATCCATGGAACCTATAAAAAATTCTTTGTGCTAAAAGATAGTGTACAATTTAGCAATGTCAAAGTCATGTATCACCGAGTTGTATGTTTTGGTTACTTCCGGTTGATGAAAAATGTAGTATTGGCATTGATTGTGATGATTGGCTAGTATCAAAGCTTTTCTTTGGGTGGATTGTTGGTGCAAAATATTGGAGGAAGAACAAGTGGCTTGGAGGGAGAAATCATCGTTTCTTTCCCTAACATAGGTTTCCAAGTCTAATTTGGCAAGTAAGAATCCAAAAGAAGTCTAAGAATACCAAAAATATGTTGAAAAAATCTAGTTATCATGATTACTATGAAGGAATATTTAACATTCAAAAATCATATCAATAATAACACTATCATTTTGTTTCTTGTGGTGGTTTTCATTTAAAATTAATTTATTTGTTAAGAAATAAAAAGTTTTCTACATGCATTTTTCATTTGCAAGTAGAAAAATTTAGAAGCATTGAAGGGAAAAAATCCTACCTCGAACATTAGAAATTTTGCAGCTCTACAATTTGTGCACTCCTTGGTCGAGCTTTGTGTTCCTCGGTCGACCTCTATTTCGTTGCTATGCTCCTCATTCAAGATATGTTAGTTACAGTTTGTGCAAAAAATGCATGCACATACCCCGACAAGGTTTTTTAAGAAATTAAAGGAGCTCGATTGAGCCTCTAGCTCTATTAAACTCCTTTCTACATGGATTACCATTAAAAATAGCTCGATCAAGTTTTTTTTTTTTAAATATATGTTGTTTCATTTTGGAGGGAATTTTGGAAAAAAAGCTCGATCGATCTCGTAGCTCAATCAAACATGTAGCTTGATCGAGCTCCGAAGTAACCACAAGTTACATAGGAGTTCAATCGAGCTCGTAGCTCAATCAAGCATGTAGCTTGATTGAGCTTTGAAGTAACAACGAGTTACATAGGAACTCAATCGATGGTTCTCTTATAGCTCGATTGAGAAATATTTAAGCCCTCAAATAACTCAATTGAGGGCTAAAAATTTGCTTGATCAAGTGTTTAAAAAGTGCTTGATTTAGCTTCTTTTCTTCAACTTCCACCCTACAGGCTTGCCAAAAAATGTAAACAACCTTCCTTGGTTCACTCGATTACATATTTTTTTCTAGAAATTTACAAAATCTAATACTATCTAGATACTTCCTAGAGTTCGGAAAATTTAAATACATAATTTTAATAATTTTCCTACATCATCTATCCCTTTGAGATTTGAGTTGCAAACCACCAAACCCTCCTTCAAAAGAACAAGGACAATTAAAGAGCTACGTGAAGCACCAAAACCAAATAGTGAACAGTACCCAACCCAAAATTCATTATGATCCAAATGGAAAATCGCATCAACCCATGGTACTCATCCACCCATATTATTCATCGACCCATGGAATTTACCCATGGTATTGTAAATGGCATCCACCCATGGTATTGTAAGTGACATCTACCCATGGTATTCATTCACCCATAGTAAGTGCCCATGGTATTGTGACATCCACCCATGGTATTCATTTACCCATGGAATTGACCCGTGGTATTGTAATTGGAAAATACTATAAGTAACAAGTCACATTTTGTAAAATGACAGATTTTCTGCCACAATGTAGCCTTTACAGTTCAAAGGCATGTAGCGACCACATCTCTTCTCAGAGATAAGCTACCATCGCCCTAGCTGGTTTATTTTGATTACTATTTTAAATAAAAGTTTCTTTGTGGTTTTGTTGATTGGGAATTCTCCTTCTTTTTTCTTCTGGCATTTCAAATTTTCAGATCTTGGGGGTCCCTACCCCAAGATCCAATTCAAGTTTTCAGATCTTGGGGGTCTCTCCTCCCAAGATCCATTTCAATCTTTTAGATCTTGGGGGCCTCCTCCCAAGATTCAGATCACATTACCAACTTAAAGGATGTCAACCAAATGTCGATAAACTTTCTCACCTCCTTGAATAACTCAACCATCGATATGCCACGTGCCTAAGATGATCAAAATCCATTGTGAGGCATCGTCAATCACTAAGAGAGGTACCATGAAGGCTTCACTAGGAGAGAAATCTCATACCACATTGGTTCATATTGGGGGATATATATTGAAGAAAAAATGACATAATATATTCGGGGCTATATAGGAGGTAAGTGATTTTTATATTAGTAGCTATATAAAATTGAACTCAAAGTTAATGAAAAAAAATAAATGGTTAAAAAAATGTTAATGAAAAAATGGATACTCAATATCTAGTGAAAATAGGAGTTTTTTAATTGGGAAGGCCTATTGGGTTTATAATGGTAGGGGGTTAAATAATGTGATTTTTAGAGGTATTTTCCATAATGTAGTCAAATTAAGGATATTGTTTAATATGCCATAAAAACACTTGATATATCAAAGGTTCATTGAATGAAGCCGCTTGAAAAAAACAGAATTGTATTAACACTTAATCTATTTTGAATGAAAGTAATTTTGTTTTAATCTATTTTTTGTTAAATAAAATTAATAAAATTTTTCTTTTTTTTTTTAAATTAATTTTTATTTTATAATATATATAATAATAATTATTTTAGAAAAATAAATGATTATTTGAATTTATGTTTTTTTATTTTTATATTTATAAAACATCAAGGTTTTAAAATCATCATAATTTCTCTTAATCAAAAAGTAGATTTTTTTTTTTTCATAATATGATAAATGTTATAAATGGAATATAAATATAATATATAAAAATAATAAATCAATTTCAGTAATTTTATTAAAAAAATGAGTTTTTTTGGCTGGCTTCATAGATATTTCTTAATCATATATATATTTATTTATTATAATTTAATTATCAAACTAATAATGAGAACAATTATTGTTATTAATTAATTTAAGCTAATTTATTACCATTATTAATATCTATGAAGATTGAGGGTACTTCCAATAATTTCTGGGCAAATGCATTTTACCATTCTTACGATGTAAGCATTGAAATTAAATGAAACAAAACTGTCAGGGTGAGAGTCCAATGATATCACAATACATCAAAAAAAAATATGCTCTGCATTTCATTGTATGTACAGCAAAGTCTACAGAAGCCACTCAGAAGCAAACATATTATAGTCCATTCTATGGAAAACAGTCATACAGTAATCTACATGGTGAGATTTCACATATAAGTGGTTCAGCCAAAAGAATCTTCTGATACTGATAAGTGATACCGATAAGTGTACAATAGGAAAGTTGAAGGAATTTTCCTGATTTCAGGATAATTGGTTACATTATACTTTTTGAACTTTACTAGTTTCAGAAATTTGAGATTACATTTGGGATTATCATAAGTTATACCGATTTCTGATATGAGAGACCAGACCATAATAAAATATGGAACTTGCTGAGGATCGACAGGGAGAGTTTGAAACAAAGAAAACTAACATTCGGTTTATGGCTCATCTGGCTTGATCAAAACTGATAACAAATAAGCCTATGTATCAAAATCAGAGCTCTCCACTGAATAGGAGCCGCTGGAGTAGCCGGGGTTCTAGCTATCACTAGGGAATGCCAAGACGGTGTCCGATTCTCGTCAATCTGCGGTTTATCTTGTACAACCTGCTATCATAATATTTCAAGTGCCCATGCATGTGACGCTATCTCTTTTTTTTTTTTTACTCGAGATAATTTACCAATCAGATTTAATAATAGCAACAAGTTCTAAATACAGAAACCAAATTCATATTTCACTAAACACAAAGAGGTAAGATTTAGGTTATGATATAATAATGCAACTAAATATTCCCTTTTAAACAAGTTATTAGTGAGCCATATCCATTATGAAAGTCAGATATTAACTAAAAGGCATAGGCATCCATATTGGAACACATCAAATTTAAGGTATATACATCAATAGTCACTAAATTTATAATTCAACTATCATATCATTTCTCTTTACATAATGGTAACTATAGATACAAGAAAATCATGTAATAGAATATCATGAATACTCTAGGTACAGTTCATCCAGAAGTTGAGATTCAATCTTGGCTTTGCCACTACTTGCACTTCCTTGTTGCTATTTGTGTTCACGGGTAGAGAATGATGCATAGTCGAGATTCAATCTTGGCTTTGCCACTGCCTGCACTCCTTTGTTTATATTTGTGTTCACGCATAGAGAATGATGCATCCCGACCATATGTTGATTATTCACCAGTGGACCTCCCAATTTATTTCTCGAGTACTCTTATTCTTTATAGACCCTTGAGCTGGAATGGGGAAGAATACAAGTTAATGGAGGAGAGCACTCTTAGCTCAAGAGTCCCCTCTCTAATAACCTCCACCTCACCAAACTCTCTATAGATTCGTAGCCACTCGCAATAACATTATATAATCTATCCAACAATACGGAAAAATGTGATCCCTCCCTTCTTTTATAGGAGGCTTCACCGGTGACACTTGACACTTAATGCATAAATAATTATTTTTATTAATCTAACATTTTAATTATTCATTATCCCATGTCCCTGCCTTTCACCAAGGCTTTCCTAATTTGTTTACTTAATTTTTTATTCAAATTATTTTTCCTCACCCCAACAAGACCCCATAATTCTTCTCCTGGTTGTATCTTGATCCCCTTTTTATACTTAGTTTTTGTTTATTACTGAAGTAAAATATTAGGACTCAAATTTGGTCCCCAAACAATCGTCTAGTTTAACTCAAATTGACTATTACACAGAGATCCTTGTGTTGACTCTTAACACATGGAGATTCTTTCATGAAACTGAATTTCTCTAATTTTATTTATTATTCTTTAATTTTATTTACCACCATTTTTTTTTAATAAGGTTAAACTATTTCGAAATAATGTTTTTGATTAACTCCTCATCCCTTTCCCCTTTTCTTATTAAAACACTCATATACCTTGGAGTTACTTTATATGCACATTATCTACCTAATATTTTCCAAACGTGTGAAGGGTAGAGTTCTCACTTGTTACAATATTTTTATTTCTTCCTTATTCTCCCTATTCCCCAAGGTTTATTCTTGTTTTAGATAACTTGGTTCTAAAATCTCATTTACCACATTATGCAAAGCAATATGATTACCATATCTTAATTGTATTTCAGTAGTTTCTTCTTGATGCAAATGGTGCCTCGGTCGTGCCTTTCAAGATTTTCCCTTCAAAGTTTCAAAGGAGCCAACCAATTAGTTTCTTCTCTATGCCAAGGGTGCAAAGTCAGTCATGCCCTTCAACAACTTCCCTTGAAGTTCCAAGGGTGTCATGCCAGTTTCCCTTCAAGCAACTACTAATTATGAGGGGAGAAACTAGGTATGACCATGGATATCACTATCCTCTCCTATGTCACTCTCTATAATGAGGCTAATGGTCGTGGGGATCGAGAAATCTACTTCGATGCACAACCCCTGGTAAAATCATTGTGAGTGACCCAATCTAAGTTCAATCCCTATGACATCGTGATATTTAAGGAAAAGGTATCATAAAACCTTCCAACCCAAATTACAATGGGAGTGCTAGCTGGTATTGGGATCAAGGACACTGTCCCACCCCTCCTGCAAGTTTCTATTTATCTGTATAACCCCATCACCCATATGTGAGTCGTTTGTCGTAGCAACTAACCTACACCTGCAACTACTATCATGTCATTAGAATTCATAGTATAATTTTAAATTGAACTTTAATTTTTTTCAGATTGCAGTATGTAGTTCAAACCAAACCAGAACATCACATGCAAGGGTATATGGGCTGTCTCCTACCATACTCAATGATCATCAGTAATATTTGATTCATAATATTAGTCACCAATATAATTTTGTATGTTAAATCATCATAATTATATAATCATCAACATCTTTGTGATTGTGAGAAAGAACTAATGTAAACTAAGACATAATGATTCAATCACACAATTAGACATAGTATAAAACACGTCCATCACAATAATTATCATCATAACATCAAAATAGAAAAATAATTATTATCACATCTATTCATAGTAAGAGTCAAATATCTAGGTCCTCAATCTGATGTCCTAAAAGAATAATTCATTAAGGATAATTTCATATCATGGTCAATCTACCAAAGTGGGCACTATAAGTCTAAGGTTTGTATCAAGTGTATCCTAGACTCCTAGCAATCCAATAGAATGTGCTTCAACACGCGCTTCATCTACCAATACAAGTTACTGTCAGTGTGTATTAATTAGCTCTTCCTCATGTGTGCCTCATGTCAGGGATCCAACTTGTCCAATTTCCCATCACTTCAGAATATGATAAGGAGGTTATCTGCGAAGAGGCTTCCCTTTCAATCTAGGTCAACTCCTCTTGTACATGAATTGGGATTTGATCCCTATATCTTGATGTAAATCCTTCTATATAGTGATGTAAGCAAGTACTCCCTCTATAAGCTAGGTCCTTGTAGTAAGCTTCCCCTCTCCTCACAAGGCTTCTCTGTCTAGGCATGACACATAAAGAACCGAGTAATTGCATTGTGGAAAATAGGTTGCATAGGCCATAGAAGGGCTCACTCATGCCAAACCACTTCAACTTGGTCAGGTCAAAGGAAATTTAAGAAGAAATTTGAGATTTCATTAGCCAATTAACTTGGCCATCATGACATAAACCCAACGAAATCGCTCCAGTACTCCACCTACTACTTACACCCTAAGTGTGATCAATATCCACCCCACTCCACTACTAAAATTGTTGAATGGATTGTATACCAAAGCTCTAAACCTGGAGAAATCCACACACCTAGGTCAAAGTTGACACTTTGTGTACTCATAAGAATGAGATCTTCTATGAAGACAATATCAACACTCAAAACCAAAAGAGTCCCAAGGCTTTCCATGATAAAGATAACAAGAAACAGTGTCACACTAGACACCCCTCTTCAATTTAACCCAATACTAGATGCAGTATCCTCCAACCTCTTTATTCCTAAAATTTATTAGTGTTTATACAACCACAATTTTACATTTTTTCTTTACTTTATAATTTTTCATGATTTAAATTATATTTTTAATTAAATTTAACATCTTAAAAAATTATCAAAACATTTAATTAAACAAATTATATAATTTACAAATTACAATTTTAATGTGAACAAAATTGATTAAAAATTATTCTCCTATCAAAAAAAATTAAAGTAAAATGAATCACCTTTTTCAAAATTTAAACATGATTTTAAATTCATATTTAAACTACCCAAAAAAAACTAAAAATTATTCTCCTATCAAAAATAAAAAAAATTAATTTAAGCTAAAATGAATCACCTTTTTCAAATTTTGAAAAATGATTTTAAATTCATATTTAAACTACATTAAAAAAGAAAGGGTAACTTTGTCTATAAATTTTGGTAATTATTAAGTGATTGAAAATATTTCTAATTTCTATGAATTAAAAAGTTAAATATATATATGTGGAGGTTGACTAATTTATTTTCAATAAACTTTAAATGATTTTTATATTTTAAATATAAAAACATTTATTTCAACCCAAAAAAACACTTCCATTACCATTTTCTATCACCATTTTGTAGCATATATTTACAATTTTATTAAATTCTTTATCACCATTTTGTAACATATTTCTACAATTTTATTAAATTCTTTAACTTATTTCAAAACTAAATTCTAATATTATGCCATCACCATATTTTTTTGGCTCAGTTTATTAACTTCAACTTTAGCAAACATTCATAATTGAAAACCAACTTAATTTCTTTACATATTCATACCTTACGTGATAACACAGTTTTGATATATATATATATATATATATATATAGATATATATATTCTTTTATATATTCCTATATTATATGAAATATTCTTATTTCTATTATATCTTTATTAACTATAGTATTTAATTTAATACAAACATTAAATAATACATACAATAATATTTTTTTAGTAAATTAATATGAAAACTTCTTGGGTAAAACTAAACCATTAAACAACCACTAAACTAATCTAGTTTTATTATATATTTAAAATTGATCATAGTAACACCACTCTTTGAAATTGAATCATTATAAAGAAACTCATTATTGATATTTTTTTATATTAAAAAGACTACATAATAATAATAAGAAATCTTTAAAAAAAATTAATAAGCGCGAATTGAATACCACTCAAATAAATGGGCACCAAAACCTTGACATCACAGGATTATTTTTTCTCGATTGGGAGAGCAGGGACAAACAACTAGGGTTTACTGGCTTTAGCAGGTGTTGAACTCCATGGAAGGGCACAAAGGAGGGAGCTCCACTCCCTCCTACAAGCAGGTCGTGGCCAACCGAGGTAAGAAACCTGTTGACACCTAATCTTCATGATTGGGTGAGTTTATGTAAATAATTAAATTAGGAATGTGAACAGTCATCGGGAGATGAACTGAACAGTCACTCCCTATTGTATATAACAAAGACCTACCTGATGGAATAAAATACGAATCATTTTTCGCTTTGTGGAGTTACTACCTGGCCTAACATGGTATCAGAGCCAACTCCTTTTTAGCTCTCATGCTCCTTGTAACTCCTCTGTCTGTCTGCCATACTTGTGCTCTCTATACCTGCGCTCTCATTGCCTGACCTGTGCCTGACATTGTCTGACATTGCAAACGCTCCTCTGCCTGACACTGCCATCGTTGTCCAAGCTATCCTGAAGCACTGTGCATTCACCTGAATGAATCGCTGCTCCAAGTTGAAACGTTCCCCTGCCTGTTCTTCATGCGATGCTGTCTTCAGTTTGTATCTCTGAGTTTGGGTGAGGCGCTTGGTGTGGTGAGCATGGAATCCATACCACTAAACATTCAAATCCTGTCTTGTGATTGCTGGAGTATGCATTAGAAATCGTTTTGGTATCTGAACGTTGTTATACGCATATAGTTTTTTTCAATGAAAACGCATATAGATATGTTAATACGCATGCGGAAATGGTGTTAACACTACTCCGTTGATATTAAATGCTGCGCGTGAGAGATATTAACACTGCTTCGTTGTTATTAAACGCTGCGCGTGAGAGATATTCACTGCGCGTTGATATTAACACTGCGTGTGAATATTAACACCACGCATGAATATTTGAGACACCATGATATGCGTGGTCATGTTTTGTTAATGGATTTGATATGCATGGTTATTGTGTTTATAACACTTGATATGCATGGTTATTGTGGTCATAATACCTGAGATGCGTGGAGATGTACTGCTGATGGAGAATCCAGAGACCGATGAGTGGATCTGTGCTTGAATGGTACTTTTGAATGGTGTTAAAATTTAAACTATGACAGTATATGCGTGTTAGCCTTTTTTCACATTGCCTTTTATATGATGGACATGGCATATAATGCATTAAAATGTAATATGCGGTGAAGATTTTTAGGGCAGCGAGGTATAATAATACATACATATGTATTATACCTTAGTGTTGTTTGGATGACCATAGTGTTGTTTTCATAAAGCTGTTTTCAAAATGACTAACATAGTTAACACTCCTGCATTTGACTGTGTTTAATATATTGTTTGAGGCTAGAATACATTTTGATATCAGAATCAATTTTCTTTTAGCAGCAGAAGTATTTTTACATCTCTTGGATTTTACAATGCATTCAATCATATCTATGGTGGGAATAGTTCTCACTGGCAAGGATAACTATCATGAATGGTCCCGGATGATAAAACACACCCTCATTTTCAATGAGTTGTGGAAAGGAGTGTGTGGCGGAGAAGGAGACAATGACCCAGTACAGCCTACCTCAGACAAAGAGCTTGTCATTTGGGAAAACAAGAACAGAAAAGATTATGCATTAATCACAGCATATGTAAATGAAGAGGTGAGTCGCCATATTTTGTCATATTCAACTGCCTTTGAAGCCTGACGAAAGCTGAAAGAACTCTATGACTCACATTCTGCACTTGAAGTTGTTCAGCTCATGATTAAACTCTTCACTCTTGAACTGCAAAATAATGATCCTCTTGCTCTTGCATCTGAAGTAAAGTCTATAATGCATGATATCAAATCTACTAAGGTTGAATTGGATATTCCTCTTATCGCTTTTCTCAAGGAACTTTATCCTACTTACTCCAATTATCTTGAGTCATTGCAAGCAAATGTAAATCTCAAAGAAATAACCTTTGACTCTCTTGTGAAAAAGTTTGCTGAAAGAGAGAAAGCTTTTGGAAAGAAGACAACCCCTAAATCTTCTGAAGAGACTGTGTGCCTTTCTCATAAAAAAAAGCATCCTGCTCAAGATTCTACAAGAGGAAGAGGTGGACGAAGAGGAAGAGGAAGATATTTCAGAGGCAGGGGGGGCGGACATTCTCAAGGAGAAAAGGTAGTTTTGCACTACATTCGCTGCAAAAGAAATGGATCACATGATGCCTCTACATGCAAGCTACCATGGGACAAAATTGAGCAGAAAATAAACCAACAGAAAGGTAAAATTGATGATACAGACAAAGGTAAAGCACCTGAATCCGCTCACTATGTTGAGGCACAATGTAACATTGGAGTAAATGAAGATTTATTTAATGCTTCACTCGCTTCTTGGAAAAATGATTGGTTGCTTGATTCAGGAGCAACCTGCCACATGATTCATAGAAAATATTTTTTTGAAGATTTCACTGACAATGTTGATGGAGCAGTATACTTTGCAAATCAATCAAAAATCATGCCATCAGGCCTTGGCACAATCAGGCTTAAACTGCCAGGTCTTCCAGACTTTCTTCTGGATCATGTTCTATATCTCCCACAACTCAAGAGAAACTTGTTGTCCTTGGTCCACATCCGCCAGCAAGGTCACTCCATTCATATGTTTGATGGCAAGCTTGAGGTAAGAAAAGCATCTGACCACTCACTTGTCATGAGGGGAATAGAAGAAGAAAGGCTTCTCAATCTGCATGGAACCTCTACTCATGCACAACATTTCTCATACAATTGTCATCATGAAGAAGGTATACTTCCGTCAAGTTTATTATGGCATGCTAGATTTGGACATTTGAACTATGACAGTCTCCACTTATTGAAGAAAAATGGTATTGCTAGTTTGTCTACAATTCCTAGAAAACTTAGGCAATGTGATGCTTGCATTCTAGCAAAGCATAGCAAACAGTCTTTTCATGATTCACATTCAAGAGCACATAGGAAACTTGAACTCATTCATTCAGATTTATGTGGTCCAATGCATGTTCCTTCTACAAATGGAAATAAATATATCATGACGTTTATTGATGACTACACCAGAATGTGCTGGGTTTATTTATTGAAGAACAAATCTGATGCTTTTCAAACATTCAAGAACTTTCATAAATTGATTGAAAGTGATGCAAAATCTCATATTGGGTCTATTCGCATTGATAATGGAAAAGAATACACAACAAATGAATTTCAAAACTATCTTTGCCAACATGGGATCAAACATCAAATAACTGTGCCTTATAATCCCCAACAGAATGGGTAGCTGAAAGAATGAATAGAACAATCTTGAATATGGTACGATCCATGCTTTTCTTCAAAAATGTAAAGATAATGTTTTGGGCTGATGCTGTTCTATGTGCTGCATATATAAAGAATAGATGTCCATCTAATGCTATAAGAAACAAGACTCCTTATGAAATGTGGTATGGACATGTTCCTTCTGTAAAACATCTCAGGGTCTTTGGTTCCACCAGTTATGCTTTGAAACCAAAGGTACATAGAAACAAACTTGGTACTAGAAGTCATCAGTGTATATTCTTGGGGTACTCAAACACCTCCAAAGCATACCACCTCTATGATGAAGTAAATAAGAAATTTGTTGTATCTAGAGATGTAATTTTCCTTGAATCATCCAAAAATGACAATGTTGTTGAGCGGCAACTTGATCGCTTGGATAGATTCGCAAAAGCAAAATCATTTCAAGAATTTGATAATCAGATTCCACATCTTGAAGGGGGGATTCCTATACTAGATCAACATGTGGAATCTTCTTCTAAAGAACACTCTCCCCTGCATGAAACTCCAACAACGGATGATGCTTTAAGTGATGTAATTGATAGAATTGGGAGACTAAATCTTGATTCAGTCCCAACTCAATCAACGAAGCAGCCTGGACCATCACAGAAAGGTCCCCCAAAGTGGGTGACAAAGACACTTGAAAGTGTTCATCCTGATGAAATTGGAAAGATAGGAACCAAAAATTCAAACAAGCAAAATGGAGGTGATGTAGATGACTCTAACTCACCTGTTGATATGGATGTTTCTTATGATTGTGAATTGAACTTGTCTACAGATTTTGAACCAACTTCCTTCAAAGAAACTACTTCTCATGACGAATGGAAAGAAGCAATGCAAAAGGACTATGATGCCCTCATAAAGAATGGCACTTGGAAGCTGGTTGATCCTCCATTACGAACCAAACCAATTAGCTGCAAGTGGGTCTACAAGAACAAGTGTAAAGCTGATGGCTCACTTGACAAGCACAAAGCTAGGTTTGTGGAAAAAGGTTTTGCATAGAAGGAAGGGGTCGATTATGAGGAGACTTTTGCCCCTATAGGAAAATGGGCTACCACCCAGACACTCTTTTCACTAGCAGCTCAAAACGGTTGGAAAGTCCATCAAATGGATGTAAAACTACTTTCTTGAATGGAGATCTAAAAGAGAATGTTTTTATGTCCTAGCCTAAAGGATTTTCTGTAAAAGGACATGGACATAAAGTATGTAAACTTGTGAAGTCCTTGTATGGCCTCAAACAAGCATCGCGAGCCTGGTATGAAAAACTAACTGAGCATCTTCTGAAACTCAATTTCAAACATTTTGATCTTGATGATGCAACTTTATTTGTAAAGAAAGTTGGCAAAACAGTTGTATATCTTGTGGTATATGTAGATGATCTTTTGATGACAGGGAACAATGAAAGCTACATTGCATCCATAAAGAATGAATTGGGGAAAGTTTTGAAATGACTGATTTGGGCTATGTTCATTACTATCTTGGCATTGAAGTAACCCAACATCCAAAGTCCATATTTATTTCTCAAAAGAAATACATTGTACATCTGTTGAATAGGTTTGGCATGACATAGTGCAATCCTCTTACTACTCCAATGGAACAAAACTTAAAGCTCACATCTATTGAAGGAAAAGAATTTGAGGATGCAACAAAGTATAGACAACTTGTAGGAAGTCTCAACTACCTCACTACTACTAGACCAGACATTTTGTTTGATGTTGGAATCCTCTCTAGGTTTATGCAAAAGCCTTGTGAGGGACATTGGTCTACTGCAAAAATAGTTCGAAGGTACTTGAAGGGAACTCAAGACTTTGGAAGCAAGTATACACAGGTGGACGACTTCAGCTTGATTGGATACTCTGATTCAGACTTCGATGGAGACAAAGAAACTAGGGTATCAACTTCAGGATATGCTATGAGTCTTGGATCAGGAGTTGTCTCCTGGAGATCACGCAAACAATTAGTTCCAACAGATTCTACAACAGAAGCTGAATATGTGGCAGCAGCTGAAGCAACAAAAGAAATTGTGTGGCTCAAGAAAATTCTTGAAGATTTGCAGGTAAAACAAGTACAATCAACTCCACTCATGATTGACAATACCTCTGCAATAAAGTTGGCCAAGAACCCAAAGTTCCATGCTCAAACGAAGCACATCAATACTAAATATCATCTTACTCGACATCATGTTGAGGCCAAAACAATCCATCTCCATCATTTTTCCACAAATGAGAAAATTGCAGACATCTTCACCAAAGCGCTTGGAAGAGAAAAGCTTGAACGATTCAGAACAATGCTTGGACTCACCAACATCCCTTCAGATTAAGGGGGGGAATGTTGACACCTAATCTTCACGATTGGGTGAGTTTATGTAAATAATTAAATTAGGAATGTGAACAGTCATCGGGAGATGAACTGAACAGTCACTCCCTATTGTATATAACAAATACCTACGTGATGGAATAAAATATGAATCAGTTTTTTCTTTGTGGAGTTACTACCTGGCCTGACAAAACCATTAGAAAATGTTAGAGGTCCTGCAGAAGAAGGGAAAAGGAGCATGGAAGAGGAGCAAGAGGGAAACAAATAAGGGGAGAATAACAACACAAAAGAAAAGGAGGAAGAAGACAAGCTACAGGGAGCAGGAAACAAGGCACAAAAGGGACCATGTAAACCCAAAGCTGAGGTCACACCCAGAGTATTTCTGAATGATCCTGCTCTGTAGGCACACAGGGACCACATGCGGACATATGCTATCATTTGTAAATTCATGGGTTTATGGCCCACTAAAAAGGAATTACAGACATGGATTAAATACCACTGGAAACCAAAAGGAAGCATTGATCTACATCTTGGGTCAAAGGGATTCTTTACTGTCGTCTTCACAAATATTGAGGATAAAGACAGGGTGTTTGAAGGAGGGCCCTACTTCTACTCAGTAGCAGGCCTCTACATGCAGCCGTGGACGATGAACTTTGTCCTGGAGTGTGAGACTTTCACTTCGGTTCTGGTCTGGTTAAGACTCTACTCCCTTCCTCTTGATTACTGGCAAATGGAATCGTTAACTGCCATAGGAAATAAATTAAGGTGTTTTTTAAAAGCTTCTGAGGTCACCAAAAGGGGAAAATAGAATTCCTTTGCACGAATTTGTGTGGAGATGGATCTCTCCAGAGCTTTACCATATGAGGTTATCTTGGAAGTTTTTGATGAAGAATGGGTGCAAACAGTAGATTATGAACATATTCCATTCAGATGTCACAGATACCATGAGCATGGGCACCTATTCAGGGACTACCCTCTCAGTAAAATAGAGAACAAGAGTAAAGCTAACACAATGAAAGATACTAAAAGATTTCACAAACTGAGTCATAGAGGAAAAGGGGACAAAAGGGGACTAAAGAAACATCAAATAGAAGGGCTATAGTCCAGCCTGAACAAGTACCAAGTCCTCGAAGCAGAAGAAGAAATAACAAAAGTAGATCACGGAATGGAGGGAAGTCCAATGGAGAAGGAGAAAGAAGAAGACAATGATCAAACAAAGGATATTAATAAATAGAAAGAGACTATGATGAGCGATGTAGAACTGGAGATGGACCAGGAAATGACCCAGAGTGAGATGGAAATGGAGGACCATGAACTACAGGAGATTCTTGATAGAGAACACCTAGATCTGGAAGGGTTCTTGAAACAGGGAACCATGGGAGGGGTAGACTCGTTACCTCAAGAAGAGTTCACTAGAGTATAATAGCTGTTCATATGGAAAACTCGGGCTAAAGGGCTAGATAGGCAAAGAAACACTGAAAGACAGGGTAACGAAGGTGTGAAAACTATGAAAAACACACCAGGATTAGCACCTAGAAACCCAAGAAAGAAAAGAGGCAAGAAAAAGCAGAATGAGCTACTGATGGAATGTGGAAAGCTAATGATAGATTCAAGTAAAATGAAAGACCTAACCAGCTACTCCTTTACAAATCTTTAATGACGAAGATCACTTCTTGGAATATCAGGGGTCTAGGTAGTAAAAGAAAAGAAAGATTACTTAGTAATAGAATGAAACAAAAGCTCTGTATATGATCTTCATCCAGGAAACTAATTGTTCCATTCAAAAAATAAAATAAATATATAAAAAATGGCTCAATCGATTTGAGTTTCTAGAAGTCAAAGCAGAGAATACAGCAGGAGGCATACTAACTCTTTGGAACCCCCAAAAGATTGACATAATAGATGCTGAGGCTTCTAGGAATTATTTATCATTGGTTATTCAGCCTGTGTGGGATAGGGAGACCCATCTGGTCACGAATGTTTATGGCCCTCATAGAATGGATGATAAACTCAGGTTTCTATATTCTCTTATGGATCTCAGAGAGAGACATGTAGGAATGCCATGGATCATGGGTGGGGATTTCAACATGATCAAATCACTTTCGGAGAAAAAAGGGGGAGCCATAACTCTAAACAAAGACTCTTTAGCATTTCAAACTTTTATGTATAATATGAAGCTAGTTGACATTGATTCGAGTAATGTTCTCTTTACTTGGAACAATAAAAGAGGAGGAGAGTCTCAAGTAGCCTCAAAGTTAGACAGATTAATCATCTCAGAGGACCTTATGCTCATCGATAAGGAAATGGTAGAGAGAATTCTCCCCTTTGGAGGCTTAGATCACTGCCGGTTCAACTGGAGGTGCGGGGCATTGGTACCCCCAGGAATAGACCTTTTATATTTGAGAAAATCTGGCTCACCCATCCAGATTTCATTAGCAACATTGCAAATTGGTGCTCTGAAGATTTGCATATTCAGGGTACAAGAAAGTTCCTTCTACACAAAATACTTAAGTAAATCAAGCTCAGGCTTAAAGATTGGAACAAGAATGAATTTGGCAATATTATTGAGGGAAAAAAATCTGTTGAAGACAAATTGGAGGAACTCAACCAAGGCCTTATCATAGTTGGCTTTGATAAAGTCAGAAATGATCAAGCTACCAAATATCAGCAAGACTGGGAGAATTTATGTAAACAAGAGGAAATATTTTGGAGACAAAAATCTAGAGTTCAATGGATAAAAGAAGGAGAGAGAAACACTAGATTTTTCCATAGATACACCTTGGCAAATAGAGCCCATAATAGAATCTCTTCGATCAAGGACAAGGGAGGGCAACTTCTTAATTCCCATGAAGATATAGTGGCTATGTTAGTTCAGCACTTTCGTGGTATAGCAAAGGAAACCATTTTAGATAGAGAGAATTTCATCGAGGACTTAACAAGACATATACCTAGGCTGGTGTCTAGAGAGGATAATTTCAACCTCAATAGGCTAGTTACTGAAGAGGAGGTTAGTGAGGTCCTCAAGGAAATGCAGAATTGTAAAGCGCCAAGCCCTAATCGTTTCAATGTGGATTTCTTTAAAGCTTGTTGGAATATTGTTAAACAGGATATTCTGAATGTAGTAGAAGATTCCATGATGAATAGAACTATTTTGAAGGTGCTCAATACCTCCTTCATCTCCCTAATCCCTAAACCGGACATTGCTCAAACTCCAGATAAGTTTATACCCATAGCTTTATGCAATGTGGTTTACAAGATAATATCCAAGGTTGTCGCCAATAGACTCAAACCTCTTCTTCCTACTCTAGTGTCTAGGTAACAATCTGGTTATGTGGAAGGCAGACAAATTCTCAATAATATCATTCAAGCGCATGAGGTGGTGCACTCACCGACTAGCAATAGGAAGGCTGGAATGATCACGCAACTAGACCTAGCCAAAGCTTATGATAAGTTGAATTGGACCTATATCAGGAGGGTTCTTCTTGCTTTTGGGTTTGATCATAACTGGGTTAGATGGGTCATGGCCCTGGTAAATTTTTCCAGCTTTTCAATTTTGGTTAATGATTCTCCCTCCGAGACTTTTATTTCTTCAGAGGCCTCAGGTAGGGAGATCTGCTCTCTCCATTTCTCTTCATCCTCATGATGGGAGGACTTGGTCAGTCTTTCAAGCATGCAAAAGAAGTTGAAAAAATCAAGGGTCTCCAACTCTCTAAGAATGGATAGGCCTTGACTCATCAACAATTTGTTGATGACACCATGTTGCAGGGAATCCCCACAGTCAAAGAAGCTCTTGCATACAAACAAATCTTGAATGACACTGCCATGGCTAGAAGTATGGAGGTTAATCTTTCCAAATCTAAGATTTTTTTCTTTAATACCAATATTGCTATTCAAAGGAATATCTCCATAATTCTGGGCTTTCAAAGGGATGTCCTCCCCTCAATATATTTGGGAGTTCCTCTAACTACTAAACCTTTGCACAAGAAATTTGGGAGCTGGTGATTAATAAGATGCAGGATAAAATCAGGAACTGGACTATTAGATCTTTAAACTTGGCTGGTAGGTTGGTACTTACAGAGGCTGTTCTTCAATCAATCCCATTTTTCATGCTACTAGCACTCCCAGCACCAAAAGGAGTCTTACTGTAATTCAAAACCATTCAAAGAGACTTTCTTTGGGGTAAGGGGGAGAAAAGAAACAAATGGACCTTGGTAGTCTGGGAAAAAATTTGAAAACCTAAAAATCATGGGGGTCTTGGATTGGATGATCCAGAGGTTCTAAGCAGGGCTTTAGGGGAAAAATTCTAATGGCGTTGGGTAAAAGACCCAAAAGCTCAGTGGGCTAGTATCTGGAAAGAAAAATATGCCAGCACTTGGCAAATTAATGATCACATAAGGATGTCTGGAAGTATAAAGGGCTCACACATCTGGAATAAGGCCTGGGAGAACAGAGGCTTAGTACAAAAGAATAGCTTCTGGGAAATCAGAGAGGGAGATCTTGTTTTGTTTTGGGAGGACAAATGGCAACAAGAATCTATATTGTTAAAAGACGAAATTTTGGACCTGAAGAAAGAGACAGACACCATAGGGCTATATAAGGTTAAAGATTTTTGGGTTCAAACCAATAGTGTAGGAAAATGGAGAACCTGGAGGAACATTGATTATAGGGATGACAATCCCTTGAAAGCAAAAGTAGAGGCTCTTATGAAAATGTTAGAAAAAAGGAAGATTCTTGTAACAAGGGGGCATGACCAACTTAGATGGGGCAACAATAATGAGGGTACCTTTAATGTTAAGGAGGCAAAACGCATACTCCTTGAGATAGATTCTCATGTTCCAGATAGGATTTGGCAGAACCTATGGAGGCATCAAGGCTGGATGAAGATTAGACTCTTCATGTGGCTGCTTCAACATAAGAAAGTCCTGACTTGGGATAACATTCGGAAGAGGGGTGTTCTGGGGCCTTCCAGATGCCAGCTCTGTGAGGCCCAAGAGGAAACTATGGAGCACCTTCTCAATAATTGCATCGTCAGCTCCACATTGTGGGATTCTTTTTCCTCCATTTTCCAATAGAACGACAGGGATAGAGGGAGTATTATCAATATCCTAAACAACTGGAGGTGAAACTTTTCTGATAATGAATTTCTTAGCTCAGCATCGGCTCTTATGCCAAGCTTCATCATATGGAATGTCTGAAAAGAAAGGAACAACAGAATTTTCAAAAATGAAAATAAGCCCTCCCAATGTATTTTTTAGCAGACCTTAAAACAACTTAGGGAGATGGTTGGCACTTTAGTGCTAAATCCCCCTAAGAATCCACCTTCAGATGCTGAAATGAGGATACTCCGACAGTTGGGTATGCAGGGGACTTATTCGTTAGGGCCTGGATAGGAAGGTTAGGAAAATGGATACTGAGCAGGATTACTAGTACCCTCCCCCTCAGTGTTTTTTGAAACATAACATTGATGGGGCTTCAAAAGGCAACCCGGGCACTGTTGGCTTTGGAGGGGTGCTAAGGGATGAAAACAAAAATATCATTTTCATCTTCCATTGCCATTTAGGTAGAGCCACCAACAATATGGTGGAATTAATGGCTCTGGAGCAATGTTTAGAACTCCTGGAGCAGGATAATCGCCAAAATGTGATTGTCGAAGTTGATTCTGAGTTAATCATTAACTCGGTCAAGAGAATTAGTTAAGGCACAGAGCTGAAGAAAGTCTCAAAACACTAGAGGCTAATCCAGGTCTTTCAATAGATCCAGCTCCACCTCCTTGGCCTTCGCACAGTAAGTTTTAACCATGTGCGAAGGACGGCCAACAAACTGGCAGATATTCTAGCCAATCAAGGAGTGCATTGTACCGTCAGCAGGGTCGCGATGGGTTGGCAAGGGTTGCCTCATAATAGACTTAAGGCACACTGTCATGACCAGGCAGATGAAGACATGATGGTGTTTCGAAACAGAGCCCTGGAGGCGGGGTTTAGATAATTTGGAATCATTATGATTTGTTATTTTTTTCACATGTTGGTCCTTCGGGGGTTGATCGGCAGACTCTGCTTCTCGGGCAGTTGCCCGGAGGCATGGAGCTTCATTTTACATGGGTTCATGAACTAGCACAGAGGGGAGGGAGCGAGCGACCAGAATCCAGGCTGTCTCGGTGGCCAGAATACCCCATATTTTCTTCATATGGACATAATACCGCTCGTGGGGTGGTATTCGGTTTATCGCGAGCCTTTCAAGCTGGAAGCGGTTTTTATGAAATGGGAGCGATTCCACTCACCACACTACACGTAGCCGAGGGGAGGGAATGAATACCACCCTCATCGCACACTAACTATCGGTGCTTTAGACCCGTATGATATGATCCTCATCCGTCAAATCAAGCGCGAAGGATCTACAGTCAGGAATAAACGAGCATGTAAGTGGGTCTAATTGGTTAATCGTTGGGCTTCTAGGTACTGCGATGTTTTCCTCAGCTGTTGGATCAGGCGAGGAGTTTTGACAGTTGAGATTAAGGATGCAAGTCCAAATGAGGATTATTTTCCATTTCTTGGCGGGATTTGATGTTTTTGAGTATTCCATTTGTTCATGGGTTATTCCCCCATTCGAACCCGATTTCCTGTAATTTTGTTCCATTTTTCAGATTTCTGTAGGTTGACCATATGGCCTCGGCACTCTTTGTCTTTTTAGGGTGTTGCGGTTTGGTTGGTAGGGTTCGGGGTTTTTGGCCCTTAACTCAATTCCCTTGGTTTTCAGAGTTTAGTTTTTCCTTGGTCAACAGCTCCATATGGACTGTTGTATTTTATATAATTTATTTTTTCTTCTAATGATAAAGAATGTACGACTCTTGCTTTAGCAAAAAAATGAATACCAGTCACATAAATGCAAAGAACCAGAAGAACAAATCCACTGGACACTCAAACCAACCTCAAATGGTACGAAATCTCAAACCCATTACTTTTTGCTGGCATCCTTACCAGGTCAAATTCCCTTGTAAGTTTTTAAATTTGCACTATAAAAATAAGGTAAAGATATATACGGTGGGATGAACCCCATCACTTTTATTGTCTCTAACATCTTTTCCATGTTAAACCCTTTATTCACGATGAAGCCTGAAATAGGGTAAAGAGATATATGATGGGAAATCTTATTCTTGTTTTATTTAAGGTTTACATTAGTATATAAGGTTTACATCAGTATATAAATAGGATTGGGTTATTGGAATTTTGTTGAAATATTTTTTTTGAGCATTATTTATATAGCTTATAATTTTGTTTTTTAGAAATATAAAAATTAATTTGTGAATAATTTGTAAGCCATATCTTCTCCTCATAGTTCTTTATTAGTATCAAAGCATCTATGGACTTGACTCTCTCAAGGGGGAGCCCACGGATATGGAAATTATGAGTATTTTTTTTTACATAGGTCAGTGTAGGTGTGTTTTTGTGTGAGAGTAATTATTTTTTGATGGTCAGAGCATTGAATTTGATCATTATTTATGTGTTTTTTGGGTGTGATCACGTCCAAAAATTGGAATTTGTTATAGTGTTGCTTTTTGTTGAGTGTAAGGGACTCCCCAAGACATTAACTATTCAGACCTAATAATTCCAGATTTTAAACCAAGAAAATTCAGATGGCTTTCTGTATCCTTGTGTTGAGAAGCCATCAAGTGAAAAGATCCAAGATCCCCTTACAAGATCGATCCATTCATGTGGATGACGAATTCCCATGTGCTAATACCTCAATAAAAGTTCAGTGCATTATTTATTCTATTCATTCCACAAATCTGGCATCACATGATTACCGACCTGAGCACAATGGAGGCAAGATAGCGTCTTTTTCAATTTCCACACCTACACATCGTGGATCTGTGCCTTCATTGTAATGGAGGAGTAGTGGGGACTCTGAACTGGCACATATAGTTGGAGTTAGCTGCAGTCTGAGGTAGAGTTGTATTAAATTTGTGCGCTCTGGTAGCAGAAGCACTGATTGAGTAGGTCGAGACTTGCTAATACAGGAAAATATAAATTTGAGGTGAAGAGGGGCTTGAGGAATTGACAATAATAGTACAACGAGCATAATATATCATCTAGGTGACACTCGAAGTCTGTCAACATCATAAGGCCACCCCAAGAGTAAGCAAAACAATTACCACCATATGTCCAGAGAATTTTTGATTCTTACATCCGCATTCACAGGTATACATCCCCAGGCCCAACGCATCCTGCGATCCGATATTGTGCTTCTACAGTATAGGGCTAGTCAGGCAACATTTGCTAGACTTTCTAGTTTTTGTTTTAAGAGAGTTGGATTGGTTGGCCTTAGAAAGAATAGATCTGCTTCTTTGACTAACACATTGAATGCGTTTTCAGAAAATCTCACTGGAGCTTTTAAGACTTCACAGGCCACTGAAGTGGATGTGAGTTTAGGTGCCACCGAAGATCTTTTTGTTTCTTTGAAGCTCAACATTGTATTGACCATTAAACCAGTGGGAGAAAAGGTGAAATCACGGAAAATAAAAATCTGTTTTGTGGTCATTGTGTTTTTTATTTTTATTTATCTTGTTGTTTATGTTTGTGTGAAATGTAAAAAGTGCAGAACGAATTATTGAATAGTGAAATATAATTAAATTAGTGGTTCTCTTCATTCTTGATGCCGAGGAAATATATCACTAAGTTAATTGTGTGAATCTTTTATATAATTATGGATCTTATTGTGCTTCGAGTTTCAAGAAAATAAATTACAGGTTATGTTATGAGATCCATGTGCGTAGATGTTATGAAACCAGCTCACAAAAAGATAGAAAAGATAGATCAATGCCTTACAATTCAGCCACTTCGAGGGGGAAACCTCTTTTACATTACACAAATGAATGATTCTTTGATGATTGAAATGAAAAAACCTCCTTTCTATATATAGGAGTCTAAGGAGTCATAATATAACCCATCCGACCTAACAATAATAATATAAAGGCACAAAAATAACAATAGAGGGATTCTATGGGGCACAGTAATAACAATATGGGGACAATAGGGGCATAACAATATTAATAATAGATATAACTACAATAGTATTGGGGTAATCACTAGTATTATAGAGATCTAACATGCCCCTCTCCTTCAAAAAAGTGTTGTCCCCAACGCTTGATTAGTTCTGGATGCTTCTGTATAAAATTCTCATCCTCCCATGTGGAATCTTCAGCGGACAAGTTCTTCCACTTGATGAGATACTCCGAAATTGATCGATTTTGTAGCTGTCAAGTTCTTGTTTCTATGACTGCTTCCGGTTCCAATATAATTTTTCCTTCCTCGTCAAGTTCTGGCAATATTGCTTGAACTAGGAGCTTGTCACTTATAACCTTCTTTAAACATGAAACATGGAAAACTGGGTGCACTCAAGAAGTTGCAGGAAGCTCCAATTTGTATGTCATAGCACCAATCTTTTGCAACACCTTGTACGGACAATAATACTTTGGTGATAATTTATTATCCTTCTTAGCTTACTTGAGGGACATTTGTTTATATGGCTGCAGCCGTAGGAATACCCAATCACTTACATCAAAACTTCTTTTGCTGCGATGTTGATCTGCCTGTTGTTTCATTCTATTTTGCGCGAACACGAGGTTATCCTTTAAGAGTTGGAGGACTTGTTGTTGATGCTTGATGTGATGTTCCACTACTTGAACCTTAGAATTTTATCTTAAATATGATGTGATGGAGGGTGGCTGATATCCATAAAGTGCCATAAATGGGGTCATTTTTGTTGCTGTATGGAAGGAAGTGTTATACCACCTTTCAAGCAGAGGCAACCATTTGACCCATTGTGTCTGTTTATCAGATACAAAGCAATGAAGATATCCCTCCAAACATTTGTTTACTATCTCAGTTTGCCCATCAGATTGAGGATGATAAAATGAGTTATGAGCTAACTGAGTACTGAGACAAGAAAATAATTCTGTCCAAAAATTTCCAGTGAAAATGGGATCTCTGTCACTTACAATAATCTTTGGGTTTCCATGTAGCTTTTGAATTGTTTCCATAAATGCAATAGAAACTGTACTTGATTTAAATGGATGTGATAATGCAAAAAAGTGTGCATACTTGGTAAGTTTGTCAACTACCGCCATGATGACACTCTTTCCCTCAGACTTGGGTAAACCTGTGATAAAATCCATTGAAACCTCCTCCCAGCGTTGGTTTGGAATGGATAAAGGTTGTAGTAGACCCGGGGTCTTAATTGTTTCAACTTTATTTTGTTGCCAAACCAAACATTCTTCCACAAACTTTTGAATATCCGATTTAAGGCCATCCCAAAAAAATTCCTTCTTAACCCTGTGGTAAGTTTTTAAAAATCCTGAGTGCCCTCCTAAAGGAGAAGTGTGTAATTCCATAAGAATATTTTGTTTGAGTTGGGAATTCTTACAGAGGTATAAGCGATCTTTGTACCATAACGAATCATTTTGCCAGCTAAATGTATCAGATGTACTAGAATCTTGTTGTAACTTTTGAATAAATTCCCACACTTCTTCATCATTCTTCCATTCGTCGCTTGCTTCGTTTATCCAATCTGGTTGGATAATAGAAATGGCGCACAACAATGCTTCCACATCCTCATCCTTTCTTGAGAGTGCATCTGCCACCACATTTTTCTTCCCTTTTTTGTAGATGATTTCAAAGTCATAACCCAACATCTTTGTGACCCACTTTTGTTGCTCTTCAGAGGATAATCTTTGTTCTAAAAAGTATTTAAGGCTATCATGATCTGTTTTTACCTTGAAGTGTCTTCCCATTAGGTAGGATCGCCATTTCTTAAGTGCATGTAATATTGCCAACATTTCCTTCTCATAAATGGCTTTATGTAAAATCTTTCCCTTTATTGGACGAATTTCAAAAGCAATGGGTCTTTCATCTTGCATTAAAACAGCACCAATTCCATTTCCTAAAGCATCACATTCCACAATAAAGTTTTTTGTGAAGTCCAGTGTAGCTAAGACCAGTGCTTGGCACATTGCCTCTTTAAGATGTTCGAAGGCCTTTGTTGCTTCTGGAGTCCATGAAAATGCGTATTTCTTCAATAATGTTGTTAGAGGTGCTACTATTCTCCCATAATTTTTAACAAACTTGCAATAATACCCTGTCAACCCGAGAAATCCTCACAGATGCTTTATGGATGTGGGGATTTTCCATTCCTTAATGGCTTTAATTTTACTAGGGTCTACCTTAACTCCTTCATGAGATATAATATGACCGAGATATTCCACCTCTTGTACTCCAAAGAAGCATTTAGATCTTTTTGCATATAATTGTTTCTCCTCCAATAGTTGTGGCACCCTATCAACATGTTCAACATGATCCTTCCAAGACTTGTTGTAGATTAGTATATCATCAAAAAATACTAACACAAATAGTCTAAGGAAGGGTTTGAAAATGGAATTCATCAAACCTTGAAATGTAGAAGGTGCATTGGTAAGGCCAAAAGGCATGACCAAAAACTCATAATGACCCTCATGAGTTCTAAATGTTGTTTTCGGAATGTCTTCAGTCTTCATTCTGATTTGATGATATCCTGAATGAAGATCCAACTTGGTGAAGTAAATTGATCCATGCAATTCATCCAGTAATTCATCAATGACAGGAATGAGAAACTTATCTTTAATACTGAGCTCGTTGACCTCCCTATAATTCATACACATGTGCCTTGATCCATCCTTCTTGTGCACCAATACTACTGGAGTAGAGAAAGAACTTTCACTAGGTTGAATTATACCAGCCTCTAGCATTTTTGCAACCATACGATCAATTTCACTCTTTTGGGCATAGGGATATCTGTACGTCCTGATGTTTGGAGGAACACTTCTTGGAATTAGATGAATGGGATGATCATGATCACGAATAGGTGGGAGACCTTCGGGAGTCTCAAATACCTTGGAATGCTTGTCCAAGACTTTTTGGAGATCTGGAGAAATAGATGATTTCGATGTGGGAACATCTAGAAAACATAATTGTGCAATTACACCTCTTTGTTCCTTTTTTAGAAGCTTTGTCATACCGTTAGAGTTGATTATCTTTCCTAGTTTCCCTGCAATACCCCTTAATTCAACTTCCTTTCCTTCTGCAGAAAATTTCATGAAAAGTTCTTGAAAATTAAAAGCTATTGTACCCAAGGATTGTAGCCATTAGACTCCTAGTACAACATCAGCACCTCCCATTGGAATGGAAAGCATTGGGCTAGTCAATACATATTCTCCCATGGATAGCTTGATATTATGGCACTTTCCAGAGCAATTTATTGTTCCTCCATTTGCAACCATCACTTGACACTCTGGTGCTAGATATAGGAAGCAATTCAATTCTTTTGCTACCTTACAATGAATAAAATAGTGGGTACTTCCTGAATCAATCAACACTATTACCTTTTTCTTCTTGATTTGTCCTTCTATCTTGATGGTTTGAGGAGTGGTAATTCCTGCCAATGCATTACAAGATATGGTCGGATTCATTTCTTCTTTATCTAGGCTTTGTTCCTAGAGTATATCCTCTTCTTTTGACCTTTCTTGCTCCTTTTCGTCTTCCTCTTCACAATCTATGTAGAATAATTTCTTCTCAGCACACTTATGACCTTTAGTATATTTTCTATCACAACTGTAACAAAGCCCTTTTGCTATTTTTTCTTCCAATTGTTGTGGTGTCAACCTTATAGGTTGTAGAAGACTAGGGGCAAGAACACTTCCATCTTTATAGTTGTGAGTGGTATGCTTCCTGGTTGCCATAATTTTTCTTTCCATTTTTCTTGCTAATCTGAATGCCTTCTCCAATGAATCAGGTTCTCAAAGGCGAACATCATGTTGGATATTATCCTTTAAAGTCCCTATGAACACATCAAACCTATGCTCCTCTGGAGTATTTTTTACCCTTATTTTCAATTTTTGGAACTCTTCAATGTGCTCCATTATTGAACCCTTTTGTTTGAGACTTATCAATTGGCTAAAAAAAGTGTTTCTTTTTGTATCCTCATAATGTGTTGTCACTTCTTCCATAAAAATTGCCCAAGTGATAATTTGTTTATGAGTGCAAAACCATTGATACCATAAACTGATTTGGTTCCAAATATAAAGTTGCAATATGTACCTTTTGTGTGTTTTGCACATTATTGAGATCGAAAAATTGCTCCATCTGTAATATCCATGTTGTGGGATCCTTAACATCAAACTTCCTCATTTCGATTTTTGGAATATGGTGGGTCTTCAATCCAACATTAGAGTCTATGAAATCATGATTAACATTTTTTTTTGTTCGCATCATGAGTTTCCTTTACTACCCTTTCACATTTGTAAGTATTTCTTGTAGAAAATTTGTCAAATCTATCTTCAAATCTGCCACGTATGTCTTCAAATCTGTCTTCAAATCTGCCACATCTCCCTTCAAATTTGTCTTCAAATTTTCCATCTTAGCTTCCACACCATTCATCTTAGCTTCCACACCCTTTATCCTAGATTCCACACCATTTATCTGAGCTTCTATTAGCTTTTGTGATAGTGACATTTGTTGCACTTGGTCTTGTAATTTTGATATATCATGTAGCATTTCTTCCTCTTCTTCATGAGTCATGCTAGAGCTTTTAGGTTTTCTTACTAGGTGTTTGCATTTTCTTTCCTTGGGGCATCAGTTACCAATAATAATGCTCTACTATGCCCTTTGAATTCCTTCAAAATAATTTTTCAAACCAAGCTTAAGCAAAAATTAAAAAAAAACTACACACCTTTTTTCACTTTGCAGGAGCTCGATATTGCCTCTGATGTATCTCTGTAATTTCAGATCATCCAGTTTTGAAATTGCCACTTGTAGTAGCCCTCTGTGTCCTCTTTCCAATGCCACCAGTCTGATCCAAATTGGATTCTCCAAGGAAGAGTTATGCCAAATCTCCCACAATGACCTGATTATAGACTAGTTCAGTAGAGCAAACTTGTATGACATGTCACATGTCGTTGTTTTGACCTTTGGCTCTGAAAAATGTATACAAGAAACTAAAGTCCATCCTGTTTTTGTACCTTCTTACGAAACTTCAATCCGATGCTCAGAGAGAAAGTTATGACAATTTTCCTCAGGTCACCTGTTTGGAATATAATTCAGGAGTCTGCAAAAAGACCAACTTCCTCAGATCATATCTCCGTAAATATAGTGCTAAAATATCTAAAATTTGGATCCAAGGTTCAGTGTGTTTTCATCTCAAATGGGTTTCTTTTTTTTCTTCTGAAACATCGCACAGAAAAAGTTCTAGTGAAAATTCCACAATGACGTATTTGGAGCAGCGAAACCCTAGAATCCAAATCTCTGATACCAAATGTTATGAAACTAGCTCACAAAAAGATAGAAAAGATAGATCGATGCCTTACAATTCAGCCTCTTCAAGGGGGAAACCTCTTTTACATTACACAAATGAATGATTCTTTGATGATTCAAATGACAAAACCTCCTTTTTATATATAGGAGTCTAAGGAGTCACAATATAACCCAGCCAACCTAACAATAATAATATAAAGGCACAAAAATAATAATAGAGGAATTCTATGGGGCACAATAATAACAGTATGGGGACAATAGGGGCACAACAATATTAATAAGGGATATAAATACAATAGTAATGGGGTAATAACTAGTATTATAGGGACCTAACAGTAAAAATACCAGTTGGATAAATGACTGTTGGATACAATCCAGTATCGAGAATGTCCTTTGGGAGATCGAAAAGTATCAATTATACAAAGTTCCTCAAAGATGGTTAGAGGAAATTATGTCTTAAACGAGTTGAATATGAAACTAGAAGATTGTGGTGGTGATAGTGGGAATAAGTGGAAGACCAGTGAGACAAATGTGACATGTGAATTGTAATTTGTTATTTTTGTATTAATCTTTATAATGATGTAATGTAAACATTAAAGGGGGGACTTGGAATAATGCTTATATTAGTATATAAGTAGCACTGGGTTGTTGGAGTTTTATTGAGAGATTTTCTCAAAAATATTCTCCTTATTTAAAACTCGTTGGATCTTATGAGCACTATTTATGTGGCTTGTAATTCGGTTTTGTGAAAAATATAAGAATTAATTTGTGAATAATTTGTGCACCATATATGTTCCTCATATTTCTTTATGTCGTTTTAATCAAATCTAAAAATCTAAAATTCTTGATATGTTAGGTTTTCTTGATTAAATGTAGCTTAGAAATAAAAGCAAGAAAATGTAGAGGCAATAAGATTTGGATCTGAGTAACACTTTGATAATACAACCATTTATAAGCTTTGACTCTAGGTAATACCGAGCTGATACATCCACTTAGTGCAAATAAGTATGGTTAGTTGTTAGATATTTTTAGAAAATAGTCCTCTCATTATTACGGGAATTATCACCATTCCAATACCATAAAGTTAATATAGTACCCTATTAAATAGTGCTCAAAGCATGAAGTTCCAATCAAGAATTCAATTTTTTCTTATGGAAATGTGGAGATATACATGGAAAATATGTAATTTAAATCGTTATGAGAACTAAGAACTAAGAAGCGGCGGTAGTGTCAGGTTTAATTGGTTTATAATTATATAAATAAATTTTTTTATATTTTTTTCAGAGAGAAAAAACCATCATAGCTTATATTAAGAGAATATAATGATCTGAATACATAGATATGTTGGAAACAGATTTTCCAAATATACTGAAGAGTATCAGGTATTCCAAATAACTAATTACCAGATACCAAAAATATAATATCCTATCAGTCCAAAAACTTTCAGAATTGTCTTAGACCGATCAGCACATATTAACAGGCCAAAATGAAAAGATTTACAAGATTGAAATGCTTTCAAAAAACAAAACATATCAACAATCCCTGATAAGAGACACATAATTGAGAATCAAGGTCCAAAATCAGCCATTTAGGTCGTGACTTGCCAAAATTCGCAACAGAATAGAGTTCAGAGGCGCCCTTGAATCTTGAAAAATATTAGCATTCCTCCATTTCCACAAGAACCAGCAGACAAGGATAAACAAAGTTCGCAGGGATAAACTCTGCTTGCTCCACCATTTAAAGCCATCCTGAACAGAGGAAAAGACCAGGTAAGGAAAACCAAAAGACAAAGAAAGTTCATACCAGATATGGAGAGATGAAGCACATTGGAAGAACATATGAAAATTTGTCTCAGCTGCATTCTGGCACATGGCGCATCTGCCCGGACCATGCCAACCTTTCTTTTGAAGGACCTCCCAAGTAAGGTTCCTGTTCCTGAAGACCAGCCACGAGAATAAAATCATTTTAAGTGGGCATGCCGCCTTCCATAATTGAGGAGGAAAGAGCAGGTCGGAATTACACGAGAGGCCTGAAGACATTGAAGCATATAAATCCTTTACTCGAATAGGCTGAGAAGATCGCGGAAGAGCCCAGACCAGAGCATCCCTGGAGCCCGAACGATGAATCCCCAAGCCGTTTAGGCTCTGTAAAATAGAGTGCCAAAGGGGACGCATGGAGAGAGGCAAAAGTAAGTCCTCCCCTTCCTTCCATACAGGAGATGAGTGAGACCAAGTTTTAATCAGCTTGTCCCACGTGAAAATACCCTTTGAATGAAGGAAGGAAACCAAGCGAGGAGAGAAAGAGGAATCCAAACCATTAACTATGGATTCCAAACCAATGAGAATGCTTGAGCCCGAGAATATTTTCCATCATAAATTTTCCATGAAAAAAGGCTGAATTTTCCTGAAGCTTAACCAGATAGCAGACCCTTTTTTAATGCCCAAAGATTTCCTTCTATACCAGGACTCCAAACTCCTGCCTTTTAAATATTTCATATTAATAACTTTGCTCCACGGACCCTTACCAAAGATACCTCTATGAAGGGACTTACAAAGAAGGGCTTTCCCGAAAGTCCTCATATCTAAAAGACCCCAGCCCCCCGCCTTCTTCAACTTAGAAATAGAATCCATCTTAACTAAATGAATCTTATTCTGAAAAGCTTTACCTCCCCATAGAAAATTGGCAGCCAATGAGCTCATTTTTTTAATAATAGAAGCGGGAAGGAAATATAGGTGGGCCCAGTAAACCGCCAATTGAGATAGAACTGCCTGCACTAAAATAAATCTGCCAGCTAAAGAAAGAAATCTTGACTCCCATCCAAATTTTTTTTTGTAGAAGCGGTCAATTAACCATTGCCAATCCTTTTTGGAATTACCTTTTGCCTTCAGGTTGAAACCCAAATATTTGAACCCTTCCTTGATCGAAACCGGGTTGATGCCAATCAGTGCAGCTATCCATTGAACAGTATCCATATTTGACTCATTGTGATACAACGAAGATTTGTTCCTATTGATAACTAATCCAGATGCTATCTGAAACTTATCAAGGATTTCATTTAGGCAATACCAGATTGCCCTTCAGAGCATGTCAAAAATGAGGACATCGTCAACAAAGAGATTGTGTGATAGGAAAGTGTCCTTGCAGATCCTGATCGGCCGACATCTTCGTTCTGAAACAACTTTGTTGATCTGTAGGCTGAGAGAGTTCATTACCAAGATGAATAGCAGAGGGGAGAGGGGACAACCCTGACGAAGTCCCCTCTCCGCTAGGAAAAAAGATGATGGAATTCCATTTATAATGACTGAATATCTGACATTTTCCACACACGCCATTATCCAGTTGATGCCTTGTGATCTCAACCCAGTTTTTGCCAGCAAGATTCTTAAGAAGCCCCAGTCGACGCAATCATACGCTTTTTTCAAATCAATCTTTAGGATAGCCGCATCGATATTGTTTGACAACATTGAGAACAAACATTCCTGAGTCATGGCCACAGCATCCAATATGTTCCGGTCTTTTAAAAAAGCGTGTTGATCCCTTGTTATAAAGGAGTTAAGAACTGGCTTCATCCTTTCAGCTATAATTTTTGAAATGATTTTAAACAAAATATTACATAAAGAAATAGGTCTGTAGTCGTGAAAAGAGTCTGATCGATCCTTTTTCGGAATAAGAGCAATCAGCGTGGAAGATAAAGCACTGTGAATACTACCTGACATACGGGAGGCCTCCACCATCCCCAGCAAATCCGCTTTAAACATGTCATAGAAGTGTGAGAAGAATTCGATTGGCCACCCATCTGGCCCGGGACTTTTATCCCTTTTGAAAGCTTTGATAGCAGCTTGGAGCTCCTCTTCCGTTACTGACCTAAAAAAGTTTTCATTTGTTGCCTCATCAAACATCTCTGGCATCAAGTCCACAACCCAGAAGATATCATTAATGTTACCCTGTTGCCTTCTATATTGATTCTGAAAGAACCTTGTTGCTTCTGCAGAGATTTCTTGCTGAGAGTAGAGGAAACCTCCATTGCCATCTTCGATCTTCCAGATAGAGTTTTTCCTTCTTCTGGCATTTGCAAAATTATGAAAATACTTCGAATTCCGGTCCCCTTCCTTGAGCCATATGGCTCTGCTCTTGAGCCTCCATGAGGCCTCTTCCTTTAGCAACAGCATTTGTTTCTTTTTTTCCAGTTTTCTAATATGACTTTTTTGCTCAAAAGTCAGGTAGTCTGGGTTTGCTAGTTTATGTTGTTTATTATTTTTGGAGTAAAAGAATTTTAATCTGAATTTTGGATGTGTTTAATATTTTAGGTGGACATTCTATATTATTAAAGGTCAATTTTAAGGAATAGGTATTGACTTAAATCAATAAAAAACGCATTTATAAGGACATAGGAAATAGGTAGCAAATAAGGTTAAAATAATAATAAATTTAAAAATATTAAATATTATAGTGAAACAAAAGTGAAATGGTAAGAAAATTATAACCAATCTATATCTATTTTAATTCCAAATATATCAATTATCTAGAGGGATCAAATCTCATTTCACTCTAAAAGAGATTTGTATCTCAAGAGATTTGATCCCTCTCCCAAAACTTGGTAGATTTTGGAGTTAAGAGGAATCTATGATGGTTTTATTATTAATTATAATTATAATTATTAATTTTATAAATTTTTATTTTATTTTATTCTTATTTTTAGTTTTATGTAATTTGACTAGGTCAAAATGTCTTAGAGGCTTCCGTGATTCATGATTTAAGCAATAATCCTCCTAAAATTCACATATATATCTTAAAGTTGATGGGTTTGATAATTATCATAGATAATAATCACATTGACAATTATCTTTATTAATTATTTTATTTTATTTTTCATCTAGTCAAAATATAATTTACATGACATTACAACATCTCTACCTACTAGGCCAGAGAACAAACAATTACTTTTAATTTTTTATTGCTTAATTGGCCCATGTGCAAACATTTACACTATTGCAACATCTGCCCCCAACTTTTATGGGTTTAGATTTAATTTTAAAAATATTATGAAATAAAATTAAAATTAAATATTTTGATTTTGAAATGAGTTATGGTTTTTGGTCAAGTGGTATTGATAAGCCATGGTGTTGGTCCATGATCTTGTAACAAAGCTTATTTACAAGTTAATCATATTCATTGTAAAATGGGAGTGAATATCCATGGTCAATAATCTTGTTATTTTGTAAGTATTAAGTTTAATTTTAAAATGTTATAAAAAAAATAAAATAAAATATTTATAAGATATGATTATTTTGAAATGAGTTTTGGTTTTGGGCATGTGGTATTGATGAGACATGGTATTGGCCCATCATATTGTAACAAAGCCTATTGAAAAGTTAATAATATCTATGATAAAATAGCAGTTATTGTAAATATTAAATTTTTATATGGTTATTCATTAAATTTAAAAATGTTACATAATGGTTATTTTAATTTATAAAATGTCATATATATTATGAAAATAAAAAAATAAAAATAAAATCATAATATAAAAAAAATGAATTTAAAAAATATTTATATCTAACAATTACACATATATCCTACTGAGTTGTTGTAGAGTGTTTCTCTCAAAAGAGAACTAAACACAATTTTTTGTTTTTGTTTTTAAAGCATTAAAATATAAAATGATAATACTATAGAAATTATGATAATAACCAATTTAATTATTAATATCAAGGTAAGAGTAATACCAAAGAGTAACTTACAACTCCAATTAATAAAAGGGTTAAAATAATAATAAGAAGTTAAAGCGGTTAAAATAAAATTAACTTTCTTTCTTTTTGAGAATCCAAGGGGCGAGAATCCAAGGGGCGAAAGTGAAAGTATTAAAAAAGTTAAAACAAAATATGAGTAATTTAGATTAAAAATAATTGCAAATTAAGAGACAATGTTAAGAAAAAAGGAAAATTAATTATTCAGGGTTAGAACTGAAGATTATGTAAAATTGAAAATGAGAGAAAGACAATAAAGTTTACAAGTAAGGATTTAAAATTTAGAGAAAAACAAAATCGAATAACTCATCAAATTAGTATTAACATTATTTTTTTAATAATAAAAATAAAATTAATAAAAGAAAAGAAAGAAAATAGTTAATTAAGAGCAAGGGCCCGGCCTGGAGTATGCCGTAAAACTGCTTCTGCTTGGCTAAGAGCTCGTCTTCCTTGGACGTAAGGAAACAGGTTAACGGCCCAAGACCCAGAGTCATCTGGCAGGAGTGAAAGCCTGCTCCCTTACGGACCACCAGCCGGTTATTTCACGTGGCGTGGTTTTCCTTGATAACGGTGATGAGTCAAACCGACATTCGCGGATAGCAGCCAGAGATGGCTGTCCTCACTGTTGGTTTGACACCTGAGTTTGATAGGTTTTGCCACCTTCGGAAAAAAAAAAAAGAGAAAAAAAAAAAAAAGAGCAAGGGCAGATTTGAGAATAAAAAGAACTATTAGAACAGAAAACAAGAAGGAATGAAGATTGAAAAAAGAGAAGGAAAATTATTACAAGAGGCTAGGATGGAGGAGAACTTTCGGTGGCAGGGCAGCTGACGGATGAATAAGATCATGAATATGAAGTTTCCAATGCTAGCTTAATTTGTAATCATCTTTCCATTAATGTTATTTGGATGCTTTTTAGTTTAATGGGCTTCTTGGATAAGGTGGGAAGAAACATAAGTAAAAAACATTGATGCCATAGTAAAAAAACAGAAATCTGGCTGAACAAGGATGGTGATTGTAGATCCTGGAGAACCGTCTGCACGTGAATTGTTCATTGGAGGATCGAAGTTAGAAGGAATGGAGCTGATAAGGACCACGTTGATAATGGCTTCTTTTTCGTCATTGCCATTTGATTCATTATTATAATCTGTTGCAATATACATATTCAGTGGGTTCAATCTTATTACTATATTATCTAAGTTGTAGCTGAATTTTCTCAAAATTAGTTTGATGTTTTCTTGCTCTGCGAAGATCTTGTAATGATCAATTTGTTTATCTCTGATTACCATGTTTAACAACGTTTCTAGTTTACCATGAAGAGTGATGGAATGCAAGAAGTGAAACTGTCTCTTTCTAATTTTTCCCAATCTGGAAACTATTTAAGAGAAATCCACTGATCTTAGACTGAAAAATATTGTCGGTATTCTTTGGCCTCCAACCTTGGAATTTTCTTTTTAAATTTTAATGGATCTCGAAACCATTTAAGTCAGCCTCCACTGATCTAGGAGTCTAAAAAATCGCCTCCAATCTCAGAATTTCATGCTAAATTTTCTGAGATATAGAAACCATTTAAGACAGCCTCCATTGATCTCAGAGTCTGAAAAATATTGTGAGGCACCAAATTCTTTAGCCTCCAGCCTCAAAATTTCCTTCCTGATCTCCAACCGAGCAGCCTCAAAGAAGTTGGTGATGGACTCCCAGCGGAAGAGGCGTTGGTGCCTGGTCGAAGAAGACCTGGCAGCGCCTCCTCGATGAGTCAGCTATCGTTATCTAGGTGCCTTAATGTCCCTGCATAAAACCAATTGGACTACAATTGAGCACTGGAAATAACAAAGACCCGGAAAATAAAGTGGGGGAGTGTAGCTACAGACGAGGACTAGGTTACGACTTGATAGAGAGAGGTTGACATTTAAGGATGATAGAGTTCTAAGGGGCCACCCTGAAACGCAAACAAAAGTGATTATGATGTTAAGTGTAAAGCCAAATCGACTTGAACTGTGCAAAGAATGGTGCCGATTCTCTGACAATCCCAGCAGTCACCGCCACACCGCCATTGTCTTCTAGATCATCTTCTCAATCACATGCAGGATTATAGATCCTACTTCTGCTTCTATATATTTGTAATTTCTCTAACGAAGGAAGGCAAGCCAAGGCCTCTATATATTTGTAATTTCTCTTACCAAAGAAGGCAAGCCAAGGCGGAGGCCTGTTATGTAATGCTAAGTGATTTCTGTCCTCCAGTTATTCAATTATCTTTTCTGTTGTTCGCTGATGTCTCTTGCTGTCTATGATTAAGTATAGAATATGTGAGAAAATTCTATTGTCTTGCTCCATTGTCTGTGATGCTTTTGTCTATTGCGAGAATCATTTAATTTCTCCTGTACTTCTTCTCTAACAACTGGTATCACAGCCAGTGTGTGTTGATGGTATACCTTGGGTTACAGTGTGCTGCGTATTTGCAGGAGGAAACATAGCCCACATTGTCAGCTGTGAGAGCCCGCTATGTGGAGAGATCGTTGTGCACCTGCATTGGCAATGCTGTTTGGAGCAAAGAATTTCTATTGCGAATTTGGTGGTCCGAAAGTGGCTCTGAAAACATTGATGGTTATCAAATTGTATTGGTTGTTGTAGTTCTACCACCCAGAAATATGCACTTGCAGAGGCTAATCGACCAAGGGAATCGGCATATAAAGAAATCGTCTGCCTGTTGTGAAGAGTTTTGTTGAAGTATTCTTCGCCGAGCTGACAGCCCGTTTGAGCTTTCATGTGGAGGATGGTTGTTGTCCTTGGAGTGCGAAACATGGAGTTCTTAAGTGTGGTGGAGTATGAAACGTGGAGTGCGTAAGTGCTTTATGTGGAGTTCGTAATTGTTTTTTTTCACATCAAGCTTCCACGTCAATTTTTTTCTCAAATCAACATATGTATATGTGAAATGTGAAAAGGTTAAAACATTATATATGTTTTTTATATTTAATATGAAACATATATAATTATATGTGGAAATTTTGAAAAGTATATCTTAAAAAGGGGGACAGAAATTTTGAAAAGGATATTTTAAAATGGAGGAAGGTTATTATTATTAAAGTTTAAAAGAGTAATAATTAAAATTTTACTTTTAAATAGAGTTTTTTTTTTTTTTTAGGGCATTAATATTATTGGAAATGGAGGCAGCAGTTACAGATATTGAGAAGTTGAGCGGGGTTAATTTTGCCCTATGTAAATCACAAATAGAAGATATACTAATTTTAAAAGATCAGTATTTGCCGATTGAGGGCGCAACAAAGAAACCCTCATCGATGACAGATGAGGAGTGGAATAAGCTAGATAGAAAGGCGATTGCAACAATTCGTAAATATCTAGCAAAGAATGTGTATTTCAATATGTGCGTTGAAAAGACAGTAGAAGGATTATGGAAGAAGCTCCATGATCTACATGAGAAGAACATGACATCAAAAAAAGTGTTCTTGATGAAGAAGCTTTATAATCTCAAGATGAACAAGGGTGCTTCAGTTGCTGAGCACTTGAATGCATTTAGTATTATTACTAAACAACTTGCCTTTGTTAAAATCATTTTAGATGATGAAATTAGAGCCTTTTTGCTAATGTGTTCTATGCCAGACAGCTGGGAAAATTTAATTGTAGCTATGAGCACTTCAACAACTATAGGGACCTTGAAGTTTGATGATGTCAACAATAGTTTAATGAATGAGGAGTTGTGACGCAAGTCAATTGCGAAAAACCAGGGAGGAGAAGCTCTAGCTCTAGCTGATTGTGGTAGGAGAATGGATCGAAGCTGGCAAGGGCGATCAAGATCGAGAGGTTCATAAAAATCCAGGAGAGGCAGGATCATCTGCTTTCATTGTGGCAAACCCGGGCACATGAAGAAAGAATGTAGATTTTGGAAGAAATGACAAAAGGATCAGAGACCAGCGGGTACAAATCACAAGTCATCCAACACAAATGAAGGTGAGACTACTGTTGTAGCCATAGATGGTGATGTGTTGTTCACTGTTTCAGTAGAGGATGCATGTGTATGTACATCTAGTGGTAGCTTTGATTAGATCCTTGACTCTGGGGCATCTCACCATGTAACCCCATGCAAAGATAGTTTTGTTTAATATAATCATGGTGATTATGGTAGAGTGCATTTAGGGAATAATCATTTTTTCAGTATTGTTGGAGTGGGAGGTGTCCAGATCAAGATGAAAGATGGATAAGATGTATTGTTGAAACAGGTCAGGCATGTACTAGAAATGTGCATGAGTTTGATCTCTATGAGACAACTAGATGATGAAGGCTATTCCACAAGCTTTGGAAAAGGAGGCTGGAAAATTAGCAAAGGAGCATTGGTCATGGCCAAAGGACCCAAGACAGGAACAATATACACATTGAAGGCACTGATATGAAAATCATATTTGGTTGCTGTCAGAAAAGAAAAAAATTCAGCAGATCTATGGAATAAGCGCTTGGGTCACATGAATGAGAATGGATTAAAAATCCATTTTGGTAAAAAATTATTGCCCTATTTGAAATCCCACAATCTTGATATTTGTGAGCATTGTATATATGGTAGACAAAGAAGGGTTTCATTCCTTAGAGGTGGCCATGATAAGAAGAAAAATGTGTTAGAATTGATACACAAAGATGTGTTTGGGCCCATTAACATGAAATCATTAGGAATGGCATCATATTTTGTAACATTTATAGATGATTCATCGAGGAAGGTTTGGGCATATCCTATGAAAAGTAAAAGTGAACTGTTTGGAATATTTCAAAATTTTCATATTGTTTTTGAAAGAGAAACTAACAAATTGCTCAAGTGTTTAAGAACATATAATGGTGGAGAATATTGCTCAAATGCATTCAAAAAATATTGTAACAGGTTTGGTATAAAGCATGAGAAGACTGTGCATGATACTCCTCAACACAATGGTGTCATAGAAAGGATGAATCGCACCATTATGGAAAAGGTGCGAAGTATGTTGTCCAAATCTGGTTTGGAGAAGAATTTTGCACTGAAGGAGTCGAGACCGCATGCTACCTCATAAATATATCTCCAACTACAGCCTTGGATGGCAGTATCCCTGAAGAAGTTTGGACTGGTAAGAAGTTGAATTATTCTCACTTGAAAATCTTTGGATGTGAAGCATTTGTACATATTCCCAAAGAAAATAGAACTAAGCTAGATGATAAATCTATGAAATGCATTTTTTTGGGATATATGGATGAAGAGTTTGGTTATCGTCTAGGGATCTAGTCAAACATAAAATTATTAAAAGCAGGGATGTTATATTTAATGAGTCAGAAATGTTCAAGGGGACTAAAGGCGAGCTGGAGATCAAGAAGGTCATTAACAGGTTTGAAGAGCAGCAGGAAAACATCCCACCAATGCAAGAAAATGAATAGGAAATTCAAGAGCAGGAAGAACAACAAGTGGAACATGATGAACACCAAGAAGAAGGAATCTTGCAACAACCTTTATAGGAGGTTCAACATGATAATGCACCACCACAGTTGGTTCGCAAATCTTCTAGGCCTCATAAGCCTTCACAAGGTATCCTCTTTCATACTATATTTTGTTGACTGATGAAGATGAGCCTAATTGCTTTCAAGAAGCTTGTAAAGTTGAGCATAGTAAAGAATCGAAGAAAGAAATGGAAGAAGAAATGAACTCCTTGCTGGAAAATAAAACTTTGGAGTTGGTAAACCTCCCAAAATGTAGAAAGGCTCTACAAAACAAATGAGTTTACAGAATTAAGCAATAAGGTGATGAAAAGAAGGAGAGGTATAAAGCAATGTTGGTGGTGAAAGGATTTGCCCAAAAAGAAGATATTGAATTCACTGAATTTTTCTCACCTATTGTTAAAATTTCATCCATTAGAGTCATTCTTGGTCTACTTGTTGCTTTAGACCTAGAATGTGAACAGTTATATGTAAAAATCGCTTTCCTTCATTGTCAATTAGAGGAAGAAATTTAGATGGAGCAACCATAAGGCTTCATAGAAAAAGGAAAAGAAGACCTTGTTTGTAGGTTGAAGAAGAGTCTCCATAGATTGAAACATGCACCTCGACAATGGCACAATAAATTTGAGTCATTCATGTTGGAACATGGCTTTCACAGGTTGGAAGCTAACCATTGTGTTTATATCAAGAGGTATGATCAAGGAAAGTATATTATATTATTGTTATATGTGGATGACATGTTGATTGTTGGGCATGATAAGAATACGATTAATAGGTTGAAGAAAGATTTGGGTAGAAAATTTGCAATGAAGGATTTGGGACCAACACAATAGATATTGGGCATGAGGATTATGCGTGATAGGAAAAACAAAAGGTTGTGGCTGTCACAAGAAAAATATGTCAAGAAGGTGCTTGACAGGTTTAAGCTGAGTATTGAATTATGTCATAGTGATCACAAGGAGAAGGAAGAGATGAGAAATATTCCTTACTTCAGTAGTTGGCAGCTTGATATATGCCATGGTATGCACACGAGAAAACATTACATATTCAGTGGGAGTAGTGAGCAGGTTCCTTGCCAATCCAGGAAAAGAACATTAGAAAGCAGTAAAATGGATTTTCAGGTATCTCAAGGGTACTAGTCATTATTCTTTATGTTTTGGTCATAATGAGACTGTGCTTGAAGGATTTATAGATGTAGATATGGCTGGAGATATGAACACCAAAAAGTACACTACAGGTTATTTGTATACATTTGCAGGTGCAGCAGTATCTTGGGTGTCAAGGCTACAAAGAATAGTAGCTCTCTCTACAACAAAAGCAGAGTACATAGCTGCAACAAAAGCTTGTAAAGAGATGTTGTGGATGCAACGATTCCTAGGAGAGATAGGAATAAAGCATGACAAGTATGTGTTATATTTTGATAGTCAGAGTGCCATTCGCTTGGCAAAAAACCAAACATTTTATTCAAAAACCAAGCACATTGACTTAAGGTACCATTAGATCTGACATGTGTTGGAGGAAGAACAATTATCCTTGGAAGAGATCCATACATATAGGAACCCTGCTGATATGCTCACTAAGATTCCACCAAGAAATAAACATCAGTTATGTAGAGGCATGATGGGGCTCGGTGTGACTTGATTTATGACTCTTATTTGGCTTCAAGTGGGAGAATGTTAAGTGTGAAGCCAAATCGACTTGAACTATTGGAATGATGGTGCCAACTCCCTAACAATCTATCGTCCCAGCCGACACTGCCACACCGCCATTATCTTCTAGATCATCATCTGAATCACATGCAAGATTCTAGATCCTTCTTTTGCCTCTATATATTTGTAATTTCTCTCACCAGGGAAGGAAAGCCAAGGCCCAGGCCTATTATGTAATGCTAAGTGATTTACTTTCTCCAATTATTCGTTTATTTTTTATGTTGTTTGCTGTTGTCTATTGCTGTCTGTGATTAAGTATAGAATATGTGAGAAAATTTTGTAATCTTGCTCCATTGTCTATGATGATTTTGTATATTGCCAGAATCATTTAATTTCTCTTGTACTTCTGCTCTAACATATGAAACCCCATGACTTGATGCAAGCGACACACCTTGGTGCAATCTAGCAGATTATATATGCAAACTTTTACGTGAACCTTGATGACACACCTTGGTGCAATCTAGCGGATTATAGATGCAAACTATTATGTGAACCTTGATCCATTCGAGATGACTATAGACCTGAATTTTAAAATGGAATTGAAAGCCAGAGCAAAATCTAAGACATGGAGAACAAACTCAAAAGTAGATTGAAAAAGTGCCCAAGTCCGAAACTCCCCAAGCAAGGACCAGACAGTTAAAAAGGATGCTAGTCAGATCATAACCTTTCACTGAAGTTAGAGAAAGGATGAAGACCAAATCAAACACCGGGCCTGACCCTGTATTATGAAAAAATAAAATGAAGAACATAAATGACTGCAACCATCTAAAGACTAAAGACTCAAATTATGACAACACCGAAATTGAAAGAATTTACATAGAGGGAGCTGGGAGAGCGAAATATATATCTAACTTTGAATTAGCACGAGTGGTGAGGAGAGAGCCCTTTGTCTCGATGGTAACCTAGGATCCACGTATAAACGAGCATCATGTTCCCACACAGAGTAGTTTTCTAAGCTCCTCCACCTCGTGACCTGTGTAGGAGCTTTATATAAACACTGCTCCATGGAAGGGTTGAAAGAGGTAATGAAGGTAGGATAGATAAAGGTGCAGTGGAAAGGCCAAGTGTCCCAGAACAGAGCATGACTCCATAGTTTGAAGCAGGGTCGCATGATGAAATCATAAATGGGGTAAATCCGTCTATCAGGGAGATCCCGGAAGAGAACCAATCTTCCATGAGTTAGGAGCGCCATTATCGTAGGGACAGAAGGAAATACAGTGTGGGAGGAACTTGCTGTGGTGGAGAATGGTATGGGGAGGGGTCGAACATTTAAGAGGTTGAAGAGGTGAGGATGAGGACAATACCAATGATCCATGTCAGATATGCGATATTCATGTAGAGTAATATGGAGGGATATGTGCCATTAACCATCATTTCCAACGGTCATTTCGATGGGATGGAACTCATGGTGAAAGCAAACAGGAGCATTTAATGTTGTGTCTATTTGTGTTCCTACAGGAGATGCAATTCATGGTGGCCAGAAGATCTACATGGAACAATCACCCCAATCGGGGAAAAACTTGTTATCATACACCTTTAATAAACATCCACTTTTAATAAAAACCCTTCGCTAAAAACTAAAAACGGGGAAGTGCCTTCGGAAAACCATGTTTTCCTTACAGTGTGGAATCCATATATATTTTCAAATACATTTAATGCCGAGGTGAATACAATGTCATGCTCGATTAATTATCCCTCTAATTCATAGGAACATCCATAATCCATATTAGAGAGGAATGGAGATACAAAGTTGTTTCATTATGTGAATAAATAAATTATTGATATGATATAAACTATGATCGATGTCATTGAAGATGGGTACCCTTTGAAGAATGTGTAATTCCATTAATACAACTAACAATGATATCTAACTTTACACTATTCTGATGGCACATATATGGGCCATGCGACTGGACTTGGATCTATGCTTTTTGTCATGGTCATAACATAGTTCCTTCTTACGACTCTTTCGATGATTGTATGGTACCACTTTGCCAAAAGAGTTCCCTTCTTATTGCAGTGTTGTTGACTACATTGTTGTTTACTTAATAGAATGAAATTAATTTTTCACTTTTACAAATTTATCATAACATGCTATGATTAATTATTTATAATAAAAAATTATTTTAGTTTTAATTTTAACGATTTATTAATTACTAATATAATTTGAATAATTATTAAATATTTAGTTTAAATTTAAATAAACTCGTATAAATCATTAACATTTAATTCAAATTTTAATCAAATTAATATTAAAATAATAATTATAAGGCTATAAAAAGATCATTTTAAGATTGATAATAGATTATGAGCTTGATTGGTTAGTAATGGTTTTAAGATGTTTTTTCACAAATAATGTTAAGGTCATGTCAATCGAAATATTATTAGCATAGATCCAACTTAAGCACATATCTAACTGAGCCAAGGGGATTAAATTTCTTCAAGTGCCGATTTTTTTTTGAAGTACAAAATAAAATTTGTCATTTTTCATTGTTTAATACATAACTTCAACTTGTAAGTCCAACAAATATTTGCTAGATTTCGACAAAATACCATATACCTAAAAAAGACCAAACTATAAACAATAAAACCACTTCAAACATTTTAATCATTAAAACTTATTATTTTCAACAACTTTATATGATATATACACAAATTTTTGAAAACAATATATACTAGGATTTGCACCAGATGCTGCAAAGAAAACATTGTAAGTTGGTAGCGCATATGGAAGAAGAGCATAGATAAAAAAAAAAATGTCATATGTTAGGTGATCTAACTATAGCCAAATTTGAATGAAAAAATAAATCTTAATGTTAAATGTAATACAATCAAACAATATACTCAAAACAGAGGCATGCGCAACTTCCTTCCCAAGTGCTCAATCCAAGAGCTTACTTTCATTAAAAATTGCATCCCAGACCAGACCTTTCTCTTTCATTGCCTCATGCAGACTGAACCCTTCACCCTCATATGGTAATGGTTCTAGATCAAATTTTTGTGCAAGTATTCTCCAACAATGTTTCCATTTACACACATCTCCATTAGCATAATCAAAGGCCTAGTTCTTTTGATAAGATATATGGCAGTCCAAATCTCTTTTTCTGCAACCAATTATGATTAAGATGCATCCATAAATTATTCCCATGAGATATTGCTCCCTAGGTACTTGAAAGACAACCCCTCATGTTTGCAAATGGCAGTGTAAACACACAGTGTGTCTAAAACATTCATCAAGATCCAAGGAGAGAAGCCAAATATGTGTGTCAGAGAGTGAATGGACCAACTTAATCCTTCTTTATTCTTTGCAACATCAAATACAATATCCTTGAGATTGTAGTAAAAATCAGGCATAGGTAGCATAGTGTAGTAAAAGGGGGCATGGTCTTCCTTTCTTCCACTTCTGAAAAGAACATATGCCACTTACTGATATTCTTTCCTTAATAAAGGGAATTCTGGACTGAAATGGATGGTTTGACAAGGATAAAGGACCATGGACAAGGAGGTTATGCTGAACAGTGCTTTAAAAAGTGGTAGCAAAACTCAGATCTCAAAGACCTCAAAGCCCTTCCTCTAATAGTATCAAGGGGAATATGGAAGGATAGAAATGTTGAAATCTTTGAAAATAGATATATAACTCTTTTTGAATGTGCCTTCCAAAGCCAGTCAATCTTCTCAAACTTCAAATATTTTTCATCAACCCCTACACAAAAATCTAGAACCTGGGGATTGCTTTGATGGATGTAGTCAAGTTACCCCCAAAAAACGGGAGCGAAAGGTGTTATCTGTCTCAAATTCTAGATAACTCTCACTGTATCAGATTTAAAATGGATTTAGGTGAGCATAAAATAACTACACCAAGCTTATTTCCCTAAAAATACCCTTCAAACTAGCAGCCCACAATGGCATTTAAAAAATACAAGTGTTCGGTAACTCATTGTTGTCAGCTAGTGTACTCGAGATCATTTTCTACCAGGTTGGGGCACACATGGCAAATCTGGGCACCTTCAATTACGACAACATTACACAAATCCATGCAACATTAAATTCCAAATAGCATAATGATCTGTAGGTGAGAATGCATCAATAAATAGACTGTAAGGGCACATAAAAAAATATTGTATTCAAGCAGTAAGGACACATGCATGCATGTATGCACTAGCCATAAATGTAATAGGATAATTTTATCATTAGATTTCAGGTTAAAGATAAGGTGCTAAAGTTAGATGAGGCAGTTCTGTTTTATTTTTCACAGTCTTTCTGAATTCATTTTCTATCGATTAGATAGAATGCAGATCCAGATATATAAGTAATATATCTATTTTTATGAATCGTAGGTGTCATTTATAAGAGAGAGTGAGAGTATGGATCTGTAATAGGGTTAGTTTCAGTTCTTACACAAAATCCTTTCTAGCAATTTTTCTAGCAGATTTTTATTCATCAATATTCGAATAGCAATAACAAGGGCTTTTGACATTGATCTATGTGTTCCTATGTATGTATTCCAAATGTGTTTATAGATTATAGTGAGATTTAGATTACAGTTTTGATTCACCTTTAAATTTAGACAGTGTTAGTTTCCATTAGAAGAAGAATTTGTTTACAATGCATTAGTCAAATTCATAATGGTATCAGAGAGGTTTGCTAAAACCTTCTAAAATTCCTTGAATAGATAGTAGGATTCCTACCTATGAAAGGGAGTTGTCACAAGGCTCTAGGGGTCAGATGTTACAATCCATGCTTGAGAAAAGCACAATGAAGTTGTGATCATGTTGTCAAGTTCTTTGTTAGGCTTTTGATCTGTTTTAACTTTTGTTTAGGTGATATTCCAATGTAGCAGTATGGGTATAGTCAATCTCACATACAATGACAAGAAATTGAGAAGAGGTGAAGGGTAAAGAGCTAGTACCCATTGCATTAAATAGGTCCTGTTCTTTTTGGAAAATTTTTGGCTATGACATCTCCTCCAAAACAAACTTCTGATTGGTAGGAGGCTATGGAATGACTTCAAGTAGAAGGAGAGAATACTAGAGACTATTGTAGGTATTAAGGGGGAGTAGAATGTCTCTACCAAACACCCAAATTCTAAAAAAAATTGATAAAAAAACATGCTAGATAACCCTCAAATACTGGATTGTGTAGAATTCAATGGAGTGACATTTATGGAAGAATCTCGTAGATAAAGTATATGAGGATGAGTATTAATGTTTATCTATAATGATATTATAAAATTAATATAAACCCTCTGTTGGCTTCGTGGGGCTTGACCAAGGTTCAACGTTAGTTAGCCAAACAAATCCCTACACTACTGGCCCTTTCGGCATCAGCCCCTGGAGTGCAAACCAAAATCTACTCGAAGAAGTATGGGGGGATGCTAGAACCAAGTTTCCACACCTTGAGATGGTCATGATGTTGGTTTATAACCTCTGCACTCACCTTTGAGCAAGTGCGAAGCCTTAGGGTTTTGTTATTCTACCCTTTATTCCGCCCTTCAACAGCTATGTGAAGATGTACGATTGACCTCTGCACAACCTTAACCCATGGTCCAGGTAATTTCTCGCAGCTATGACAATGTATTGTATAGGGTCCCAAGTTACCTCAAGTGTTTACTTAACTTACTAATCAATCACAGTTAGCGCCGCATAAACTGATATCCTTACTTGCATTCAATTAACTAATACAATCACATATATTCACGCGTCACATGAACATTGTAAATTAAATCCAAAACACAATATAATCAGATGCATTAACAAGAACTAATTACACAGTAATTGCAAAATACTTCTCTTTATTGAGATCTTTGAGTTAATACATACTCTATCCTCCCTACGCACACAGCTGCAAGGCTTCACACACTCAGCTGCAAACATCCACCCTAGGCCTCTATGCACTCAACTACAGAGCCTCTACCTATGCTAAGACCCGAGAACACTTAGACTTCTCTACCAAGACTCCAATTCTTAACTCCTCACTTCACTCTTCACTACTTAGAGCTTACTTATCTAGCTCCTTTTTTATACAATCCCATGGTCCGTGGACCATGAGTGGATCTTTACAGCCAACTTTACACTTTACAAAATAAGGGCAGACAACCCTTTATGACTCTTGACACCTTCACGCTTCGCAACCACAAAACGTGGAAACTTTACTTTATTACAAAATTGTCCCAAAACATCGGCTTTTAGCCCCAAAACTGTCCTTGGGGGAACCCATTCCCAACAGGCTCCCAACACAAACATGGTGACTCAGCCTCGAGTCACTTTGTAGGCATGGAGATCTTGGCCCAAAACCTCCTAGTTCGACCTATATGATGGAAACCTCGGTGGCGCACTGTGCGGCTGCCTACTTCACTTCTTCAACCAACTACTCTATCACTTGTCCTCAATTGTCATTCTGAAGGTTCTGCTAAGTTTCTTGAAGATTAGCAAGCTTGCCTTCAATGGAGGCCATGACTGAATAAGCTTCGTCCAACTAGGGCTTCAAGCACGCCTTTAGCACTACCTCTTTGTGTTGTGCTGCATCGAACTATTCCTTCAATGTTTTGGCCTCCTACAGCTTTTCCAGTCTCTATGTAAGAGTGACGGTGCTTGTTGTACCTTTTACTTCATCATAGCATTGTTGTAGTTCTTGTGCCTCTGTCTCCAACCGTTGTACATTGGGATCCTCCTGCAAGCTTGTCAGGACCTCGAACGACTATTCAAACAACCATGTACAGTCTGCTACTATGTTGTCTATCACTGATATTGCCTCTGTGACAGCGGTTGCACGCTTCTCCTTTACTTCTGATTGAGTTGAAGATTTGGACTTCAACTACAAATTTGCAATCTGTAGGTTCAGCTCCAGCTGAACCTTAGCCAACTCTGTGCGAGTGTTGCGCACCCTTGTAGCAAGCTTGTAGACCTATTCATCTGCCTCCCCATCCTCAAGAATGGCCAATTCAAGGACCATTCCGTAGGCTTCCCTCACAGCCTTAATCATATGCATATTTGTGTTAGTAAGTTCCACCATGGAAGTGAGGGCCCAGTGTCTCACTGCAGGGCCATCTGTTCATTATTAATCTTCTGCTCACTAACTACCTGCAAAGCGCGACATTCACAAGACCTCAGCTCCGCGATCAGTCCATCTTGCAGTAGGTGGAGCATATCGCCAGGGAGCGCTACAAAGTTCAACCCCACTCCCTTGAGGGCGTTGACATCGGGCCTGTCAACTTTATTTTCTATGGTCAGTGCTCCATCTGGCAACACTATCGCTCGGGATTCCTTCACACGTAGCATCTCGACAGCTTCTGAAGTACCGATAGCAAGGCTTGTGGACACCATGCCAGCCTGTGATGCGTGGATCTACAGCCCATGTAGACCCATCTAGATGGCCCACAATAGTTGTTTTTGATGCTGCTCGAACTGCTACAAGACCTCCGCAGTGACATCCTGCACCTTGTCTCCAATGTCATTCAAATCTCCCTTTGTGAGGATGATTGGGTCCAGCGACGCCTTACTGACTTTGGATTTATTCTGCAGCCCCACTTTTTCTTATTCTCTTGGAAATTTGATGTGGTATGATGCCATATGTGGGTCTGCTCCATGCTGCTCTATTTTCTCGTCTGTTTCTTCCTCTGTTTCGGGTGAAGGCGACCTCACACCTTTGTCAGAGCCACACTCTGTTTTGCCTGTCTGCTTTTCCACCTGCTGGGTGGTATCACACTCTGCCTAGGCCTTGTTAACAACCTCCTTCTTCCTCTTCTCGTCCAGACAGGCCATCTTGAGCTTGGCCTCCTCCTTTTTGCGTTGCGCAGTGGACTTGCTCGACTTCATCGCTAAGTTGAGGCAGTGTGCCACTCTGCTGGCCATTGATAAAGAACTGCATCAATCGTATCGTCTGTTGCCAAGTAAGGCAAGTCATACCACATCTTCTGAGGGTCCTTCCATGCCCTGATTGATATGCGCTGAAATTCTGCCTTGAACTCCACGTACTCCTGCAGTTTGGCAAACACAATAGGTGATAATCGCAGTTTGCAATTGATAGCCATGCATATGTTCATTTCCATCAAGATCCAGAAGATATTGCTATCCTTGATGCGTTAAACATCCTTGGTCGCCTAGAGCGAAGCGTACTTCGCTGCTTCTGGTAGCTCTAGTGCCACCGAGGCGAATTGACTGTCTTCCGACAGCTCCCTGGCTACCAGCACAATGGACAGCAAGAGCCACACATAGTGGAAGGCCTTGTTGAGCTCATGTGTCTCACAGAAATTTGCAAGGAACTCATCACAGAGATAGCGCGCCCAATTGAACTAGACTCCTTCGGCACATTGGGCTACAAGAGCAACGACTGGTGTCGGCACTTCATCTGTGCGACACTTCCTCATAACCTTTCCTGCCAAAATCTACATGGCCACCTTGACTGCAGGATCATATATACTCGAGATGGCATAGCCTCGTAGCTTCTTCATGAGCTTGAATTTCTCCTTCATGGCCTCCGCGAGGGCCTTCTCGCCACCTTTTCCGCCAAACATCATGGCCATATTTTCCCCTGTGTAGGGAAGCCATGTGATCCTATGGATAGCCATGTCGTTGATGGGTATTGGCTCCTCCAGCCACAGACATGCATCGTGCACCATGCAAGGCAATTTCTTGATGAACAATACTATTATGGGGGTGCGATTATAGTGCAGCACCCACAACAGGTTGAAGAGACCTACCTTGTCTACTCCCCTGAGCTAGTTCTGCGGTTCCAATGCAGTTATGTTGGTGGTTGTGCGAAAAACGCGGTGCATGAGTTTTTTTGTCGCCAAGTGCAGGAACTTTTCATGGTCAACTAAGTCCCAATCTTCCAGTTTCAATAGAGGAACCCACCCCAAGCATGTTCCTTCAAAGACAATCTCGTCTGGTAGCAGAGGTGTGTGCAAGGCGACCTTGATTTCATCAATGTCCTTTGGAACCTTGGTCTTTCCCTTGTGTGGAGGGACATATTCGGGCAACTTAGTCATAGGGTCAAAACCCTTGACTTCAACATCCTCCACTTCCACCCCCAAATCCTCATCATCCATCGGGATGTCCTCAATTTCTTCCTCCTCCAACTCCCAGTTAATGGCTTTGCCCTTTTCCTGTGTGGATGGCTTGTCCTTCTGTGGGTTTCTTCTAAGCGATGTGCACACCGGTGTCAGGGTAGGCTTTGGTCTAGGTGTCCATGGTGACTTGGGGACTTCAACTAGTACCTCTTCAACCTCTAGAGCAGCTCCCTCTGCCTCCCTAACAACTTCTGGCATAGCCCCCTCGGATATCACTTCTTCGGCATCCATAGCCTTGAATCCGAGGATAAAATCATGAATCAAATTATGGTTGGACTCTAGAAACTGATCAAACACGGGGCAATCAAGAAATTATTTGAAGAATGAGCAGGTCATACACATGTGAGAGCTCACCAACTCAATGTTCAAAATGCCAAGTGTTTTTTGTCGGGCCTCCACCTGTAATTTATAGGCCATTTTGAATTCAAATCCGACCGTTCCCCCCACATTCGGTTCTTTATTGCTAGATTGGCAGCAGATTTCCAAGGATCTTGCCCATAAATTTTGTCTTAAACGCCTGCCACCCGCTCCATTTGGGCACATTCTTTCCATCAAATGATGAACAATGACTTTAATGATCACTTTCTGGCTGACCTACATGATTTTCCCCTAGGTAACGCACCTCTTCGCGCTGTCGCGAACCCTGTGACATTTCCTCGTTCCTCATGTTAGCCTCCTGCTGCAGCAGGTTAATCATCTTTCATGATCGACATTTTTACATGCCAAATATGTCATACTTTGCTTGCTGCAATGCTCCATATTTGCTACAGATGGCCAGAGAAGTATCCATGAGAGTGTGCTAGTCTAAATGCCACTGCTGTGTATCATTTTTGATGAGTTAATCCATTTTGATCAATTTCCAAGTATGGGAAGGCCAAACAGCTTAATCTTGGCTTCCCTGGGTTTCAATTTCATGTTGTAGAATATAGAGAATGAACATCTGTCCAAACAGCTTAATCTTGGCAGATTTGTAGTTAGGTAGAGAAACAAGGGTGCTCAACAGCTTAATCTGAGCCCCTGGCTGAAATAAGTGTAGAAGTAGATAGGAGCACAAGCAACAAGAAAGAACAAAAAGCTGGGTATGCTAGTTCAAGTGCACCCAAACCAAAAAGAAGAGAAAATGCTAGGTGAGTAGGTCGGGTAGGTAGCTTTGTGGTTGCAGAATCATGGCTTGTGATCCATTTCATATTGTCAAGTGTTATATCTATCATATCACAAGTTGAAGGCAGTTATTTAGTTGAAGGACTTCAAGAAATGCATGTCTTACTTCCCCTTCTTCCTCTTTCCCCAAATCACTCATTAACTTCCCCTAAAATAGGTCAAGATCTGCTTGATACCTCTTAATTTCATCATTCTCCATATCATTTGCCTTGGTGAAGATCTGCTTCACTAAAGGAATGTTCACACTTCTTCTATCAGTCATTTTCCCCCATTGATAGCCTAAGACATCGTTCTTAGTGCTTTTTCTCATCATTATCATATTAACTACTAACTTTATTATATAACTCCCCTATATACTTATCCCTTCCCCTGGTTGAAAAATAACCATATATACCCTCGGGAATTGCTAAGTTTATCTGAAACTCAGCAAGAACCCTCATTGACCCCTCTAACCATCTTCCAAATGCATAAGGACTCATTCCTTTGCATAGTTTCCCTTCACATGTATAAAAATCATCTCTTTGGCCTTGGTTTGCCTTTATAAGGCATGAAACCCTCTTTGGTCACTAAACCCTCTCAAAACACATCACATTCCTCCTAAATGCCTTTGGACTCCTTCCAAGGCATGAAAGTTGCCAAAAACCATGCAAAAATCATTAAAAACCTTCTACAAATGAAAAAATCCTCCCTTTTTGGCCATCGGACCCCTTCCGATGCCTTAGAATCCATCCGAAACACCAAAGGCTACCCCTCCGAATTCATTTTTCCTTTGCATTTTAATAAAATGCATGCTCCGATGAGAAAAGGATCTATTTGGTCCCCCTCCGATGCGATATCGCTATCGGGAGGGGGAAGTGGCATATAACAAGCATATTTGGAAACCCTCTGAAGACATGTGCCCCCCCTCTGACGCGATATCGCTGCCGGAGGTTGGGTGATATAATGTGTTAACTCTATGTTGCATTGCCGAAAGCCCGGGCCGGACCCGATTTCAAAAATAATAAAGGGCTTGCAAAGGATTTCGGGTCCGCCATATTTCGGCGATTCTATGTGTGCTGCCCCCCGGTCCCTCCGACTGCCGATCCGCCGGCGAATCCAGGACCGTTGGATCGGGCCCCAGATCTGACGGCCCAGATCTTGTCCCGCGGCCCCCCACTTCACATCGCCCCATATATATTGCTCCGATTTGAAGGAGCCGATGAGTTATCAAATGCAGTGTTAAGGGTTTTCGGGTCCGCGGACCCATTCCACTGTTAAAACCACCGATTTGGGTCCTGCCGATGGGTCGGACCCGAAATAAAATAAAGAGGACCTGTATAACTTATCGGGTCCGATGGGTTTCAACGTTTCTATGTGGCAACCCCATGACCCCACCGATAGCGAATTTTCGAGTTAATCTCAGTCGTCCGTTAAGTCCCAGAGATCAACGGCCCATATTTAATCGCATCACTCCTATATGGCTTCGACCAGCGGAGCCGAAAAGTAATAAAGTGCAGCATATAGTATATCGGGTCCGCTCACGCATTTTTACCAAATCCGCCGATATGAAAGTTCCGATGGGCCGGACCCGATCTCCATAAAGAAAGAGCCTATAAGCATTTCGGGTCCGCCAGGTTCATCACTATTCGGGGGTTTTATGTGTTGGGACCAATGGTCCGCCCCGATGCGATTTAGCGCTAGCCATTGGATCGGCCCACGCCGGATCCAACGGCCATGATTTAATTCAATGAACAGTGTCGCTATTGGGCCGTTTTTTCAATGAAAATTCATGTTTTTATGGCATTCCGCCTGTTTGTAATAAAAGGGCCATTTAAATGTTTTCTGTGCGGCGCCTGTGCCCGCCCAGGTATAAAGGAAATGATGGTTTCCTTAACCATTTTGATATCGCTCCAAGCCCGATTTTGCTCCAGGGGGCCAGTCTTGGCCTAGGCACAGTTGGCAACACTTTTTCCTCCTGTTTGCACCATTTTTCAAAAAGTTTAAGGCTCGTTTTGATCGGACAGAGTGCCGATAGCATTCCAAAGGCCACGGGAACCTTTGCAGTAGTTAAATTTGCATTAAAAGGCAGAAAAGGGGTGATTTGGCAGCATAAAGTGTATCAGAGGAAAGAGAAGGCTCAAGTGCATGTCAAAGAGTATCAGGAAAGCGGCAGAGAGTATCAGTATTGCGGTTCAAAGCAGATGAATTCAAAATGGCCCCAGCAGATCTAGCAAGCCGTCATTGAGCCGTATAGCTCACCAACTCACAGATTTTGGCCATTTAAGGCAACAGGACCACTTGAAGGCAGATTAAAGGATTTCAACGCAGATTTATGACAAGTACAATGGTCCCAGTCGCATTTTGGAGCAGCGCTGCTTCCTTAATTACGCAGTTATCACACAGAGGACAACGCGTGGCTCAAAGCACTCTTTCAGTCCATTTTTGAAGCTACAGGACCCTGTGCAGCCCTAAAGAGCCATTTTGATAAGGCTGCTCCCTCATGCGCAGCCGTTTTAAGTTATTTCATGCATTTATTTCCAGCATAGATTAGGATCAATGACATTAACTGCACAGATCTTTTTTGATCTATTTTGATAGATATTTTGTAGACATTTCCTCTATATATACCACCCTCTGCACTATTTTAAGGGTTGGTTGGTTGTATGACTCCTCTAGAGACTCGCTCTGTGTCTGATATGATTTCTTTAATCAAATACTGCTTAAAGCTTGGAGGATGGACTGTTTGAAGTGTTTTTAATGGTTGAAGAGTGAATGGTGGAATTCATGTGCTGCTATATGGATGAATAAGTGTTTCTCACCTCTGTTATTTCAATTTCATACATGCTCAAGACACAGAACAAAAGATTGGTTTAGAATTTTCTTAGCTGCACTCTATGCTCAATTTCTGTGGCTTCTTAATGTTTTCCTCTCGATTTAGGCATAAATAGGAATTCCTTTATGGCTCATGTTTCATCTATTTCACATATGAATGATTGTTGTTTAAGAATTCTTAGCTTCTCCTAGATAAGAGCTCATTCATCTTCCCTCTGTTAAGCTGAGTGAGAGATTCTTTGTTGCCTCTCATTCCTTAGCCCTCATTCTATCCTTTTAAAACTTAAGTGTTGTTTCATGAGCAGCTACCTTGCTCCTCATTCCTCTTGTGACCAAGAAAACGCACCAGAAGTCCTACTCCATGACTCCATGCCTAATGGTTTGAAACTTACCACACAGTGCATTGCCTCTCTACTTGAAAGCATCCTCCTTCCCACCAAACATAGACAAAACCACTTTAAACTCATTAGCTAGCCTAATATCATCTTCAACAAAGATAAATCATAAAGAGAGAGCCCTCTCTAACTGCAGGCAGGCTAGGACCTGCAGTCCAAAGATTGGTTTGTGGTTACCTCGGTCGTATCCCTTTAAGGAGCTTTAGGGACAACCTGAGTGTTAACATAATGGTGACTCCACTGGGGAACATCCTCAGATAATTTCACAAATCAAGTTGGAAAGCTCCACTGGGAAATAACCTGACCTTCAAAAGTTTCTTTCTAACCCATACATTCTTAGAAAATCCCCAAAAAACAAGCCAAAAGCTGGCTCCCAGTAAGAATTCACGTTATACAAGGTCAAATCCAAACCCAAATCCTACAGCTGCCTTTGAAAATCTGAATTTGATCCAAAGAAACCTCAAGAAATTAGAGCTAAAGGAGGATTTTTCTTATTCTACTCCTGTGATAGTTCAGCCAAACTGTGGCCCAACCCCTGCCAAAGTTTTATTTCGTTCAACCCCTAGTTCCCCTTGTTCATCATCCACATCTCAAAGCACTCCTTCCACACCTCCATTCACTGCACATACTACCACTACTACTCCTATTATCCCAGTTGTTCCTATTGTCCCTCTTATCCCTGTGAATATGGCTAACAGATATGGACCTTTGCAATTACCTGCTAATCCTGGAGCTATGCCTCAGGATTACCAAACTAAAATCACATATTTTTATGGCACAAGTGCCTGCACAGCCCTTCAACATACAAAGAAAATGCAGGATTACTTTGAAAGCTATGAGATTGATGATGATAGTGTGAGAATGAAGATTTTTGTCCAAAGTTTGACATGCGATGTCAGGACTTGGTTTAGAGCACTCCCAGCTAATTCCATAGTAGACCCAAAAGCCTTATACCAGTCATTTATCAACAGATGGGAGAAAATGAAAGACCCCTTGAACATACTAGCTGAATATGATACAATCAAAAGAGGTCCACCAGAAACAGTCTTGGACTATTGTGCAAGGTTCAATAGTGTTTATAATGCTATCCAACAAAACTTAAGGCCCCCACCTGACCTTGCCTTATATAAATTCCCTGATGGATTCGACCTAGATATGGCCTACCAGTTAAAAGAAAGAGCCCCTAATAGCCTTGAAGACATGCAAAACGTCGTTGTCACTGTGGAGGCAAATTTAATTGCAAAAAGAAACAGAGCTAGAACTGAGAGAAGAACCACCTTCAAGGAAGAGCCCTCAGCCTTAGATCAAAATCTAGATTCTATTATCAATGGCATGCACAGGCTGGGAGACAGAGTAGAGAGCGTTGAGAGGAAATCATCATGGGACGGGCAGCAAGCTAACACTGTCAGGAACCCGAATTTTAGGAAAAATCAAAATCGAAACGCTGGTAGGTCTAGCCCAGACCATGATATAAGACCTCCTTTTCAAGAAAACTATACAGAAGCATCCACTTCTAATGAACCCATAGAAGACACTCACATGAACTTGGTGGATTTGAAGGGTGAGCAACAAATTTTCCTAACTCAAGAAGATCAAGATGACCATGAGATAAATCAATTTCAAACTAACTCTGGTGAGTCTTTTGACTTCAAACAAGGTTATGATTCAGCTATTTATGAAGTCCACAAACAGTATAAGCTGAGGACAAGAACCATAGATGTGCCTGAAAGAGTTAAACCAAAGGAGGGCAAACAGCCCAACCAGATTAGAGGCAAGGCTATTATAACAGAAACAGCTGATATAACTATCCCAAACCCGCACCAAGCGACTGTAGAGGGCATAACAGACATACAGCCTTCTATTGATCAGCCTCTGCCACCTTCTCCCTTGAAAGAGAACTTGAACAACACTCCTAAAAGCCTTCTCAAAATAGAAATACCGCAAGGTATCACTCACCATAACACTGATAATCAAGAGGAAAATGAAGAAAATACACTTGAAAAGGGGAAATCTGCTATTATCAACACAAAGACTCCATTGGAGAAACCATTCAACTTAGAAGCAGAAATAAGAAAACTTAAGATTTCCATCCCCTTATCTAAACTTGCAAAGCATGATGTGTATAGGCAACAAATCCAAAGATCACTGCAAATGCCAGAGAAAAGGGATGATGTGAATGTTTTAGATGATACACCTGAGTTGCTTTTTGGTCCAGAAGTTGATGGCAAATGAGCACATGGAGTTGTTCTACCCTTTTATGTCAGTCTGCACATACATGATAAAGTTTTACATAATGCAATGTTTGACTCAGGTGCCTCACACAACCTTATGCCCAAAGATGTAATGGAGAAGCTAAACCTTGATGTAATAAGACCCTACAAAGATCTATTCTCCTTTGACTCAAGTCAGGTCAAATGATTAGACCTCATCAATGACTTGTGTGTCTCCTTAGTCCAATTTCCCAACAAGACAATCCTAAAGGACGTGGTGGTTGCTAACATTCCACCAAAGTATGGCATGCTGTTGTCAAGATCTTGGGGGTCAAAACTCCAAGGATCTCTCCAATTAGACCTCTCCTATGCCACTATTTCAGTCTTTGGGCAACCAAAGAGACTGTATAGAGAAACACTGATGAAGTATGTGGTAAGTAGTGAGGAAAAGCCCTAGAATTTCCCTATCTATTCAATCCATTCTGATATGGATTCTTTTATTTTGTTTAATGATGAAACAAGTCCTCCAACTGATGATAAGCCTATGGCTTTAGTACCACAAGCGCACATCAATGAAGAATCGGTTGCACATACCCATGAGACTGTTACAACAGCCAATGCAACCAGCACACAAGAAAAACCTCCAAAAACACAAGACTCGGGTCTGCCCAATCCTAAAATGACTGAAACTATTAATACTAACCACAAGTAAGAAATCACATGGTATTTAGAGTTTGATGGCTATGTTAACAAGTTAGGACCAGGGGCAGGAATATGGATTCACAATACACATAACAACCATGCAGAGGGTCATGCTTATAGACTGAATTTCAAATGCACCAACAACATGGCTGAGTATGAGGCACTCCTCTTAGGCCTTAAGCTGCTCAAAGCTTTAGGAGCTGCCAAAGTTTCCATTCTAGGTGACTCAGACCTAGTAATCCAACAAATGAAAGGAAACTTTGTTACCAATGATAGAAGGCTACGAGCTTATAGGACTGTTGCCACTGCAATACTTGATACATTCACTGAATCCAAGCTTGCCAAGATTTCAAGAAATCATAACATTAATGCTTACAGCCTAGCCACTTTCGCTAGTACATGCAAGCTTCCCTTTGAGCCAAATCACCATTTCACTGCTGAAATAAAACATAGGCCTGCTGTCCCAAATAACATTAAAGACTGGCAAGTGTTCGAGGATGATGCTCAAATAAACAATTTTCTTCCCTTACAGCATGGATTTGCAGGCCTAAACATTGATGAGGATACCATGGAGGACCCAGAACAACAAGCAATAAACCAAATCCAGCAAACTGTAACAGCTGAAACAGCTAGAAAATTGCTACAGCCAACCATCTTTGACAATGCAAACATTGAAGAGCTGAAACAAATGCATTTGGAGGAAATAGATAAAACAGAGGCTGAGATTATTGATGTAAAGGACAATTTTCTCCCGGTTGGCCTCACTCCACTAGAAGACATGTTTGATGCAAATGATGTGCCCAAAAAGCCAAAAATGCAGCCTATAAACACTGCCATAGAAGAATACAACATTGGAACAACAGAGAAGCCCAAAATGATCAAACTACCTAAATCTTTGCCTCCTGATCAAAAACCAAAGTATGTGGATTTGTTCAAAGAATTCCAAGATGTCTTTGCTTGGTGTTATGAGGACTTGAAGTCCTATGATACCTCAGTAATCCAACACACCATTCCCTTAAAACCAAATCAAAAGCCTTTCAAACAAAAACTTAGAAGAATCAACCCCGTGCTCTTTCCCTTGGTTGAGAAAGAGGTAAAGAGGATGTATGAGGCAGGAATCATAGCACCAATCAGATTTTCCGAATGGGTGTCAAACTTAGTTCCCGCAAGAAAGAAAACAAATGAGATCAGACTTTGTGTAGATCTCAGAAATCTAAATCAAGTCTCCCTAAAGGACCACTATCCTTTGCCCAAAATGGATCACATTCTACAGAGAGTAGTGGGGTCATCACAAATTTCCCTGCTCAATGGCTTTTCAGGTTTCAACCAGATACTTGTTCACCCAGATGACCAAGACAAGACAGCATTTACGACACCGTGGGGAACATTCAAGTATGTTAAAATGCCTTTCGGCCTAAAGAACGCTGGTGCCACCTTTCAAAGGGAAATGGACATTGCATTCACCAACGAAATCCATGATTTCCTAGTTGTCTACCTTGATGACTTAACCCCTTTCTCCAAATCTGATAAAGAGCACCTCAAACACCTAAGGAAAATATTCATCACATGTAGGAAATATGGCATTTCCTTGAATCCCAAGAAGTCTCTCTTTGGCCTTGAAGAAGGCAAATTACTTGGACATATCATCTCAAAGGATGGTATTAGAGTTGATTTGGAAAGGATCCAAGCCATATTGCAAATCCCATATCCCAGAAATATAAAAGAATTGCAAGCATTCCTTGGGAAAATCAATTTCCTGAGGTTTATTCCAAACTTGGCTGAGCTAATAAGAATGCTAAACAACATGCTCAAGAAAGACGCCAAGGTAAAGTGGTCTCTAGAGGCCAAGCAAGCATTTGAGGATATTAAATCAGCCTTAACTCAAGCCCCAGTCCTCACAAGTCCAAAATTTGATAGGGACTTTATCATATTTTCATTTGCATATGAGAATACTATAGCTGTTGTCCTTTTGCAAAAGGATGATCAAGGAACTGAAAAGCCAATTGCATTTTTCAGCTGAGCCTTAAGAGATGCACCCCTGAAATACCCAATCATGGAGAAGCAAGCCTATGCCCTTGTTAAAGCAATCAAGGAATTCCGAATTTATATTTTATATTCACATGTGATTGCTTATGTGCCAAATGCTATTGTAAAAGACATATTAACCCAAGAGGGGTTAGAAGGCAAAAGAGGCAAGTGGATTTCTAACATTCTTGAGTATGACATAGAGATAAAACCAACCAAGCTGATAAAGGGACAAGGTTTAGCTAAACTGATGTCCGAAACAAACTTTCAAGCCTTAGACATCAACCAACTGGACAATGAACAGGAGTTGGCGACTCCACAGATCAGTGACACCTTTCTGCAATCTCCATGGTATGCTGATATATGCTTTGTATTGTTAAACCTGTTTGCTCCCCTAGGATTGTCCAGGACCAAGAAGAGATTTTTAAGTATGAAGGCTTTGAAATTTTGTGTCTTAGATGGTGCATTATTTTGGAAAAATCACGAAGGTATATTGCTTAACTGCTTGATTGTGAATGAAACCAACAATGTCATGAAAGAATTCCATGCAGGGGACTGTGGAGGACATCTATACTGGAAGTCCACTGCTGATAAAATTCTAAGGGCTGGTTTCTATTGGCCCACTTTGTTTGCAGATATAAAGAAGTTTGGCACCTCATGCCACAATTGCCAAATCTTTGAGGGCAAGAGAAAGCTGCTCCCTTTGCCTCTTAAACCCATCTCAACCTAGAAGCCTTTTCAACAATGGGGTCTTGACTTCATTGGAGAAATCCATCCCTCTTCCTCAGGCCAGCATAAGTGGATCTTAACAGCCACCGATTATTTCACTAAGTGGATTGAGGCCATCCCATGTAGGCAAGCCAATGACACCATTATTATCCAATTCCTCGAGTGCAATATCCTTTCTAGATTTGGCTGCCCTGAGAAGATCATCACTGACAATGCCGTTGCTTTCAAATCCAAAAAGATGATCAATTTTTGCCATAAATTCCATATCACTTTAGGCCATTCCACAACCTATTACCCTCAGGGTAATGGCTTAGCCGAGTCATCCAACAAAAGCCTGATCAGTATTATCAAGAAGACCTTAGAAGAAAACAAGAAGAACTGGCATAAAAAGCTCACCAATGCCCTATGGGCAGATAGACTTTCAATAAAGAGATCCATTGGAATGAGCCCTTATGAGCTAGTATATGGCATGGAAGCCAGATTTCTGTCTTCTTTAGGCATTCCTGTTGTCAAGCTGCTGCAGGAGGTTCAAGCTGAACCAAATGATATTCAACGAAGGATCAATCAGACCATTCATCTTCAGCAAACCAGAGAGTAGGTGTATGACAGAGCTCAAATGTTACAAGAAAGGCTAAAGAAGGCATTTGACCAGAGGGCTAAAGCTGAGGATTTCTTTATTGGCGACAAGGTTCTAAAGTGGGACTCACGAAGAGAAGACAAGGGAAAGCATGCAAAGTTTGACTTTCTGTGGAAAGGCCCATTTGTCATCAATGCTATGCAAGGCAATAACACATATTTTCTCAAAACTCTAGATGCCTGCGCAGCTGAAGAGGGCCCTGTGAATGGCCGCATGCTTAAACATTACCTTGATCCATGTATTTGAGAGATAACGCAGCTCTGTATATATATGTACATACATGTTTGTAGATATCAGCGATTGGTTTTTAATTTTTATAGCAGTTTGGTTGTTAGAAGAGCGCAGCAAAGTTTGAAGGCACAAGCCCACATAAGTCATCCATTTCAAAGCTCTGTCTTCATGTTAGTCTCAGCAAGAAGCGCAGTGCAATTTTGAGGGAAAAGAAACAAAAAGTGTAGCATTACAGCTCTCTGTTCTTTGGAATATTTCAAAGAAAATATTCAGTTTTGATACCTGTGCGCAAATAAGAGATAGATGGCTTCCCAAAGCAGAGTTCAACGTTGTTCTGAACATTCGGTGTCAAAAGGGTATCGCTGTTATTTATAACAGCAAGTTCTATTAAAAATGCTGCATTCAGGCTTCCAGTTCTTCAGTCAGTAGTATCAAAATAGAGGAGTTTTTGTTAGCGTTACATCTACAGCCTGTTCAAAGACAAGAAAAGAAGAGCTCCAGTTTTGTTCCCTTTTTGTGTTTATTTTACAAGGCAGTTCTCAAGCAAAAGTGTATGCAATATCAAGCACGCAGAAGAAAGTAGGCGATGCTTTATTTTTCACAGTGTTTCAGTTAAGGAGGAGTGCTGCATTCAGAAGTTAAAGTTCTAGTCATTCAGCAGTTAGCACAGAAGAAATTTTCAATTAACAGCAACTACAGAGGATCAAGGCATTCTGACCTGCTGTTCTTGGCTTGTCACAAGGAAAAGCCATCCCCAAGTGGAGCCACTGTTAGCCTCCTGCTGCAGCAGGTTAATCATCTTTCATGATCGACATTTTTACATGCCAAATATGTCATACTTTGCTTGCTGCAATGCTCCATATTTGCTACAGATGGCCAGAGAAGTATCCATGAGAGTGTGCTACTCTAAATGCCATTGCTGTGTATCATTTTTGATGAGTTAATCCATCTTGATCAATTTTCAAGTATGGGAAGGCCAAACAGCTTAATCTTGGCTTCCCTGGGTTTCAATTTCATGTTGTAGAATATAGAGAATGAACATCTGTCCAAACAGCTTAATCTTGGCAGATTTGTAGTTAGGTAGAGAAACAAGGGTGCTCAACAGCTTAATTTGAGCCCCTGGCTGAAATAAGTGTAGAAGTAGATAGGAGCACAAGCAACAAGAAAGAACAAAAAGTTGGGTATGCTAGTTCAAGTGCACCCAAACCAAAAAGAAGAGAAAATGCTAGGTGAGTAGGTCGGGTAGGTAGCTTTGTGGTTGCAGAATCATGGCTTGTGATCCATTTCATATTGTCAAGTGTTATATCTATCATATCACAAGTTGAAGGCAGTTGTTCAGTTGAAGGACTTCAAGAAATGCATGTCTAACTTCCCCTTCTTCCTCTTTCCCCAAATCACTCATTAACTTCCCCTAAAAGAGGTCAAGATCTGCTTGATACCTCTTAATTTCATCATTCTCCATATCATTTGCCTTGGTGAAGATCTGCTTCACTAAAGGAATGTTCACACTTCTTCTATCAGTCATTTTCCCCCATTGATAGCCTAAGACATCATTCTTAGCGCTTTTTCTCATCATTATCATATTAACTACTAACTTTATTATATAACTCCCCTATATACTTATCCCTTCCCACGGTTGAAAAATAACCATATATACCCTTGGGAATTGCTAAGTTTATCTGAAACTCAGCAAGAACCCTCATTGACCCCTCTAACCATCTTCCAAATGCATAAGGGCTCATTCCTTTGCATAGTTTCCATTCACATGTATAAAAATCATCTCTTTGGCCTTGGTTTGCCTTTATAAAGCATGAAACCCTCTTTAGTCACTAAACCCTCTCAAAACACATCACATTCCTCCTAAATGCCTTTGGACGCCTTCCAAGGCATGAAAGTTGCCAAAAACCATGCAAAAATCATTAAAAACCTTCTACAAATGAAAAAATCCTCCCTTTTTGGGCATCGGACCCCTTCCGATGCCTTAGAATCCATCCGAAACACTAAAGGCTACCCCTCCGAAACACTAAAGGCTACCCCTCCCAATTCATTTTTCCTTTGCATTTTAATAAAATGCATGCTCCGATGAGAAAAGGATCTATTTGGTCCCCCTCCGATGCGATATCGCTATCGGGAGGGGGAAGTGGCATATATAAAGCATATTTGGAAACCCTCCGAAGACATGTGCCCCCCCTCCAACGCGATATCGCTGTCGGAGGTCGGGCGATATAATGTGTTAACTCTATGTTGCATTGTCGAAAGCCCGGGCCGGACCCGATTTCAAAAATAATAAAGGGCTTGCAAAGGATTTCGGGTCCTCCATATTTCGGCGATTCTATGTGTGCTGCCCCTCGGTCCCTCCAACTGCCGATCCGCCGGCGTATCCAGGACCGTTGGATCGGGCCCCAGATTTGAAGGCCCAGATCTTGTCCCGTGGCCCCCCACTTCGCATCGCCCCATATATACTGCTCCAATTTGGCGGAGCTGATGAGTTATCAAATGCAGTGTTAAGGGTTTTCGAGTCCGCAGACCCATTCCACTGTTAAAACTGTCGATTTGGGTCCCGCCAATGGGTCAGACCTGAAATAAAATAAAGAGGGCCTGTATAACTTATCGGGTCCGATGGGTTTCGGTGTTTCTATGTGGCAACCCCATGACCCCGCCGATAGCGAATTGCCGAGTTAATCTCAGCCGCCCGTTCAGGCCCAGAGATCAACGACCCATATTTAATCGCATCACTCCTATATGGCTCCGACCAGCGGAGCCAAAAAGTAATAAAGTGCAGCATATAGTATATCGGGTCCACTCACCCATTTTTACCAAATCCGCCGATATGAAAGTTCCGATGGGCCGGACCCGATCTCCATAAAGAAAGAGCCTATAAGCATTTCGGGTCCGCCAGGTTCATCGCTATTCGGGGGTTTTATGTGTTGGGATCAATGGTCCGCCCTGATGCGATTTAGCGCCAGCCGTTGGATCGGCCCGCGCCGGATCCGACGACCATGATTTAATTCAACGAACAGTGTCGCTATTGGGCCGTTTTTTCAATGAAAATTCATGTTTTTATGGCATTCCGCCTGTTTGTAATAAAAGGGCCATTTAAATGTTTTCTGTGCGGCACCTGTGCCCGCCCAGGTATAAAGGAAATGATGGTTTCCTTAACCATTTTTAGATCGCTCCAAGCCCGGTTTTGCTCCAGGGGGCCAGTCTCGGCCTGGGCACAGTTGGCAACACTTTTTCCTCCTGTTTGCACCATTTTTCAAAAAGTTTAAGGTTGGTTTTGATCGGCCAGAGCGCTGATAACATTCCAAAGGCCATAGGAACCTTTGCAGCAATTAAATTTGCATTAAAAGGCAGAAAAGGGGCGATTTGACAGCGTAAAGTGTATCAGAGGAAAGAGAAGGCTCAAGTGCATGTCAAAGAGTATCAGGAAAGCAACAGAGAGTATCGGTATTGCGGTTCAAAGCAGATGAATTCAAAATGGCCCCAGTAGATCTAGCAAGCCATCATTGAGCCGTATAGCTCACCAACTCACAGATTTTGGCCATTTAAGGCAACAGGACCACTTGAAGGCAGATTAAAGGATTTCAACGCAGATTTATGACAAGTACAAAAGTCCCAATCGCATTTTGGAGCAGCGCTGCTTCCTTAATTACGCAGTTATCACACAGAGGACAACACGTGGCTCAAAGAACTCTTTCAGTCCATTTTTGAAGCTGCAGGACCTTGTGCAGCCCTAAAGAGCCATTTTGATAAGGCTGCTCCCTCATGCGCAGCCGTTTTAAGTTATTTCATGCATTTATTTCCAGCATAGATTAGGATCAATGACATTAACTGCACAGATCTTTTTTGATCTATTTTGATAGATATTTTGTAGACATTTCCTCTATATATACCACCCTCTGCACTGTTTTAAGGGTTGGTTGGTTGTATGAATCCTCTAGAGACTCGCTCTGTGTCTGATATGATTTCTTTAATCAAAGACTGCTTAAAGCTTGGAGGATGGACTGTTTGAAGTGTTTTTAATGGTTGAAGAGTGAATGGTGGAATTCATGTGCTGCTATATGGATCAATAAGTGTTTCTCACCTCTGTTATTTCAATTTCATACATGCTCAAGTCACAGAACAAAATATTGGTTTAGAATTTGCTTAGTTGCACTCTATCCTCAGTTTCTGTGGCTTCTTAATGTTTTCCTCTTGATTTAGGCATAAATGGGAATTCCTTTATGGCTCATGTTTGATCTATTTCACATATGAATGATTGTTGTTTAAGAATTCTTAGCTGCTCCTAGATAAGAGCTCATTCATCTTCCCTCTGTTAAGCTGAGTGAGAGATTCTTTGTTGCCTCTCATTCCTTAGCCCTCATTCTATCCTTTTAAAACTTAAGTGTTGTTTCATGAGCAGCTACCTTGCTCCTCATTCCTCTTGTGACCAAGAAAATGCACCAGCAGTCCTACTCCATGACTCCATGCCCAATGGTTTGAAACTTACCACACTATGCATTGCCTCTCTACTTGAAAGCATCCTCCTTCCCACCAAACATAAACAAAACCCCTTTAAACTCATTAGCTAGCCTAATATCATCTTCAACAAAGCTAAATCATAAAGAGAGAGCCCTCTCTGACTGTAGGCAGGCTACGACCTGAAGTCCAAAGATTGGTTTGTGGTTACCTCAGCCGTATCCCTTTAAGGAGCTTTAGGGACAACCTGAGTGATAACACCGCACAGTCCTCCAATCGCACAATTCCCCCACCTAGGAAGTTTTTTTTATAGTCTCGTGCCTCCTTTTAGATGCCTTCAGTGTTAAGACTATGCTACCTTAATATAGTCACCTGGCTAGATCACCGGTGTATGGCTTCAATCGACTGCCATTCACCTTTTTTAGGAAGGGATCTCCATTCAATTTAACCAACTGAACTGCTCCACTGTCAGTAATCTCCTTAATGACATAGGGCCCTAGCCAGTGCATTCTAAATTTCCCTGGAAATTTATCAAACTTGTTGTCATATAACAAAACTAGATCATTTACCTTAAAGGTGCGCAACTTAATGTGCCGATCATACCATGCTTTTTCACGCTACTTTTGTACTTGTTGGTGAAATCCAGCAAGAAATCTTTCTTCCTAAAGCTCAGTAAGCTATGCGAGCCTCTCTTCCAGGGCTTCGTGATCCATCATACCCATGAGTGCCACTATGTGCAAACTAGGCACAATGTATTCCATGGGCATCACTACTTCAACACCATATACAAGCCTAAAGGGTGTCTTTCCAGTCAACTTTTTGCATGTCATTCGATAGGCCCACAGTACTGCGAGTATGCGCAGGTCCCAATCACTTCATTGAGTGTTGCAAACCTTGGTTAGTGCATTCTCTAACACCTTATTGAATGCTTCCACCGTCCTGTTAGCTTGTGGGTGAAAAGGCGTGATTTTTTGGTGATATACCTGAGATTCCTCTATCAGTGCGCTGAGCGTTTCATTCAAAAAGTGCATACTGATGAGCCCCAAAAATGGATAATTATTTGGGCTCATTCAACCTCCTAATTCGACTTAATCCACCATTCTCATTAGTTTATTGCATGTTTTTGATTATATTCATGCTAATAGAGTGAATTGGGTTAGTGATTATGCCAACAAGTCTAATGGGTGCTTTGTGTAGCCTTTTTGGTCAATTTGGAGACAAAATCAATGGTTGAAATGAGCACTTGGCAGCCAAATTCGTGGAGAGTATTTTTAGGAAGGTGTTCCCTTCATTTATGGGCCCTTACCTCGAATTCTCCACCATAAGCTCGGAGTTCAAGGGCCACCAAATCAATTAGCACAAGGGCAGCCAAGCAAGTCAAGTAGGACTGCTGTTAACTACAAGTTTTGGGCAGCCGAGTCCCTAAAGTTTAGGAGGACTGTTGGGATCCTCAATTTGTATAAATAAGAAGGCTTAGGGCCTCATTTGGGTTAGCTAGTAGTTAGCTAGTGGTTAGTCATTTTGTAGCCAATGGTTAGTCATTTTGTAGGCAGAAGTTAGCTAGTTTGTAGTTCGATTTTTATGCAGTAGATTAGCTTTGCTTTCAGCACATTTTCAAGTTTCCATTGTGGACAGTTTTGATGTAACTCTTCTTTTCTTGCTCAATAAAGATGAATCCAGCTTTGCACCAGCTTTAAATCTCTCTTAGGAGGCTGTAGCTCTTGGGGTTGGGCCCATCTCAAGCGCCCAATACCTCCTTTGTTTACTTTCATGTGTCTTTGCTGCATTCTTAGAGTAAAATCTGCTATTTAGATTTAAAACTTGTTGTGCTATTTAGGTTGCTTTTGATGATTAAAGTAGATTTTCATGTTCAGATTGATTTGGATAGATTAATAAAATAAAGGATCCTTGGAAAAATGGGCTCAAGCACCTCTGATCTTACCTCTCCCTCAGTGGGATCGTGAGTTGGGACAAAGGTGACCTTGTTGCCCACAAAAACTCTGTTTTGCTTCACCATGCAAGTATTAGTGTTGGATTCTTAGTTGTCAAACTTGATATCAGTTTTGACTGCATGCTTAGGGTTATGATTGCTTAGTTTCATAGTTAGTTCATTTGATTTTGTGCAAATAAACTTCTGTTCCATTTCTTTTGCTATTATCTAGGTCAGATTAGGTCAAGGTAATTAGGTTCTTGATTTTCCAAGTCTTCATTTGTTAAATTCGAAAAATAACTTGCAGAGCACCTGTTATCCTTCTCTATCTACCCATAATCCATCAGATAATTTGCTCCAACCCTTAGTCCATGATTCGTACCCTTCATTTGCCATACTTTCCCCACCTTGCCCTAATTCCTACATTCTTGTGCATCATCGCTTCCTCCATCCTTGAACAAATCCAATCGCTCCTTAGCCTCATCCACCAAGTCCTAGACCTCTTCACACCCCTATTTCACCTCCATACTCATTCCTCCATCTTTTTCCCTCCATCCATGCTCCAAAATCCCATTTCGAAACATCCTGTAGAAGAATTACAGAACATCCTGTAGAAATCCTGAACATCCTGTAGAACCCCTGCAGACTTCCTGTAGAAGGTCATAAACACAGTTTCTTGGCAGCCAAACTTTGTGAGACTCTCTGGAAGGGTGTTAGGGACCCCTTATACCCTCTCTAAACCTTCCCAACCTTTCCCAAGCATTTCTCCTCCTTGATCCACCTCTGCACAGTCAAAAATAGTTAGAAGCACATGCATGATAATTCCAACAACTTAAACAAAAATACAAAAAGATGTTTTCTTCAGATAGAGGTAGTCTAGACACATGTATTTTACCTTCATAGAAGTAATGGCATATCTTTTAGTAGTTTACATGTTCTCCTTTGCGTCAGTAAGACTAGCTGGTAGAATTAGGGTTTGCTAGGGTTTGTGTTTCTTTTTGGCTTTCAGTTTCTTTCCGCAAGTAGATCAACTTCCTTTGAGTTAGCTTTCATCCATCAGTTAACAAGCTTCTTCTAAGAGCTCATAGAAGTTGGCTTAAGCCCCTAGTGGACTTGTGCCAGCTAACCAAGTGACAGCTGCAGCAAGAGCTAGTACTTGTGCATACAGCACCGTCGCTTCCAAGTTTGTTACGAACTGCCGGGTTGATAAAATTAAAGAAGGGAGTTCCAGGAGTTGTAGCATTATTGCTACAATACTGGAACCCACCATCTTTTTGGCGTCGTTGCCGGGGAAGTGTCAGAGTATTGGTGATTGCCGCTTTTCTTCTATTTTGCACTACAATCTTTTGCTAAGTAGTTTATTTCATTTCCATTATGCAATTTCGTTTATGCAAAAGTAGATTAGCATTTCCCGCTTTCAGAGATTAGCATTTCAATTCCGCAATTTCATTTCTGCAAGCGTAGATTAGCATTTCATTCTTATAATTTCATTTGAGAAAAATAGATTAGTCCTTTCTTGCTTTCATTTCAATTCCGCATTTTCATTTCAGCAAGATAGTTAGTTGCAGTTCAATCTATTTTAGTTTTGCAGGTACAAGAAGAAAAATACAAAAATCGACCAAAAAGATTTCCTTTCATACCTTGTAGGAGTAGAGATAAGTTAGAAAAATGATTGCACAACACCCCCACTACTTCACACAGCCAACATTCTCTCTTCTTCGATGGCTGTGATTAAAGAACCCTTAGGTGGATAGCAATACATATTTGAAGAACCTCAAAGGAAGAAGAAGAAGAAACCATTCCTCTGGAGCAAATGGCTACAAGCAGAAGTGTTGGGAGCAACACCTTATCCAAAGACGAATTTGAAAATCAGATCGAAGATTTCAAGAGTGATATGAGGCAATTTCTTGCCATGCAACTGGATACCTTGTGGATCCAAAAGAAGCAAGAAGAAGCCACGAGGGCTTTGGCCATTTTTGTCCTAGGTGCACTAGAAAGCATCCTAGGAACGAATGTCCATTGTACTCCATAGAAGTGTGTTTTGTATGTGAAGAATACCATCCTACAGATCAGTGCCCTTCCTTGCCCGGAATTAAAGCTGCATATCAGAGAGCCAAAGGAGCCACTGAACCACTCTATTATATGAACCAAAGGAGGCCACATGGACCTAGATCTTACCAGCAAGAACTGCAAGGGACACACGAGACCTATTATGACCCCTATCAAGCCACTTTCATGCCTTCTTGGGATCCCCCTGCTCATCCTTCCTGGTTCACACCTCCTCCTTGTTCCTTCATAGATCCATATTATGCCTAACCAGCTGCTCATTCGTTTCACTCTTATGCTCAGCCACAGCCTCAGTGGAATGCACCTCATCAGGGGTGGAGGCCCCAATACAACACTCCTCCCGCTTCTTTTCCTCCACCACCTGCTCATCCACAACCATCACCTCCTGCTCCACCAAGGCAACCCCAAATGCCTACCCAACCACAACCCCATCTGCATCCATCTCAAATACACACCTCCACTCAACTACCCGTACCACCATTTCAAAAACCATACCATGGAGCATCTCAACCCAATTGCAAAGCTGAGGCACTACATGTCCGAACAACTCCTCTTGAGCTCAACGATCTTCACCATAGCTCAGGAAGAGTATTGCAAAAAAGAGGCTATATTGCAAGCATTGAAGGACCACATCCAGCAGAAGAAGATTCAAAAGAAAAGATCGGAGAACCATGGGCTGCACTTGATGAAGAGAAGGCATAAAAATCAGAGATCGAGAGAGTTCCCTCATGGTTACCGTCAAATCTTCCATGTATTCAAGAGAAAGATCAGCAAAAAGAGGAAGATGAGGAAGTCATAGTAGAAAGTGACATGAAACATGACCCAGATCAGCAAAAGGACCAAGGATATCAAAGCTATATTGAGATATGGTTTCAGAAGGTCACTAAGTTGCATCGGTACTCTCTTCCTCAGCTATGTTTGATCCCTTCAAAGTCAGATCATTTGGTCTCTAAAATCCGGATAGCTATCCAAGCATGCATTTCGAGCCTCCACATCATTTTGTCTCTAATCTCGGTGTGCACATGGCTCCATTGGAAGTATTCTTATACTTGAGAAAGATTTTGTTTTTCAAGTAGGGTAGGGTAGAAAAAAAAAAAAAAAAGTGAAAAAATGAAAATAAGAAGAGAATAAAAATCTAAGGTGAAAACCTCCTCGGAGGTGCCTTAGATTGGCTCATTGATTGAAAACCTCCATGAGGCGGTCAATGGGTTGGAAAAAAAGAGAAAAGAGAATTAGATCTTTGGGTGAAAACCTCCCTTGGAGGCGCCTAGGGCAGGCAATTAGGGTGAAAACCTCCATGAGGCGCCCTAGTTGTTTTTCAAAAAAAAAGAGAAAAAGAAAAAGAATAATAAAGCTAATTTCCATTGAATAATTTCAGGTTGCAGCAATGACCTTGCAGGTCAGGAGGATCACTCAAAACAAAGACAAATGGGTTTTTGTGCCTTCTACAGGAAGTTCTGTATTTCTACAGGAAACATCCTGTAGAACCTTCAAGCGAGCCAGATTTGATTTTGGAAGGGAATCTAAATCTTGGAATCTGTTGGTTAGGCCTGCAAGCACCTCTGTGTCCATCCCTTTCCTTTCTCCATCATTTGTCCACCTCATTGTGCTTCTACATTGTGCTTCTACAGGAAGTTCCTGTAGAAATTGTAGGAAGCTAGAAATGGATTTCAAAAAGGTGGTTTGGCAAACATGGTAGCTTCATCAAGGGTTCAGAAGTCCTCCTGCAATCTTCAAACTCCTCCTCCATCATCTCCATACCTGCATCACAACCCAAGTTCATTTTTCATACCATGCAACAAAACTGCAAAATGCCTTGAAGAAAAAATACCTAGAACAGAATTTGTTTTTGCCCTAACTTGAAAACCATGCATCCATTTGAAAAACCGTTTTATGGGGAATTGTACAAGGGTGATGGCAACATGCCTGAGCAGTTTCAGCCAATTCCGGTGCACGGTTTCCAAGAAATCAGCCTCCATCTCCTTCAGCCATTTTTGCATTTTCTCCATATCCGTGCATCCGTTTCAAAACCTGTTTCATGGGGAGATGCACATGGGTGATAGTAGCCTACCCAAGCAGTTTCAGCCGATTCTGATGCACGGTTTCCGAGAAATTGATCTCTGAAATCTTCAGCCATTTTCCATTTTTCTCAAAATCTGTGCATCCATTGATCACGATTTTTCTATGGGAGGTGCATCATGATGATAGGGACGTGCTTAGCAAGTTTCAGATCGATCCGGTTTACCGTCTGGGAGAAATGGAGAAAACAAGTTCCGGTCCTGTGAAAATTCAGCAACAGCAGCTTGAAGGTGCAGATTTGAGTGTGGAAATGAACTCCTGCAGCATGCATCCGGCCAGAGGACACCTGCACAAGGAAAACAACCAAAAATCATCAGCCAAGCCCTCATGCAACCAAAGAAACCAGTGCATGCAGCAATGACTAGCCTCAGCACCTCACAACAGCCATTTGACTTCAGGTACGTGACTGAAACTCGTTCTTCTGTTGCACAAATCTAATTTAAAAACTACATGAATGAAGGGAATGGTGGAATTGATCCATGAATATAGCAGGGTTAAGCCAATAATTCCTCGTCCAATTCTCTATCAATCAGCCAAGAATCATGCAACGTATGTGTTAGACAACTCACGTGAAATTTGAAAAAACACAGACAGTTGTGGATATTTTAAACTACAGTGCAACTAATGGTAAGGGATTACAGTCAGATGGCACTGCAGGGGACCAACAGTTTGCATGAGTAGCGCACGTCTCTGCCACCTCACCACAAATCACGCAGTAATTAAAGGAATGCTCGGCTGAAGACTCACGTTAACTGCTGATTCATTTACACTTGCAAACCTCTTCAGTTGAATCCTCTGCCTCTGAATTCTGTTAAATTGACGTCCTTCACCAAGTTTTTCAGCTTGTTAAAAAATTTCCCGCATACCAAGATCATTCAAAGGCACAGAGACACCCTACAGGCGTTTCTACAGGAAGTCTTCTACAGGAAAAGAAAAAAACAACCATGCAAAAAGAAAACCTGGGATTTTCGGCGAATTTCAAGCTCCAAACAAGGTAGGAGTGGGGAAGCTTCGTTGTACATGATTTGTTGGTGCAAAATGGTGAATTGAACATGGAATTAAATTTTAAAAATGAGAGGAAAAGTTTGCCTGCACATCGAAAAAATGTGAAAAGTCTGCTTGCATATTTTCTGAGTTCTACACAGTACTTTTTTCCTCTGCATACGAAGCCTGCCTTCTTGCTTCTCACCTTCTTTTGATAAGAGAGATGCAACCATAGGAACTAGGCTTGTGTGAAAGAATGAATTTGCAAGACTGACCACTTTCTAGAAGGAAAAAAACTATGTTATTTGGTCTCTGTTTTGTAAAAAAAGAAAAAATTGATTTCTTTTCAAAAACTAAGTAGCAAATTCAGGTTGGAAAAGTTTGAAGAGAGAAAAAATTGGAAGTTGTTGTTGTGAAAAACACGAAAATTCCAGGAGCAATAACAAGTTTACAAGAGGGGCAATGAGCTATCTTTTTAGAAGAAAACACAGGTTTTTGCAAAATTCTTGGCTTCAAGAGAAGAAGAAAACAAATAGTTTTATTTGTTGCATGTTTATGCAAAAGCAACGATGCAATTCTAGGGAAGAATCAGGCCTGGAGAATGTGAAAAAACCAATGATGAGGGAGCACAAATCATTCAAGCAAAGGGCAAAACAAAGGCAGAATAGAGAAAAAAAAAAGAGGCTACAGTAGAGAAGGCAGAAGCTAAACAAGATGAGAAGAAAGCCAAAACAGAGCATGAGGAAGCAAGCTAACAGAGGTAGAAAAGACCAAAGAAGCGGGAAAAAAGGAGGAAGAGACACACCATGAGATATCAGTGACAGTAGACCGAAACAGTTTCTACAGGAAGCCAGAAAATGGCCACTACATGACTTTCTACAGGAAGTTTGGGGAAAGGGCAGCAGAAGGAGAAATTGGCCGAGATTTTAGCTAGGGAGGCAGCACCTGTGCTGGCCACCCTAAGCACATCCATCCCCTCCATGAACACTCATTTTTTCAGGGTTCGGACACAATTTAGTCATGGTTCAACCTTCTACAGGAAGCTACAAGAATTTCTACAGGAAGTTCTGTATTTTTACCAGAAACATCCTGTAGAAGCCTTTGGGCAGGCCAGAATCAATTATGGAGAGGGATTTGAAGCTTGAAGTTTGTTTAGGAGGCATGCAACCACTCTTTTCCTACATCCTCCACTGGTTTCATCTCCTTTCACCACCATTGCCACCATCAGATTGAATATACTTGCACAATCATACCAAAGCTGAGAATTCTCTAGGAAAAGGAGCAAGTAGTGGGAAGACGCAAAGAGAAAAGCATGGTTTCATGACAGAGAAGAGGATATCACTTCAGAATCTTGGCATGACAAGGAGGCCACCAAGGCCATCAAAGATGAGGAGATAAATTGGTTGCTCAGAGGATGAGCAACACTTTCAATAGGGGGTGATGATGAGCCCCAAAAATGGATAATTATTTGGGCTCATTCAACCTCCTAATTCGACTTAATCCACCATTCTCATTAGTTTATTGCATGTTTTTTATTATATTTATGCTAATAGAGTGAATTGGGTTAGTCATTATGCCAAAAAGTCTAATGGGTGCTTTGTGTAACCTTTTTGGTCAATTTGGAGACAAAATCAATGGTTGAAATGAGCACTTGGCAGCCAAATTCGTGGAGAGTATTTTTAGGAAGGTGTTCCCTTCATTTATGGGCCCTTACCTTGAATTCTCCACCATCAACTTGGAGTTCAAGGGCCACCAAATCAATTAGCACAAGGGTAGCCAAGCAAGTCAAGTAGGACTGCTGTTAACTACAAGTTTTGGGCAGCCGAGTCCCTAAAGTTTAGGAGGACTCTTGGGGTCCTCAATTTGTATAAATAAGAAGGCTTAGGGCCTCATTTGGGTTAGCTAGTAGTTAGCTAGTGGTTAGTCATTTTGTAGCCAATGGTTAGTCATTTTGTAGGCAGAAGTTAGCTAGTTTGTAGTTCGATTTTTATGCAGTAGATTAGCTTTGCTTTCAGCGCATTTTCAAGTTTCCATTGTGGACAGTTTTGATGTAACTCTTCTTTTCTTGCTCAATAAAGATGAATCCAGCTTTGCACCAGCTTTAAATCTCTCTTAGGAGGCTGTAGCTCTTGGGGTTGGGCCCATCTCAAGCGCCCAGTACCTCCTTTGTTTACTTTCATGTGTCTTTGTTGCATTCTTAAAGTAAAATCTGCTATTTAGATTTAAAACTTGTTGTGTTATTTAGGTTGCTTTTGATGATTAAAGTAGATTTTCATGTTCGGATTGATTTGGATAGATTAATAACATAAAGGATCCTTGGAAAAAGGGGCTCAAGCACCTCTGATCTTACCTCTCCCTTAGTGGGATCGTGAGTTGGGACAAAGGTGACCTTGCTGCCCACAAAAACGATGTTTTGCTTCACCATGCAAGTATTAGTGTTGGATTCTTAGTTGTCAAACTTGATATCAGTTTTGACTACATGCTTAGGGTTATGATTGCTTAGTTGCATAGTTAGTTCATCTGATTTTGTGCAAATAAACTTTTGTTCCATTTCTTTTGCTATTATCTAGGTCAGATTAGGTCAAGGTAATTAGGTTCTTGATTTTCCAAGTCTTCATTTGTTAAATTCGAAAAATAACTTGCAGAGCACCTGTTATCCTTCTCTATCTACCCATAATCCATCAGATAATTTGCTCCAACCCTTAGTCCATGATTCATACCCTTCATTTGCCATACTTTCCCCACCTTGCCCTAATTCCTACATTCTTGTGCATCATCGCTTCCTCCATCCTTGAACAAATACAATCGCTCCTTAGCCTCATCCACCAAGTCCTAGACCTCTTCACACCCCTATTTCACCTCCATACTCATTCCTCCATCTTTTTCCCTCCATCCATGCTCCAAAATCCCATTTCGAAACATCTTGTAGAAGAATTACAGAACATCCTGTAGAAATCCTGAACATCCTGTAGGACCCCTGCAGACTTCCTGTAGAAGCTCATAAACACGGTTTCTTGGCAGCCAAACTTTGTGAGACTCTCTGGAAGGGTGTTAGGGACCCCTTAGACCCTCTCTGAACCTTCCCAACCTTTCCCAAGCATTTCTCCTCCTTGATCCACCTCTGCACAGTCAAAAATAGTTAGAAGCACATGCATGATAATTCCAACAACTTAAACAAAAATACAAAAATATGTTTTCTTCAGATAGAGGTAGTCTAGACACATGTATTTTACCTTCATAGAAGTAATGGCATCTCTTTTAGTAGTTTTCATGCTCTCCTTTGCATCAGTAGGACTAGCTCGTAGAATTAGGGTTTGCTAGGGTTTGCGTTTCTTTTTGGCTTTCAGTTTCTTTCCGCAAGTAGATCAACTTCCTTTGAGTTAGCTTTCATCCATCAGTTAACAAGCTTCTTCTAAGAGCTCATAGAAGTTGGCTTAAGCCCCTAGCGGACTTGTGGCAGCTGACCAAGTGACAGCTGCGGCAAGAGCTAGTACTTGTGCATACAACACCGTCGCTTCCAAGTTTGTTACGAACTGCCGGGTTGATAAAATTAAAGAAGGGAGTTCCAGGAGTTGTAGCATTATTGCTACAATACTGGAGCCAACCACATACCATGATCATTCATCAAAATATTTTGACACCCAAATCGCATCAATACATACTCAAAGAGAAACTTTACAGTGGTCGTGCCTATGTAGTCCTTCACAGGCTGTGCCTCCACCCATTGAGTAAAATACTCAGTTGCGGTGATAATGTACCACACTCCTGTCTTCTTTTCTTGGGGCTGAATGGGCCCCACAAAATCTATCGCCCATTTCTCAAAAGGTTCTAACGTCATCTGTTGGTTCAGAGGTAGCTCATCTCTCCATGATGGCCTGATAGTCCTTTGACACACATCACATGCCTTGCAGTAAGCTTTTGAATCCTAATGGAGGGTTGGCCACCACAACCCTGTGTGTAGAATCTTCTGAACGGTCACTCTTCCTACATAATGGCCTCTCGTGGTGCCCCCATGAACATCTGTGATGATATTGCTCCTTTAAAACTCCGGTACATATCATTGTAATACTTCATCAGACCCCATTTTATACAGATGTCTGACAATGACAGAAAAGTCTGCTGCGTGCACCACTAATTCATTCTTCTGCTAGATGATGTAGCCTTCCAGGGCAGTTCCTGTCATTAGGAAGTGTATGATGTCTTCAAAGTGACCATCGGCGATGCGCACTGCAAATAGTTACGCATCAAGCAATCCCTCCTCCAAATTAGTAGGATCTTCACTTGTTTCGATGTGCGACAGATGGTCTGGTCCTGCGTTCAGTCATCTAGGCTTCACAATAACTTCAAAATCATATTCCTAGAACAATAAAAACCACCTACAAATTCTCCCCCCCAACTCAAGCTTATTGACCAGGTATTTCAACACAGAATGATCTGTATACATCTTAAAATGTCCACCCAGCAAATAGTGTCTAAACTTCTGTAGCATGTATACCATGGCTAATCCTTCACGCTCGGTGGTGGAATAGTTCTTCCAAGGCTTGGATAGCCTTCTGCTTGCGAATGCTATAGGATGGTCCAATTCTCCTTCACCAGCCGGTGTCAGTACTGCTCCTAGTGCTATACATGATGTGTCTTCATGTACGTGAAACTCCTTCCAATCTAGGAAGACTAAAATTGGCGCGGTGACCATTTTTCCTTTCAATACATCCAAGCTTTTTTGACAGTCCTCATTCCAATATAATGTGACATTCTTTTTCAACAACTTCTCCATAGGCGCAGTGATCTTGGAATTTCCCTTAATCAACTTCCTATAGTACCCAGTATGTCCCAAGGTTGCGCACAGCTATTTCACACTCCTCGGTGCCTCCAATTTAAGTATCATTGTGATCTTCACAGGATCTACCGTCAATCCTTGTCTACAAACCACATGACCCAGCAGAGTCCCAAAAGGAACGTAAAATAGGCATTTGTTTAGATTGAGCACAATCTAGTACGTTTGACAAGTATCTAGCATTAAATGCAAGCTTGCCACATGGAATTTTACCAACCCAAACACAATCCAGTCATCAAAGTACACCTCCAAAAACTTATGATTGAAGTCCTTGAAAGCAACAATGACTATGGGCGAGAAAATCATAGGCACATTCTTTAATCCAAAAGAAATTATATTGTACTGAAAACATCCCCATTCAGTCGCGAAGGTCATCTTACTTCTATCTTCAGGTGCAATTTTGATCTGATGGTACCCAGAAAACCCATCAGTGAAGGAGTATGCTTCCCGGCCACCTACATTATCCAATACCTCATCAGTGAACAGAGTCAGGAAAGGATCATGCACACAAGCATCATTTAACATCCTGATATCTACGCATATCTTTATTTCATCCCTTTGCTTCTTTTCCTGTACCACCATTAGGCTCACCCAATTAGATTCTTCTACGGGCTCAATGATGCCTATCGCGAGCATCTTATCCAACTCCAAGTGGACCTTCTCCTTATACTTCGGATTGAGACGGTAAGGTCTTTTATTAACCGACTTTGTGTTGGGTTTCAACATGATCTTCGTAACGCCTAGGTCTCCTATTATCCCCTTTAACTTCGTAAACTTGGTAGGGAACAAAACCTGGTATTTGCGGAGCTCAGTGACCTTATCTACCGTTGCATCATCCCAGTAATCGCCAATCTTTGTGAATTTTCACTCCGCCTCTGTACCAATATTTACCTGCTTCGTTTTTAGTGGCATGGTTATATCAGGATTCTCGATTTGTGGTCCCTCGACCTCGTGATGACCCTCAGTTTCAGGGACATTAATCTTTTGTGGGTCCTCGTCTTCTTCTTCAGTAGTCGCATTATAGAATTCTAGCATGTGGCTCAGCTAAGTGGTCCAATTGGGTTGAACCAAATCTGAAGGATCCTATAGTATCCTAAAGATTACTTCTTTAACTTCCTGTAGCGCTTCGTGTTATAGGGAAAAGTGTCTATGCAGAACTGCTAATCCCACTAAGGTGTGGTAGCTACCTTAGAAACAAACAAAGTAAAACTACTTTCGTTTTCCTTTATGAAAGATAGATGAGAGAAGAATAAAGGAGACCAACCTCTGTCTTGCGCTTGGTTCCTTGCTCGATTCCTCTCTCTTCTGATAGTCCTTTGCTACTTGCTTCCTTGTATACCCAGCTTCACAGAGTACCTGTAGAATCAAAGCAGCATAACACTATACAAGAACATGGATCTATTATCATAAACAATTTAGGATCAGATGTAAATTGACCATACAAATGCATGAAATTTAAATGACACAAGAGTATGGAGGAAGACTTGAATAACTTTATTGGTAATCAAGAAAGAGCCAAGAGAGTTACAACTAGTTGTTCTGACCCAGCATCATCCTCTTAGCAAGTAAGCCCTTCTTCACCTCATGCAAAGCTTAGATCACCCAACACTATGATGCTGCCTCAAGAAACCAACAGAAATTCCTTACAAGATGCAAAATTCTAGCCTCCGGATCTCTGGGATGAGGGATCCATATATAGATATCTGTAAGGGAGATGAGTCAGCTTGTGATTTGATTAGTGTCTTCCCTCTGATATTTCTTGCTTCCACTTGGAGATTGATGATCTCTTACTCATCCTTGGTCGAATTTAGAATGGCAAGTGTCACAGGAGAAGTTTTTGGAAGATTCCATGCTTCTCCACCTCGCAGATTGACACTGCCATTTGTCTCTTTTCGCCCATCGCACCCCATAGAAGGGCTTTTTGAAATGCAACGCACCCACTGAGTGTACTTAGGTGAGATGCAACACACTTTGCCTATGGAGCAGGTGAAATGATCCTGTTTTGACCAGTTCTAAGTAGTTTTTCATGGAGAACTTCTGGGAGAATATGTAATCAGTTGACCTTGTTCCTTTAGGGGTTGGAACAACACTTTTAGGGACTTAGGAGCCCTTGGTTTATGGACATTTTATGATTGGGGTTGCAGTGCCAAAAAATTTCTATAACAGTTGCCCCCTAAAGCATGAGGTCGTTAATCTTTTTTGATGTTGGGTGAAATGCTTTATCATGAGGGTCCGAAGTTCTTTCAAGCTGGGAGGAGACCTGTAATATGATATAATACAATACATTATCTTCATAGTATTTTCATGATCTAGCTGAGGCGGGAATTCCCATGCTCAGCTTTATAAATTCATTTTCATGTACATAGGACAGACAATCGTCTGAGTGTAGACTGATGATTCTGGTAAAGCCATCATCCCTTTGATTGGATGATTATCTGTGTAGCAATGATGTACATTTGATGTCTTTATTTTCCTGAATATATATCACAGCCTGGATGGATGAAACTAGATCCGGGGTCTTCAATCTCGTTCGATCTTCACTCAAAGTACAAGTCGATCCATGTGAGAGATGTTCTGGAGTCGAACATGGAAAGACATCGTCTGATTACCAGCCAATGATGTAAGTTGTTAACAAGTGCGAGAGGAATCACCGATAATGATAATGACCCTCAAGGTACTGCAGTACAATTCATGTGGTGTGAATAAAGGACTTGGCGTCGAACACCACGCAAAATCGTTCGGTCGAAGGCCATTGATGTAAACCTGTCACCAGAAGTGAGAAACTTGCCATTGAGGCATGCAAGCTTCAAAGTACTGAAAGGGGTGTCCCTAGATTGACTTCTTAGATAATGAGCTGATGTCGACAAGAAGCAATCCATCATAGGAGGGCCTTAATGAATCCCACATCAATGACAAGGAATGGAGCAAATGATTCTAATGGAGTTGAAAATGATCTGGTGAGATAAGGTTTAGGGTGGCGGTCAAGAAAGAATGGAGCGTAAATGTATTGCAGTGGGTGAGACACAGGTGAATTCTCTGAGTGACTTCTCTTGAACATATCGGCGACACTGACGTGATGGATTGGTAGCATTAACCCCAAATTTGGATGGTGTGATGGGACCATGGTGATGTGACCGGTGAATGAAACAACCCAACCCGACTTGGATGTGGAGTGAAAGTGTCATGTTCAAGAGCGACTTGCTACCAACAAAGTTTCTTCAAGTTTTCTTCCCAATTTTTCCCCAGTCATTGCTAGCTAGTACCTCTTTATTTTTGTCAAGCTTGAGGAGGATAACATATTCTTGTTCTATAATTTGCCCTTCGGGCAAACCCATCGCTATGTTTTAACGAGCCTAGCGATAGTGAAACTCGTTCTTGTCTGCTATGGACAAGTTTGTCGTTATTAGGTTTTAATGAGTTTAATGACACAGATAACTCGGTCCTTTTCAATTTTAGAGAGTCTGAAAAAGGACGTAAAGGAAACTCCAAAAATCCTTTTTCGTCATCTAATCCCTTAAGTCCGAAAAAGTATAAAACAATATAGAGGGGATGAATTTTCGATACTTTTAATGAGCTGAACAAAACAAGCGCTCGATCTTTTTGTGTAATAATCCCTCAGGTCAAAAAATATTAAAATCTAAAGGAGGGATAGCACTTCCACTCCCTTTAACGTGCTGGAGAAGCCAATGGCTCGGCAATCTTTTCATATTTTACGAGTTAGTTGAAAAGAGCTTAAAGGAGACTAGTCTTTGAGGAACGAGTGATAAAATTGGGTAGCAGCTGATTCCAAGTAAGTTTTGGAATTTTCCAATCACGGCACTATTACAAGGATGGCTAGCGCGATCACTCTTCATAGCTGTTCCTAAAAATGGGTAAACAATCAAATGGAGGTGAATGATCAGCCGATACAGAGTGGAGGTGATGATGGGAACACGACCAAGGCTTTAAAGGCTGAAGTACTACATTCACGATGGTTATTTACCGGGAATTGGTTCATTTTTTATTGAGCTTGAACATTGGGGGAAACATTTGCTCATTTCATATGTTTATTTTTTAACGAGCATGAAGTCCATGTTAAAACTGCTCGATTAATCCAGTCGTATAATAAGAATGTCTCATATATGAAAACAACAATTTTTAGAGTTTTGCCCCACATCCTTTCTTTATGCAAGTTAGGAAACGACCAATCTTACGAGTTTAAAGGGTTAGAGGACCTACAAATTTAAAAAAATAAATGGTCGCTCTTCACTTGCACACCAAAAGGTTTGCATGCCCCTAGGTATAAAATAAAGCTTCAAGGTCACCTTTTATTCTACCGAAAAAACATTTGTTTTATTAGGAAAGGTCTACCTCTTTCAGGCTATCAAATATTGTTCTATTCACACCGCAAACAAAACACGTCTTTGGCGATGTCTACCGAAATAGACAAAGGCGAGCGGTGTAGACGCCTCCACTCACATAACTTTGACGAGGGAATCTTATTCCAGTCTAACCCCATTTTCCAATCACGGACGGGAGTACAGATAGACTAGTCATATATCTCTCATGGAAACCTACCTTATACCCGAATTTTTCATGCCGAAGCAGACCAAGGTGCATGCCCCCTGAGTTTCAATCATGTCCCCCGAATCACTCGCGCTCATTAGGTGGACGGACTGGGGATTGACGAGACATTCCTTGTGTGAAAAGACCATTCAGGGATGGTATATGACTATTTGCTATGTGTGATCTGGGAAATGAAAGCTGGTCTACAAGCTTGACCACTCTTCCTTCGTGCGGAAAACACATTACTCTAAAGAGTGATGAGACAATGGCTCCCATGCAATAAATATAGTCTCGTCCAAGGAGTAGATTATAAGCCAGGGGTCCTTGGACTACCATTACGTTCATATGAACGGTTTTCCCTCTCAATGTTATGGGCACATTACGGTCGACTGGTTCCTTTGTCAAATCCTGTTAGATTTCTCATCTAAGGCAAAAGTGATGGCGAACTAAGCACTTTCCAAGCAGTCGAGGAAAGGATACTCACAGAAGCCCCTTCATCTATGATGGTACCGGCCATAACCATTCTATATATTTGAGCAATGATTCGGAATGGTATACTAGCCGGTAAAGGGGGTCTGCCTAGTTGATTCCAGTCAAAGGAAACAACTAGGTTGCTTGGAGGTGGGACCGAATAGACAAACAGGTACGACTCTAACGAACTTCCTTCTTGTGGTAAAGGAATGGGTAAATTGCCCGCATGTTCATCAGAGTCTGTGCTTACGAAAAGAGTTTGGATGGTGTCATCCTTGTTCTCTTCGGTGACTGTATCATCTGAAGATGGAACCTCTTAAGGCAAGACCGAGTCAACTGCCGTCTTGACCTTTTGAGTTTCATCTGGTATGGGTTTAGATGGTTCGTCTTCAATGATAGATGCTTCGGCCGACCACCTGGGCGGGTCAGCCGGATTTTCAACTAGTGACGAACTCGGCAAGAGTTTTTTATATCCAGGAGGAAGTTGTGACGGTGAAACCAGACGATTGTCCAAAACTCTTTTAGCCTCGTCTAAGAAGGGACAACGGTGGACGGCATGATCACCTTCGTATATTTTACAAGGAAATCTATATTTTCCTTTTTGTCCTGGGGCTTCACTTTCACTAGTCGATGGTGTGTTTTCAACATGATCATCAGAGGTTGACGACACCGGATTGTGCAAATGAGGAGACTAGTCCCTTAAAATTTGAGGGATGCAAGGAAAATCTCTATGGTAGTGGTCTCCTTTGCAAATGACACATGGCGATTTAGGCCTAGTCGGTGCAGTGTGTGGATTTTCGCTAGACGATGCTTAGTTGCCCCTTTTTGCCTTTGGCTCCTTCTTCTTCTTATCTTTCTTCTTCTTTTCCTTCTTCTTCTATGATACTTGATTTTTGGCTTTACCAGCCTCATCAAGCGAAGAGGAAGGAGGAGAGGAAGAATTGGAGGAAGTAGAGGGTTGGGGGTAACCCTGGAATCGTCTAATTTCTGACTCGATTGTTCAGGAATTGTGATGTTCTGAACGACAAAGGTTGAGAAGAGCCATACAGGCAAGCTGATTGTCAATCTTGGAAGCGACAATGTGGCCATGTGGGGTGCACCAACATCTCCCCAAGAGGAGAAGGGACTAGGATCTCCTCCAAGGGGAATCCCTTGGTTGGTGGATTCCATTTTCTCAACCTAAGACCAACGTAGGAAAGGTGATGATTATTCCGTTTAAAATAAATTTTAGACGCTTTGAAACAACTTGTTTTTTCAATTTTAAAGAGTCGAGAAAAAACAAAATATGACTCTAGTCGCCTTCAATTTTTAATGAGCCTGAAGTGACAAGTGCTCAGATGGACCTTTTCCGTTAAGGATTCTGAAAAATAACGAAAGGGACTGCTCTGGAAATCTAGGCAGATGGATTACCAAACCAATCGGAAAATTGCAGAATACTTTTTACAGTACGGCAGCCAATCTTCCCGAATGCTGTGTTTAGTGCATTGCGATCAATAGGGCGGCAGACATGGCTTCCTATGGATAAAGGATTAAGCCTATTGTGGTCTCCCAAAATATACTCGACGGTACGTGGGAGCACAAGTCCGTACTGGAACTTATCGTCTCAAAGTGGAGGAATCACCCAACCAACAGTGAGAACAACAGTTACTAGGCTTTACGACGCCGGAATACGTCTCTAGCCTAGACTTCTAGATGTTGTGCGTTAGGTTCCAAAGCGTTGTTAGATTCATTAAATGTATTTTATAGTTGATCTTGCTTAAGAAATTTGCCTTTCAGGTTCACCGCGTGATGTAGATGTACAATTCCTAAAATGCAATCTAAGATGATAAACAGTCTTTTATCTTCTTTGTGCAATGAAAATCCTAGCTACTAAGGAAAGAGAGAATTATTTCAACAAAGAGCAAAGAGCACACACTATATGCAATGTCCTCAATCAAACCAATCAAACAGTCTAAATGAAAATGCACATGCATGTATTTATTTTCAGCCTTCTTAATATGTGAATGATAAAAAGGAAGCTTATGTGCAAATCTGAATTACTTTTCAAGCGACAATTACTAACAAGTTTCTTTTCAAAATAAAAAATGAAGACAATGACAACACTTTGCGATTTGGAAATGAAGACTTGCTTTCGACACTAGAAAAACTACAAATTCATATCAAATACAAGTAACAGGGCAATCAAACTCTCTTCTATGACTGAAAACGACACTTGCGACACTTTCAAATCAAGAAACGACAGTACAATTATGTTACTTTTTTGCAAAGGAGAACTAAAAATGACTCAACAAATACATAAAAACATTTACAGTTCTTTGCACAATAGAGGCGGAATATCAGCAAGGAAAGGGGTTTCAAACAGAGGTGTACTGACCATAGGCAACAAAACTCATAAATAGAACTTAAAAGAATGAACAAAAACCAACATTTAGGAACAATGTCTAGTCTGATCAGCGCACCTGTAACACAATGAATTTGAAATGCAGCGCACCTACTACACTCGGGAAGTGCGCTGAATTTCAGATTCACAGAACAGAGAGTGCGCTGGGCCAGAGACGAGACTTTGCTTGGGTTCCGGGTCACAGTTTGCAGTTCAGTTCAGGGATTTTGGCCGAGCAAGTGGTAATCAGTAAATCAACAACAGGGGTAGATCTAAGGAGGTTACTAGAGCCACCACAAGGGCAATTAGAGAGTTTGTAAATCAGTTGTTTAATTCATAAACAAAACCCAAAGATTGACTGAAGCGGCATTTATCTACTTTGCATTTGCATAGCAAATGCAGTTCGAAAGCTACCTGGCTCAACTTCAGGCTCCGTCTGTAAGTTTATAAAGTAAACAAAAATGTAGATAAACAAACAACCTAGTCGCTCCCCAGCGGAGTCACCATTTTGTTACAGGGAAAAGTGTCTATGCAGAACTGCTAATCCCACTAAGGTGTGGTAGCTACCTTAAAAACAAACAAAGTAAAACTACTTTTGTTTTCCTTTATGAAAGATAGATGAGAGAAGAATAAAGGAGACCAACCTCTCTCTTGCACTTGGTTCCTTGCTCGATTCCTCTCTCTTCTGATAGTCCTTTGCTACTTGTTTCCTTGTATACCCAGCTTCATAGAGTACCTGTAGAATAAAAGCAGCATAACACTATACAAGAACATGGATCTATTATCATAAACAATCTAGGATTAGATGTAAATTGACCATACAAATGCATGAAACATAAATGACACAAGAGTATGGAGGAAGACTTGAATAACTTTATTGATAATCAAGAAAGAGCCAAGAGAGTTACAACCAATTGTTCTGACCCAGCATCATCCTCTCAGCAAGTAAGCCCTTCTTCACCTCATGCAAAGCTTAGATCACCCAACACTATGATGTTGCCTCAAGAAACCAACAACAATTCCTTACAAGATGCAAAATTCCAGCCTCCGGATCTCTGGGATGAGGGATCCATATATAGATATCTGTAAGGGAGATGAGTCAGCTTGTGATTTGATTAGTGTCTTTCCTCTAATAATTCTTGCTTCCACTTGGAGATTGATGATCTCTTACTCATCCTTGGTCGAATTCAGAATGGCAAGTGTCACAGGAGAAGTTTCTGGAAGATTCCATGCTTCTCCACCTCGCGGATTGACACTGCCATTTGTATCTTTTCGCCCATCGCACCCCATAGAAGGGCCTTTTGAAATGCATCGTACCACTGAGTGTACTTAGGTGAGATGCAACGCACTTTGCCTATGGAGCAGGTAAAATGATCCTGTTTTGACCAGTTCTGAGTAGTTTTTCATGGAGAACTTCTGGGAGAAGCTGTAATCAGTTGACCTTGTTCCTTTAGGGGTTGGAACAACACTTTTAGGGACTTAGGAGCCCTTGGTTTATGGACATTTTATGCTTGGGGTTGCAGTGCCCAAAAATGTCTAATCATCAATACAGTCAAACCCATCTTCGAAGCTAAACGTCATTATGAACCCTTCACGTAGAATATTCCATTCGCCTGTGTCATGGTAGAGCTCTGTCTCCAAGTATTAGTTCATCGGGATGGAATCCAAGGTGTGACAGAACAAGTGCACCAATATAGGTTGGGGCTTTGCTCCATAGGCCTTAGCCCATTTTTCCAAGTGTACGCATGGATCATCCTTCCCGCCATCCTTATCTGTCATTCTTACCTTCGGCTTCCAAAAGCATGTTCTCATCATCCTCCTACACTCACACAAATCGTCAAAACTACCCTTGTGCATACCCCACCATCTCGCAAGCATAGCGCGCAGTGCCCAGTCCAAAGCTTGGAAGCACTGCTTCTCTGGTACTTCCCTCTCAAATGCATCCAAAAACACATCCACATCATTCAAGCCATCATAAGTGGGCAGATTTCTTACCTCTGTCGACACAGAGTGCAGCGACGAGGTCATCATGTTACAACTCAATGTGGTTACTTGATATAGCCGATTCTTCTAGCACTCTAATTCTTCGTCCGACTCTGAGTTACAGGAACTCTCGCGATCACATGTAATTCGTCCATCCACTGTTGGATTCACCCAATCTTGGTCTCACACTGTTATCTTATATATGCAGTCCAAATCGTCATCGCTTTCGTAACCGTGCACTGGTTCAATATAGCGCAATGCTTCAGCAGGATCTAGGGGTACTATTACGCAAAGTGATTTCTTTTCAAATATCATCTTTCACTTCTTTAGGTTGATTACCCCATTCATCTCAGTAGCCCAATCAATGCCATAGAGCGTAGGGTAGGGGTTGTTGTCATCAACAATTTCTATTACTTCAAAATCAGCCAATGTGCTCGTGCCTTCAATATCTACAATTACCCCTTGCAGTCATCCCATGGGGATGATCTTCTGCTGATTTTCCATCCTTAACTGAATTGGAGACCACTACAGCACAGGTCTCCCCATCGGTTCCGAAGTCTGCTTCGGTAAAATCTTCACATCTGATCCTAGATCCAAAATAACCTAATCCATTTCATATTCTCCTATCTGTGCGATCAGTCTCATCTCACGCCCTATCGTTTCTTTATGCTTACCAATCTTTCGTACCACGCGCGGTTCACCCGGAGCATTTTTGGCACATCTATGTTTAAGTACTTGTAACCCCTTCACAGCCTTGCTATTGTGCAGCAGCTTCATGCAGGTCTCTAGAAAGTTCGTAAGCATAGACATGTCCATTTCCTGAATAGGCTTATCTCGGCTCCCTGAAGTAGGGACCTCAACGAAGCTCTTTTTTGCTTCCATGAATGTTTCGCTTGCATGCTCTGAATCAAATTAAGCCTCCTTCTTCGAAGCTTTCCGAACCCATGCGCTATCTTCAAGTTGTTTCCCCTTATCGTCACCCGTTGCAATTCCACTTCGGAGCACTATATTCACATTCAGATGCTCTTCACGAGGCTCAACCTTCATCATCTGCAGGTTCTGAGTCAGCTGTGGTGGTAGCACCCCTTTGTCGCGTATCCTCGCTATCAGTGTAGGAAAGTCCTCTGTCTCATGATCAAACTAAGTACAATATTTGCATGATGGACGTGTTGGGTTAGTGCATTCACGGGCATAGTGTCCTAATCCTCCACAATTATAATAGATCACCTATCCCTAACCTCTTTCAGGTCCTCCTCCACCTTGTCCACGCCCGTGAAAGCTTGTTCGCGCCATCCCAGCGCTCAGGTCGGGAGACTTTGTTTCTACTCGAACTCTATAGGTGGGTGTTATGTACCTCATTAATTCATAACTTCGGTAGTTGTGCTCATCATGCCCTACTGACCTGCAGAATTTGCAAAATAGTTGTTGTGGTGTTAGTACAAACTTCTGCAGCAAATTATAGTTATGAGTCATATGATTCCCTACTACCTCACATATAGCGTACCACAACGTGGGCCCTACACTCGGTCCTATTTGAGATTTCGGCCTCAAAGGCATCAGTCCTCCTCCTGCAATATAGTTCGCAAAGACCAGGCAGTGGTCTTTGTCATGCCCCTGACCTTTATATTTTAGGAACCATATCTCCTCGTGCACATCCAGTCGAACTATTATATGTGCTTCAAACTTTGCATTTCGAGGCAAAGATTTTGCAACTGCAGATGGATCTACTGAACTCCTAGATTCGGATCTTACATCGGTGTTTAATGCAATCTTATGGAAATCTCCAAGGCCTTTGCTTGAATCGTAATCTTTTGTTGTGACAGTGCAACCCTGAGGTGAGGCAAGAACGAAGCCATGAACCATTTGTGGTGTTGTCCATCTGTTAAGTTCATATTAGCTTCGCGGATTTTACACTTCAATCTCTGATCGAATTCCCAAGGTGTCTCACCTAGTTTCATGACAATATCCTTAAACCCCACAATCGATTGTGCCTCATATTTATTCCTACTAAACTCTTTATTTAGTGCGTTCTGGATCTCTGCCAACCTAATGTTAGGGTTATCATTAGAGTACTTGATGTACCAAGTTAGCGCACAATCTTGTAAAGCACTAACCAACGTTTCCTTCTTCATGTGATCGTCTATGACGCCCTGAGATTCCCATACAACTTTTACGATGAACCAGAACTGGTCCGAGTACTCATTTCCCAAGCCCTTAAACAAAGGCAGCTTCACTAAATTCACCATGTTGAACTGTGGTGGAGGTGGTTATGGTGTGGAAGAAATTGCAGGGGGCAATGGTGGTGAAGGTGGAGGTCATGTGGGTGGAGGTGGTAGTCACAAGAACCCTTGATTTATCAAGTAAACTACACTCCGTGGAGAAGCCTGTGCTACTCTCTCTTCGTCACCCAAAGGAGGTGAAATTAGTGGGCTATATTCAGGACCCTTCGTTTCTTCGTTTTTGTAACTCTTTCCACTTTGCATAGCTCTGAACATCAAGGGAGATGCATAACCCGTTTTTTGCACAATAACATCTTAATCCAAGTATTTAAAGACTTCAAGTACTTACATCGCGGACCTTTGAAAAAGTGTCGCTCCGCCTCAATATAACTGACTGAGGTATCAACCGTGAATTCAGTCATAAACCCTCCTATGATATGATTGAGCCAATGGTCGACAGCACGGCTAATCTTACCCTCATAGGTTTCCAGTCTCTGTACTAACTCCAGGTCCAAACAATAGGACCGTTAAGCCTTCACCTTCCTTAGATATCTTCTATCTTCGCAATCCACTCGTATAAATCAACTAGAAAGGAACAAAAAAAGATCTCGTGGATTTCTGTGCACAGGTACCTGTCCAACCACTATTCCTTTGTCAGTCATTGAATTTTGTTCTCCTAATCTGTGAATTCGTGGATCTTCCTATCCAACCAGCCTTCGACCTCTTTCTAAGTTTGGATTCCAATGATACGACATCACACATCTCTTATGTAGATTCCAATCCTAGCAATGGAACCATTTGTTGGTTTTGTGGGGCCTAACCTAGGTTCAGTGTTAGTTAGCCAAACAAATCCCTACACTATGGGACCTTTTGGCATCAACCTGCAAAGTGCAGACCGAAGTCTCACCTGAAGTAGTATGGGGGGATGCTGGAACCAAGCTTCCACACCCTGAGATGGTCGTGATGTCGATTTATACCCTCTGCCCCCACCTTCGCGTAGGTGTGAAGCCTTATGTTCTGTTAGTCTACCCTTTATTCCACCCTTCAATACCTCCGCGAAGGTGTACGATTGACCTTCACGCAACCTTCACCCATGGTCCATGTACTTTCGCGCAGCTATGACAATGTATTATGCAAGTTCCCAAGTTATCTCAAGTGTTTACTTATCTTATTAATCAATCACAGTTAACGTCGCGTAAACTGATATCCTTACTTGCATTCAATTAACCAATACAATCACATGAACATTGTAAATTAAACCCAAAACACAATATAATCAGATGCATTAACAAGAACTAATTACACAGTAATTGCAAAATACTTCTCTTTATTGAAATCTTTGAGTTAATACAGACTCTATCCGCCCTCTACACATAGTTGCAGTGGTCCACGCACTCAACTGTGAATGTCCACCCTAGGCCTCTGCACACTCAGCTGCAGAACCTCTACCTACGCTAAGACCCGAGAACAATTAGACTTCTCTACCAAGAATCCAATGCATAACTCCTCACTTCATTCTTCGCTACTTAGAACTTACTTATTTATCTCATTTTTATACAATCCCATGCTCCACGGACCATGGGTGGATCTTTACAGCTGAATTTACAGTTTTCAAAATAAGGGCGGATAACCCTTTATGACTCTTGACACCTTCGCGCTCTGTGACCACAAAATGCGGAGACTTTACAACTTTATTACAAAATTGTCCTAAAACATGGGCTTTTAGCCCCAAAATTGTTCTTTGGGGAACCCATTCCCAACACCCTCTATATGAGGATTGCTGGATTGTCTTAAATTCAAATGGAAGTATGTTATTCAATGGATTATCAGGGAAACAAGAAAAGAAGAACTGAGAAGGGTTAAAAAAGGAAGAAAAAGAAGTTGGGCTCTTTTAACCGGTGAAAGAAGGAATTGAGCCACATCAAGTGCTTCACGTGTCAAATGTTTGGGCACTTTTCTTCCAATTTCATCAAAAGAAGGGGAAGGGAAAGCAACAACGCCAAAAGTGACTTGCAAGGAGTGCAAAAGAATCAGCTTAGGTGAATGAGCTTTCATCCAATCTTGAGATACACTTCTTAATGGTCTCATGCATGTCATATGACATCATGTCTGGTGTCAACTGGTATGTGGACAGTGGAGCCTACAAATATACAACCTATAATAGGAGTACCTTTATTAGAACTTGGTGATGATGCCACCCACAACCACAAAGGCATATGAAAACCCTTGTCCTCCACAAAAAAAATCAACCAAGAAATACAACTTTATAAAAAATGTTGAACGAAACTTGAAACTTGAAAACTTCAATCCTGATTCGACATAAAACAAAATGTTTATAAGCTCAACGAGTATGGAAGATATGATATGCTGGGACACTTTCATTTGCAACACTTATTTCTAAATAAAGTATCGATCGTTGTTGTTGGGTCAATTTATTATGCAAATTAACACAAGTATTTAATTATCAATTCGGGTTTGTAGAACTTAGAAGCATGTCCAAAGTCTATGGATTCCAATGGTAGTCAATGTTAGAAGATGAAATATAAATATTGAAAGAAATGCATATTACAAATATAAAATATAATTAAGTAATTTCTGATTCACTTATGTAATATGTGAGGGATGAGGCTCCTAACTTAGGAGAACCAGGTTGTCCTTCCCTACAATACTACTTTCATGAAGAGAAATCCAAATCACTAATTAGCAATGGTTTATGATGCAGAAGATGCAAAAGAAGAGGCTCCTAACTAAGGAGGTCCATATTGTTCTTCTTCACAATTCTACTCTATCATAATCACCATTGCTTCAAACCAAAAATGCATAAATAACTTCAAATAAGAAAAGGAGAATGAAATTTAGTTTTAGTTCAAGATCAAATAGAAGGGGAATTTAACTTAAATTCCTATGTGTCCCTTCATATGTAGATTAGAATTAAACCAATATCCATTCAGCAACCATCACACATCTAAATACATTTGAAACAAGAACTAATTTATGAAAACTATGAAAAATTAACCAAGAAGTGCACTTAGCCTGGTGTGGGGGCCTTCCACCCTTGCCTTGCACACTTGAAGAAATCTCTGCTATAGAAAATTCAAACAAGCGTGAACAACATATCGAAATAAAATAGGTTCTTCAATTAACATTCAGTCTTCAAAGAGTCTCAAAATCAGATTACATAAATTCTACATTCTTAAGCCTTCAATAGTCTTGGATTAAATAGAGAAATAATAAAGAAACTTGAATAAAAGGTCTCTAATAACCTTATCTATTCTAATCCCATCTATCCTGGTCGAATCCACCCATTCAGTTACACAAAATTTGGAAAAATCCAAAAAATCAATAATTTTGGACTATTTCCTAGGGATTTTCTCGTCAGCAGGTCATTTTTGACCAGAGTCGATCGGGCCTGTTTTAGCTTAGTTTGACCACACCAATAGGTACACATCCGTTCTTAGTTCCCAAGTTTTCTAAATCCATGCTCATCTTGCACACAGGTGTCTTGCAAGTATGACTTCAATGGAGCAATTACAGGAATTTTTAGTTCTATCCAAAAATACTCTTAAAAACCTAAATTTTACTAAAATTTCTAAAAATTGAAAAACTTAATATAATTACCTGAATATGAAAAATAAGGGTAAAATTAAGCTTATATCAGTGGAATAAGGTGGAATATGATGGTAATTAAGTGGGTTTATGATAAACAAAAATGACCAAAATTGAGGGCCAACATCTCCCCCTTGCTGATTCTCAAGCATGTCCTCATGCTTGTCTTTGTCTCATTGATCTTCTACCTCTGTATGCTGACCTCCCTTGCTGTTCTGCCTATGGATCTACCTCCTGATGTAGAATCCTTTGCTTGTGCTTCTTGAAGAAATATAATAAGCCTCTCCATTTCCTCCTCTGTCAATTCAATTGGAGCACATCCAAAGATTAACTGAATTCTTTGTCATGTGAATCATGTCCATTACCATACTTTTGGAGATGTGTCTAAAAGTTTTCTTTGATTTTGAAAGAGGGTAGTAATTTCTTTTATCTGAACCCTATGAGTATCCTTATGCAACCCATTCCTTTGTAATTTCCATTTCTTAATGCCCAATAACCAAAACCACTATTTTTTCCCAATTTATGATATTGATAGGACATGAATTTCAAAGTAATGATCATTCAATTCTTTCCAAAGTAATGATCATTCAATTCTAGCAATGCCAGTGAAGTTGAAGCAATTTGCACACGGAGTTGCAACAAACATTGTACAAGTAGCAGCAAACTTTATTAACCATTTTCTCATAAACTACAAACTGGGTTTCTCTGAAATTTTGCAAAAATATTTCTACCACTCCATTGCTTCTCTTCACCAAAAATTGGAAATATCCTCATCACGGATTTTGAGAAAAAGACAAATTGGTTGTAGGTGACATTGCTTGATTTCTTCAAAAATACAAATCAGTTTAACTTGAAATTTACCATATCTATTGATCTCACAATGATGCATCCCCCTACTAAATTTCATGATAATCTGATGCACGGAATTCAAGAAAAATGGGAAATGGTTGTAGGTGATGATGGTTGATTTCTGGAAAAATGAAAGTTCTTTTGGCATGAAATTTTCTGGGTTTATTCATCTTATATCACTGCATCTTCCCTCAAAATTTTGCATCAAATGGATATACGGTTTAAAAGTAATCAACAATTTTTGAAAATGAAACTATTTGGTTACCAAGACTCTGAAGTTCTGAGACTAATTGAGACTGATTCCTCTGCTTATTACTCCTTCAATTCCCCTTTTGTTATGCTGCAAATGATGCCCAAAAATGCCCTCTGTTTTAGAAAAATAATAAAAGAAATTTTTCACTGTGTGAAAGACCATAAAAATACCTCGGAAAGATTTCATTGTAGGGAAAAATCATGTCTCAATCTGTGTTTGCAATTTCAACCTTATGAAAAAAAACCTCTCTGTTTAAAAAAATTGCGTACTGTGTATACAAACTGGGAGATACTGCACTTTTCATGTGCAAAATTTTGACAAATATGCACAAAGAAATTGTTTAGATACCTGATCTTTGATTAACTGAAAGAGAACTTGTAGAATTTTCTGGTAATAATTGTTTTCTTGTGTTAAACAATACAATTCCAGTTAAAACTCTTCTCTCGGCATTTCGAAATCTACAGGTGGTAGCGTGTGTCTATGTGACAATTCCTCAACTGAAGTTGTATTTCCATACTATGACATCTCTTTAAATAAAATTATGAAACTATCCTCGTAATCCTCTAACTGTTGATGAATTTACGGGATTAACTCTTATAGGTGGCAGAGGATTTTACGCAGAATAGATCTGGAACTGAAGTCATAAAACCTGGGATTCGATTTTAAATTTTGATGCTTACCTTCACTGAGAGTTCATTGCATAATTTGAGGGATTCTCTGTGTAAATTATGGCTTGGCACAAAATCCTCCACCTTTAAATAATCCTTCAATTCTGCATGCTGCTCAACATTCCTCTTTCCCTACGCAGCTCAGTATTCCTTTTCAGCTATTCAACTATGGCTCTACGTAATTTTAATAGCCTATTCTTTCTCAATTCAAAGTTTTAGGCTTTTTTTTTTTACGGCTTCAGTTGCTGAGAGAGCTTCTCTACATTATGGTTCTGCGTAGCTACAACTCAGAGTAGCTCTGTGTAATTCTCTACGGCTCACAACATTCTTCTACATCTCACAACAACTCTACGTTAGGCTACAATTTTGCTTCAGCTCAGAACAATTTTTTCACGGTCAGGAATGTTTTACTATGGCTCCTGTGTTTTTCTACAGCTCACGGGGTTTCAGAACTATGGATGTGAGTTTTCATGGTACAAAAACTTGATTTCTTCTTCTTATGATTAGCTTAACGCGTTTTTCCTCAATCTCGATTCATGTTGTAGGGTTGTTGGTGTTGTTGGTCAACAATTGAAAACAAGCTTCAAGAGTTTTGAGTTTCTTTGAATGAACTCAACATCAGGTGAATTCTCACTTCGTTTTCACTTGAATACTTTCATTTCATATTCGTAGATATGAATTTTTAAAGATTTATTTTGAAAATCCTTCATCTATGGAGTTGACCTCTCAAATATTTCGTGGACATGCAAAAACATAGCACTTGCCTGCAATACAATATTAGATGATGGAGGAATAGAGGTGTATAATCTCTCTTCTTCCAAGAAATATGTATAGTAATTACAAACAATGCTTAAAAACAAGTCCAAAGATCATATTCAAAGAAATTTCATTTGTTTACCCCTTGAGGAACGGTGGCCAGCCTAGACCTCCTAGCGGTATTTCGTTCACAAAATATTTCTTTTATGTCCAATTAGAGTGATTCCAAATCCAATTTAAATTGAATTCATATATCTACTTCCATTATAAACATGTTTTCAAAAGGGTTTGAAATGATATGCTAAAAAGGATAAAGAGTACCATGTTTGATAGCGTTGCTTGTGAAGTTTTTACTAGACCAACAATCAATATTTGAAGTATAACTTATTCGTTAAATATTAGATCGATGTGATTCTAGTTGGATATTCAATTCAATTCAATTTTTTCTCTCCAGTAGAAACAGGTTTTAAAAATTCTTAGGCTTGATATCACAAAATTGGTGATGAACGTCCCTAGGAGGCAGAGTTTTACTACGCTGATTTGTAGACATGCAGTTGTTAAATGTGGCATATATTTTTCATTTGACCTCCAAATTGGATGATTCAAACTGTGTACTCATATCAACTTTAATATCTGTCTCCCATATAAAATGGTTTTTCAAATAGGATGATTTGGTGTGTTAAATATGCCAATGAACAGTGAAGGCCTAGAATTGTCACCATGCAGATTTTTCGAGAAGCAGATAGCATTTTAAGAATAATTTTTTCATATGATACCTGATTGAGGTGATTCAAATTTATTTGGAAAATATATTCCAACTTATATATTCCCTATTAATATCATGTAAAAATGTTTCCATTAGACACCTGAAATCAATGTTGTACTAACTCTGTCCTCAACATTTCACTTGAGACCTAGTTTTGATTTTGATCACATTTTTATTTGCGATATAAATTGAAAATTTCAAAATGGATTCAAAAAATAGATTTCAAGAGATATATTAAAGAAACATGATTTCAAAATGATCCTATATGGTTACCCAAAATAGGATTGTTGTTACTGCATTTTGCCATGTAATCCTTTCAAATGAGTATTGAACAATGATATGAAATTTTATTCATAAGAATTTAAACCAAAAGTCTTATTGTGAAATAATTCTACCTAATTATTTATTTATGTTATTCTATCCTACTCTATTGTAGAAAAATAAATCATTCTCTTAAGTATAAGAGAATTTCCAATGCATCCATTTTCGTAATAAGATCATGAGTAAACTCACATCTAAATTTGAAAAAAATACTTTAATGAATGTTTGGACACGAAAAATTATTTTATCATAAAGATTTGATGGTAAAGAATGTTGAAAAATGTAGTGTTGTGACTTAATGACTTGCTGAAATCAAGTTTTAAGATGATATTTTTTTGATTGGCTCTCGTTAATTGTCATAGCACAAAACGCTTTTCGTGGTAGTTGTTCAAAATCTTGTATGCACAAGGGATCTTGTGATATACATGCTAGAAATTTGTCAATTTCTGGCTCTAATGTTTGATCTTCATTGCATGTGATCCATGACTCTTTGACCTCCTCACAAAGATAACTAGAAGAAAGTTCTATATTCTCTTCTTGAGGATCATCTTCATGGATGTTTTGTTCCTCTTCTATATGTTGAAATGAAGATGCTTCCCCAGTGACCATTCTAAATTGTGGATAAGGGTTTAAGAAGATTCTTATGGTGGCATACCCTCCTTCTCTAAATGACTTCTTTAACATCATTTTTTAAATCTTGTCTTGCAAAGGGAGTTTGTAGTTTTTTTTTTTGTTGGGGGTTTCGTTTTGGGAATCTACCCTTTTAATTTCTATGTCTAAACATAAATAACCATAATGAGAAGTGTTTTTGTTTTTTTTTATGTGTTTTCTATGTTGGAAATAATACTGAGAGGGGGAGGGGGGTGGTGAATCAGTATTAGTTAAGTCAATAATCTTTTTACTTTTCATACTCAAATTCATATGCGCTACTTCAATGAAGGTAACATGCGTGTAGACGCAACTGTGTTTAAGGAAACAAGCATATATCCAGCAAACTAATGATTCAGTTAATTCATCATATGTTGATCTTTAATATGTGCATCAGTAATTTATTAAACATTAAATAGTAACTACCTGCAGTTAATAACAGAAAGAACCATCACACATAAGCAACACATATGAACACCAAGATTTAAGATGGAAACCGAATGTGGGTGAAAACCACCTGCTACTATCGTCTTTGTCTTCTTTTAATAATAAGAAAATCTGTTTACAACATTGTACTGGTGCAGACACATACTGGTACACAGGCTTCTACTTGTAGAAGGTTACTACCTTCTCTTGTTCTCCAGCTTCTACTGGAAGGGAGCTACAACCCCCTAGCTCTTGTACTAGCCGATATGTTTACTAGTATGTAGGCGCTGATGTATAGAAGGCTACAACCTTCTCTCTTCCTCCAGGGACCACGTTTCATAAATTTTCAGACTGGATGCTCCTGGTACACAACAACACACATGAAGGCCTCGTTTCATCTAATTTTTATCTTGGACCCATTATCAACATTGAAGCTCAAAATCAATCACCATTGCACTACAACCATCAAATACATCTGCATTAACCAATCATTGAAACTCAATCATAAATATCTGAATCACCCACAACTGAATCACTAAAATCCCATTGTCACTAAATCAAATCACAATCAATCAATCTGAACATTCAGTATACTGTCATCAAAACACAGTCAGTAGAACATAGAGCAGAACCCAGAATTTCTACAACAACACCAGATCCAAATGAAACTTCAAATATCATATTTCATAATGTATACACTACTCTGATGAGCCGAACCAGCGTGTATACTCTCTTTTACCAAAGCCAACTAGCGTATACGTCTGTAAATATTAATTCTCAATTTTGCAGCTATTCCAGACTTCAGTCATACCCAGATCATAACATTTACAGAACAACATATGCGTCAGTATTCAGATCTAGACTATACATGATCAAACAACATAATGATAATTAATTTCAAGCCTTAAGATCCCGATCCATCATTATATCTTATCCCTCATCAACTGCTAAGGTTCATCCTTGGTTCAGATCAAGCAAAGCACCATAAGCCGATAACCTGCATACTAGATCTCATGCTCCATCAGATAGTCAATACTTGCACAACTTGGCCTAATGATCTTCTCCTCCTTTTATAGTTTTAGGCCTTCCTCAACACCATGGACAAAAACCACTTAGGACCAATACCTTGGACCAAATACCTAGGGTCAATATCTCGGACCAGATACCTTGGACCAATACCATGGACCAAATACCTCAGACCAAGAACTTTGTTTTCCAAGGTATACGTGATTTCCATTCTGTGAAAGTGTGTGTGTATGTTATACACCCCTTTTGTTTTGTTAACCTATGTGTATACGCAGCTTGGTCAAGGTGAACTTGCATATACATCTCTTTCTTCATTCTTTGTAGTCTAAACTGTAATTCTTTGTTGTTGTCATGCTGTACTATGATCATCCATCTGAGTGAGTTGCCTTCTAAACTGATTCCTTGAAACTGCCCTACATTTCATCACATCTGTAAACACAACTATCATGCATTCTATCACATCTGATATCTCTTCTGTAGATTCATCTAGTTACCATATACAAGTGATTTGTTATGCTACAAGTGGGTTGCCATCAAGTAAAACACATGCATCAGAATGCCAACAATATCGCCCTTTGGACTTGATGGAAACTAGGTTGGTATTGATTACATCAAGCTGTAGAAACTGGTAGAGATAACAAGCAACACGAAAATACTCTCCCCCTTTGACATCAAGGGCAAAGGGCAGACCAGGATATTCTCCCCCTTTGATATCAAGGGCAAAGGGTTGACCAAAACGAAGACTTACATATCTGAACAACTGAATATAAACATTGATCCTGCTCCCGCTAAGCACATGCTGAATTTTCTGATTAAACTCCCTCTTTGTACATGCTGAGATGCACTATATCATCCATGCTCCCCTTGAGCACATGCAGAGTCTGCAAATATTTTCCAAAAGAATAACATGACTCTATCACTCGACTATGTGATTTTGACCTTCCTATCACCAATGACTCATACATACATCAATCTCCCAACCAAGTGGGAATATACCAAATTTTACTCATCCTCCCATGCATAGTGGGGTTAAAAATTACATCATATGATCAAAAAGGACTCATCAAAAGACTATGACAGACAGAGACAAGTTATTACATCATGGGTCTTTATATGACCTTTTCATCGAGTGATATACATGACGTTTATAATGGAGACCCAATATCTAAACAAGACCATGATAGTCATAAGCAACTATCATACACCATGCATGTCCTGCACCATAAGCATCTGTCAACAGCATCCAGACCAGCAACCTGTATATGTCCATCATTAGTTCCCAAGATATGACAGTGTAATTATCATCAACCTGTGACACAATATGTCTGCAAATAGATATCAACTCATCTTATTGATCTCATCAAGATCAATTTGCTTCGTTTCCTTAGTAGAAAGAGCCTTATCATAAATCAACTAAGCATATGTCATATCTCCAAGCGGTAGCACAAAATAATTCACATCATATCATATGTATGTGAAAACACCATAGACATCATCTATGATCATAACATCATTATCAAGAACTGCATGATCTTTTCACAAGAACCTTCAATATTTCAACCATGTATCATCGCTAGGGAACATCCCACATCTGATAAGCATCAACCATGATAATCAACATATGTGAGTATCAACCTATCATCATAAGGTAAGAACTCATCATCATTATGTGATTAAGTAAGCCATGTCTTCATGTGACCTACAATAACACCATTCTCTTTGCCAGCCAACAATATTTATCAATATACAACTTAAGTAATCATCCATGTATCCAACATAATGTGTCTCTAGCAATTATGTATCTACCAAATCATGAGTGCATGTTCATTTTCATAGCTTTCTTGATACCATCAACAACAACAACCCTCAACGATGTGAGAACTATATGAATCCTGAATCATAACTACACCATATGCATTTTCGAAGGCATGATGACACTGGCATAAAAGAAATAAATGGCTCATCATCAAATAATGAAGTTGTGTACTCAAGGTTTGTACTTCTCCTTGTCCTTATGAAGATCATCATGTAAGCAACATATATGTACTATATGCATCATCAAACATCATTTACAATCATCCATAAATCTGATCTGAAGACCAACTTATGCGATCCCAAATATAATCTGAGATTTTATCATGGTTAACTCATAACCGTAACATAGAAAGCCATATAACCATTATCATCAATGATTATTTACCAAATACTTGTAACTATAATGCCAACAATGCTTTATTAGAAGCATAACATGTTCTCCCCCTGAACCTATTCCACCTGTTCACTGTCAGATCTGATCATTGCATATATCAGTAAAAAGTATCAAAGTGGCATCATCAATAAGATATACATCAAGTTATCAACAACTTATGAGGATCAAAACACTTCTAAATAACATCCAAAGAAAATAGTCATCTATGACAGAAAAGATAACTGATAATTGTCTCAATCATATCACATCAGTTTTTCTGAGATTGTCCCACAACATTTTTCTCAAACTACATATACGCGACTATGTAGCTTCGAACTCGCATATATACATTACTTGCCTTCATGAAACTTGTGTATGAGATTTAAAACATTGAAGTTTCATACTTTTGGCTTCCCTGAGTTGGTCATGTCTGTACACTGTGCTATGCCACATTTTTTTTTACTGTACTTCCTTCTTCTTCCATATCTTCGAGTGTGATGATGTTTTCTCTTTTTGGTATGGTGCTCAAAATTTTCTCCTGCATTCCTTTGCTATATGTCCAAACTTGTTACATGCATAACATCTTACATGTTTCATATTTCTTCTATAGCAGTCAACGGCTTTGTGACCAAACATATTGCAAGAAAAACAATATCCCTTAAAGTATCTGGAAGCTGATGATCTTTCTGTGTGATGGTCTTGAACCATTATACTTCTGCATCTCACTACAACATGTCCAAGATTATGACATATAAAACATTCAACATTACTCATTTGAGGAAATAACCGACTATCACTTCCATAGTTAGGAGTAAAAGATTTTCTTTGAATAATTTCTTTCCTTGGTTGTTGATGGGATTGAACTCTCATCTCCTTGTTGAGCATTTCAGATTTTTCATTAGAGTTCCTTGCCTTCCTCTGTGAGCTAGATCCACCTTCAATAGATTTATGAAAACTAAGACTAGTTTTGACGGCAAGAGACCTTTGACTACTGAGAATATCATCCAAAATCTTATTACTATCTTGAAATCATAAAAGCTTATCCTTTTCTTCTAATTTACCTTTCAGGATATTTACCTCAACCTGATATTGCTCTTCCTTTTCAAGATAATGTTTCTTCATGATTTCTTCATCTTTTCTTCCTTCTTTCATCTGTTGCCTTAATTCAAGAACTTCGTTTTCTTGTTCATCAAGGGCTTGGAGTAGTTCTTCATTCTGCTTATTTGATTTTTCAAGATCTTCTTTTAGAGAGAGGATCTTAGCTTCAAGACTTTCATAGTAATTGGATCTATCTTTGAGTTTCTTGATTGTTGTGCTCCTTTTATTTACTTCATTTCTTAATGATGTCACTTCATCCTGCAGCTTTTGACATTGATCTTCATTTTCCTTGAATTGCTTCCTTACTTTGTTTCCTTCCTCTAGTTGAGCTTTTTGTTTGGTAGCTTCTTCTTTTAAGGCAAACTCCCTTTTGTCCAATAGATCTTGTTTATCTCTAATTTTGACTGTTAGCCTTTTAAATTTTGCCTCTATTTGATATCTTTCTCTTTCACCCATAAGAGAAAATTCAGTTGTTTCGCTGTCACTTTCATCATCTTCAAATCGACAAAGAAATGTATCATCAGATCATAACAAATTCATACCTGATAGTTCTTTTGCTTGTTGATCTTCATTCTGAGGTGATTATGAATCTAAAGAGTTGCTTCCATATAATCCCTAATCGACTCTCCCACTGTCATAGTTCCTTTGAGATGTCTTCTTCTTCTGAGGTGATTTCTTCTTTAGCTTCTTTCCCATTGTTTTACGGATCTCCTTCAAGCGATCAAGCTTCTACCAAAAGACCTACTCTGATACCAATTGTTGGAAATAATACTAAGAGGGGGGGATGAATCAATATTATTCAAGTCAATAATCTTTTTCCTTTTCATACTCAAATTCATATGCGCTACTTCAATGAAGGTAACCCACGTGTACCCGCAACTGTGCTTAAGGAAACAAGCGTATATCTAGCAAACTAATGATTCAGTTAATTCATCATATGTTGATCTTTAATCTGTGCATAAGTATTTTATTAAACATTAAACATTAACTATGTGCAGTTAATAATAGAAAGAACCATCACACATAAGCAACACACATGAACACCAAGATTTAAGGTGGAAACCCAATGTGGGTGAAAACCACCTACTGCTGTCATCTATGTCTTCTTTTAATAATAAGAAAATTTGTTTACAACATTGTACTGGTGCAGACTCATACCAGTACGTAGGCTTCTACCTGCAGAAGGTTACTACCTTCTCTCGTTCTCTAGCTTCTACTGGAAGGGAGCTACAACCCCCTAGCTCTTGTACTAGTTGATATGTTTACTAGTATGTAGGCACCGACCTATAGAAGGCTACAACCTTCTCTCTTCCTCTAGGGACCACATTTCATAAATTTTCAGACTGGATGCTCCTGGTACACAACAATACACATGAAGGCCTCGTTTCATCTAATTTTCATACTAAACCCATTATCAACATTGAAGCTCAAAATCAATCACCACTGCACTACAACCATCAAATACATCTGCATTAACCAATCATTGAAACTCAATCATAAATCTCTAAATCACCCACAAGTAAATCACTGAAAGCCCATTGTCACTGAATCAAATCACAATCAATCAATCCGAACATTCAGTGTACTGTCATCAAAACACAGTCACCAGAACATAGAGAATAACCCAGAATTTCTACAACAACACCAGATCCAACTGCAACTTCAAATATCATATTTCATAATGTATATGCTACTCTGATGAGCTGAACCAGCATGTATACACTCTTTTACCAAAGCCAACCAATGTATACATCTGCAAATATTAATTCATAATTTTGCAACTATTCCAAACTTCAGTCATACCTAGATCATAACATTTACAGAACAACACATGCGTCAGTATTCAGATCTAGACTATACATGATCAAACCACATAATGATAATTCATTTCAAGCCTTAGGATCCCGATCCATCATTAGATCTTATCCCTCATCAACCGCTAAGGTTCATCCTTGGTTCAGATCAAGCAAAGCACCATAACCCTATAACTTGCATACTAGATCTCATGCTCCATCAGATATTCAATACTTGCACACCTTGTCCTTATGATCTTCTCCTCCTTTTATAGTTTTAGGCCTTCCTCAATACCATGGACCAAAACCACTTCTAACCAGCACCTTGGACCAAATACCTAGGGTCAATACCTCGGACTAGATACCTTGGTCCAATACCATGGATCAAAATTCCATGGACCAAATACCTCAGACCAAAAGCTTAGTTTTCCAAGGTATACACACTTTTCCTTATGTGAAAGTGCGTGTGTACATTATACACCCCTTTTGTTCTGTTAACCTACGTATATACGCAGCTTGGTCAAGGTGAACCTGCGTATACCTCTCTTTCTTCATTCTTTGTAGTCTGAAGTGTAATTCATTGTTGTTTTCATGTTGTAATGTGATCTTCCATCTGAGTGAGTTGCCTTCTGAACTGATTCCTTGAAACTTCCCTGCATTTCATCACATTTGTAAACACAATTGTCATGCATTCTGTCACATTTGATTTCTCTTCTATAGATTCATCTAGTTACCATATACAAGTGACTTGTTCTGCTACAAGTGGGCTGCCATCAAGTACAACAAATACATCATAATGCCAACATTCTAAACAATCTTCCTAATTGACTATATTAAAGTATTCTTCCACGGCAACGACACCAAAAATGTTGCGTCAATTTACTATGCAAATTAACACAAGTATTTAATTATCAATCCAAATTTGTAGAACTTAGAAGCATGTCCAAAGTCTATGGATTCCAATGGTAGTCAATGTTAGAAAATGAAATATAAAGATTGAAAGAAATGCATATTACAAATATAAAATCTAATTAAGTAATTTCTGATTTACTTATGTAATATGTGAGGGATGAGGCTCCTAACATAGGAGAACTAGGTTTTCCTTCCCTACAATACTACTTTCATGAACAGAAATCCAAATCACTAATTAGCAATGGTTTATGATGCAGAAGATGCAAAAGAAGAGGCTCCTAACTAAGGAGGTCCATATTGTTCTTATTCACAATTCTACTCTATCATAATCACCATTGCTTCAAACCAAAAATGCATAAATAACTTCAAATAAGAAAATGAGAATGAAATTCAGTTTTAGTTCAAGATAAAATAGAAGGGGAATTTAACTTAAATTCATGTGTGTCCCTTCATATGTAGATTAGGATTAAACCAATATCCATTCAACAACCATCACACATCTAAATACATTTAAAACAAGAACTGATTTATGAAAACTATGAAAAATTAACCAAGAAGTGCACTTAGCTTGGTGTGGGGGCCCTCCACCCTTGCCTTGCAGACTTGAAGAAATCTCAGCTACAACAAATTCAGTAAATCAACTAAGCATGAACAAAAAATTGAAATAAAACAGGTTCTTCAATTAACTTTAGGTCTTCAAAAAGTCCCAAAATCATATTACATAAATTCTACATTCTTAAGCCTTCAATAGTCTTGGCTTAAATAGAGAAATAATAAAAAAACTTGACTAAAAAGTCTATAATAACCTTATCTATCCTAATCCCATCTATCCTGATCGAATCCACCCATTCAATTACATAAAATTTGGAAAAATCCCCAAAATCACTAATTTTGGCCTATTTCCTAGGGATTTTCTAGACAGCAGGTCATGTTTGACCAGAATTGACCGAGCCTGTTTTAGCTCCGTTAGACCAAACCAATAGGTACACATCCATTCTTAGCTCCCAATATTTCTAAATCCATGCTCATCTTGCACCCAGGTGTCCTGCAAGTATGACTTCAATGGAGCAATTACGAGAATTTTCAGTTCTGTCCAAAAATACTCTTAAAATCCCAATTTTTACTAAAATTTCTAAAAATTGAAAAACTTAATCTAATTACCTGAATATACAAATAAGGTTAAAATGAAGCATATATGAGTGGAATAAGGTGGAATATGATGGTAATTAAGTGGGTTTATGATAAACAAAAATGACCAAAATTGAGGGCCAACAATTGTATGACATTGCCATTGAATAAATACAATGTTGTTTTCCTCTAAAGATTTCACACATTGTACTTTTGGCCTTGTTTGAAGATAATTTAAGTTTTTACCTCAACTTTCAAACTAGGACTTTCAAAAACTTATTAGACTTGTAAAATTATCACCTATAGCTTTCTGGATGGCCTTTTTAACTCAACAATAGACATAAGTTGCCTTTGGTATGCCACTTTAGTTCTTGGGAAACTCCTATTTGCATAAATTTAATCCGTGGACTATTGCACCAGTAAACTTATCACCTATAGCTTTCTGGATGCCCTCTTTAACTCAACGATAGACATTACTTGTCTTTGGTATGCCACTTTAGGTCTTGGGAAACTCATATCTGCAGAAATTTAAGCAATGAACTCTTGCACCAAATTTCGTCTCAGCAAAATTAGTGGATGCATCAAGATCAAGTGGTCATTTCTCTACTACCGAGTATAAATATTTACCACACATGGGTAGAGAGGAAAGAATCAATGATTTATTTGATCCAATGTACTAAGAGCGAGCCTCAAGAGTAGAAGAGATGTGTGTATATGTCACATGGGGTGTGCATAATGCTAATGAAACCAACATAGATCCATCTTAATCCCAGGTCTATCAAGCATCAAAAGGGATAAATCTTTTCAGGTGCGAAATTGTTTTGGAATGAAAAACTTGAAAAACAATTTTCACTTCAATAGATATATAATTTGATCCCTGTCCACACTGGATAAATTCCTGAAGATAATAGGAGAGCTCAAAATGAACGCATGCACTTGAAGGAAAATTTCAAACATAACCAGAGAGATTGCTACAATATTCCAAACACGTGAACAAGAAAAGCATGCTATATAAGGATTTCTCTTGGTCCTTATACCTTTATCAAAGAACGATCTGAATGAATGATTTACAAATGAGTATGCTTTATTTATACACATACTTTAGGATTTAGGGGAACCCTAAAAGGATGACTAGGTTAACCTTGTCAAATATAGAAAAATATAATAAAGTGGGTATTACCCATATGTAGGCTCAAGAAAACCACCAATACATCTAAGAGGAGGTCAACACATGGTCCCTAAAGAAAATTAACCATAATCCAAATGTTAAATTGAATGCTCACATATTCCCAAAATCTAGGCAGCTACTTGGTTGCAGTTGTCCATTAACTAGTGTCCGCAAATATAGAGTGACCAACGAGGGAAATGACCATTGCACACTCTTGTAACATACTAAAATAATGGTTTGTTAATATTTGTTCTTTTTTTCTCCATTTTCCAATTGTTCAGCAACAAAGGTCTTTAGAAAATGAAAAATTTGATATATGAGACAATCAACAAATACATATTTCAAAATTAAAAAATAATCAGGTATCCCTTTTAAATTATTAATCAATTATTGAACAATGTTACAGTCTCTTGCGCAACAGGTACCAAATTTGAAATGAGTCATGACAAAGACATAAACCAGTGCAAGTTAAATTTTCCAGGGAACATCCAGGGAATGTTGCGAATGTCTTGGGAATAATTGGGAACATCCATAATCCATATTAGAGAGGAATGGAGATACAAAGTTGTTTCATTATGTGAATAAATCAATTGTTGATATGACCGATCGATGTCATTGAATGATGGGTACCCTTTGAAGAATGTGTAATTCCCTTATTACAACTAACAATGACATCTAACTCTACACTATTCTAATGGCACGCATATGGGCCATGCGACTCGACTTGGATCAAGTTTATTCTAAATGGTTCTATGCTTTTAGTAATGGTCATGACGTAATTCCTTCTCGGGACTCTTTCCATGACTATATGGTACCAATTTTCCAAATGACTTCCCTTCTGATTGCAGTGTTATTGACTACATTGTTTACTTAATGAGAATGAAATTAATTTTTTCACTTTTACAAATTTATCATAACATGTTATGATTAATTATTTATAGTAAAAGTTTATTTTAGTTTAAATTTTAAAGATTTATTAATTGCTAATATAATTGGAATAATTATTAAATATTAAATTTAAATTTAAATAAAATAGTATAAATCATTAACATTTAATTCAAATTTTAATCAAATTAATATTAAAATAATAACTAAAAGGCTATAAAAAGAACATTTTAAGATTGATAAAGGATTATGAGCTTGATTGGTTAGTAATGGTTTTAAGATGTTCTTCACAAATAATGTTAAGGTCATATCAATCAAAATATTATTAGCATAAATCCAACTTAAGCACATATCTAACTGAGCCAAGGGGATCAAATTTCTTAAGGTGCAGATTTTTTTGAAGTACAAAATGAAATGTGTAAATTTTCATTGTTTAATACATAATTTAAACTTGTAAGTCCAAAAAATCTCTGCTAGATTTCAACAAAATATCATATACCTAAAAAATACCAAACTATAAACAACGAAACCACTTCAAACATTTTAATCATTAAAACTTATTATTTTCAACAACTTTATATGATATATAGACAATTTTTTTAAAACACTAGAATTTGCACGAGATGCTGCAAAGGAAATGATGTAAGTCGGTAGTGCATATGGAACAAGAACATAGATGAAAAAAATTTCATATGTTAGGTGATCTAACTATAGCCAAATTTGAATGAAAAAATAAATCTTAATGTTAAATGTAATACAATCAAACAATCTACTCAAAACATAGGCATGCACAACTTCCTTCCCAAGTGCTCAATCCAAGAGCTTACATTCATTAAAAGTTGCATCCCAGACAGACCTTTCTCTTTCACTGCCTCATGCAGACTGAACCCTTCACCATCATATGGTAATGTTTGTAGATCAAATTTTTGTGCAAGTATTCTCCAATGGTGTTTCCATTTATACACGTCTCCAGTAGCATAATCAAAGGCCTAGTTCTTTTGATAAGATCTTTGGCAGTCCAAATTTCTTGTTATGCATTAAATTATGATTAATATGCATCCATAAATTATTGCCATGAAATATTGTTCCCTAGGTACTTGAAAAACAACCCCCCAAGTTTGCAAATGGTAGTGTAAACACACAATGTGTCTAAAACATTCATCAAGCTCCAAGGAGAGAAGCCATGTATCTGTGTCAGAGGGTGAATGGACCAAGTTAATCCTTATTTATTCTTTGCAGCATCAAATACAATATCCTTGAGAGTATAGTAAAAATCAGGCATAGGTAGCATAGTGTAGTAAAAGGGGGCATGGTCTTCCTTTCTTCCACTTTTGAATAGAACATAGGCCACTTACTGATATTCTATCCTTAATAAAGGGAAGTCTGGACTGAAATGGATGGTTTGACAAGGATAAAGGACTGTGGACAAGGAGGTTATGCTAAAGAGTGCTTTAAAAAGTGGTAGCAAAACTAAGATCTCAAAGACCTCAAAGGCCTTCCTCTAATATAAACCCTTTATATGAGGATTACTGGATTGTCTTAAATTCAAATGGAAGTTTGTTATTAAATGGATTATCAGGGAAATAAGAAAAGAGGAACTAAGACGGGTTAAAAAGGGAAGAAAGAGAAGCCAGGTTCTTGTAACCAAGGAAAGAATGAATTGAGCCACATCAAGTGCTTCACGTGTGAAGTGTTTGGGCGCTTTGCATCCAATGTCATCAAAATAAGGGGAAGGGAAAGCAACAACGCCATAAGCCACTTGCAAGGAGTGCAAAGGCATCAGCTCAAGTGGATGAGCTTTCATCCAATATTGAGACACACTTCTCAATGGTCTCATGCATCTCATCTGACATCATGTCTGATGTCGACTGGTATGTGGACAGTGGAGCCGCAAACATACAACCTCTAACAAGTGTACATTTAGTAGAACTTGGCGATGATGCCACCCACAACCAAAATGGCATATGAAAACCCTTGTCCTACACAGAAACAATAAACCAAGCAATACAACTTTATAAAAAATGTTGAACGCAACTTGCCACTTGAAAACCTCAATCTTGATTCGACATTAAACATAATATTTATAAGCTCAATGAATATGGTAGATATGACCTACTGAGACACTTTCATTTTCAACAACTATTTATAAATAAAATATCGATCATTGTATGACATTTCCATTAAATAGATGCAATTCCATTTTCCTCTCAAGATTTCACACATTATACTTTTGGCCTTGTTTGAAGATAATTTAAGTTTTTTCCTCAGCTTTCAAACTAGGACTTTCAAAAACTTATTCGACTTGTAAACTTATCACCTGTAGCTTTTTGGATGCCCTCTTTAACTAAACAATAGACATAGGTTTCCTTTGGTATGCCACTTTAGTTCTTGGGAAACTTCGATTTGCATAAATTTTAGTCGTGGATTGTTGCACCAGTAAACCTATCACCTGTAGCTTCTAGATGCCCTCTTTAACTCAACAATAGACATGACTTACCTTTGGTATGCCACCTTAGTTCTTGGAAAAGTCATATCCACATAAATTTAAACTGTGGACTCTTGCACTAAATTTCATCTCAGCAAAATTATTTGATGCCTCAAGATCAAGTGGTCATTGCTCTACTACCGAGTAGAAATATTTACCACACATGGGCAGAGAGGAAAGAATCAGTGATTTATTTGATCCAATGCAGAAAGAGAGAGCCTCAAGAGTAGAAGAGATGTGTGTATATGTCACATGGGGTGTGCATAACACTAATGAAACCAACATAGATCCATCTTAATCCCAGGTCTATCAAGCATCAAGAGGGATGAATCTTTTCAGGTGCAAACTTGTTTTGGAATGAAAAACTTTGAAAAATGATTTGCACTTCAAGAGATATATCATTTGATCCCTCTCCACACTTGATAAATTCCTGAAGATAATAGCAGAGCTCAAAATGAATGCATGCACTTGAAGGAAAATTTCAAACATAAACAAAGAGATTGCTACAATATTCCAAACACGTGAATGCCAAAAGAAAGCTATATAAGGATTTCTCTTGGTCCTTAGACCTTTATCAAAGAATGCCCTGAACGAATTATTTACAAATGAGGAGTATGCTTTATTTATACACATACTTTAGGGTTTAGGGAGCATTAAAAGGATGACTAGCCTGACCTCGTCAAATATAGAAAAATATAATAAAGTGGGTATTACCCATATGTAGGCTCAACAAAACCACCAATACATCTAAGAGGAGGTCATGACATGGCCTCTAATGAAAATTAACCATAATCCAAATGTTAAATTGAATGCTTACTTATTCCCAAAAACTAGGCAACTACTTTGTTGCAGTTGTCCATTAACCAATGTCCACAAATATATAATGACCAATGAAGGAAACAACCATCAAGCACTCTTGTAACATAATACAATAATGGTTTGTTAATATTTGTTTTCTTTTGCTCCATTTTATAATTGTTCAGCAATAAAGGTCTTTAGAAAATGAAAAAGTTGATACATTAGACAATAACCAAATACATATTTCAGAAATTAAAAAATAATTAGGTATCCCTTTTAAATTATTAATCAATTATTTAACAATGTTACAATCTTGTGTGCAACAGGTACCAAATTTTAAATGAGTCATGACAAAAACATAAACCAGTGCATGTGAAATTTTCCAAAGAACATCCAGGGAATGTTGGGAATGTCTGCTGAACGATTGGGGATTGATGGCCACTGTCAAGGAATATCTAGGGAACATTGCTCAACAAGAGGGAAAATTCAGGTAATGTTCCCCAAACTACTCCAGATATGGTGGATCATTTGGAATGTGACCACTATTCTTGATGGTATAATCCCTATATTGGGGACTTTCTTCTCCAATCCCTAGGTTCCCCTACAACATATAACACCACAAACAAGTTCCTCGATTGCAGTTGACATCAATCTTTGGTTGAAGTAGCCAAGGGCACATAAACCAGTGCAAAAGAAGGGATATTCCCATAACCCTTAATAAGTTCATTAGAGCAGCATTTAAGTAACCTGATGAAGCTTCAGGAACCATTCTTGGAGTCAGGGAAACTATAGTACCCACAGAACTATCCAGTGGTTTCCTCCCAAAACCCACACAATAATTCACTACATGAGAGGCCCACTAATTGCAAAAAATCAATGTATGACACAATTATGGAGGAGCCAACTTGACTAAGAGTAGGACCGTTCATGCTAGCAAATCAAACTAAAATGTGTTCTTATAACTTAAGTCAAATCTTTCTTAGATGTCATGTTAACATAACCATATAAAATCCATTCATGCTAGGAAAGCAAACTAAAATGTGTTGTTATAACTTAAGTCAAATCCTCCTTAGATGCCATGTTAACATAACCATAGAAAGTTAGGTCTGTGCTGCATTTGATTAGGTATTTAACCTTTTCTACTCAAATTTTGAAAGCAGAAATCACTTGAAAAGGAAGATTTTAATTATTTATGACATTTGCACAGGCATAAATCATTTATACCCTTTTAACATATGCAATCATTCTATCCTTTTTTGTGAACAGTAATTTTATGCATACAAAAGTCACAGTAACTTCTAGGTCGTCCCTGAACTGGTGTATGACCAAATTGATGTGCCACAGCCGAGGATACTTCTATTTCCTAATTTCATCAGTATTTTTATCTCCTCACGCATATAAACCCTAACCATACCCTAATTTCTTGTACCCATATCCCCATGACCTCCTACTTTACAAACTATAATTGCCATGCCCTCCACCAATAGTGTTGGCTCGAGGGGGCCTGACCCAGGTTTAGAGTTAATTAGCCAAACAAATCCCTACACTACTAGCCCTTTTAGCATCAGCCCGTGGAGCGATGACCGAAGTCCCACCTGAAGCAGCATGGGGGGATGTTGGAACCAAGTTTTAGCACCCTGAGATGGTTGTGTTGTCGTTTAATTCCCTCTATCCATACCTTCGCGCAGGTCGCTTCTTTCTAGGGCTTGCAAGACAAAACCTCTATTCCGACCTTCAATACCTCCACAAAAGTATACGATCGACCTTCGCACAGCCCTAACCTACTACTCTGGTAATTTCGCACTGCTAGAGCAGCGTGCCATATAAATTCCCCAATTAGTCTAAGTGACTCACTTATCTTGTCAAAAAGTTATAGTTAACACTGTGTAAACAGATATTCATAAATGCGTTCAGTTATTCAATGTAGTTGTGATCATTTGTGCATCATATAAGCACAATAAAGGAAATTTATACATAAAATATCCAGATGTATCAACAGAACAAAGACTAAAAAATTGGAGAATATCTCTCTTTATTAATATTTCCCAAGTGTTTACAGACTTTGTCCACCATGAGCACACAGCTGCAGGGGTCCGCGCACTCAGATGCGGACTTCTACCTTATGCCTCTACGCACTCAGCTGCAGAGCCTCTACCTACACTACAGCCCAAGACATTAACTTCTTACTTCCGAGTTACGACCCTCTTACATTATTCATCATTCTATGTCTCTAAAACTACTTAGAGCTTAGCTCTTTTTATTCAGTCCCATGGTCTGCGGACCATGGGTAGATCTCTTAAAACCAACTTTACTTTACAAAACTAAGGGCAGACTACCCTTTATGACACATAAGACCTTCATGCTCCACTACTACAAACTACAGAGTCTTTACAATTATATTACAAAATTTTACTCGAGCATGGGCTTTTAGCCCCAAAACTACCCTTGGGGGATCTTGCTCCCAACAGGCCCCCAACACAAACATCGTAACTCGCCCTCAAGTCACTCGGTAGGCATGGATATATTTGCACGAAGCGCATCCATCTCAACTTGTATGACCGCTACCTCGGTCATGCACTCAGCTTCTACCTACTTCGCATCTTCCACTATCGTCTCGGCCACTGCACCTGTGCTGTCAGCCTGAAGCTTTTGTAGCATCACTTGTAGAGTCGTAATCTTGCCTTCAATAGTTCCTGTGATTGCATAAGCTTCCTCCAGCTAAGGCTTTAGTCACACCTTCAGGACTGCTTCCTTATGTAGTGCTGCATCCACCTGTTCCTTCAGCTACTTGGCTTCCTGCAACTTGGCTAGCCTCTGTGTCAGCGCAACTATTCACATTGTGCCCTTGACTTCATTGTAGCACTGTTGTAGCTCGTGCACTTCCATCTCCAGCCTCTATAAATTTGATTCCTCCTGCAAGCTTGTCAGGACCTCAAATGACTACTCGAACAACTGCGTCTAGTCTACTACTGCACTTTCCACTACCACAACTGCCTTTATGATAGCAGGTGCCTACTGTTCCTTTACCTCCGACGGTGTTGAAGGCTAGGCCCTCAACTACAACCCTATATTCTGTAGGTTCAACTCTAGCTAAACCCACACCATCTCAGTCCAAGTGTCGTGCACCCCTGTGGCCAACTTACAGATTCTTCCTCTGGAATGGCCAACTCTGGGACCATTCTGCATGCCTCCTCAATGACTTGCATGATCCTCTTGCTCTGGTTGGTCGCCTCGGTCTCAGCGGTGATGGCAACATTTCTCTGTAGGGCCATCTGTTCATTATTGATCTGTTGTTCGTTGATCACCTAGAGGGCGCAGTGCTCTTGGGCCCTCATTTCTGCAATTACTCCATCCTGCAAGAGGTGGAGTGATTCATGTGGAAGCGCTGCGAGGTTCAACCCAACTCCCTTCAAGGCACTAATAGTGGGCCTATCAGCCTCATTGTCTATGGCCAGTGCTCCATCTGGTAGCACTATCATACAAGAAGCCTTCGTGCGCAGCATATCGGCACCCTCTGAAGTGCTAATGGCCAAGACGGTAGACATTGTATCGTCCTGTGATGCTTGGGTCTGCAACTCCTACAATCCGGTCTAGATAGCCCCTAGTACGATTTGTTGTTGCTGTTCAAATTGCTACAGGGCCTCCGTGGTGACATCTCTAACTGTGTCACTGATATCATGTAAGTCGCCCTCCGTCAATGTGATAGGGTCCAACGAGGTGGCTGCCTTGGATTTCTTTCTAAACCCTCTTTTTTCCAGCTCTCTCGGGTGCTTAATGCAGGAGGACGTCTCCTGAGGCACAGCATCATGCTAGTCTGTGTCTTCCTCTTTGGTCTCAGTTGAAGGTGACCACGCACCTTTGTTAGAGCCTCGCTTTGTGCCACCTGTTTGTTTTCCTGCCTCCTTTTCTGCTTGCTCCACCTAGGCCTTCTCAATGATCTCCATTTTCCTTTTCTTGACCAGTTGCACCATCTTTAGCTTGGCCTCCTCCTTCTTCTTCTACGTGGCGAACTTGCTACCACCCACTGCCAAGTCCGTGGTAGTGCGCCACTCCGCCAGCCATTGATCAAGCACTGCATCAATAGCATTATCTGTGGCCAGACATGACAAGTTGTACCACTTCTGCATAGGGTCCATCTGCACCCTGATTGATACTCGATGGAAATCAACTTTAAACTCAGCATAGCTCTGCAGATTAAAGTACACCGTGGGCAACAATCGTGGCTTGTGATTGATTTCCATCCTGATATTCATTTCCATCAAGATCTAGAAGATCTTGCTATCCCGAACTCGCTGCGCATCCTTGGTTGCCCATAGCAAAGAGTACTTCGCTACTTCAGAGAGGTCTAGCGCGACCAAAGGGAACTGGTTGTCCTCTAATAGCTCCCATGCTACTGGTTTTTCCTCCAGTAGTCAAATTTCTTGCTTTTCTCTTGTGCTTCATGTTAGTTCACTAGGAACTCTTCGTGAAGGTAGCCCGACAAGTTAAATTGGACTCCTTCCACGCATTGTTGTGGGTGCGCAACAACAGGCGCTAGCACCTCGTCAATCTGACACTTCCACATCACCTTTCCTGCAAGGATTTGCGTTGCTACCTTCATAGCGGGGTCACATACGATGGAGATAATGTACTCGCATGGCTTCTTCACCAGCTTGAATTTCTCCTTCATTGACTCTACGAGAGCTTGCTCGCTGCCCTTGCCACCGAAGATCATCATTGGATTCTCACTTGTATATGACAGGCGCGTTATTCGGTGAATTAACATATCTGTGATGGGTATCTGCTCCTCCAGCCATAGACACCAATCATGCACTAAGCACAACAGCTGCTTGATGACCAAAATTGTCACTGGGGTGAGGTTATAGTGCAGCACCCAGAGCAGGTTGGGAAATCCTTCCCTGTCTACTCCCCTAAGCCACTTCTGTGGCTCTAATGTGGTCATCCCCATATTTGTGTCTATGATGGGGCGCATTAGGTGCTCGGTGGCCAGGTGTGGGAACTTTTCGTGGTCCGCCAAGTAACAGTCTTCAAGCTTAAGTATCGGCACTCATGCCAAATGTGGACCTTCAAAAGCAATTTCATCCAGTAGCAGAGGGGTTTGTAGGGGAGTCTTACTCTCATCAATGTCCTTTGGGACCTTGGACTTAGGCTTGCACAGAGGAACATACTCCAACAACCATGTAATAGGGTCCTCACCCTCAGTTCTAACCTCCTCTACTTCCATTCCCACATCCTCATTGTCCATTGGGATGTCTTCGATATCCTCCTCCTCTGCTTCTAGGCTTATAGTCTTGCCTTTCTCCTGTGTAGTGGGCTTTGGTGGGTTTCACCTTGGCGAGATGCGCACTAGTATGGTAGGCTGCTTGCCCTTCTTGTCCTTCCTAACTTCTTTGGTTGATGATGGCTTTGGTCTCAACGTTCTGGTGACTTAGGGACCTCTACCAATACTTCGGCCACTTCTTGAGCAGCTACTTCCGCTTCTATGTCCATTTCCTGTGTTGGCTCCTCTACTACTTGCTCGACATTTCTAACCTCTCGGGGTGTGGACATGATCTTATGCAAGAATTCCTGTGTGTCTGTCGAAAAAGTCTCAAATACCTCGGTAGCTATCAGAACCTCGTATTGCTCAGGATTCATATGCACCTCAGAGCTCAACAACTCAATTCTCAAAATGCCAAGTGTTTCTTGTTGGAGAGCCGCTTGTAACTTATAGGTCATTTTGGATTCAAATCCAACCGGTCCCCCCAAAATTGGTTCATTAACATTGGATGGCAGAACATTTTCAAGGATCTAAGCCATAAATTTCGTCTTAAATGTCAGTCGCCCACTCCACTTTGCCTCACTTATGTCATCTTTTCATGGACAGTGACATAGCGGTCACTTTTTGGCCGACCTGCGCGATTTCTCCCTTGGTAGCACAACTCCCTCCGCACTGCCACGAACCTAGTAACACTTCCTTGCTTTGCACCATCTTCCAATCGTGCATCTCCCCAACCCAGGAAGTGTAGTTTATAGTCTCGCGCCTCCTTTCAGCTGCCTGGAGTGCTAAGACTGTGCTACTGTCATCTAGTCACACGGGTGGACCACCGGTGTATGCCTTCAAGCGACTGCCATTTACCTTTCCACGGAAGGGTTCTCCATTAAATTTCACCAGCTGTACCGCTCCTCCATCGGTAATCTCCTTAATCACATAGGGCCCTAACCAGTGCATCCTAAACTTCCTTGGAAATTTATCAAACTTACTGTCGTATAGCAAAACTAGGTCATTTACCTTAAATGTGTGCGCTTAATGTGTTGATCATGCCACGCCTTTCCGCACTGCATTTGGACCTGCTGGTGAAATCCAACCAAAAACCTCTCTTCTTCGAGCTCCTCTAGCTGTGAGAGCCTCTCCTTGAGGGCTTTGCGATCCATCATACCTGTGAGCGCTACTATGCGCAGACTAGCCATGATGTATTCCGTAGACATTACCGCTTCAACCTCGTAGATGAGCCTAAAGGGGGTTTGTCCAATCAACTTCTTGCATGTCCTTCAATAAGCCCATAATATTGCAGGGATGCGTAGGTCCCAATCACTTCACTGAGAATTACAAACCTTGGTCAGCGTGTTTTCGAGCACTTTGTTGAATGCTTCCACCATCCCGTTAGCGTGCGGGTGATAAGGCGTGCTCTTCTAGTGGTATACCTGAAATTCCTCCATCAACGCTCTAATCGTCTCATTCAGGAAGTGCGTACCACGATCACTCATCAAGATCTTTGGATAGCCAAATTGTGTCAGTACATGCTCAAATAGGAACTTCGCGACAGTTGCGCCAGTCCAATCCTTCACCAGCTGCGCCTCTGTCCAATGAGTCAAATATTCCGTCACGGTGATAATGTACCTTGCTCTTGTCTTTCCTTCTGGCTGAATAGGTCCCACAAAATCTATCACCCACTTCTCAAAGGGTTGCAACGTCATTTGTGGATTCAAAGGCATCTCATCCCTCTACGATGGCCTGCCAGTCCTTTGGCACACATCACACACCCTGCAATATGATTTTGAGTCCTGATGGAGGGTAGGCCACCACAACCCTACGCGTAGAATCTTTTGCGTAGTCGCTCTCCTTGCATAATGTCCTCCCGTGGTGCCTCCATGAGCGTCCACGAGGATGTTTCTTCTTTCGAACTCAGGTACATACCGTCGTAATGTCTCATTAGTCCCCATCTTGTACAAATGCCCAGCAATGACAAAGAACTCTATCGCGCGCACCACTAATTCCTTCTTTTGTTGGACAGTGTATCCTTCCAAAGCAGTACATGTCATTAAGAAATGTATTATATCCTAAAATGACCATCAACAACACGCACTATAAATAGCTGCACGTCAAGCAATCCTTCTTCCATGTTATTGGGTTCCTCCCCTGTTTCAAAGCATGGCAGGTGGTCCTGTCCCACATTTAGTCATCTAGGCTTCATGATAACTTCAAAATCATACTCTTGGAACAATAAGAGCCACCTACAAATTCTCCCCCCCAACAAAGGATTATTGACAGGATACTTCAGTGCGGAGTGATCTGTATACATCTTAAAATGGCCTCCCAGTAAGTAGTGCCTATACTTCTAGAACGCAAACACCATAGCTAGCCCCTCGCACTCAGTGGTGGAATAGTTATTCTCCACTTTGGATAATCTTCATCTTGCGAATGTGATAGGATGGTCCAAGCCTTCTCCGCTAGCCTACGTCAGTACTGCTCCCAGTGCTATACATGACACATCGACATGTACATGAAACCCTTTCTTCCAACCCGAGAAGACTAAAATCAGCGTCATGACCATCTTTTCTTTCAATATATCCAAGCTCTTCTTACAGTCATCATTCCAACAGAATGTGACATCCTTCTTCAACAATTTCTCCATAGGCGCAGTGATCTGGGCATAGCCTTTGATAAACTTTATGTAATATCCTGTATGTCCCAGGGTAGCATGTAGCTATTTCACACTCCTTGGCACTTCCAAGTTCAGTATCACCATGAGCTTTGCAGGGTCTACCATCAACCCCTGTCTGCAAACCACATGCCCGAACAAGTTCCTAAAAGGAACACAAAACAAACACTTCTTGAGATTGAGTGTGATCTGGTATCTTCAACAGATATCCAGCATTAGGCGCAAGCTTACTACATGGCATTTAACTAGTCCAAACACATTCCAGTCATCAAAATATACCTCCAGGAACTTATGAATCAATTCCTTGAACGCGACAACAACTACGTGTGAGAAGATCGTAGGCGCATTCTTTAATCCAAACGGCATTACAGTGTACTGAAAACAACCTCACTCAGTCACGAAGGTTGTCTTGCTCCTATCCTCTAGCGCAACTTTGATCTGGTGGTACCCAGAGAACCCATCAGTGAAGGAATATGATTCCTGGCCACCTACATTGTCCAAAACTTCATCAGTGAACAGAGTAGGGAAATGATCATGTACACAAGCATCATTCAACTTTCTGAGATCCACGCATATCCTTATTTCATCCTTCTACTTCCTTTCCTGTACCACCATTGGACTTACCTAGTCAGATTCTTCCACAAGATCAATGATGCCTACCACGAGCATCTTGTCCATCTCTAAGCGAAACTTTTCCCTATGTTTTGGACTGAAACGGTAAGGCATTTGCTTAACTGGCTTCACATCAGGTTTCAATGTAATCTTCATCATTCCTATGTCCCCGATTATCCCTTTCAAATCCGTAAACTTGGTAGGAATAAATCCTAGTATTTGTGGAGTAGTTTAGCAACCTTATCTACCACCGCATCATCCTAATAGTCTCCAATCTTCATGAACTTGGGTCCTGCCTCCATACCAATGTTTACTTGTTTTGTTTTCAATGACGTGGTTATGTCATGGTTCTCAATCTGCAGTCCTTGAACCTCGTGGTGACCTTCTATTTCTGGAATGTTAATCTTCCGTGAATCCTCATCCTCTTCTTTAGTAGCTACATTATAACATTCTAGCACGTGACTCAGCTGAGACGTCCATTCAGGGTGAATCAGGTCTAAAGGATCCTGTTGTATCATAAAGATTGTTGCTTTCACTTCTTGTAGTTCTTCATCAATACTGTCAAACCCATCCTCAAAACTGAATGTCATCATGAATCTCTCGCGCAGGATATCCCATTCGTCTATCCCATGGTGGAGCTTGGTTTCTACATACCAGTTTATTGGGACAATATCCAGGGTGTGACAGAACAAGTGCACCCATTGAGGTTGGGGCTTTTCTCCATAAGCCTAAGTCAATTTGGCCAAATGTGCATGCAATTCATCCTGCCCATCATACTTGTCTATCATTTGCATCTTAGGATTCCCAAATTGTGTTCTCATCATCCTCCTAAATTTGCGTCAGTCATCAAAGCCTCCCTTGTGCATACCCCACCATCTTGTGGGCATAGCGCATAGAGCCCAGTCCAACACTTGGAAGTGCTGCTTTTTTGGTACCTCCCTTTCAAATGCATACAAAAAGATATCTACCTCATTCAGACCATCATAAGTAGGAAAATTTCTTACCACTGAGGACACACAGCGCAACGATTGAGTCATCATGTTGTAGTTCAGCATAGTCACTTCATCTAGCCAGTTCTGCCAGCACTCAAACACTTCATCGGAGTCTGAAGTGCAGGAACTCTTGCGATCCCATGTGATTCGTCCATCCACGATGGGATTCACCCAATCTTGGTCTCGCATCGTTATCTTGTAGATACAATCCAAATCATCATCACTCTCATAATCGCAGACTAGTTCCATATAGCGCGATGCCTCAGCGGGATCTAGAGGTACTATTATGCATAGTGATTCTTCTCAAAGATCATCTTCCACTTCTTCAGATTGATTACCCCATCCATATCAGTTGCCCAGTGAATTCCTAGGAGCGCACGATAGGGATTGTGGTCATCCACTATCTCTATTACTTCAAAATCAACAAACACACTCGCTCCCTCAATATCCACGGTCACTCCCTGTAGCCGTCGCATGGGGACGGTCTTCTGCTGATTCACCATCCTTAGCTGAGTCAAAGACCATTGCAGTGTGGGTCTCCCCATTCATTCCGAAGTATGCTTCGGTAGGACATTCAAATCTAACTCCAGGTCCAAAATAATCTAATCCATCTCATACTCTCCTATCTACGCGGTCATTCTCATCTTCTGTCCCGTCCTTATTTTATGTTTGCCAATCTTTCATACTATGCGCGGCTCACCAAATGTGATTCTAGCACATCTATTGATGAGCTCTTGCAACCCTTTCGCAACCTTACTATCGTGCAGTAATTTCATACAGTTTTCGAGGAAAGTTGTGAACATAGAGGGGTCCATCTCCTGCTCAGGTTTATCCTTGCTTCCTAAGGTGGAGGCCTCAGCAGAGCTCTTCTTAGCTTCCATGAAGGTTTCACGTGCGCACTCCAAATCGAATTCAGCCTCCTTCGCCAGAGCTTTGCGAACCCATGTGTTGCCTTCTAGTTGTTTCTCCTTGTTATCTCCTGTCACAATTCCACTTCTGAGCACTATATTTACATTGGGATCCTCTTCACGCAGCTCAGACCTCATCATCTGTAGGTTTTGGGTTGGTGGAGGTGGTAGCACCCCTTTGTCATGTATCCTAGCTATCAGCATAGGAAAGTCTTCTGTTTCATGATCAAATAGCATGCAATACTTGCATGATGGATGCGTTGGATTAGTGCAATTGAGGGCATAGTGTCCTAGTCCTCCGCAATTGTAGAAAATCAACTATCCTTGACCTCTGCCAGGTCCTCCTCCACCTCGGCCTCTTCTGCGCCCCTGAAATCTTGTCTATGCCATCCCTATGCTCTGGTTAAGGGGTCACATTTTGGTATGAACCCTATAGTCAGGAGTTCTATCCATCATTAATTCATAGCTCCTACAAGTACACTCATCATGCCCTACCAACCTACAAAAGTTGCAGAACAACTATTGTGGTGTCTGTACAAACTTTTGTAGCAAGTGACAGTTATCCGTGGCATGCTTTTCGGCCACCTGATAGATAATGCAGCAAAATGCAGGCCCCGTGCTAGGTCCTACTTGAGCTTCTGGCCTTAAACGCATTGGCCCCCCTCTTACAATATAGTTCAGAAAGACCGGGCAATGGTCTATGTCATGCCCCTATCTCTTGCATTTCAAGCACCATACCTCCTCATGCACCTCTAGTTAAACCATCCTATCCTGCTTCAGAATTTGCATCTCAAGGCACAAATTCTTCAACTACGCATGGATCTGCTGAACTCCTAGATTTGGATCTTGCATCGGAGTTTCAGGTAGTCTCATGACAATCTCCAAGGCCTCTGCCTAAGTGGTTATCTTCTACTGCAACAGCACAACCCTTAAGTGTGGCAAGACTGAAGCAACGAACCACTCGCAATGTTGCCCG